>WOAB01000511.1:3674846-4899795 GCA_027886185.1 Rheum nobile
GTCTCGGGTTCAACTCCGTTTGCGACGGCAGCTTACGCGCCTCCTTAGCTTCCAATTTGCTTACTGCCAGAGAGATCTGTCCAACCTGATTCTCCAAATTCTGAATGCTAGACTTGGTATCATGTTGAAATTGCACTAGATTGCTCTGCATGGTGGTCATGTTCTGCGCAAGGGCCTTGATCATGTCTTCTGTAGACATAGATGAACTCGAATTTTGCCCTTGAGGTCTAGGATCATGGTGGTCTAAATTGTTGTTGTTGTTGTTGTTGTTGACCTCCAGCTTGCTGAATTTGCTGATGCTGTTGGAATTGCTGGTTTTGTGGGTTCCCATATCTCAAATTTGGGTGATCTCTCCACCCAGGATTGTAGGTGTTGGAGTATGGGTCATATCTCGGTCTAGGAGGTCCAAAACCTCCCACATCATTCACTTCAGTTGCAGGCTCTTGCAGTTGCGGGCATGCATCATGCATCGTGTCATAATAGATGCCACATGACTTAACTTGCTATGGGTTTCCTTTTACCATAAAACACTTCATCATCTCCTTCAACTCGTTCACGTCAGATTACAGTGAAGATGATGGATGAGAGTCGGCTGCTTTGGCTGCGTGAGAGCTCGCTCTCTTGATGAATTGCCTTGAGCCTTCAGATAGCTCATAAAACGTCTCAAATGCCGCTGCAACGGTTTTATTCAGAATGTTACTGCCACAGGCTGCGTTCACCATTCTACGCTCATCATCAAGAAGTCCGCCATATAGATATAGAACGAGATCTTGGTCAGAATAACCATGGTACATATAGCTTGATATTAGCCGTTTGAATCTCTCATAGTACTCATACAAAGTCTCAGTAGCATGTTGTTCAATGTTGCTGATGTTCTTCTTCAGGCTATTGAGCTTTGTTGCAGGAAAGTACTTCTCCAGAAAGGCTTTCTTTATCTTTGTCCATGTATCAATACTTCCCGAATTTAGATAGTAGAACCAGTCATTGGCCGAATCCTTCAAAGAAAAAGAAAAGGCCCTCAGCTTGATTTGGTCCTTTGTAAATCCTCTCGGCTTCATGTTGGTGCAGACAGTGTGAAATTCAGATAAGTGCTTGTTGGGGTCTTCGCCATTCATCCCATGGAAGTGGGGTAGCAAATGAATTAACCCAGATTTCAGCTCAAAATTCACACCATCATCCAATTCAGGAAACTGCATAGCAAGCGGTTGTTGCTCTAAATTTGGTGTAGTTAACTGCCTCAAAGTCTGTTGTTCAGCCATCTCGAGTTGCTCACGAACTTCTCTGCGGTTCCTGAAAAGTGTCCGCTCAATTTCTGGATCAAGATTTAAAATTGGAGGATTAGTAGCACGGGTGTGAACCATAAGACAGGTTCACGCAATAGTTGGTAAACAATCACACACAGACACGAAAAGATTAAAACTTTAGATTCCCCGGCAACGGCGCCAATTTGACAGGGCTTTTGTCATATGTACCTATCAAATAAACCTCAACAACCCAACTAATGTAGTCTGGCAAGTAAGGGCCGAACCCACAGAGAATCAAGCTATTTATCCTGTTTGCAGAAATCGTTTACCAATCATTAACAGTAACAAGGGGGGGGGGGGGGGTTGGTTTGAGTTCTAAAACTACGAAATTAACTAACATAATTAACAAAGATGTAAACAGATATTGACGAAAGAGCTTAGCCAGACAGATATCCACACTTCACAAGAACGTCCTTTACCACTCCTTTCGGATAGGCATTGGAACGACCAGCTAATTGAATAATTATCCCAGTTTCATGCAATGGTCCAAGTCTCAAAGATTCATATAAAGAATAAGGTAACACATTAATTGATGCACCTAAATCTAACATGCCTCTTTCAAACTTTGTGTCACCTATCACACAAGGTATGTTGAACATGCCAGGGTCGCCACACTTCTTAGGCATTCGCCTTTGAAGCGCAACAGACACATGCTCACTTACCTTAATCTCTTTCTTGCTTTTCACTTTTTGATTCCTCTTAATTGTACACAATTCTTTAAGAAACTTTGCATAGCGAGGAACACTTTTAATCAATTTAAGCAAGGGAATGTTTACCTCATACTTACTGAAGGTCTCAAAAATCTCCTTGTCATTCTCCAACCTCCTTGTGTCTTTCAACGCCTCATGAAATGTCGGAACTGGCTTCTGGGAGCCGAGTGGAGGAAAATCCGACCGTACATACAAATTTCCAGCTTCTGGGGCAAGGCCGCGATCGTGGTTCTCAGGCAGCGACCGCGACTTTGCCTGAATTTCTTCTTCTACTGCAATGTTTATTGGTCGCGCCCGCGGCTCCCGTTTCGCGCCCGCAACTTTCGTATTTACAGCTAATTCGTCCGTTTCAGCTGAGGAAACTATGTTGTCTGCTCTGTCATCCAACTGCTTCCCACTCCTCAGCATAATTGCACTCACATTCTGTCTCGGGTTCAACTCTGTTTGCGACGGCAGTTTACTCGCCTCCTTAGCTTCCAATTTGCTTACTGCCAGAGAGATCTGCCCAACCTAATTTTCCAAATTTTGAATGCTAGACTTGGTCTCATGTTGAAATTGCACTAGATTGCTCTGCATAGTGGTCATGTTCTGCGCAAGGGCCTTGATCATGTCTTTTGTAGACAAAGGAACTTAGTTCTTCATAGTCTTGCAAAAACTCCAAAAACAATAGAAACGATCGTTCTCTCTAAAACAACCTAATGAAAAATAGATTTAGCAAAGTATTTATATCAAAGGCTAAAGATAACAGTTTCCATAAAAACGTAATTAAAACAATTAATAAAAAATTATAAAATTACTAAGGAACTCCGAATCAGCAACTCTGCTGATTTTTCTTCAATGGTCACGATCGCGGCTTTGTTGGCCGCGATCGCGGCTTTGCTTGTCCTTGACTTCAGCGAATTCTTCCTTGGCCGCGCCCGCAACTTCCATTCCGCGCCCGCGGCTTGTTCTTCTCAGCTTCCTGACGCTCCAAACTCACTAAAATCCACCCTTTCTTGTATAAATCTTCCCAACTCCTAAATCATAAATTAACTCCTAAACTAGTACAAACATCACTCATAGCATACTAACAATTCCTAGATACACTCTACTCTGTAGAGCGTATCAGTTTCACCAAAAAATCTCATAAACACCCCGTATAATTTTATAAATGCACCAAATGGACGAATCAGATTCAAAAAAAACAAAACCCAGTGATTTCCAAAACTGCTGGGTAGCGGTTTCCAAAACCGTTCACCCACCGGTTTTTGCTGTGGTGTCTGCAACACTTTGATTGGTGCAAGTAGCTTGGTCCTATAGTTATCATCCCTTGTGAAATTTCATCTTTAACCAAACTCTGATTTGCAACTTCCATCTATCCGCTTGCAGCGGTTTCTTATTGCGCACCTCCAAGTTCGGGCAATGGCAATACCAGCCTCTATGATGATAATGCAGAAGTGTCGATGAAGAATACATTGTACCCAATTCTATTGCAGGAAAGCCTTTTCCATGATGCAAGCTTTCATCTTATCTATTGATCCTCATGGGCTGGCTACATTTTTGAATTTAGAAAAGTGCAAAAGGATTCAAATTCTACGAAGTTACTTCTATCTTTACCTCCTCTCTTTTGAATATACTTCTCAGATTTTGGTTAAAGATGAATGTGCAGGTCAACCCACTAATGATAATGTTATCACACATGGATAGGGAATTACTTTTCTTTTTTGCTTGGGATCTAATATGATGTCATTTGAAGCTTCTTCTTTGTATATTTCCACGTAGCTTATAGGACTAATTAGTTTCAGTTATCTACACATTTTCCATTTCACTGATTAAGTGAGAGTTATGCTTAAATTAACGATATTGACAAGGCATAATATACAATTTGTTCATGCACCGGTTTATTGCTTTTGCACTTCCCTCAACTTCCATTTTTAAGCATCTTTAATGTCGATATAGAAAATAATGAAGAACACGGACTCCTTAGATCTCGCGGAGCGATCAGCCCATCCAGCGAGCCGCTGAGCGTGCTCATCCCTCATGGAAAGAAGCTCTCAGCCCATCCAGCGAGCCGCTGAACGTGCTCGTCCCTCGTGGAGTTGATGCTTTCGTTGATGAAAGAGGTGGCAGAGCAGGCGTTAGCCTTTGCCGCATCTATGAAGATGAGGGTGACGCATAACGGGCTACTCTTCAGGTCGTTTCTCGGGCTTGATTCGATCGTGGCCATGCACGTGTCGAGCGTGCGCCATCAAATAAGGCCTTATAAGTACTTCTTTGGTGGTTTCTACTAATACTTCTCCTTTCATTTTATAACTTTTTAAGTTGTTTAGAATAAAGTGTTGATTATACATATGTTTCAAACTGTGAAGCACGGACACGGCTAGGTGGGGCTCGTTCCAGTGTCGGACGCAGGGAAGCGCCGAGACATGGCCTGGAAGCGGCTGGACATGTCAAGACACGGTCAATATTTCGGACACGTCTTGGACATGGTCAAGACACACGGTCAATATTTTGGACACGTCTTGGACACGGTCAAGACACACTAGGATATCAAAACGCAGTGTTTTGAAAAGTGAAAAGTGAAAAATAAAAATAAAAATTCTTCTTTTTAACTTTAACCCTAGCTAACAGCAGCCAGCCAGCCACTCTTCTCTTCGATTTTTACTCCCTTCGCTCTTCACCACCCACCAGTAGTCGCTGCTCACCACCACCAGTCGTCTCTCATCACCGGTGCCGCTGTCGTCCAGCCTGTGCCCGCCTCTTTATTGTTAAGAATACTAACCATTTTTATGCCGTTGGATATTATCTATATATCTTTTATTAATGTCAATATATTCCTCTTTACAATAGCTTTAAAATGATATATAATTCAATTTATATTTTCGTGTCCCGTTGTGTCCATTTTTCTATTTTTTGGGTTTGTCGCTTCCCCGTGTCCTGCCGTTTCCGTGTCCCTTGTCTGTGTCCGTGCTTCACAGGTTTCAAATGATTATCATTGTGAAAACCACAGTAAAGCTTAAGGGGAAGAACAATCCTGCAAATTTTACGTGATACTTGGAAATGTTTATAAAGAGTTATAATACGAAAGAACATATTGAAGTACCAAAATTCTATGTGTGTAACGAGTACCTTGGTTTAAACGCGACTTTGATCGATCGAACCAAGCGATAAAAGAAAACATAGTAAAGTAGGAAAGCAGTAAGTGTAATGATATATGAGATTGATGAGACAATTTGAAAGTGTTAATGCAAAGGAGTATTGAGCTAAAACTTATAGTATTTGGGTCATACATATACATGATTACTTTTTAGTGCATATGCAAAATTGTCTTTTAGCGCATAGGCTCACACATAACGTGGTGAGCCATGCACCACGTTACGTGTGAAAAAAAAAGTTTAAAAGTTTCCCACGTAACGTGTGGAGATGGTCCACACGTTACGTGGGACGAAGCTCCCCACGTAACGTGTGGAGCTTCGAACCACATAACGTGTGGACCATCTCCACACGTTACGTGAGGAGTCTCCATAAGAAGAGGTCCAGACTTAACGTGAGGAGAGTGTCCCCACGTTAAGCATACCTCTTTTTTTTATTAAGTAACGTTATACGAAGTAATTCGGTCTTCTTCGCTTAGTATCGAGTTTTACAATAAGATTGAAGTTACGATCGTATTGTGTCAGTTACATTGTTATGACCATTCTGCCCTTCCAATGTAAAGTTCTCGATCGAGCCACCCGACCGCTTCCAACCTAAAGTTAGCGTATGTTTAGGGTTTATGGTTTATGACATGTAATAGTTGTAGTATTTATTTGTGTTTTAATGTTGTGCATGAAACATAAGATTGTTTTGAAATAGGCATTAGGGGAGGGCTACCCCCATTGTATAGCCCAACTTGTATTAATCTTTATAAGAACAATACAAAATGATCATCAACCTAGAAGACAATACAAATTGTTCATTATGTTGGTTGACTACAACCACATTTAGCACACAATACAGAAAACAATACAAATTGATCATAAACTTAGAAAAAATTAGAGAAAAGATATGTCACTGCTTTAGCGTTTGAAGAAATTAGGGTAGTCTCTGGTGAACATTCGCTTCATATGATATCTCTGGTTTGCTAAATTTGCTTGCTCCCTACAAAGGTTGATAGTACATAAACAACATTACACAAAAGATACGACATTAATCACCTACGATGTACATCATTTAATATATTGAAGTTATACCTACGAATGTTATCAAGATCTTTAACAAGATCTTGTTTTTCCTGCCATTGTTGTCGAATAACCGCATGTGCCCTCTCCTCGTACATTGGATCAATCCACTCCCTAAAACGACACCCCACTTCTGGGCATCCCCGATACCTCCTTCTGTAGTTCCACTACAAATCCCAAGTTCGGACAACGGCTTTGAAATTACAATAGCATAGCCTATCTGCGTTTGTTGATGATTTTGATGAAGATGCCATTATTTGTTATAGTGTTTGGTTTCCTACAAATATCATAAATCCATTAATATCAAAAATCAGCGTTACTAAATCGATAGAAACTGGAAGAAGAAGCTTACCCAAAAGTCTATCTGTTGGCGCTGCTTGTGTTGGAATTGTTGTAGTGAACAAAAAACCTTAATGCTTCTTATATAGTGAAAAGAACAGGCAATGTGTTTGATAGCTACTAACCAGTTGGAAAAAAACTGACTAACGTGTTTGATAAATCTTTGACAGCTAATAACCAACTGTTGTATATAGCTATATACAGCTATAGTCACGAGTCTTTTATCATAAACCTCAAAACCCTAAACCCTAAACCATAAACCCTAAACCCTAAATACAAAACCCTAAAACCTAAGGGGGAAATGTATCACCACGTTACGTGTGCGCACCTTGTTCAATCTGAATTCACGTGATGGACAAGGACAACATCACCACTGCACAATACATGTGTATTTAAAGACTTTAAAAAACTAAATAAAAACCCCCCTTAAACCCTAAACCCTAAAACCCTAAGGGGAAAAGAATCACCATGTTACGTGTGAGCACCTCCAACACGTAACGTGTGGAAGATTCTCACACGTAACGTGTGGGAGATGCTCAGACGTAACGTGGGGATATGATGGATGTAAAACGCATTGAATTAACGTCTTGTCCTGACCTAACTGAATTAATGGTCCCCTAACTTCATCTTCTCCGGCTAAGGACACAAGTTCGAGCCTAAACCCTCATTTGAAACACCCTCAAATTTTGAACACCCTCAATTTTAAAAAACAAATAGGACAATATGAACAACAATGATTATTGGAACAACAATAATGAAGATGATCCACTTCCAAATGAGGTAATTTCCGTTATTTGAAGTTAAAGTTTTCATTTTTTTTGTTTGGGACATGTTCAAAGTTTTGATCTTTAGTTGTTGAAAACAATACATAATATTTGTTGTTTAGGTGTTAGAAACCAAGGGAGACGTGGTTGGACCAATTTGGATGTCTACGATGACACTTGAGGCAATGGAGGCGAAGCTTGCATGGTTTCCTGCGCCCAACATGCCTGCCCCACGAGAGACGTGGTTGGACCTCCCGGATATGGGATGTTTGGTGGCTACTGCATTCAACTGTGTGTTCGTCTCCATCGGTGCTGGTGTAGGCACGACATACATGCCTATGAGGGCGAATCCAAACCAATCTGTTGGAGAGAAGCTTAAGACGATATGCATTTGCCATGTCGAGAAAGAGCAACATTTCATTGCGGTACGTTAATACAATCAAATCAGTACAAATACACGTTGGTAATATGCATTACAAAATTAATTTTTATGATTCAAAATCTATAGATTGGCCTTGTCGAAACCTCGCCCTTGCCGGACCTTTACACCGCGTGGGTGAGATTCCATGACCCGTCTGCGGATGCCTTGGTAGATCCATTCCTTGAACGATTGACGGAGTACCAAGCACACAAACCAAAGGGTCGCGGAAAGAAGAAAGTTGAAACTATCTTATGTTAAGACATATGTATGATGCAATGACTTTGATGTAATGTTCGTTGTATTTATGACCTATTGGTGATTTTAGTGTCATCAGCCATTTCGTGTAGTCCGGAAACAGAACGCACACTCGTGTGCATTCTTTCTGTAAAAGGGCACGGTTAGTGACAAACCGTATTGATTGCTTAGATCAGTTTGAGGACAACAAAAGATTGAATTGATCACTTCATAAAGGTGTTTATTAAGTAGATTAGAATTACGCATTGTTCTGCTACAAAAAGCTTTTTAACTGCACTGCCTAAGTGTTGATTGTGTGAAGTGAAGAAGTGGTGGCTTCAATAGCAATTTTGCAAATTCTTGTATTGGGCCTTTTACTGGTACCACCTATTTTCTGCAATATTAGGCCATCAATAAACTGTTTATGCAAACATCCAAATTCTGATGGTGTTATTTTGTGGGAGTACTTTGCATGTGAAGTCGTTCATGAACTTGACTAGTTATGCTAATTTACTATGCGATGATTTGTGTCCTGCTTTAGGCTATAACAACAACTACTCTTATATTCCTCACTTTCCCTGTCAATAAGGAGTGGTTATCACTGTAGACACCTTTTTGGTAAGTTGGGCCATCAATTGGAATGCTAATAGAGGTTTATAGGCATTTAGTTGCATCTTTCATTATGATCAAAGGTAGAAGTAAAGATCCGGTAACAGAATGGGTGTAATCTTAGTGTTTAGTTGCATTTTTTCCCTCTTATTTATTTTAGAATTTTATCCATATAATGTAAGTATGTAGGGAACTAACCAATTCCTATATCTGTTGCAGGTACTGCTGGTTGTTGGGCTACGTCGACATGTCGGAGGTCTCCTGTTGCCATCTGGTGGTGTGATTGATACGTATGCGATGGTTGTTGTTCTCCGTCGACATTTGATAAGTGTCCTGTTGCCATGGGTTAGGGTGATTTATAAGAATGTGAGTTATTCATGGTTGGCGGAATTGATGATTAGGTTGTGTGGTCACCACTACTTAGTAAGGTATACCTGAGTTTGGTATTTGTAAACCACAAAAGGTTTGAACCATTCCATCTTTCCTCCGTATAGTAGTTGTGCATAATTGTATGGGAATCCCGAAATTTGTAAAATTCGGTAATCCCCCACCTGTAGATGCATTTGTGATTGTGTAATGGTTTTCAATTCGATATGTGTAGGTGTAGTATGGGTGTAGACGGTACCTCTGGTGTTTGACGTGGTAGGCTTCTTCATCGTGTCAGTCTTCTTCAGTGCAGCAATGGCAATTTCAATGTATCGGTCACGGCTGAATGGAATTACTCTATGAAATGGGTGTTTGAAGCCTCACGTAGGGTTGAAAGTTTAACATCACTTTGCCATGTGCTGGTGGCGTCATTTAGCTTTATTATTGTTGTTATTAGTACAATAATAGCGTCTATGTTTTATAAAAATGTAAATTAATATCGTTTATACAACAAATTCTATGCAAAAGAATAAAGGTCATTTTTATATAATTTTAAAATAGATATATTATCATTTTTTATTTCCTGTTTGTTTTTATTGTAAATAAGCTAGGGTGATATTAAAAAATAATTCAATTTTTTTATTACACAAATATGAAACAATAATATATTTGACCTAGTTAGAAATATGGGTTCAACTATTTAACTTAATAAAAGAAGTAGTTTTAATTCCAATATATATGATACAAATATCAAGGAATAATATTTTTGACCCGGGTAAAAAAGGGTTGAAGTATTTAATTTAATAAAGAAAGTGCTTATAATTCCAAGACACGAACGTTCCACACCACTTTTTTTGTTAATTACTCGTACAATAGCTCAAGCATTTCATTTTTGTAGGAGTCTTTGAACTCCTTTGGACAATTAAACCATTCATAAGAATCCCCCCCTTCATACACCGACAATCAGGAGTAATTTTGGTTTTTTGTTGTAATATTTTGTATGGGGAAAATGAATTTTTAAAAACTGACCTTTCACTGCGAGGCCAAAAGTAAGCATTGTTGTTCTTCGTTTAAAAAACGTTGCCATTCAAAAGCATTCACCACTCGATTTATCATGTATATATGGTACTTTGGATCATTTCCTCATCAAATAAAAAAAATTATATAAGTTTTTTATTCATTGTATCAAATTAAAATTATAGGTGTGATATTATTAATTTTATTAGGAAAATAGAATAAAAACTGTTTTCCAAAGTGGTATCAAATGCTACGCTAGAAATGATTTATTTTGTATGACAGGGATGCCGATTTTATGAAATTTGGTTAAGTTTTTTATGAGAGTGAGATTTTATATGCATTATTACTTTGTCTCTGTCAAAAAGTCTCCCCAAGGCTCCCCAGTCTCTGATGTGGGTTAGGGTTCCGACACCGCGAGATCAAGAGACCATTTCTCTTGCTTCTCCCCAACACTTCTTGCTTCTCCCCAACACTGCTTACTTCTTCTTCTCTTCTTGCTTCTCTCCAACACTCAGCAATCTCGCCCTCTCTCTCCCTCTCTCTCTCTACAGAGACCATTTCTCCCTCCGCGCTTCTTCTCCGGCAGAAACCGCCATCTCTGCTCCTCCATTTGAACTTCATCCACATCAAGGCACAAATGAGCCTAACCAGATCAAGGTCGTAAACGCCCGGAACCCAGTTGCTCCCAGTACTGAGCTGGTGGTGGAAGACATCGTTTAGGGTTCCGAGAGCGCTCCTATTTCTCCCAATACTGAGCCAAGCAGCACCTGTGTTGTATGAAATTGTGACTTCTCTTGTGAATTTTCCTATGGAATCAAGGTATATAGACTATAGTGTATAACTTCTAAATTGCAATTTTTTTAATGAATTTTGTATCCAATTATAAAAGTTTTATGAATTACTTCTACAAACAATGGATGTGATACCAGTGGAATCTTGTGGAGTGCTACAACTTGGAACAGTCCACAAGGTAAAACTCCAAGAATACCAATGGCTGTTTTTTGCTCCCCAGATTGTCTCTTTGTATCCGTAGTTTTCCCTTGCTCTTTGCTTGGATGCGTGTTTTGGGAGTTTTGAAGAATGAGGTGGGTTTTGGTTGAAAATCATGTCGTGTTGGATGGGTGGTGACCGAGATGGTATGTTTATTTTCATAATGCTCTACATTCTTGATAACTTGATAAGTACAATCCACTACTTCTTCAGAAGTAGAATCTTATCAGAGTATGCGAGGTAGAAAGTCTAGACTTGCATTGGACAGCCAAACAACATGATTAAGAACAAAGAAAATTGTTGTGGTGGATGATGGATGCTAATTATATTAAAATAGAAAAGTGACAATTTCATCTAGTGTGACGTCCTTGTTTTATGTCTGGTTGATCCATGCAAACCAGTGAACGGGTTTTTATCCATTTTTGCACTTCTGACTATAACCTTTTAAACAGATAAAATGTACTTATCCCCTTTCCTTTCTTCGTCTTGCATTCCTACTCTTTCTTAATATCATTTTGGCTATGTAACAGGTAACCCGTGAGTCACACCTGAGGTCACAAGAGACGTATGTTTACTGGCTAGAATGATGGCTGCCAACGTTTACTTTTCCCAGATTGAGAATCTTATGGTGATAAAACAGTCAATCACCTTCAAGATGTGTTGCTCCTGCATCCATTACCTCTTCATGATAGACTTGAAAGTACGGGTTCTTTGACTCTTTCCATTACCTAACTGAAAGAAAATCTCAAACTTTTAGTACGTTTGCCTATTCGATGTAGTGATGAACTTGATATGATAAATGTGTAGGAACTTTTTTGCTAAGTCATCTAAATAGCACACTGTTTGGGGTTTGCAGAGTTGATGAAGATAGTGATGCACTGTTAAACTAAGCTATTGATATCTGCAACCCAAAAGTTTGCATTTTTCTGGAAATTAGCTTGCATTATGAACTTTCATAATAGTCCAAGCTTTAGGATTAACCTTTAAATAAGAATAGCAACATTATCTGAAATGATATTTATTTAGGTTACATGTGCTTATTTCACTTATCAATTTGATTCTATTATGTGGGGTATTCCTCTATAAATACTTGCTATCTTGCCTGGTGCTATTTGATATGCTTCATGTTGATGCCTGATCTCTTTCTCATCGGTTTTGCCGCTCTCGTGAGCTACAGCAACCCCAAGTTTCATTTATTCAAACTTTGTCCTTTCCCACATTGTTAATTCCGACTTCTTCTTCTTCTTGGTCCTCGAACTAATTTAATTAATACAATGTAGTATTTTAAAACCCCATTTTAATGTTGTGTTGAGAATTGGATTCTCTGTTTTTTGCTCCCCAGATTGTCTCTTTGAATCTGTAGTTTTCCCTTCCTCTTTGCTTGGATGCGTGTTTTGGGGGTTTTGAAAAATGAGGTGGGTTTTGGTTTAAAATCATGTCGTATTATGGCCATTCTCTCTTCTTCTTCTTCTTCTTCTTCTTTGTTTCCCCTTTGCCAGTGAACGATATTGTTTATCTGCTCCACATGTACGTGTTAGTGGCCTTTTATTTAGTGGCATGTCTAGAGTTATCCCCTTCATCATTCTCTTTTCTTTTGGTACTTTTGTGCGCTGCATTCTTGAGAAGAGAAAAGTGAAATGATGCGCATCTATGCTTCCTTTTTGTTGCAGCAGGCCCTTGTTGTGTAAATACTTTCTTCCAAGCTACAGTCTATATCTCTGACATGGGATGATTGTTTCTTTTCTTCTTTCAAATCCCAGACTCTCACAAAAAATACTAAACGGGTCCTAACTAGGGCTGTCAAAACTTGACCCGATTCGAATGACCCGCCCAAAACCGAACCCGTTCGATATCCGAAAAGAATTAAAAAATTGTATATCCGAACTCGATCCGACCCAAACCGACTAGCCCGAATCCAAAAAATAACCCGAACGGACTAGCCCATTATCAACCCGATACCCGGAGTCACCGGACCCGAAATCACCCGAAAACCCGAAGTTGCCCGATCTGAAATCACCCGAAAACACGAAGTTACCCGATCTGAAATCACCCGAAGTTATCCGATCCGAAATCACCCAAAAACCCAAAGTTGACTGATTCAAAATCACATGAAAACCAAAACTCAATAGCCCGAAATCATAGAAAAAATTAATACCACCTGATCATAAACTTTCCTTATCGTTTCATCATAAACTTTCCTTATCGTTAAATCATAAAGTCAAAGGTCTAGGTTTATCCTCACTATTTACCGTAAGAATCATCCTTACCAAAACCCAATCTTAAATATAGAACTTCAATGATAGGAGATTTTATAGTGAATATATATATTTATTGTAATTATGTTTGCCTTCAATCGAAAACCGGTTCCATCGAAATACATTTCAACCACAATTCAATTTATACGAAATGCGATTCTTTTGAGATCGTACTTAAACGAAATCTTATTCATTCGAACTCATATTCATATGAATTCCGACTCAACCGAAATATGATTTACACAAAATCTAGTTCGGCCATAATCCGAAATAACCCATCGAAATTGACCCAAATATCCGACTTCTCCAGATAAAATGAACAATGGACCCGACCGACCTGAATTGGATTGACTTGTCAAAATACAAGTGAATACGTCATTAGCCGGGATCCGAATTAATCCGAAACCAAAATGACCCGTCCCGAAACCGATCCGATTTGCCTGATTGACAGCCCTAAGTTTGACTGAAATCCAAATTAACCCGACCGAAATTGACCCGAATACCCGATCTCACCCGATAAATGAATATCCGATCCGACCCGATATGGTCCGACTTGTTATAATATTGGACATTGGCCCGAATCCGAACTAACCCGAAATGACCCGACCCGACCCGCCCGATTGACACCCCTAGAACTCCTAACTAATATTCAAGATTGTTAGTTTATAACCCTCAGCATAATTACCAATTCATTGATCTTAGAGTTTAAATTTATCTGACACACGAAATGCGAAATAAACCTGAAATCACGATATTTGGAGGGGCCCATGATCTCACGAGCCAGAAGAATCATAGCTTTATCAGACAGAAACCAAATGAAGTCCTCCCGATTCCCAATCCTCTCCACGAAGCTTCTCTTGAATATGTTCTTCCTTTCATCCAACCGCCGGAAGAACACCTCCACCACCGCCCTCGCCACCGGCAGCTCCTCCCTCGATATCTTGTGCCCTGTCATCCTGAACATGCCAAACTCCTTCGCTGACCGCATCATCCGCTCGATCGAGTTCCCGACCCCCAGCACTAACAGCCGGAAGTCGATCTACTCCGGCAGACGAGACTGGTGGTCGCCGAACGCGGCGGTAGAGGTCGACAGAGAGATGGAGTCGGGGAGGCGATCGAGGACGGGGATTTGTAGGTTTGCTGTTTGCGGAGAATTAATCCTTGATTGCGATGTCGATGGGGGAAGATGATAGGGACGCGTCGGGGGCGAGGTTGGGGTGCGGAGGAGGAGCGAAGGTGACAGGGTATGGGGACGGAGGCGGAGTGGAGGTGGCAAGATCGTCGTTGTGGAAGTGGTTGTAATTCTAGTGGGGCCTCCTCTCGCTGCAGTGGATGGTGGTTGCCATTCTCGATTTGGAGAGGATAAAGCTGTTTTTTCTATAAAAAATGTTTAATTGGTGAAGATTTCTCCTTTTTTGTTTGCTTTGAATAGTGTTTAGGCAACACTTAATATACACTTTGTATAAGTGAATTAAATCTTATTATTTACCATGGTTTGAACATAATTAACAGAAATTTTATTTATCATTAAATTTTGCTTGATTTTCATATTTATAGAAAAAAATTGAAGTAAAATTTACCAAGGCTTGAACATAATTCAGATCTATAGAAAATTACAACTAATTAGTAGTTTGCATAATTTTCAGCAAAAACCGTTGATGATTTATAAAAAAAAACGGGAATTCCGCGAAGTAACCCTCAGGTTTTGCAAATTCTGCGAGGTGTCCACATGTTTTGACTATTCTGCGCAGTAACCCTGAGTTTTCTAAAAAGTCCACCAAATGACCCTCCGTATCTCCACCGTTAACTTGCGGTTAAATCAATATGTTTTGGGGAAAAAAAATTGTTGTTATTTAATTTATTTTTTTTAAAAAGGAAAGAAGACGATAATGCCAGTATACAACATCAGTTGGGGATGGAAGCTCTGTGTTGAGGGAAGAAGATGATAATGAGACAGAGGATTATACAAAGTTCACTATGCAAAAACTCAAGCGGGAGCTTACTAAGCATGATTTTGGGGATGAGTTGCTGGAGTTGAGTCAACCAAACAAGAAGGATCTCATTGCTTTGTACGAGAAGGTCAGATCCAACGTGTAGTGATCAGCTTTACTTTGTAGTGTTTATCTAGGAGTTGTTATCGGTGTTTAGGGTGCCATTTGTAGGAATTTAGAACACAACTGTGGAGTAGGGAGTTGGAGAGAAGAAGTGTGGATATGGTGGTGTGAAGAAGCTAATTGAAGACATTCAAAAGACGAGGAGAAGACCACCTGAGGAGACGAAGAAGAATAGAAGGAAGAGCCACACAAAGAAGGAGAAGAGGGTATGCCGCGACCAACCGCGACCAAGAAGGAGTGCACGAAGAGGCCGCGGCGAAAGGCGAGGCGCGGACCAGCGAATGCCACTTCCACGACCGCGGCGAAGTCATCCGCGCCCGCAGAAAATCCCACCTGTGCAAATGTCGAGAGCAAAGATCCATTATCAGAGACCGCGGATTTGGTGCCGCGACCGCGGAAGGACACGGAGGCGGTCCGCGAGAAGATTTCCGAGTTTCTTATTTCTATTATTTTCGATTTCGATTTTCTTTTATTATTTCATACTTTATATTTTATTTCCTTTTGGATTATTTTGGGTTATCTTTACTTTGGTTTCTAGGGTTCTTAACCTAGTTTTCCCTAGCCATTTTTTATCATTATCGTTGTTTCCATTGAGTATTGTTTTCCCTTTGAACTATGAAGAACTAAACACTTTTGCTTAGTCCGATAATTGAATCCTTCGTTTGAATAATGGTTGTGAGATTCTAATTCTATTTCTTTTCCTTTGAATGAATTGATTCTCTTGTGCTTCATCCCATTGATTCTTACTGATTTCGCTTGTTGGACTTAACTAGTTGTTATTGGTAATTGTCTATTGCTAGGGTTTGGTAATTACTGTTTGAGTTACCTAATTCATGTGTAGCAACTGCAATACTCTAAGAACTGTTTGGGACTAGTTTATTGTAGAGAGAATTAATTGCATGCAATAGTATGATTGTTTGCTACTCTTGCATGTATCTATCTAAATTCCTGTGCTCATTGCTGCTGTTGAATTGAACTGTGAGGTTTTTATTTTTATTTAATAGTTAGTATTCTCAGGGTCTGTTTGTCCTGTTTATAACTCACGAAAAGGAATAGGAATACTCATAGGAAGGAATTAGAGAGAATCTAGGATCAACCAATAAAATGTGTGGTGAATATTTGTTTGGCTAAGTGTTTTTCCCCAATTGATTTCAACCTTTTGTTTTGTTTACTTTGCTTTGTTTACTTGTTTCACAACAATCAACCAATTCCCCCCTTTTGTTACCTTTGACATACGACTCTGCACTATGAAAGATTACTTCCTCCCTGTGGGATTCGACCATTGCTTGCCTTTGCTACTTGTTTAGGTTTGTTTAGGATTATTTTGTTTAGGCGCCCCGACAACGCTTATCAAATTGGCGCCGTTGCCGGGGAGGCAAGTTTCAATTTTTTCTTTGTGTTCATTTTCGTGTCAACTTCTGTGTGGATCTATCTTACGATCCACACCTGTGCTACTAATCCGTCTACTCTAGTCTTTTGATTCAACAAAAAAGTGCGAGAAGCTTTCTGAGATGGCTGACCAACAGCGTATCTTGAGACAGTTGACCGCACCCAACTGGGCGCAGCAAGAGTTTGTTGTGCAGTTCCCTGCTTTGGATGAAGGAGTGAACTTTGAATTGAAATCTGGTTTGATTCATTTGCTCCCACAATTCCATGGTCTGAATGGAGATGATCCTAACAAGCATCTCACTGAATTTCATTCCATGTGCGTAAGCATGAAACCTGCTGGAGTCACTGAGGAGCAGATCAAGCTGAGGGCCTTTCCTTTCTCTTTGAAGGATACGGCCAATGATTGGTTCTATTATTTGGTTCCAGGCAGTATTGATACGTGGGAAAAGATGAAAAAGGCTTTCTTAGAAAAATACTTTCCTGCTACGAAGCTGAGCAGCCTGAAGAAGAGCATCAGTAATATTGAACAGCAGGCCGGTGAAACTTTGTACGAGTATTATGAGAAATTCAGGAAGTTGATATCCAGCTGTCCATATCATGGTTATTCTGACCAAGATCTTATTCTCTATTTCTATGGTGGGCTTCTGGATGATGATCGCAGACTGGTGAACGCAGCCTGTGGCGGTAGTATTCTGAACAAGACGCCAGCTGCAGCATTTGAGTTATTCTTTGAGCTATCTGAAGGCTCACGGCAATTCAATAGAAGAGCGAACCCCAGTGCAGTAAGGCCAGTTAAAGCTTGCAGAGTCTGTCATGATCCGCGGCATCCCATTGATGACTGCCCAACACTTGGAGATCCCGAAGCTGAAGTGAACGCTATAAGAGGGTTTGGTCCGCAGAGACCGAGATATGAGCCGTATTCAAACGCCTACAACTCATGGTGGAGGGATCATAATAACCCGAGATACGGGAATCAACAATACCCTCCCCATGGCCATGACAACTAGGAGTTCAATCCATACAAACAACAGTTTAATCCGTATGTAAATCAGCAACAGTATGGGCAACCATATGCGCATAGATTCCAAGGCCAAAACGCAAGCTTGCCCACGCCCAGTGATGACAAGCTCGATAGTCTCGTGTAGGGTATGGCAACCCTGACTAACCAGATAACTTCGATGGGGTCACAAATTCTCGCAGTGATCCAACAACAACACGAGACAAAGTCTGATGTTCAGAACTTAGAAAATCAGTTTGGACGAGTCGCTCAAGTGTTGAGCAAGTTGGAGTCCGGACAACTACCATGTCCTACGGTAGGGAACCCATGAGAGACTGTCTGTGCGATGACACTAAGGAGTGGTATACAGTTGGGAAGCACACCCCTGACAGAGGAAGGTGATCATGTGAAAGAGAATATGGCTGGAAACAGAGTTACAGTAGAAAAAGACGCCATAGAAGAGATTCCGCGGCCAAACCTGGAAATCCGCGACCGCGGGGTAACATCTGAAGGTTGTGTTTTTTCCGAAGAAATTCTGCGATCGCGAAAAAAGCCATGAAACTGAGGAACAGGTCGAGCATATTCCGCGACCGCGGAATGAAATCCGCGACCGTGGAAAAATGCCCATAAACGAGCATCAGGTCGAGAGATTTCCACGATCGCGGATTATCTCCTGACGCGTCCGAAGACTCTAACGCAAATCCGCGACCGTGGGCGCCACTCCGCGACCGCGGATCACCTGCCCCTTACGTGGATGACTATGTTAGGCCAAATTTTCCACCGCTCGGCTCGACGAAGCCACCCGCACCATTCCCTGAAGCGTTAATGGACACGAGAAGACCGGAGAATGACAAGGAACTCTTCGAGACCTTCAGCAAATGTGAGGTAAACATCCCCTTACTTAAACTTGTCAAGAGTATTCCTCGATACGCAAAATTTCTTAAGGAGCTATGCACGATCAAGAGGAATCAGAAATTGAAAGGGAAGCAAAAAGTTCAGGTAACAAGTCTCTGTTGTTTTTCAAAGGCGTATGCCTAAGAAGTGTGGTGACCCAGGCATGTTTAGCATTCCATGTGTGATAGGTGACACTAAATTTGAAAAAGCTATGCTAGATCTTGGTGCATCTATAAATGTTTTGCCTTACTCCTTGTATGAATCTTTACAATTGGGACCATTGCATGCAACAAGAATAGTTCTCCAATTGGCTAATAGATCTAATGTGTATCCGAAAGGGGTAGTTGAAGATGTCCTAGTAATGGTTGATAACTTGATTTTTCCTGCTGATTTCTTTGTGCTGGATATGGACCACGATAAAAATGCAGCCCCTATACTGTTAGGTAGGCCATTTATGAAAACATCCCAGACAAAGATTGATGTAAGTAGTGGAACCCTTACTATGGAATTTGATGGGGAAAAGGTAGAGTATAACATATATGATGCTATGAAACACCCCATTGATGATCATTCTCTGTGTGCTATTGATGTGATTGATCCTATTATGCAAGATGTCTTTGATACTACTTGTTCTGATAAGTTGTAATCTGCTATTGAGAATGTTGTTGAAGAACCACCTGAGTATTATGCTTTAGATACTGACTTGCAGGAAACGGTGGCTCACTTAAGACACGATGCATCCAACCGATGCATGTCCCACACTGCAGGAGCCCACTGTTGAGGTGAATGCCATTGGAGGATACGACCCTCCAAGGCCAAGATATGACCCGTACTCCAACACGTACAATCCAGGATGGAGAGATCACCCCAATCTGAGGTACGGGAACCAATAGAGAACTACTCAAGGCCAAGAGAATCAAGAGTATCAACCAAGGCCACCACAATTCCTACCCCACCCACAACAATATCAGCAACATGGGGGTCAACAACAACAATTTCGAGCTCCATATGACCAAAGACCCAAAGGCCAAAGTTCAAGTTCATCTATGTCTAGTGAGGACTAGATCAGGGCCCTCACACAGAGTGTCACGACGTTGGCTGGCACTGTGAACTCCATGTGGTCACAACTTCAAGTGGTGGTCAAGCATCAAGAAACTCTCACTCAGAGCATGATCCAGCATCAGCAAGAGACGAAGTCTAGTATTCAGAACCTGGAAAAGCAAGTGGGGCAGATCTCTATAGCAGTGAGTAAGCTGGAAGCTCGGGAATCGGGGAAACTACCATCTCAAACGGTAGTAAACCCGAGGGAGAACGTCTGTGCCATGACGCTAAGAAGCGGAGCAGAAGTGAACATCAGTCGTGGCCAACAGAAAGTTTTCCGCGACCGCGGAGAAGGAAGTCGCGCTCGCGGATATGTTTCTGTAGACGAGCAAGAAATCGACGCTTTTCCGCGACCGCGGGCGAATTTCCGCGATCGCGGAAAAGTCGTAGCTGAAGAGGACCAAATTCCTGAAGTCCGCGACCGCGGAGAAAAACCGCGACCGCGGACCCCAAACCGCGATCACGGTTACGCCTCTGACGTTCATGATGGGTAAATTCGCCCCAATTTTCCTCCGCTCAGTACATTGAAGCCCCTAGCTCCCTTCCCTGAGGCTCTAAAAGGACACTAGAAAGGTGGAGAATGATAAGGAACTGTTCGAGACCTTCAGCAACTGTGAGGTAAATATTCCCTTACTCAAGCTGGTTAATAGCATCCCTCGTTATGCTAAATTCTTGAAGGAGCTGTGCACGATAAAGAGGAAGAAGGTGGTAAAAGAAAAGAAGAAGGTCCAGGTCAGCGAGAATGTATCCGCTATGCTGCAAAAGCGGTTACCTAAGAAGGCAAGTGATTCGGGCATGTTCACTATTCCCTGCAAGATTGGGGGCACCTTGTTTAACAAGGCCATGCTTGATTTGGGTGCCTCCATTAATGTGTTGCCTCTCTCACTGTACGAGTCTCTAGAGGTCGGACCATTAGAGGAGACGGGGATTGTGATCCAGCTAGCGGACAATTCCTATGTCTATCCCAAATGAGTGGTGCAGGACGTGATGGTAGAGGTTGACAAGTTGATTTTCCCTACGGACTTCTTTGTGATGGATACGGGGCAAGATAAGGATGCAGCCCCCGTGATGCTAGGAAGGACGTTTATGAACACGGTAGGGACAAAGATTGATGTGAGCAGCGGTTCGCTCACAATGGAATTCGACGGGGTGAGGGTCAGATTCAACATAGATGATTCAAAGCGACACCCTCCGGATGGAAACCCCAAGTTCTCAATTGATGTGAGCACCCCGAGTTGAGTAGGAGAGTACCAGGTCGAGCCACGACAATAACTAAGGCGTTGTCCGGGAGGCAACCCGAGGCATGTAGTTTTTTTTTCTTTTTTTCCTTGTCTTTTCATTCCATGTTGTAGTTGTTTTTTTTGTGTTATTTTGCTTTTGCTTTTGTTTTTGCATTTCGACTAACCTACAGGAAGGAGGCCCGAAGCCTAATAGAAAACAATGTCAATTACACACCAGAAACATTTCCGCGGGCGCGGAAAATTTCCCGCGGTCGCGGAAATACCACTGTAAGTCTCCTGACCTGAAAAAAAATAAAAAAAATTCTACCAAAGCTTACTGTCCGATTTTACATTGAGAGATGGTGCGCATCATGTTGCCAAGGAGGAGACATTTTCCCCACATTTTTATTTGGCAACGATGATGGCCTAACATTCGACAGCTGAGGAGGAGGAACACCAGGGCCTACACCACGATTACGTCTGGGCCCCATTTTTGTGTTCATTGAAGGCCGTGTAGCTCCGATTCTTTGATATACCACTACACCTTACAGTGGATCTATTTGGGTGCACGGTGGAGATTGTTTGAAGACCGCCGCGACACCAGCGACATGTGCGTATATTGATTTACTGCCAGCAACAACTTTCCAAGTCCAAGCCAACTCGGCGACGTTTGTGAGTTATTTTTTGCCTTTCCCTGTGCTTCATTCTTTTTTTGTCTTTCATTACATTGAGGACAATGCAATGTTTAAGCATGGGGAAGTGTTCTATACTTGCTAGTCGTTGAGGAGAAAAAGAAAAAAATAATGAAAAAGAAAAAGTCAAATAAAATTGAAAAAAGACAAAAATAAAAATAGAAATCCTGGGATAAGTCAAAAACCCGCAAGGGCGGCTTAGGTAATAAGCAGGTGGCTTGGACCAACATTAGGCTGGGGTAATAATTGATCAAGAGTGGTGTGAGTTTTATGTGAGCCCATCTATTGAAAAATGAAATGAGTGGCTTGGTGAAAACCCGAAATGGCGTCTTGGCAAAATGAGTGAAAAAAAAGAAGAGTGATTATTAGGATTTTTCATTTTTCCTGGCGTGGTGACATAAGAAGAGGTGATATAAGGAGGATTTGGGTAGGTCACTCTGGGAGGCATACGAAGATAGATGGAGGCTAGAATTAGATGTTTATTCACTCTATGGTGTTCGGGATAAGCTTAGGAGAAGTACTCTGCTTTCCTTTAAGTTTGGTTGTAGGTTTTGATTGTGTTTATTGTGTTGATGCCTTGGAGATTCATGTTTAGGTGCAATTCTTAGTGGAGATGGTTTTTCTATGCTTCCTGAGACCTTGGGGATTTTGATTAGAGGAGTTGGTTTATATTAGCTTACTCGAGGACGAGCAAGGTTTAAGAATGGGGGAATTTGATCAGTGCTACTTTGTAGGGTTTAACTAGGAGTTGTTACCGATGTTTTGGGTACCATTTGGAGATGTTTAGAGCGTATTGTAGAGATCGGAGTTGAGGAGTAGATGTGCAGATATGGTGGTTTGGAGAAGCTTAAATGAAGATATATTGAAGAGAGAAGGAAGCCACCCAAGAAGACGAAGAAGTAGAACCAAGTGAAGGTGCTACAGGAGCCAAACCGCGGTCGCGGAGGCCATGGTTGCGGTCGCGGCGAAGAGACTAGGCGAGAGCAAGAAAACGAAGGACCGCGATCGCGGGTTTACGAAGGCCGCGGTCGCGGAAGAGCAGTCTCGGTCGCGGAAAAGTCGAGAGCAAAAGTGAATTTGCCGCGGTCGCGGAAAATCCTCCGCAGTCGCGGAAAACTGCATCAGCGCGGGCCGAGTTTCTTTCGTCCGAAGATTTTATGAAGTTTACTTTATTTTATTATTTTCTTTTTCTTTTATTCCGATATGATTATTTTAGTTTCCTTTTAGATTATGTTTGTGATCTTTGGTTTTAGGTTTAGTTTATTTAAACCTAGTTCCATAGCCTCCAAGCATCATCATCGTTTATCATTCAGTTTTTGTCATCGTTCATTAGTCAGTATTGTTTTCCCTTTGAGTTTTTGTTTCAAGACTATGAAGAACTAAGCACCCTTTGCTGAGTCCGACAATTGATGCCTTCATTTGATTCATGATTGTGAGGTTATAACTCTATTTCCTATTCCTTTGGATTATATCTTTTCTCTTGAGCTTATTCCTATTGATTCTTATTGATTTGACTAGATTGATCACCTAGTTGATATTAGTAATTGTCTATTGCTAGGGTTTGGAAATTTCGGGTTGAGATTCCTTATCTTTTGTAGCATCCATGATATTCTAGGACTGGTAGAACTAGTTTATTATGAAAGAGAATTGATTATGTGTTAAATGCTGTGAAAAATCGGTGTTGTATGTATCCTGGTTAATTCATATGCGTCTTGCTGCTATTGTTCTAAATCTTGATAGTTTCTCGTGCGTTCGATAGTTAGGGTTACCTGGACTGGTAGGACTGATAACTATTTCAGAATAGGGACAAGAATAATCAAAGGAAGGAATAGAGATAATCTAGGACCAATCAATCAAATGAATGATGGATATTTGTTTGGCTAAGTGTTTTTCCCAATTTGATTATAAACTTTTGCTTTTGTTTCCTTTGTTTATTTGTTTACAAACAACCAACCAAAACCCCCATTTGTTACTTTTGCATGCAAATTTACATAAAGAAAGACAACTCCTCCCTGTGGGATTTGACCCTTGCTTGCCTATTCTACTAGTTTAGGTTTTTAAGGATTACTTTGATAAGGCGATACGACTTTAGCCTTCGTCACTACACGTTGGGCACCAGACTTGGTTATAAAATTCACTTTAGTGTAAGTTAGTCCGAACAAAAGTAATACATCTAGCATAGAGCAACCAACCAGCACAATTAGGACCAAAAGCCATTTATATAAATAACAATCAGGAACCCATAGGAGAAAATTAAGAGTGAAAAAATACAAGACAAACATCATTTAATTACATTGACAAATAATGCAATTTTAGGTATTAAACAAATAAGAAAGTATATTTGTAAGTACATAACTAAATAGAGATGGTTAAACCCATCTAATTGATATAAGCTAAACGTACATAAGCAAGTTAGAAAAAATAGCCATGACTTGATATTTAAGTGAAGGTTCCGTCTTAGTAGCAAGTAAAAGTAGCCACAAATTTATTAAGAACTTGTTTACATACTTAATAAATTTGGAATTAACTAATAAATTTGAGCAATAGAAATGATCTCGGTATCCATGGTGAATTTTCTTGTACAAGTACTTTGTGTTGTGTGTTCTGAGATATGAGCTAACAAATTAAGTACACGTTGATTCAGCTCATCTTATGTTTTTAGATCTGGATTACATTATTTTGTTATTTTAGAGCTTATCATCTAACCTTTTTATAATATATAACCTTCATTTTTGAAGTTTGTGCCAAATCACATGTTTAACCCCACCTCCCATCTGCTCTTTGCTAACCCCCCTACCCCACCACACGACACACCTTCTCTTGCCCCTTGTTCTATATGAATATGCCTCTCCAACCTCACAAAAAAATGGAGAATAAAGAAATGAAAGAAAGAAAAATAAATCCACTTAAACACTCAGTAAAGTGATCATGGAAGATGGTGTTTTCTTTGCACTGAACATGCAGATCTCTCTTCTGATCATGGACGACGACGAGGACCCGGTTTTACACTCCCTAAAGTTTCTCTTCAGGTAAATAAAACTTATAACTAGGAATCTTATTTTTTTTGCTAATGAGAAATTAAATTAAAACATGTTGTTTGAAATTTGCAGGCTTTTCCACAAGCAATTTAGCATCCAATTTCCCCTGCATTCTTTCATCCAAAGGATTTGAGGAGGGAGATCAAAGGAACTGGAGTATTCATTCCTAGGTTGTCACAGCCAAGAAGGAAGAACATGCAAGGAAGAAGACATCATAACTCTTCAAACACCAGCAAATCTAACAACACCAGAGGTGTTTCTCAAGTAGCTTATAGTAGTAGTAATAACAGGTGTTGATCTTCATATATATTATATATATAGATTATTAATTTGGAGGTTTTCTATTTGTTGATTAATACTGCATCTTAGGGGATTGGCATTTTTCAGAAATAATGGTTTTCCAGATGGGAAAATTTTAAATCAGCAAAGGGCTGAATTCACCTTTTCAAACTTCAGATGTCAGTTTTAATTTTTTTATCAAACAATTTCTGGGGTTTTACAGTAGCAAAAGTGTAGAGATGTAAAATTTGAGAATCAAAATAGAGCATCAAAATTCTGTTCATCAAGAATTAAAAGAAGGAGAAGAATATAACCTCAGTTGATGGAGTGAAGATGGATGAAGGTTTGATCGTCCTCCTCTCCCTCAAGACAGCAGTCGACCTTCCACTTCCTCCCGCCGGCTGCACCCAAAGCTCTGTTCAGCAAGAATCCACCGCACCCAAAGCTCTGTTCAGCGAGAACCCGTGCACCCGAAGTTCCTCCCGCCGACTGCACCCAAACGACACCCGAAGTTCTTCGCTCAAGAGTTTCAGAGAATGAAACAAACAATTAGGGATTTGAACCCTAAACCCCGTCCAGGAAAAAAGAATTAGGATTTCAAAGGTTATTTTAACTTTTTTGGGGTTATTCATAGGTTTATTTTAATTAATAATATACAATAATTTTATAAGCGCGCAGATATAAATTTTTATCTTGGCTCACGGTATATCTATTGAAACGGTTCCTTGAAACGGATAAAAACCGTTTCAAAAAAATATAAAAAACCGTTTCAAAAATTATAAAAATTGTTTCATATTTAAAAACAGTTT
The DNA here is from genome assembly GCA_027886185.1 of Rheum nobile. Lineage (NCBI taxonomy): Eukaryota > Viridiplantae > Streptophyta > Magnoliopsida > Caryophyllales > Polygonaceae > Rheum > Rheum nobile. The sequence continues at coordinate 3,700,585 of WOAB01000511.1, forward strand.
CATATTAATGTTGCAAAAATAAATTTTGTTTGAACCGTTTCTAAAACTGTTTCATTAGGTCTGACTGTTTCAATAAACCGTTTCATTTTATAAAATTGTTTCATTGAAGCGTTTCATTATAGCTTAATTGTAGTAGTGATATAACATGAATAATCAATCATTTTGTACATTCAATACTTAAATTGAATATAAAACCAATGAGGAGACTGATCTGGAGACTGATCTGGAGAAGGTGGTTCTTCTATTCCCAAGCTTGGGATCACAAATCCTTCAGTATCTGCAATATGAAACATATAAATCATGAGGCAGCCAATGAACCAATTGGTCTTTGCAACAACTCACATGAAATTTACAAGAACTACATTCATCTAAAAATCATGACTTACAACCACCTGACCACTTGGAATAAGTGTTTACTAGAATCTTTACAATGATAGTAGTGATTCAACAGGGAGCCTAATGTGTTTTTGAGTTTCTGTTAGAAATTACAATGCTTGACAAAAGATACACTTACGACAAATGCTGGGGAGCCTCAACAACATATTCCAAAGAGAGCAAATTGACAAATTTAAGTCGAGAGAAACTGAGACACACAAATTTGACCGGTGTGAACCAGAAGAAAGTGCAACTTTACACAACAAATATATAATATGCCTCACAATGAAAGGTCGATTAAATTTTATCTTTGATAAGTATTACATCGTGAAATACAGCATGGTAACATTTGGACACCATAATCCAGGTTGATAACATCTTTTGAAAATCCCTACACTCCATGTTTTCATATAATTTAGCAATTTCAAAGAAAACAACCATTAGATTTAAGACCTGGATACAACTTAACGAATCTAAAAGTAATACAGACACAAAGAGAAAGAAAGATTCAATCTTATTCATTGGAAGTTACAACTCATCAATGCTTTAAACCTAAACTTGCATCATGAGGGCATAAAACACAGATACTTGTATCAAACTGGGACTTCTGCAGCTATCTGGTGCATCCAATTTACTTTTACAGTAATAAAAACAACTTTATAGAAACAAGATTTCATCAGGAACCATATGATAAACACCACCACTACCAGTTCTAATAGGATTAACACTTTAACAACAATGAGAAAAATACAAATATTAATGCAGACAAACATATAAGCCAAAGCAAAGCGCAACACTAATCTTACACCCCACTACCCCAGAGAAGTTGAAGATCAGCAAATGCACGACACACAAATTGTAAAATTGGCAAGATGATTACTGATCTACTACTTCTAGTAGATGAAAAAGCTTACAAGGGTTGATGCTAATCTGTAAACTAAGAAGTCCATCCTACCATTTCTTCTACAGTTGTACATACTTTGGAATAAATTTATCCATAACATTTTATAGCTGATAAGCAAGGAGGCAAGGAGCCAAGGACCACTCACCAGTCACCACTGCGATTGATTCTGCGAAGCCGAGTCGACCAGCCTCGCCCTCCTTGCCAATTTCACCGTAGTAGCGAAGCCGACCAACAGTAGTAGTCCTTGCCAATTTCAATGTACAGGTGAGCCGATGAGCTTTTGTGTGCTGAGTCGACTACTGGTCTCTACTTGAGTCCGCCCCTGGTGCCATTTCCATTCAAGATCTTCAGTTTGAAACTAGTTTATGTTTCATTCGTTGGGTACAGCTACAAGTCTACAACTTACTAGTGACTAATGAGTTTCTTATAACAATCTATAAATATATAAAGTAGACTAAGGGTGCAATTAATGTCCAATAGATATGATAAATTATTTCTTTTTTTTGTTAATCTTTCATTACAAACTATATCTTCTAATATAGCTCAATGGTTAAAGATACTCTCATAATACAAGAGGTCTAGGGTTCAAAACCCCCCTTCTTAACAACTTTGTTTTACTCTTTCATCTTTCATTATTTTTTTGTTTATATTAATTAGTTATTCAAATCTTTATATCTTTCTATTTATCTATCTATCTTCTACATATAAAATACAGTTTTTGTCCAATTAATGACTCATTAATTTAGCCTCTAAATAAAATAAATTTTCAATTACAATTGATTTGTTAAATTTTTCAAATTCTAATGTACACGATCAATCAAAAAACTTAGTCGTATAAAAGTTATTGTCCAATTAAAAAATCATTATTTAGCCTTCAAATTACACAATTTCTCAATTACAATCCATTTGTTAAATCTTGTACACAATCAATCTATATCTATCTATAAACATATAAATAAGACTTTTTGAACAATCAATGCTCATTTTTTTAAGCTTCAATCTAATCTCAAACGGTTGTATGCTTGATTGATTGACCTTTAATCCAGATATATTTTGTTTAAACTCAATTTTGATTACCAATTAATACTCAAATTACGTTACTAATTTTTTACGTTACTTATTTTGCCGGTCATATTTTAATTTCATCACAATACCTACCCATTCATATTCCAAAACTATTCTAAATCAAATGTCTATTAATATTCTGAACATAACACTTATCTATATAATTGGTATTGTATGGGAGGGGGTAGAACACAAGCAGAAAAATGGCAATCACAATCAACTTTCTATTATTATTATCATCATCAATTAGTATCCAAGTGAAATTACAATCCAATTTGACATTGACTTCAAGCAACAGATCACTATAATATGAGGTATTTTAATTTTAATGTCCTCAATCTCCTTATCTATACTTTTTGTTCTGTTTTTCTTACATTATTGTACGCATTGCTATGCAAAAAAAATCTATGCTTATATTCTTTTATTTGCTTTTGACAAAAAATCTTTTATTTTTTCTTTATAAGTATATATTTTAAAACTTACATTTTAAAATATTGCTTTTGATTGATATAATACATTTTAGCTTACAATATCACAATATAAAATAGTAAAATTGACTACAATTTTTTTTTAAAAATAACCCATTGTTTTTTTTTTGTTCATCTTTATTCCCATTTTATCCAAAAGATCATTGATCATTTTAACATTGGAAACTTTCATTCTCCCTTTTTCTTAGGAAAAATTAAAAATCAATTCTTTTATGATACTATGAACATATGAAAAAATTGTTCGAATTCTATGGAAGTATCATCGAAGTCCTTATTATATTGATATAAATAATCATAAGGCCAACCAGACTCCAAATACCTCAATTGTCTTACTCATAAAAGTTAGTAATTACTAGAAATGTAAAAGAAAAAACAATACTATAAACGTAAAAACATGATAAGAAAGTTATTAATTTTTTAACAAAACTAACAAACACATTGAGAGTAGGTACACAATAACATTATAAAATTATCGGATGTTTTATAATTATTTTGATTTCATCGAATATAAAAATAACATTAACATGTCAACCTATTAATAAAGTTAAAAAATCTAACATACATTAAATTATGGAAAAATAATTGAAAAACATTGAATTAGCATATATATGCTGCTTAATTGTGCAAACCTGTAACTAATAAATACTTTGGTATATATATAGTGCCTAATAATCTGCTTAATTATGTTAATATTTGAATAAATAAATAAAGATATCATGAATGTATAATTATTGAATTCACACCATGTTAAAACCTCTAAATTTGACAATAAAATGGAAATGATTTAGAAATACTAAATGTAGAATAAAATGGGTACAAACTTTATTTTATTATAACACCGGATTGCAATTTCAATACTCAAGTATATTAAAGTATTCTATTCTTTATAGTACAGAACATAGTAAAGTTTTACATAAGAGTAATAAAATGATTTTTAGCTCATATATTTTTATTCATGTTTCATTCGAAAAAGATCATTAAATATAAATTTTAAAATTAGTAAACATAAACCAAAAAGAAAAAACAATTAAAAATTGAAATAAAGTACTAGATAACTATTAATTATTTTGATTTTTTTGAACATAAGAATAACATTGTAGAAGAATTGTCAAATAGGATCATGTTATTTTCTTTCGTATTATCATTTACTTTGATGATTTGACCCCATGTATGTCTTTAAACTTAAGACATATATTGATATACATATGGAATAAATTTATTTTTCAAAACATTTTTAAATTCTATTTTTATCTATAGATATACCATTTTCTATTAATAATGTTAGGTTGTATAAAAATATAGATATAAAATCTATGTATATTTTTTTACTTTTATCCTATTTATAATCAATAGCTTTTTTAAAGATTTAGAATCAATAGTTAAAGTGGCTATTTACGATATATAATATTACATGCTCAAATTTTTTATGATGTATATGTTGCTTCAATTAATATTTTTAACTTTTGACAAATCTATAAATTTTTTAAGATTACTTTATATAAATTTTAGTTATTTAGTTGAAATGAAAATTAGATACACCGATTTAGAAAGTTATTTTGCATTAAAAATATTTAGGTCCTGAATTTCTTAATTTCTAAAATTTGAATGTAAGTGACAATGCATGTTTAACCACTTTGTCCGACATATTTTTTCATTCCACATCATTTATGTAGTGAGTTTTTTTGTCAATAAGGAAAAATATTGCAAAAATAATAACAAATGTGAATATAAAAAGAGATTTAATAGCCCAACATTCAATTCAAACAAAAAAGTCATGATAAAAAAACTAATAAAGACATAAGAAGTTTAAAAGATTACAATGGAATAAGTTTAAAACTTATGGAGAAGTTACATCGGTCAATTATCTAAATTGCAAAATTAATGTCCACGCTTATGTTAAAAGTTAACCCGAACTTAGTTATTTATATGTTTTGCAGGATCATGTTTTATAATGTTCGAAAGTGCAAACTTACTATTTATGTTGCATTGTGAATTGTGATCATTTACAGAATCAAAAATAAAATTATTATGAACGTAAATAATGATATAGTGTCCAATATCAGTTGTTAATTAGTGTAGTCCTAAAGACTAATTGTACTTTCATTATAAGGACTCAAGGAACTCTATTACACCAAAAAATGGAAATAAAAACAAATTATAATTTTCAATATTGTCAAAATATACACGAGATTGCTAATAATTATTTGTGACGACGTCTTTCGAAAAAAATCTCCATACTTTCATCTCAACATCCTTGAAGTTATAAAATTTTGTATTACTTTTAAAGGGAAAAATAATGTTAGATATAAATCTCTATTTTAGTTTTTCCATATTCAATTCATATATATCAAAAACAAACATTCTTTAATATAGAACTTGAAAATTCAGCGTCATTTTCCTTATCTATTTTGGATATTTTTAATATCAAAGATTATTTTTATGCTATATTAACTTTAATAATTCTTAAATTAATCTTAAAATTTTAAAATAAACAAAATAAAAATTATAAATTATATCAATATAAAAAAGTCGACCCCATGCGTAGCACGGACATGAATATCTAGTGACTTGAAAAATAATATGTTCATTCATTTGTATAGATCGAAGGTTTTGCACGGAGAAGAATCTCTATGAGTTTGATTATGTGCTCGTAAAGACTAGGCCCATTATGATTTGGGCCTCATTCGTCCCTCTTAAAAAGAAAACGGCCCAGATATCGACCACTACAATTAGTCAATTAACAAATGAGGTGCATTGTCCTCTTTCTCTATCAAAATGTGATAAATAACCTCAAAAAATAAATTTGTTAAAATTTGACCCCTGTACTCTCACGCTCTCTCTCCTCTATCCTCACAATCACACCTCCTCCATTACCAGATATATCCTTCAGCTCTCATCTTTGGCCTCGGTCTCCGACCTCGTCGTCCTCCTTCTCCAGCATCGTCCTCCGTCTCCGGCCTCACCTCTTCCAATTCCGCCGACGAGCTGCCACCGGTGTCCTGGCCTTCGAGGTGGATGGGACGATGTCCAAGCTCATCCTTTATCACTCTTCCGTTTCCGAGAAGTCTATCATCCGCTCGTCGGCGTCTGGATCTTGATCTCCGCCGTCGATCGAGTTCAGTCTCTAGCGTCCTACGGCTCTCCCGCTCTCCTTCTTGTGGTTCTCAAGCAGTCAATCTTTGCTCCTTCAAGACTCGATTCGTAGTGTTTATGAGGCCGTCGCCGTCCAATTTTCTCGACTGACTCTTGCGAACTGGTAATGTTATTGGTTTGAGTTTCATTGTGTGAACATATTTTGATATATCTGAAACTTGTGTGTTTGAAAAACGTTGATTATTGTTATTTTCCGTGGCAACTGCATACAAAAGGCTTTTGGTGGCTGAGATCAAGGAGAGCATCCAGAAGGATGATAGCTTGTTTTTTTTCCGTTGCAACTGCATACAAAAGGCTCTTGGTGCCCCATTATTTGTGCTTAAAGTTAGTTCATTATTGGTCCCCTTATTGCTTCATCTATCTCCTGCGTGATAACAGTCAGTTATCCCTTCTCCTGTGGGAATGAGTTGGTTGACTGGATACACTCAAAATGGAGAGTGTCAGGACAATACAGACCCATCCATACCCTTAATTTTAAGTTGATTTTGGTCTTCTAATGCATCTTAAATTGAGACACCTTGATGCCTTGTAGATCATATTGCACTCTGGATTGTTTAAATGTGATATTTCTGTCATTAACTAGTGGAGATGATGGTTTCCGTCATCAAGTACTGACGATGATTGATGTAACCTTGTCTGACAGAAAGACTACAAGTTGTTGTCGAGGATCCGATGAACGCGTAGTAGGGCGAAACAATCTCTTCTGCAATGACTGGAGTCGGCGGAAGCAGGGAAAGGGGCGGCAGAATTCTGGTGGAGTAGGGCGGTGGAGTGGTGGTTGATGGGGCGACACTAGGGTTTGGAGGGGCGGCAAGAACTAGGGTAGTTCTTGTTGCAAGGTTGCGGATAGTAACTGGATAATTAGGTAACCGAATCGATGCGCCAGGATAGTTCAACTAGAAACACAAAGATAGATAATTAACGCGCTAGGATAATTCAACTTGGAAACAAGTTAATTGATGACGTCGGGGCCCGGGGTTAAGGAGTTTAACTCGACTTGAACTTAGACTTGAAATTGACGTGAAGAACAATGAGTACATCGAAGGCTATTTAAAGCCAAGGGGCTCGGCCAAACCCTAATGGGCTTGGGCCGCAAAATAAACTAATGGGCTAGCCCACTATGCAATAGTGAAGAACACACCCGAAATAGAAATGACTGAAATGAAAATGCTAAAATGGGAAACATACTAAAGCTAGAAATAATAATACAAAAGTAGGCTAAATACGACTAAGTCTTGAACCACGGGGGACGCCATGGTCTTGGTTGTCTTGGGCTCATCGTTGCCCGACTTGAGTCGAGCCAAGATCACATCATTCTCCCTCCCTTAGAATCGAAGCGTCCTCGCTTCGAGCTGGATGGAGCCAGGGAGAACAAGCGCTCGGCAGCCAACTTGAGCAGTGTATCGGCGTTGGGCTCGGGACCAACTCTTGGAACCTCAAAGATGAGAATGTATGACTCGGGTCCAAGAGCGGTCATAGCGTCGGGTGCCTTGGAGAGTATCGCGTGGAAGCCCGAGTCTGGAGTAGGCGTAATGGATACCTCGGGCTTGCACGCGGGCAGGGGAGCACTGGGCACGTCTGTGGACGGCAGAAGGGGCGCGGTGGCGGCGGCCTCGACAACGACAGTGTGGTATGGGGGCGTGGTTTGGGTTGGCGCGGCCGCGGTTTCGCTGGCTACGGCTCGGGCGTTCTCGGCCTCGACACGTCCTCTCTCGGCCTCGGCCAGCATGGCTCCGAAGTCAGCCCAACGCTTGGCCATGGCCTTGTATTCGGCGGCGATATCGGCCTGTAACTGACCCAGATCAGACACCACTGCAGCTATAGAGGACAGGTGCTGTCGAGCTAAGAGCTCTGCATTCTGACGCAGAAGCTCGGCCATCTGCGCATCTCTTACTACGTTGGCAGCAACCAACTCTCGTATCATCTTCTGTACAACAGTCTTTGAGCCTGTATCGCGAGGGTGTATCACCTTCTGACATGGTACCTGACAGCAAGATGTAGCAAACCACATGATCAAAGCGAACAACAACAACAAAAGAGAATCAACAAACAGGTAAGCATAACCAAACTCAACAATCAATCACTCAGAAATTGGAGAAAATATGTGTGAACTGGTTCGGTAAAGTGCAGGTTTTTTTTTTTTTTGATGATGGCCGAATTTCTCAACCACCAAACTTGGAGGCCAAGGTCGGAGCTAGGGTTTGGGTAACACAACAACGAAGCTTGGAGGCCAAGTTGGTAGCTAGGGTTTGGGTAACACAACAACAAAGCTTGGAGGCCAAGTTGGTACGAACCAAAACGCGGCTAGGGTTTGGGCAGCAGGGAAGGCTCCGTATTTTGGCCTTTTGAGGGGTCAAACGAAGTTCGTTTTGGGCGAATTTTATATGCCCAGACTCGTATCGAGATGCTCTACAGGAATATGAAAGAAAATGGCAGAAAGTAAAAAAAAATTGGACGAAACCTGTGCAGAAGGCTCGTCTATTTTTGGGAGTTTTTTTGATGCATGATTTGATTTACGGAAGCAAAAGAGTGATTGAAAGAAGAGTTGGAACGACTTAAGCAGTTCGAAGGCTCTGACGATGATTGATGTAACCTTGCCCGACGGAAAGACTACAAGTTGTTGTCGAGGATCCGATGAACGCGTAGTAGGGCGAACCAATCTCTTATGCAATGACTGGAGCCGGCGGAAGCAGGGAAAGGGGCGGCGGAATTTTGGTGGAGTAGGGCGGTGGAGTGGTGGTTGATGGGGCGGCACTAGGGTTTGAAGGGGCGACAAGAACTAGGGTAGTTCTTGTTGCAAGGTTGTGGATAGTAACTGGATAATTAGGTAACCGAATCGATGTGCCAGGATAGTTCGACTAGAAACACAAAGATAGATAATTAACGCGTCAGGATAATTCAACTTGGAAACGCGTTAATTAGTGACGTCGGGGCTCGGGGTTAAGGAGTTTAACTCGACTTGAAATTGACGTGAAGAACAATGAGTACATCGAAGGCTATTTAAAGCCAAGGGGCTCGGCCAAACCCTAATGGGCTTGGGCCGCAAAATAAACTAATGGGCTAGCCCACTATGTAATAGTGAAGCACACGCCCGAAATAGAAATGACTGAAATGAAAATGCTAAAACGGGAAACATACTAAAGCTAAAAATAATAATACAAAAGTAGGCTAAATACGACTAAGTCTTGAACCACGGGGCACGCCATGGTCTTGGTTGTCTTGGGCTCGTCATTGCCTGACTTGAGTCGAGCCAGGATCGCATCAATGATGTTACTCTCTTTGTGCTGATATTTAGAATGAAGAGTTTGGTCTTTTTGATACATTAACTGCCCGGTCTACTGTTATACGTTTTCTACTAACGAAAAAAACTTTGTTTTCTCATTGATATGTTCTCTGGTTGCCTTTTGGTTTCAATCTTATACATTTGAATGAAGAAGATAAACACTTGTTTTTATTTGGTGTTAAAGTGCTTGTGGCGTTGTGTGAAAGTTCTTGTGACATTGCATCCAAATTTCAGGAAGATGCTGCTCATTCAGCTGAGGCGACAACCTAATTGTGGAGACTTGCCCACACTATTTTTCATTCTCTGAAGAAGAAATCCCTGACGGCGAGGTTCAGATGTTCTCCACCTCTCTGTAGTGTAGAAAATAATAACAAATTATGGGAGACTTTGATGGTAACAGAATTCAACCATATACACATCAATGCTGCCTATCTATCTATGTGTTGTCAATTGGTTTTTGCTGACAGTGGTGTCATTTTAGGAAGGCTACATTAATATGTTGGTTGTATGCTCTTAGACTTGCAACAAGTTAAATCATAAATGTTTTTGTTTTGACTGTTTTCTACAGATGACAGTGAAAGATGCTCTGAATTCTGCCCTTGACGAAAAAATGTCTGCAGACTCCAGTGTTTTTGTAATGGGTGAAGAGGTACTTAGAAGAAATGGTTGTGGTCAGTGTATATGAGTTTCCCTTAAATGTATGACAATGGTAATTTGCTATTTTCTCTATTTTATATTTTCTCTCTCTATACACTATAGGTTGATGAATATCAAGATGCTTACAAGGTTAGACACTATGAAGATTATCTTTTTTGTTGGATAATAGTTCTATCATGTCCTTCAATGTTATCAGCATTAAATTTTCTTCTTCCTTATATGTGAAATTTTCTTCTTTAACCTTCACAGATTTCCAAAGGGCTTTTGGATAAGTACGGTCCTGAGAGAGTTATTGACACTCCTATCACAGAGGTTCTGTTATTGCCATGTTTCATTTCAAATTTCTTTATTTTCTTCCACTGTTTTCCCAGATGACTATGTATCTAGAGTGCTAATGTTCCATTTGTATTGCAGACTGGTTTTGCTGGTATGGGAGTTGGTGCAACCTACAAGGGTTTGAGACCTATTATAGAATTTATGACATTTAAGTTCTCAATGCAGGTTCGGATTTCTTCTTAAGAGTTCATTTCTTGTATCCATTCTGCTCTCACTTTCTATTCTTCACAAGTTCATTCCTTTGGGTATAGGGAATTCACCACGGTTGTCAGTGCTAATTGTTTTCAGAGGACCCAACGGTGTTGCTGCTGGAGTTAGGGCTCAACATTCCTAGGTGTGATAAATGGTTTTAGTTAAGGCTTTGATGTGATAATATGAGCTATTTCAAGGTTTTTTCCCTTCTAATTTGGTACAAATGATGCACATGCACTTCATGAAGAAGATATTGGACTCACTATGGCCATTGCTCGAACTGAGGTGCTACTTCTTGATTTCTACTTTTTGTCTAGTTTGATATTCTTTTAGTTTTTTTTTATATATGGTAAATAAATACTTAAGAGAACGGAGAAACCAAAACAAGATATCTATGGTAGAGCTCGATTCTGTTGTTTGGATTTTGGGATATGTAGGTGTAACTGTTAGCATATTAATTGTTGAGCATCAATGCATCGTGGATCAAACACATAAGAGTATGCTTGCATTGAAAAATCTGTTTCAATTAAGATTAACAAGTTATTATCGTTTGATTTATGTGTAATATGCTATATGTTCATCAGATAAATTCGTTGATCAAATATCCATATAAATGTAAATATATTTTTTAATTTATGAAGTATGAATCTGTTTCATTGCTTGCTGTTCTTTATCTTTTTTTCTTGACTTATCTGTCATTTCGTGGGGTCTGGATAATGAATGCAAGGATGCAAATTATGTGCTATTGTGATAGCTATTCTCTAAATTATTTTTCTTGATTCACAATTGGATTAGATTTTGACTTGTACGAAAGTACACACTACACAATGTCATCTTCTTGATTTTGACATAGATGAAACTAGCCTCGGTGACGCTTGGAACGTGCCACCGACTAGCCTCGGTGACGCTTGGAACGCGTCACCGACTAGTCTTGGTGACGCTTGGAACGCGTCACCGACTAGCTTCGGTGACGCTTGGAACGCCCCACCGACTAGCCTCGGTGACGATTCGAACGGGCCACTGACTAACTTTTGTGACGCTTCGAACGCGCCACCGAACTAGCCTCGGTGACACTTGGAATGCGCCACCGACTAGTCGGTGCCGCTTGGAACGCACCACCGACTAGCCTCAGTGACGCTTGGAACGCGCCACCGACTAGCCTCGGTGACGCTTTGAACGTGCCACTGACTAGCCTCGGTGACGCTTTGAATGCGCCACTGACTAGCCTCGGTGACGCATCGAACGCTCCACCGAGTAGCCTCGGTGACGCTTTGAACGCCCCACAAAACTAACCTCGATGACACTTTGAACGCGCCACCGACTAGCCTCGGTGACGCTTCGAACGCGCCACCGACTAGCCTCGGTGACGCTTCGAAGGCGCCACCGAACCAGCCTCGGTGACGCTTCAAACGCGCCACTGAACTAGCCTCGGTGACGCTTCGAACGCGCCACCGACTAGCCTCGGTGACGCTTCGAACGCGTCACCGAACCAGCCTGGGTGACGCTTCGAATGCACCACCGAACCAGCCTCGGTGACGCTTTGAACGCGCCATCGACTAGCCTCGGTGACGCTTCGAACGTGCCACTGAACTAGCCTCGATGACGCTTCGAACACGCCACCGAATTGATGCGTTCCTGCTTTCGGATGCCGGCCAAGTTGCCGCGGCGGTGTCGGATCTAGGTCTTGGTGGTGAGCCGCTCGTCTTGGCTTCAAGGCCTGCTGTGGAAACCTTGGCCTTTGGCCTTGTTGAATTGCACGGAAGGCTTGAGGTTCATGTAGCGGGTGATGGAACGCGAGGGAAGTGCCGCGACACGGGCGAAGGTGACGTGATGAATGTCACACTACGCGAGCGAAGTGATGCGATGGTGGAGTCACGACATGTGAGCGATGGAGCGCGATGAGTGTCACGACACGGTAGCGGTGGCGAGCGGTGGTGGTGACGACGGAGGATCACTACGCTAGCAATAGCGAAGCGATGGCGGATCTAGACTATGGCCTCAGGACTAGGCGCGATGAAGGATATGGCTCGATGGAACGAGCGTGGCCGTAGCGTCGGCGGCGGAGTGAAGGAGATGCGAAGATAGATTAGGGTTTTGTGACATCCGATCAAAGGAAGGAGGCAAGATGACACTCAACTTAAACTTTGATTAATAAGGAATGTAACCTTTTAAACGAGGCTGAGATGGCCTTATATAGAGGTCGCGGGACTCGGATGGGCCGAGTCTTGCCTAATGGGCTAGCCCACTCATTATGAGTGGAGCGCACGCTCGAAATAGAAAACTACTAAAATAGTAACTTCTAAAAACAAAAAGTGCCAAAACTAGAAAAGTCTAAAAATAGCAAAAGAACCTCTAAATGACAAGGATAGGCGTCGTTGATGCGGCGAGGCAGGGTGTGCGTGGCATGGCGAAGCAGCGGCTGCGGCTATGCTTTGGCTAGATCCAAGGAGGGCATGATAACAGGTTTTTGTCGTTCTAAAAACTGCTATGCAAAATATCCAAACAAACCCTAAAACGTAGTCCTAGGTAAGTAAAGGTCGAATCCACAGGGAGGCGAATTCTATCTTAATATGCAATTTGTATGTCAAACTAAAGTAACCAAAGGGGGGTTTTGTTTGTTTTAGTAATCTAAGCATGCAAAGGCAAGAATAAACTAAAGATGAATGAATTCAGTAATGGGAAAAAGCACTTAGTCAAACAACATCCACTATTCGTATGACAAGTTGATCCTAGATACTCATTCAAAATCTCATGCAATGGTGATTCCAATTCCTTTTCAGATATAACTAATAGCACAACCAGATACTATTAGCACTAACTAATTAAACAACCCCGAAACTATCAAGATTCAGTTTAACAGCAGCCTTACGGATAGGAATATAGTTGGATACAATTCTAGCATAACACAACCAGATATTATCCTAGAATGTAAATCAATTCTCTTCTGCATAAGACTAGCACAACCAGTTACTAATACGATGCAGTTGCTACTCTGAAATAGATATGCTCAACCAGTAACAATCTAGATCTAGCAATCAATCAATAACAATAAACCCTAGTTGCGTCCAATTAGAGATTATCAATATCAATCATAAACAACTTAAGCAAGAGAAAGATAAAAACCATGCAATAGATTAAGAACGAGAATCTCACAACTTTATCAAAACGAAAGCTTCAGCATCTGACTAAGCCAGGGAGGCTTAGTTCTTCATAACGTAGAAAGGGAAATTAGGGTTCAAGAGATGATCCAAGATTGGCAAACAAGCCTTTTCTCAACCCTTAAATACTGAAGGAAAATAAAGCTAAGTTAACCTAAAACGAAATAATAAAAAGTAATAAAATAATGCAAATAAAGAAACGGCGCGGCGGACTTCAGACATCGGCGGCGGTCGCCGCATCTCCCACGGCGGGCGCCGTAATCGCGGCGGGTGCCGTAATTAAACGGCGGGCGCCGTAATCACTTCGTAGCCAAGGTCGGTGGAAAGCCAATTGCGGCGGGCGCCGTAAGGTTCACGGCGGGCGCCGTAATTACGGCGGTCGCCATTCTTCGGTTCAGCTCCTGCGACACTTCCGTAAAAATGCCATCACTTTTGATTCCCAACTCGGATCGCGCTCATATTTTGAGGACTTGCAGTAGACTTCAAAAGCTAACTCCTCGAATTGGAATCACTCCATTTGGACATCTGAGTAGAGAGAACGAACCAATTGAATTCAGTACATTGTTCTTCTACTCTTCATTGCACTCCCTTGGCGCCTACTACTGGTGGCTTCCTCCTCAGTGTCTCATATGATCTCCAAAACCGCTCAAACACCTCCAAAAACACCAACTTCGCCCCCAAACACCATACACATGAATGTGTCTAAATCTACCCGAATGGCACCAATAAATCCTCTAATGACTCTTACTTAAGCCCTACAAAGTAGTGCTTATCAAACCACCCCATGCTTAGACCTTTGCTCGTCCACGAGTAAACCAAATAAGAGTCCACTCCTCCAATGCAGCACCCAAGGTCTCAGGAAGCATATCCTCCAACTAAGAGTCACCTAACCCATGCCAAGCTCCTGGCACCAATCTCATTTACAACACATCCACAACTCAACAAGCTTAAGGGGCAAGCAGAGTACTTTCCCCCAAGCTAAACCCGGACATCCAATAGCGTGAGTAACCTCTAATCCTAGCCTCCATCTATTGCTCCTTATGTCTCCCAGAGTGACCTACCCGGCAATCCTTCTTTGCCTCCTCTTCTTATGACGCCTCGCCAAGAATAATGAGAAATCCTAAAATCACTCTTCTTCTTTTTCGCTCGTTTTGCCAAGGCGCCCTTTCGGGTTTTCACCAAGCCACTCATTTCATTTTTCAATAGATGTACTCACATAAGCTCACGTCACTCTTGACCTCATATTACCCTAGCCTAATGCTGGTCCAAGCCACCTGCTTATTACCTAGGCCGCCCTTTTGGGTTTTCGACCTATCCCAGGATTTCAAGAATAGCCTTTTTTCAAATTTTTGGCTCTTTTCATTTTTTTTTCTCCTCAGCAGCGTAGCAAGTATAAAACTCCACCCCATGCCTAAACATTGCATTGTCCTCAATGTAATGAAAGACAAAAGAATAAAGCATAGGGAAAAGCAAAAAATAACTCACAACGTTGCCGAGCTGGCTAGGACACTTCCTTGTTGCTGGCGGTGTACTCATGAAAGCTCATGTCCTGGATGTCTGGCATCAACGCCATTATCTTCATATGCCGTGCAACCATAAGAAACCACTGGTGAGTAGTGGTAATCAAACAATGCGGGGCTGTACGGCCTTCAACTCCATCAACTTGTACCATGCAACCAAAAGGAACCACTCTGGTGAATAGTGGTCAATCAAGGGAACGGGGTTGCATGGCCTTCAAAAATGGGCCCAGATGTCATCGTGGTTGGGCCCTGGTGTACCTCCTCTTCAGCTGTCGACTGCAGGGCCATCGTCGTTGCCAAATAAATATAGGGTGAATGTATTCCTCCGTTTAGCAACATGATGCGCACCTCTCCGTGGAGAATCTGGACAGCTGGGTAATTTTTATTTTATTTTATTTGACTTTTTCTCTCCGTTTAAGGTCTTTTCGGGGTATCTTATTTTCGTCTTTTGCTCCCCGTTTAAGGTTTTTTTCGGGGCCCATTTTTTTCGAAATTTTTTTTTTCAATTTTTTTCAATTTTTTTTTTTACCTACGAAAATGCGGCGGTCGCCGTAAGGGGTGCAACGGTCGCCGTGAACTCCATCTTCGTTTTTTCACTCTTCCTGCAGGTTAGTTCAACACAGAAAGGAAAAACAAAAAGAAAAACAACTAAATAAAGACTAAGGGAAAGAAAATAGACTACCTAACATCGGGTTGCCTCCCGAACAGCGCCTTAGTTAATGTCGTGGCTCGACATAGTGCTCAACCTCTTCAACTCGGGTTGCTCCTATCACTTGAACTCCTGAGGTCTATGTCAGGGGGATGCCGTTTTGTGTGCTCCATGTTGAGCCTTTCCCCCATGCTTGTGTACTTCATAATGGTTGGACCACTGTTCATATCTATAAATGCACTTGACATCTTCAGAAACGGTCTACCCAGCATCTCAGGGCCTGCATGTTTGTTCTGCCCCGCATCCAGCATGTAAAAATTCGCCACCTGAATTAAGGCCTCCTTCTTGTGCTTCCCCTTTGGTTTCTTCTTTATATTGCACAACGCTCTTAAAAACTCTGTGTAGCGAGGGATGCAATTTGCCAGTTCGATCAAGGGAATGGTTGCCTCGCAGATACTGAAGGTTTCATATAGCTCTTTGTCGTTCTTCAGCCTTCGAGTATCTTGTAATGCCTCAGGGAAGGGTGTAACGGGTTGCAGCGCAACGAGCGGGGAGGAGTTTAGACGCACATACTCATCATAGGCAGCCTCGAGAGGGTCGGGGGCTGCCGGGGTATTTTCGAGAGGAACGAGCGTCGCATGATCGTTTTCGCGATCGCGACTCTCCTCCTCTTGGTCGCTGAATTCCTCCAGTCCCATAAAATACTCTTCTTCAGAAAGCACAACGCGGTCCAAAATATCGTCTGGAATACCCATCTCCTCAGTGGGTGAACCGAGGTCGAGGTATACCTCCCGCGGTCTTGGGTTCTCTTCTGCAGATATCTCGCTGTATTCTGCACCCGTCTCACAAATTTGTTCCTCCCTTTCAGCTAAGGGGGCGACATGCAGCTGCTCAGTACTTTGTAGGGTCATCGAGAAGACATTCTCTTCCCGGTGCACCACTGGGTGAGATAGTGGTTCTGCCGACGTCATGGTCTCCATTCTGCTCACTGCTTGCACCATTTGCTCCGTCTGCCTCTCAATGATCTGGATATTGGACTTTATTTGTTGTTCAAGTTGGATCCTGTTCTGTTTGAAAGATCGAAACATGTCCTCCAATGACATGAAGGGACTTGGATTGTGCCCATAACTCGAATTAGGGTGATCTCTCCACCCTGGAGTGTATGCGTATGAGTATGGGTCATATCGCGGCTCCTGCTGGAATTGGGGAAATCTATCCATCTCTGTAACAAAATCAAAAAGGAAAAACAAAAATCAATAGCATGGGTGTGGACCGTAAGATAGGTCCACACAATAGTTGACACACAAATCACACACAAAATAGATTATTGCCTCCCCGGCAACGGCGCCAATTTGATAACATGTTTTTGTCGTTCTAAAAACTGCTATGCAAAATATCCAAACAAACCCTAAAACGTAGTCCTAGGTAAGTAAAGGTCGAATCCACAGGGAGGCGAATTCTATCTTAATATGCAATTTGTATGTCAAACTAAAGTAATCAAAGGGGGGTTTTGTTTGTTTTAGTAATCTAAGCATGCAAAGGCAAGAATAAACTAAAGATGAATGAATTCAGTAATGGGAAAAAGCACTTAGTCAAACAACATCCACTATTCGTATGACAAGTTGATCCTAGATACTCATTCAAAATCTCATGCAATGGTGATTCCAATTCCTTTTCAGATATAACTAATAGCACAACCATATACTATTAGCACTAACTAATTAAACAACCCCAAAACTATCAAGATTCAGTTTAACAGCAGCCTTACGAATAGGAATATAGTTGGATACAATTCTAGCATAACACAACCAGATATTATCCTAGAATGTAAATCAATTCTCTTCTCCATAAGACTAGCACAACCAGTTACTAATACGATGCAGTTGCTACTCTGAAATAGATATGCTCAACCAGTAACAATCTAGATCTAGCAATCAATCAATAACAATAAACCCTAGTTGCATCCAATTAGAGATTATCAATATCAATCATAAACAACTTAAGCAAGAGAAAGATAAAAACCATGCAATAGATTAAGAACGAGAATCTCACAACTTTATCAAAACGAAAGCTTCAGCGTCTGACTAAGCCAGGGAGGCTTAGTTCTTCATAACGTAGAAAGGGAAATTAGGGTTCAAGAGATGATCCAAGATTGGCAAACAAGCCTTTTCTCAACCCTTAAATACTAAAGGAAAATAAAGCTAAGTTAACCTAAAACGAAATAATAAAAAGTAATAAAATAATGCAAATAAAGAAACGGTGCGGCGGACTTCAGACATCGGCGGCGGTCGCCGCATCTCCCACGGCGGGCGCCGTAATCGCGGCGGGCGCCGTAATCACTTCGTAGCCAAGGTCGGTAGAAAGCCAATTGCGGCGGGCGCCGTAAGGTTCACGGCGGGCGCCGTAATTACGGCGGTCGCCGTCTTTGTACGGCGGTCGCCGTTCTTCGGTTCAGCTCCTGCGATACTTCCGTAAAAATGCCATAACTTTTGATTCCCAACTCGGATCGCGCTCATATTTTGAGGACTTACAGTAGACTTCAAAAGCTAACTCCTCGAATTGGAATCACTCCATTTGGACATCTGAGTAGAGAGAAAGAACCAATTGAATTCAGTACATTGTTCTTCTACTCTTCATTGCACTCCCTTGGCGCCTACTACTGGTGGCTTCCTCCTCAGTGTCTCATATGATCTCCAAAATCGCTCAAACACCTCCAAAAACACCAACTTCGCCCCCAAACACCATACACATGAATGTGTCTAAATCTACCCGAATGACAGCAATAAATTCACTAATGACTCTTACTTAAGCCCTACAAAGTAGTGCTTATCAGGGCACACTATGCTCCGGGTGCATAGCGGCCGACTCGGTCTCTGATGCATTATCGATGGTGGCGAGGAGCTTGAGAGAAGGCGCATTCTCGGGCGCGCCTTGGCTAGCGACGATGCGCGTGATCAATGATTGCGCGGCATTGGCGATGGCCTTGGCACGCGATCTTGTCACGGGCCCTTGTGAGCACATGCTCATGGATTCTTCCTCCTCAGCTGCAGTCATGGTGGGCAGGGGCGCATCACTCTCCCCCACTTGGCTGAGAAGCGTCCCCGCTTCATCATCATCGAACTCAGGCTCCACTTAGGACTGCAAGTCAGCGGCGTTGAAGGTCGCGTGGACACCGTAGTCGGCTGGTAGCTCGAGCTCGTAAGCATTGTCTCCAATGGCCTTCACAACGCGACAATGGCCATCTCCGTGAGGCGCTAACTTCGATTTGCGTTTGTCCAATGGCGTTTTGCTGCGGTAGTGTGCTCATTGTCGCAGTAGTGTGCTCATTGTCCTGGAGGGGGCGCGGCAGCATGTCCAACGGCGTCAAGGGTTTCCTGCCGTAGACGACGTCGAACGGTGTCAACCGGGTTGCCGAATGCCTGGACCTGTTGATGAGACTAAAGTCGTGATGCCTATCGAAGAATCCCTAAAAACCTAACTAAGTATAATAGGCAAGTAAGGGTCGAATCCCAATGGAATCAAAGGATCTATCTCTAAATATGCAAGCAAGTTGTCAACTAAGAACAAAGGGGGTTTTGATCTTTTAATGTCTAAACTAAAGAATGAAAACAAGCAATGACTAAAATGGTTGTAAATATGGATGGTGAGGATATTCTACCTGATAGATATCCACACTTCAGTATGATAGGTCGATCCTAGGTTCTCTTGTTCAATCAATCCAATGGTTGTCCTAATCCCTATTCTAAATCAGTTGCAGTCCAACTAGTCTTGGCAACCCTAACTATTGAACGCACAAGAAACTATCAAGATTTAGAACAATAGTTGTAGGAAGCATAGGCATAGATAGGTGCATGCAGTACTTAACAACTCGTCAGTATTTAACATGCATTTGATTCTCTTCACAATAAACTTTCACAACTCGTTCCAGTAAATTATGTTTGCTACTTAAGATAAGGAATTTCAACTCGAAATAACCAAACCCTAGCAATAGAAAATTACCAATAACAACTAGTTGCATCCAACAAGCGAAATCAATAATAATCAATTAGAATAAGCACAAGAGAATCAAAACAACCCAATGGAAATAGAACAAAATAACCTCATAACCAAATCAAACTGAAGGCTTCAATCGTCAGGTAGAACAATGGAGATTAGTTCCTTCTCATGGTTTGTAAGCAAGAACTAGGGAAGAAAAACAAAAACGTCAAAACTAAACTGAATGATAATCTCCTCCTCGGAAAAACTAGGTTTTCTCTCACTAAACCTAACCCAAAAGGATAACTAACAATATCTTCCATCAAGAAATAAAAACGTAAAATAAAATTAATACTAAAAAGGAAACAAAACAAAAGTTCGGAAATAACGAAGGTTTTCGCCAGCGTGTGCTTCCGCGATCGCGGCCTGATTTCCGCGGTCGTGAAAATTACTTTGGTGCTCTCGAACTGGCTCTCTGAATTTTCCGCGGGCGCGGATGCCTTTGCCGCGGTCGCGGCTGTGACATTCATGGCTCCGCATCTCGCCATCCGCCGCGGCTGCTGTGTTGCTTCTTCCTTGGTCGCGGTTGGCCACGGCAGCTCCTTTGTGGCTCCATATGGCTTCTCTTCTTCATATTTCTTCGGTCTTCAATTGTAGTCTCTCCACTTATGCACTTAAGACCACCATTTCGCCATATCTCCAATTAACTCTAATCTTCTACAATCTCCTCTAAATCACTCCAAATGGTACCCAAAATGACGGTAATAACCCCTAGTTATGCACTACAAAGTAGAGCGTATCACCTGTTGTAAGAGAACTCAACAATAGATAGTAAGTTCTCCCAACGCTTGGGATTGGTCTTGAGCATGGTTCGAAGGAGGGTTCCTAGGGTTCAGTTTGTCACCTCGGTTTGGCCATCGATTTGGGGATGGTAGCTAGTGGAAAATAGGAGTTTTGTACCTAGCTTTCCCAAATGCCCAACAATTTTAGTGTCCCTATCACTCACAATAGACCTAGGGATTCCATGCAAACGAACCACATTCTCAAAAAACAACTCGACAATGTCACTAGCATTATGGGTGGTCTTACACGCCACGAAATGGGCCATTTTGGAAAACCTGTCCACAATAACAAATATGGAGTCCTTACCCCTACGAGAGAGAGGCAAACCTATAATGAAGTCTATGGACAAATCTTCCCAAGGGCTGAGATGGATTGGAAAAGGCGTGTATAGGCCGTAGGGACTTGAACTCGCCTTAGCTCGTTGGCATGTCACACAACTCCTACAATATCGTGTCACCTGGTGGGTCATGCGTGGCCAAAAGAAATGTCCCCTAAGGGCGGCCAATGTTTTTGTAACCTCAAAGTGGCCTCGACCATCATGGGCCTCCTGAATAAGTAGGTTCCTAATGGATGAGCTAGGGATGCACATGCGGCCGGCCTTGTATAGGTAACCCTCATGGAGAAAATATGTCTCAAACTCACGATCCTTAAGGCAGTGCTCAAAAATAGGCTTAAAGAAGGGATCAGTGAAGTATAAATCCTTAATTAAAGCAAAGCCAAGAACCTTAGTTTGAAGATGAGTAAGGAGGTTATACCTGCGAGAAAGGGCGTCGGTAACCACATTCTCCTTGTTGGGCGCGAAACCGCGATCGCGGTTTTGCCCAGCAAGGCCGCGATCGCGGCAATGCCATCCGCGACCGCGGCTCTGGCTTCTTCCTTCGTTTCGCTTCGTATGTTCGTATCGTATCTAATTTAGGGTTTTGTCTTAAAACTCATCGTCGTCGTAGGAATCCGTGCTTAGATTCAAGTTCCAGATCTCGAACTCGATCTCTTCGTTCGTCTAAACTAAAGGCAAGTGGTGGTTCGCTCTTGCTCATTATTCCATGTTTCCCTTGATTATCAATTATTTGATTGTTAATTAAGTTGGAATAGAGTTGTTGTTTTGTGTTTGGGAACAGTTTTGATAAAACGATGTGTTAAATTATGAATTAATAATAGGTTGTATATATTGCTAGAAACAACGCTATTATATATTTGTATATGATATTACCGTAATGGTTTTTGGTGTGGATTTATATGTGAACTTAAATGCTAGTTTAGCATGAGTATTCGTAGGAACGCTAATTCCTTACGAGGTTTAGTCGTTTCTTTATAACTTTGCGTTAGGAGGATTATTTCCCTAATGCTTTTGGTCATGACCTACTCCTATCCGAATATAGGTGGTGGTGCACTTAGCTAGTGCCAAAAATCGGGATTTGTCCCATGTTATATATCTCATTGCGAGATTGTTGTGGATTAAAAGCTTTAACGTTAAATGTACGTTTTGGAAGTAAATAAGATAAGTGCTTTTATGCACATAATTAATATACCCTCGGGCGAGGAGTACAACGTGAAAACCGTCCGGACTCTTGTTAGAGTAAGTCCTCTTTCCAATCTGGATTCGCATTGCGCGGTGAGGTTGGTCGTGGACCCAAATAATCAAGGTCGTGTTTTAAACTTGTGTGAAAACTTAACGTTCCCAAACAATTATTCATATTTTCCTATAAGACTCAATTTCATTGGAGTCTTCTTTTCGTTGCATGTCTTTTTCTATCATTCCGTGAAAGTGATTATTCGAGGGATAATGATAGTAAAGGGTTATGATCACCAGAACCATTCTGTTTTCACCCTTGCATAGTCTTTCATTAGACTAACCAACCGGATTTTATTCCTTGCATGGTTGGCTGGTGTCATCCGTCCTATACGGCACATCAGAGGTTGGTCCCCGACGTTTGAAGTAACCAATCCAGGAGAAGGCTTACAAATGAAGTTTGAGTTTTAAGAAGTAATGTTTCCAAAGCATGTATGTTTAATTTGAAATAAATGTAGTACATAGTCATGTAATTAGAACTACTTTAAAAAGTCTCCCACTGTAATTTAAAAGTCTTCCGCTGTCATCATACTTTGTTGTAAAACCGTCCTTCTCATTTGACGAGAGAAATCTTAATAAAAGGTTGAGTCTTATTCATTTAAAATGTCTTCCGTTGATTATTCTTTCGTTATTTAATATCTATGTATTTATTTAAGATTAATTGTTCCGATTAAAGCCTGAGGTGACTTTGGACATTAACGTCTAAGGTCACTGGCGTGTGGCACTACCGACATAAGTCGGGGGTGTTACAATTATGGTATCAGATAAATGGTTTTAAAATTCTTGGCCTATTGTTAGGTTTGAGAATTTTCGAAAATTAATTTCGAAACTATTTTCTTTTAAAAAGGAATTTCGAGAGTTTAAATGTTAGTATTAAATTTAAGGTTTTCAAATTGCTTAAGATTTATGAAGTTTAAAAGTAATAGTGTCCTAATATTAAATGAATAAAATGGTATTCGATATGGTGTTAAAAGTAATGTTTAAACTCTCTTGTGTTAAGCTCTAACACCCCCAATTTACACCGGAGATATTACATGCCAGTGATCTCAGACTTTACCATCCAAAGTCACCCCAGGCTTTTCCAGAACAGACATGCTTAAATACATACACAATTACATATTAATTGAAAGATTAAACAGCGGAAGACTTTAAATACCCAACTTATAACATGGCTTAAATTATGAAGATACATCAAGGTAACACTTAACAAACTTAAAACACTTAACAACTTAAGTACTGACTTTAAATATTCGTCTGCAAGCTTCTTATCCTTCAATAGGTTACTTAAACTCCGGGAATCAACTCCTGATGTGCCGAATCGAACGGATGACACCAGCCCACATGCAGAGAACAAAGTTCGTGGGTTAGTTTACTGAATAGACTAGCAAGGGTACAAAGCAGAGTGGTTCGAGTGATCGTGACCGTTTACTATCATTGTCCTTTGAATAAAAACCGAAGGAACGATATATAACCCGGCACTCTCACGAAATGATTTAACAATTAGATATGCACTGAAGAGAAGACTCCAACTGAAATGAGCCTTATAGGAAAATATGACAACTGCTAGGGAACATTAAAGTTACACACACAAATGATTTAAAAGTTGACTGAGATGCTTCAGTTCACAACCAACCTCATCGCATACAGCGAATCCAGATTGAAAAGAGAACGTACTATGATCAAAGTCGAGACGAGTTTTCCTAGCTGCACTATAACTTAGCTGCACTACTCGCCGAAGGTTTATTAATCATGTGCACTCGGGCACATATCTTATTTAATTACAAAACACACTTTACTGGAACACGTTAATGTTATTAAGAGCGGCACAAAGCTTAAATCTCAGGGTGACAATCATGTCGACCCAAATTAACACAACACACAAACACACACACGCACACGCACACGCACACACGAGGCTTAATATTATTCCGAGTAACAACGAAAGTTATTATTACACAGGGTGATCTTACGTTCACCCAGATTGCACTGCCACAGTGCTTACACTTTAATTTACAGGGTGACCGTTACGTCCACCCCAATTGCACTAGCTAAGTGCTTAATACACAGGACTGCAATTATGCTCATCCAATGGCGCTTGCAAGGCGCTTAAAATACTTCAAATCCTTAACGGTGGATAAGAAGCATAGGTCATGACCCTTAAATTATTATCCGGAAATTAACCCGAGGAGTATTACGATTTAAAGAAACGACAAATTCTTACTTGGATTAGCGTTCTTACGAACATTAAGTTATAAAGAAACGACTAACCCTTACTTGGATTAGCGTTCCTACGAACACTCGTGTTAACTAAACAGTCTAACACAACAATTATTCACATTAAAGCCATCCAGGCAATCAACTTAAACATAGAGATAATAGAAACAACTAATCCTTACTTGGATTAGTTTTCCTATTAACCCACATGCTATTCTAGCATTAAGATTAATTTCACAACAATACCATCACGGTAATTATCACATATAATAGCGTTGTTCTAACAGATATACAACCTATCATAACATTACTTTAATCACGGTTATTTATGAAATTAGTTCCCAAGCCAAAACAACAGTTCACTCCAATTTAATTAATAATTAAATAATTGATAATTAATGAAACATGGAATGATTAAGCAAGAGCGAACCACCACTTGCCTTAATCCGCAGAGTAGAAACAAGCCTAACGACAACGACGAGATTCCGGGCTCGACACGGGTATAGCTCCGACAGCACAACGACCTTCGAGTCGACCCATAAAAGGAACCCTAAGTTAGATCCGACATAACAATAGTACGAATCTAAAAACGGCGAAAGAAATCGAAAGGAAAGATGCCACGACGACAACCAACCAAGCCAAAGCCACGAAGGCATTCTGGGCACTGGTGGCGGTCGCCGTTCTTGGCGACAGTCGCCGCATTCATCACGGCGGGCGCTGTAAACAACACGGCGGTCGCCGTGAAGAACTCCGACGACAGAATGAGAGAAAAACTCACCCAAATGATGCGCGTTCTGACCCCTTTTTGCCTTGCCTGGGTTCCAACCTCCAAAGGCAACCAAAAGGCTTCACAAGGGCTTCTGGAAACACCACCAACCGACACCAACGAAGCTTCCAAAATCCGGCGAAACTAACACTCCGACGAGGCGAAATTTTGGCAGGGATTCGGTGCTGGGATGGCTCAAAACCCTTCCCCCAACACCTCCTTTTATATCCAAAGCAATGGGAACATCATCATCACCCTAGACGAGGCCGAGCAGGGCTAGATCGGCGCGGCCAGAGCTCGTCGGCGACCAACGGGTAATGACTTCTGGGTAATCACGGCGGGCGCCGCAACTCTGCCTACGGCGGGCCGCGGCGGGCGCCGTAATTACGGCGGTCGCCGTTCCTAGACCTGGCGAGCCCAGAGTAGGAGACGACGGCCTGACACCTCGGGCCCAGCGACGGCGGGCGCCGTTACTGTACGACGGTCGCCGTTTTTGTTTTTTCCCGCCCATTCAGCTTTTAAACGAGCAAGACATTAACCCGGGATAAAAATTATCATACGCGAATGCGTATAAACATCCAAAGCACGTCGTCTGTATTTTATTTCACTGAGAAAAATATTACAGATACAGAGCACATTACAGAATGTCTCAAGCTACCTGAATTAAATCCGACGTACTAAATGGGTACTCGGGAAAATTCCAAAAATTCCCAAAACTCCAGAACATCCTTACAGAAATACGGGGTATCACATCACCTCCCCCTCAAAAGAAGTTTCGACCCCGAAACTTGCATTAAGCCAATGAGGGTATTGCCTCAACACCAATCTTACCACCTGGATCCAACATCCTTAATCACTTCATCCTTGAAATGGATCACCAGAGATATTACTCTTAATTCCTTAGGACATCATACTGAAAATGATTCATCCGCCTCAAAGCTTATGACACAAACTCACGCATGAGAGATAGCTCCTGATCTCTCTGAACAAAACTCTACAAGTTCATTCCCTTTCCTTAAGAAATCTCAGAAGAACTCAGCGTATGAGATAACGCTTACCACAGTACTCGTTAGACAATTCTCCTTACTGAATCTTTAATACATCGGGATCATCAACATATCCCATCCTTAACTGCAACCTTTCTCTTAGCACAACAACTGCACAATTTAATCTTCCTCAAAGAGTTGCACCTAGCCTTGTAGATGACATACTCTATATATGAAGAAGGATCTTAGGAAAGGATTTAGATTCAAACAGTAGAGCCGACCCTGTGATTAACCACATAGGGAACGAACATCTAAGTTGTCCACAAAACTTCACCACCATAAGCCCGACAGTCCTTATCCTTACTTGGCATAAGCTGTTCTCGACACTTACGGGGTTTCATATGAACAACTAATTCGTACTGATAACGCATTCAGAAATTTTCCAAACAAGGAAACACTTCATTATCATTAAACATTACATTACTGACAAAAGTCGAACAACCAGATCACAATACTACGGAGATTACCGACACACGTCGTTACTCCTTAATCTTACAGAAAGACTTAGCACATATACAACTTAAGGGATCAAAGTTCTTCTCCGTTGGCTTGACTCATTATGAAGAGTCGTTGCCCTTGGCCTGAAGACCTCATAGGCGCTTTGCCTTTATTACGAGCCATAGACTGCTCAGGAGTAGATACCACTGGCCTTGGGTTCTACCCACCTCCAACATTTGACGCCTGATAAGACTGCATTGGTCCCTGACCCTTCAGTCTGCAATAGGCTTTTATGTGGCCTTCTCTTCCACACTTATGACATACTCTCTTGTCCTTTTGGCAATTAAAACTTTTATGCCCAACTTCACCACAGTTGTGGCACTGAATTACTCTGTTGCTCCAACCTGAGCCTCTGGCAGAGTCAGACTGAGTTGTCTCGGTCTTAGCACGACCAGACTTCTCAAACTTGGTAGGCGATGCCGGTCGTTTGAATGAACCAACCTGACGATCCTGTTGCCCACCCTTTCCCTTAACTTGCTTCTCCCGCTTAAGGGCAGACTCCTCCAATGTGACTTCTGTCTTGAAGGCTGTATCCACATATTGTTCTAACGTAGAACAACCATGACACAACATTAGAGGCTTGATCTCTGGATTAATCCATCCATGGAAGTACCGGATCTTTTGCTCCTCGGTTAACACCTCAGGTCCAGCGTACTGCATCAAGTGATTGAACTTAGCTGCGAGCTCGGTCACCTTTAACCCATCAGTCTGCGGGTACAGAAATTCCTTATGCTTCTCCTCCCTCATAGCACGGGAAAAGAAACAGTCAGTCATCTTTGTTTTAAACATGCTCCAATTCAGCTCGGGATGATCTGTCAGACCGGTTCTCTCCCACCATTCGCTAGCCACATCCTTGAGTTGAAGAGAGGCGATGTGCACTTTCCCAGCCTCAGTGCAATTAATGTTCCGGAGCAACCGTTCCATATGCGAGAACCAATATGTCACCCTGACTGGTTCTCCAGTACCGTCATAGCTGTCAGGCCTCATTGAACTCACGGCTTTTAACGCTTGCCTGTAAGTTCCTCTGTCCCTAACGACATTGATCCGAGGTACTTGCTCCACTGACTCCTCAACTTCAGGAATATCCTGAGGAACTGGACCACCTTGTGCTTGTGGTACAACTGGTCGCATAACATCTGTGATTGCCTGCATGACAATTCCTCGAATTGCCTCCACTGCTGCAGCATCAAACAACATCGGAGCGTTGGCCTAAGCTTGGCCATTGCCTCCCTGGTTATTGTTAGAAGCAGCCTCACGCTCTTCCCCTTGATTAGCGGCGCTCCTCAGAATCAATCTTGGTTCAGCACCAGCATGGGCTGTGTTCCTTGTGTTCACCATCTGTTGGTGAATCCTAACGTTACTTTAGAACTTATCCAACTTAATTATGACACAATAGTCACATACGTTATGATACAGATTATATGGGTCTAAACTAATAACTTTATATTAGTCTGACTGTCCTTCACTGTTAACTGCAAGAACGACCTTCTTCTGCTCACTAAAGACTAAGAACCTGGGAAAAATGTCAACCTTTAAATGACATCAATCCCTAGAATAGACAATATTCCTAAGAATGGATCTAAGGAATAAGTAACACTTGAAGCTTGCAGAAGTTTGAAACCACTTATTAACAACCTTATTTCAAACTTCAGACCTTTAAACTTGCTTATAACACAACACTTTTATAAACCAATTTATGAATAGCATTTGAAATTCAAAATGCTAAATCCTTTAATATTAAATCACCGAGTTACTTATAAGTCTTAACATTGAAATTCTCAAAATTTCTTTTTAAATATAAACTAGGTTTGAAAACAGTTTCAAAATTAATTTTTGAAAATTCTCAAACCTAACAATAGGCCAAGAATTTTAAAACCATTGCTCTGATACCATAACTGTAACACCCCTAATTTACACCGGAGATATTACATGCCAGTGACCTCAGACTTTACCGTCCAAAGTCATCCCAGGCTTTTCCAGAACAGACATGCTTAAATACATACACAATTACATATTAATTGAAAGATTAAACAACGGAAGACTTTAAATAGCCAACTTATAACATGGCTTAAATTATGAAGATACATCAAGGTAACACTTAACAAACTTAAAACACTTAACAACTTAAGTATTAACTTTAAATATTCGTCTGCAAGCTTCTTATCCTTCAATAGGTTACTTAAACTCCGGGAATCAACTCCTGATGTGCCGAATCGAACGGATGACACCAGCCCACATGCAGAGAACAAAGTTCGTGGGTTAGTCTACTGAATAGACTAGCAAGGGTACAAAGCAGAGTGGTTCGAGTGATCGTGACCGTTTACTATCATTGTCCCTTGAATAAAAACCGAAGGAACGATATATAACTCGGCACTTTCACGAAATGATTTAACAATTAGATATGCACTGAAGAGAAGACTCCAACTGAAATGAGCCTTATAGGAAAATATGACAACTGCTAGGGAACATTAAAGTTACACACACAAATGATTTAAAAGTTGACTGAGATGCTTCACTTCACAACCAACCTCATCGCATACATCGAATCCAGATTGAAAAGAGAACGTACTATGATCAAAGTCGAGACGAGTTTTCCTAGCTGCACTATAACTTAGCTGCACTACTCGCCGAAGGTTTATTAATCATGTGCACTCGGGCACATATCTTATTTAATTACAAAACACACTATACTGGAACACGTTAATGTTATTAAGAGCGGCACAAAGCTTAAATCTCAGGGTGACAATCATGTCGACCCAAATTAACACAACACACAAACACACACACGCACACACGAGGCTTAATATTATTCCGAGTAACAACGGAAGTTATTATTACACAGGGTGATCTTACGTTCACCCAGATTGCACTGCCACAGTGCTTACACTTTAATTTACAGGGTGACCGTTACGTCCACCCCAATTGCACTAGCTAAGTGCTTAATACACAGGACTGCAATTATGCTCATCAAATGGTGCTTGCAAGGCGCTTAAAACACTTCAAATCCTTAACGGTGGATAAGAAGCATCGGTCATGACCCTTAAATTATTATCCGGAAATTAACCCGAGGAGTATTACGATTTAAAGAAACGACAAATCCTTACTTGGATTAGCGTTTCTACGAACATTAAGTTATAAAGAAACGACTAACCCTTACTTGGATTAGCGTTCCTACGAACACTCGTGTTAACTAAACAGTCTAACACAACAATTATTCACATTAAAGCCATCCAGGGAATCAACTTAAACATAGAGATAATAGAAACAGCTAATCCTTACTTGGATTAATTTTCCTATTAACCCACATGCTATTCTAGCATTAAGATTAATTTCACAACAATACCATCACGGTAATTATCACATATAATAGCGTTGTTCTAACAGATATACAACCTATCATAACATTACTTTAATCACGGTTATTTATGAAATTAGTTCACAAGCCAAAACAACAGTTCACTCCAATATAATTAACAATTAAATAATTGATAATTAATGAAACATGAAATGATTAAGCAAGAGCGAACCGCCACTTGCCTTAATCCGCAGAGTAGAAACAAGCCTAACAACAATGACGAGATTCCGGGCTCGACACGGGTATAGCTCCGACAGCACAACGACCTTCGAGTCGACCCATAAAAGGAACCCTAAGTTAGATCCGACATAACAACAGTACGAATCTAAAAACGGCGAAAGAAATCGAAAGGAAAGACGCCACGACGATAACCAACCAAGCCAAAGCCACGAAGGCATTCTGGGCACTGGCGGCGGTCGCCGTTCTTGGCGGCGGTCGCCGCATTCATCCCGGCGGGCACCGTAAAGAACACGGCGGTCGCCGTGAAGAACTCCGATGACAGAACGAGAGAAAAACTCACCCAAATGATGCGCGTTTCGACCCTTTTTGCCTTGCCTGGGTTCCAACCTCCAAAGGCAACCAAAAGGCTTCACAAGGGCTTCTGGAAACACCACCAACCAACACCAACGAAGCTTCCGAAATCCGGCGAAACTAACACTCCGACGAGGCAAAAATTTGGCAGGGATTCGGTGCTGGGATGACTCAAAACCCTTCCCCCAACACCTCCTTTTATATCCAAAGCAATGGGAACATCATCATCACCCTAGACGAGGCCGAGCAGGGCTAGATCGGCGCGGCCAGACCTCGCCGGCGACCAACGGGTAATGACTTCTGGGTAATCAGGGCAGGCGCCACAACTTTGCCTACGGCGGGCCGCGGCGGGCGCCGTAATTACGGCGGTCGCCGTTCCTAGCCCTGGCGAGCCCAGAGTAGGAGACGATGGCCTGACACCTCGGGCCCAGCGACGGCGGGCGCCGTTATTGTACGGCGGTCGCCGTTTTTGCCTTTTCCCGCCCATTCAGCTTTTGAACGAGCAAGACATTAACCCGGGATAAAAATTATCATACGCGAACGCGTATAAACATCTGAAGCACATCGTCTGTATTTTATTTCACTGAGAAAAATATTATAGATACAGAGCACATTACAGAATGTCTCAAGCTACATGAATTAAATCCGACGTACTAAACGGGTACTCGGGAAAATTCCAAAAAATCCCAAAACTCCAGAACATCCTTACAGAAATACGGGGTATCACATAAGCGTTAATTTTCATAGTAAAATTATAAAATAAAGTTATAAACGTTTAAAAATTAAGTTTGTGTTATAACTCTAAAAGTATGGTTTGGAATTTGGTAAGAGTTTACAAAGAAATAATAATGTCGTTATTTCAAGAAAATAACTATATAAATAATGATTTTACCAAGTTAAGTATATAGGATTTATATGTATAAAGTATAAGGTTTAATAATAAGTGATTTTTCAAACTTCTGCAAGCTTCGAGTTGTTACTTATTCCTTAGATCCATTCTTAGGGATATTGTCTCTTCTTAGGTTTAATGTCATTTAAATGTTGACATTTCCCCTAATTGATCCATTCTCAAGTAAGAGCAGATTATCGTTTTAAGGTTAATGGTGGAGGGTCAGTCAAACTAGTATAAAGTTATTGGTTTGGACCCTTACAATTCGTATCATAACGTAAGCGATTAAGTATCATGTACAAGTTGGAAAAGTTCTAAACTGACGTTATGGTTCATTAGCAGATGGTGAACACTCGATCCACCAACCAAGCAGCTAATGAAGGTCCTAACAACGGTTCCCGAATTCAGCTGAGGAGTGCTACTCAGCAAGAGGAAGACGCGGTATCTGGCTTGCGTAATAATGACCCGACCCGGCGGCAAGATGTCCATCAGGGACAAGTGGACCCCCAAGCTGTGAGGGAAGTTCCACCTCATGCCCCGATCATGTTGGATGCGACGGTCATTGGGCAAATAGTGAGGCAGGTGGTCGAGGTACTAACGGCCCAGGGGATACCGCGAGCTCAAGCGGCTCCCATTCCCCAAGTTGCAACTAGTGTAGAGGGACGTGAAGGTCCTACATATCTGGTGGTCCCCGAGAGAAATGATGAGAATTACAACCGGGCATTGAAGACGATCAATTCGATGTGCCCGGATAACTACGATGGGACCGGGGAACCAGTCAAAGTTGCCTATTGGTTTTCCCATATGAAACGACTGTTTCGAAACGTGGTATGCACCGAGGCTGAACATGTGCACATTGCTTCGCTACATTTAAAAGATGGAGCAAGTGAGTGGTGGGAAGGAACTGGTTTGGACAACCACCCAAATCTGAGCTGGGCAATATTCAAGGCCAAGCTCACTGTTCGCTTCTTCTCTCGTGCTATGAGGGAAGAGAAGTTGAAGGAGTTCCTCTACCCAGAGACTGAAGGACTAAAAGTGTCTGAGCTGGCGGCAAAGTTTAATCACTTACAGCATTATACTGGTTCGGACGTGCATTCAGAAGAACAAAAGATCTAGTACTTCCATGGATGGATGAGCCCAGAAATCAAACCTCTGATGGTGCGTCACAGTTGCTCTACCTTGGAGTAGTATGTGGATGCAGCCTACAGAATAGAGGTCACGCTGGAAGAATCCGCCCGAAAGCGGGAGGAACAGAGTAAGGCGAAGGGTGGACAACAAGACCGGAAGACTAATACCTTTAAGCGGCCGGCATCGCCCACCAAGTTTGAGAAGTCTGGTCGTGCTAAGACCGAGATGACTCAGTCTGACTCCGCCAAAGGTTCAGGTTGGAGAAGCGGTGTGATTCAATACCACAACTGTGGTAAAGCTGGGCACAAAAGTTCTAGTTGCCAAAAGAAGAAGCGGGTATGTTACAATTGTAGGAAGGAAGGCCACATGAAAACATACTGTAGGCAGAAGGGTCAAGGGCCAACACAATCATATCAGGCCTCAAATGTTGGCAGTAGGCAGAACCCAAAGCCGGAGGTGTCCGCTCCTGAGCAATTTGTTGCTCGTGATAAAGGCAAGGCGCCTATGGAATTTTCGGGTCAAGGGCAGCGACTCTTTGTGATACGTCACCCCGATGGGAAGGAAACCCTGTACGAGTAGCGGTTTTTTTGTAAAGCTTTTTAAGGGTAAGGAGCGATGACTTGTGTCGATAGCCTCCATAGTTTAGTTATATGTATGTTCGACATTTTGTCAATGGTTTTAATGTAATGTTTCGAATAATAAAGAAGTGTTTCCTTGTTCCGGAAATTACTAGATTCGTTACTATTGCAAGTTGTTCGTGCATACGAGAATCCTTGAGTGCCAAAAGTAGTACATGTCATGTGTGGATAAAGACTGTCTGGACTCATAAAGGATAGTGTGGGTTGGGACATGTGTGATTGTTCCCTACCTTGTTAGTGCTAGTTTCAAAGTCGAAACTATTCATAAGAATCCCTCTATTTTCTTGGAATAATGTCAAGTTGGGCATTGACATTATCTGTTCCCTTTGCTCGAAGTCATGAGCATTGTCTCGAGAGGTTAATGTTGTAAGGATTCCTTGCTTTAAGGACTTGGTGTGTGTAGTAATGCTCTATGGAGTTTGAGGTTATTCCTCATGTGTATACTCCGAGCATTAGATGGGATGAGTTGTATAAATTATATATTTAAGTAAATAAATGTATAAGAGAGATATTTCATAAGGAGTTCGTTTTCTCTAAAAAGATCGTACTCTATTACGATCTTGAGTAAACTTTAGAACCCAAGGGTTATGGTTATGGAGTTTATAAGTGAATGTGCTCATTATTGGACTAGTGGTTAAAGCTTTCGGAAATGCTAAGGGTGTGAAATCGTAAGTATTATTTTGGAAGACCTATTTGAGATTTCGTTATGAGGTTTTCTTAAGGAAATGATATAATGAGATGATGATACGAGAAGTGTTAAGGTGATTAAGTCTTGGGAAAATAGTAAATATCAGTAAAGCAAAAATGTCGCTTGATTTGGGATAATAAATCGTATGAGGACGATTAAGTATTTAAGGATTTATGGGTGAATAACAGACTCAGTCGGTAAAAGTTTGCTGTAACTTGGGTGGATTAAAAGTATGAGATAATGTAAGTGTATGGATTTTATCAAATGGACTTGATGAAAAAGTGATCTATGTCTATTAAGGTGATCTTATGACACGTGTGGGATGAACAAGGTGATTGATTATAATAGTGTTAAACGGATTGTTTGCATCATGTTTGAGGAAAACATGAATAAGATGTTGTGCGGTTAATTGTAAAAAGATTAATGAATCTTAAAGGTCTTATGTTAGAGTTTGATTAATGAAAATAATGTTGTGTGGTTAATTGTAAAAAGATTAAGGAATCTTAAAGGTCTTATGTTAGAGCTTGATTAATGGAAATATTTTTTTTGGGTAAGAGATGGCATAAGGGCCAAATTTAATTAAGGAAAATAATGAAATGGATGAAATGTATATATAAGAAGTAAGACAATATGACAATTAGGGGTACTAAGTTTGGGGTATAAGTGAGTTTTATGTATGTACTTTGAGGATCTGATCATCGAAAGAAAGTTGGAAGAGAAATATTGTATCTTTTTGCGTGAGGATATCAAGATCTTTATGACGTGTAGGGCATAATAGTGAGATTATATTGGAGACTATAATGGATACTCTGATTAAGGTAATCATAATCTTGTGGATGAATATATCGATTCTAATAAGGGTAATGAACGAAGGCAGTATGTAGTAGGTGGAATCATGATCGAAGGAATAGTTTGACTTTGGTGATATAGGTTACGAAGGCAAAATTATTTAAGGATATCAGCTTAAGAAAGATACAGTATGAACTTTGAGAGTCGCTTATAAGGAGAAAAGTTGAAAGAAAATGGTGTGTTCTCAAGTTTAAAAGGTGTATTAAGATCGTGTGATGATTTTGGAGACTATGATTCTAAGGTAATCATGACCTTGTGAGTATATTAAGAGTTGGCACATGAGATAATATATGGAAACGAGACATATGATGGATGTCATGGTGGAGGAAACAGATCGACTTTCCTAGGATTAATGTTGAGTACGAGATAATTGAGGATACTTGATGCGCCCCTGCCCACCATGAATGTCACAGAGGAAGAAGAGGCTATGAGCATTCGCTCAGAGGGGCCAATCACAAGATCACGCGCCAAAGCAATCGCCAACGCGACGCAATCCTTGGTTGCTCGCATCGTCGCCAGCCAAGGCACCCAAGAGACCGCGTTCTCTTTGAAGCGTCTTCAACCAAGCCCAGAGAACGCGTTCTTTGTCTATCTTCTCTCAACCATCCAATGAATGCATTCTTTTTGAACTGAATGTAATCTTTTGAGACATTAATTATTTTAGTTTTATTTTGGGACGTGTGTTCCACGCGTGTCGTGTGGGCTGGCCCATTTCGCGAGACTCGGCCCATCCGAGTCCCGCTATGTACTATAAAAGGTCATCTCGACCTTCTTTACTAGGTTACGCATAATTTTAATCTAAGATTACTTGTCGAGAGCCATTTGCCTCCATTCTCTTAGATCTGCGTCACCTCCAAAGTCTGACTTCTCATCTCTTTCACTCCGCCGCCGACGCTACGGCCACCACTCGATCTTTCGAGTCTATCCCATCCGCTGTCGACGCTACGACAATCACTCGATCTCTTGAGTCCATATCCTCCGCTGCCGACGCTACGGCCAAGTGCTCGATCTCTTTCGAGTCGTTCTCCCTCATGCGCCAGCCTCCAAACACCGCGTTCCATCATTCCAACCCCGCGTGGGTTCCCAAACAAGATCAGAGATCCTTCACCACTAGTAGGAACGCATCAACTGGCATTAGAGCCTTTGATCTTGTAAGTCGCTTATCAAGTTTTCAATTGTTCACGAATTTTTTTTCTCCCCCATCATCCTTGCTTCCGCCATAATCACTGAATTTTTTCTTTCTTCAAACACATGCTTGTCCTTTCGGTTTCTACAAGAGCATCTCTTGGCCGAATATTTGCTTGATCCACGCGCGGAATTGGTGTGATTTGCTGTGCATGAAATCTGCGTAATTAATTGATTGCTTTCCTTAATTAATTGCTTAAATCTCGCTTGCATATCTTGCCATATTTGCTCGCGTTGACCGTCATAACTCTGCATTAACTTTCTCTCTCCTATCGCGCAAATCTCGCGATTTCTTTCCTTAAGTTACTTAGCCGTTTATTTTTTTTATTTCATTTAATTCTTATCCGATCTTCATTTAAGACTAAGATCTCGGATTTGAATTTCAAATTCAAAAAAATAAAATAAAAATCAAGTCGCATTTCAAAAAAAAAAAGAAAAAAGAACGCGACATTTTAAAACAAGAGAAGTAAAGCCAAAATAAGGCAACCTTCTCCCCTCAACGGCTAGGCTCATCTTCTTCACCCCTCCACCGTCTAGTGTCACGCGTGTAAGTGTGTCTTGTTTGTACGCGTTCTTTACGCAAGAGGTTAAGACTTCTTTCTTTTGGTTTCGTTGCTTTTGTGCTTGCATATCACACTTGCTTTGCTTGCCTATTAGCCGCCCTCAAGGCCAAAAGAACGCGCTCACCTACGTGAACACTTGCTACTTGTTGAGTGCTTACTTGTTCATTGGTTTTATATTGTCTTTTGTGCATTTTTACTCGCGATGGATGGACATATTCTTATAGGTAGCCTCATGGCACCCACTGGTGGAAATGTTCAAGGAGATGGCAACAATCATCCCCCACAGCAACAGATCGCGCAACATGAGGTGGTGCCACTCACCAACCCTCCACAAGATCCCATTCTGGAGCTCTCGGAGGAACAACGCGAGAACCTGGAACTTAGGCGCCAACTTGCCGACTACCAGGCCAAAGAACGCGCTGCGCTGGCACAACCCACACCAACCTTGCAAATACCCATGGATCCTCTAGTCGTACCGCTACAAACAGAAGCTGGGCCAAGCAAACAATGCGTTGACAAGGGCAAAGGAGTGATGCCCTCGTCCTCCAACTTGCAACCGCGTCTTCAATGGATCCAATCCGTCATAGAAAGCCGCCAAGGCTATGTCTCGCATCATGACCGCTATGCACCCCAAGCAACACCAGTCCGCGATGAAAGCGACTCCGATCGCGACGAGGGTTCCCATGGTGAGTACACTGACCCTTATGACTTCAATGACAGGTACGAAGTCAGAGGAACAAGACGCCAACGCGAGATTGCCTTTACACCACTCACCGGCAGAACCAGACGACATGAACGCGACGAAGGTCGGCCGCGACGATCCAATCGCGCCCAAGACGCTGTGCAGCGTCAACGTCACCATGCTCCCACCCCAGTGCCATTCAACGTGGAGGACCACATGGGCCACCAAAGTACGCGGACACCTCACTATGGCTCAGATGGATACTTCTCCCACAATCCTCTCCACCAAAATGAGTTCGAGGAATTTGATGATGAAGAGATGGAGGACTCAGGGATGATCAATCCAGGGAATTTCCATCTCCCACTCGGTGATCCCATGGAGTTGCAAGACCGCCTAGCCGATTGGATCCCTCCAGCTAGGCTCAACCAAGGCGCAAACATGGCCAACGCATCCTTCGATAGGCGCGATGACATGCAGAGGAGGCAAGACATGCCTTATGATGTTCGCCGCGACGCGCCCCACCAAGGACACCAGCGTCGCCAACGTGCCCAGGGGATGGAGCAACAGGCCCCGTTTGGCAATGATCGCGGCAATGCTGGCGCGCGAAGGCACCAGCAAAGGCATGCCCACTTTCCACAGGCCCAAGGCCCCGCATACACCCCCTTGGACATCCCAGCGCCGCGATTACAACAGAGGCCTCAAGCCAATGTGCCCAGGCTCAATCGCCACGATATCAAGGTAAAAATTGATTTTTTTATTGGTGAATACAGCCCTGTAGTTTTTCTTGAATGGTTGCAGGCCACGGAGTACACCTTGATCTATTGCCAAGTTCCAGAAGAGGACTACGTGGCCACCGCCACAGTCCACTTTCGAGGTACCGCGAGAGTTTGGTGGCACCGATTTGTAGATGATCGCATAAGGAGAAACTTGGCGCCTCTCACTGAATGGCACCAGCTCAAGTTTGTGATGACACTCAAGCACGTGCCCCAAGATTACAAGAACCAAATGCGCTTGGACATTGCCATGGCGAAACAGGGTTCGAAGACCCCCCTTGAGTTCTTCTCGTAACTTGAGGACATGTACTACAAGGCGTCCATTAGCGTGGCTCCCTCCACGATGAGGACGAAGTTTTTGAGTGGTCTCAACACAAACATCCGCGACCAATTAGAGATCCTTCCCATCAAGGACCTCAACACGCTCATGGCAATGCAACTCCATAATCAAATAGTGCAAAAGTGTCAAGGACCCTACTAACCCTATGGCCAAAGAAGGTATGACTCTCAAACTAGTCAAATTCCTTCTACTAATGTGCGCGGTCCTCCCCCAGGAACCACCGCGTCAAATCCCAACAGACAAGGAAAGACCGCGGCAATACCCAGCAATGTTCCACGCGTGCCACCACCAAAGGGTACATCACCAACCCAGGAATGCGCGCGTGATATGGAATGCTACAAGTGTGGAGGCAGAGGGCACATCATGAGGAATTGCCCAAACAACAAGAAAGTTCTCTTCTCCACAATCTCCGCGGGTTATGAATCTTTTGAGGAGGAAGACACCACGCTTGAGACCATCGATGAAGGGTTCGAAGATGATGAGGAGGCTTACACCTGTGAAGCCACCGCGTTGCATGAAGGTACATCTCTGAGCCTTGTCACGCGATGTATCCTCACTGTCAAGGAAGCCACACTTGGTGATCAACGCGAGAATCTGTTCCACACGCATTGCAAGATGAAGACCACGTCCTTGAGCATCATCATTGATGGAGGCAGATGTTGCAACATCATTAATGAAAAGGTGGTCATTCATTTCAACCTGCCAACCATTCCTCACCCACAACCATACGGACTACAATGGATTTCATCGAGTTCTGGTAACACTGTAACTCGTCAATGTCTCATTTCATTTTCCATTGGTCAATATACCGATTCTGTCCTTTGTGATGTCATTGCAATGGACGCCACACATCTTCTGTTGGGGCGCCCATGGCAATTTGACAGGCGCGTTCTTCATGATGGGTATTTAAACACTTATGTGTTTACTTACCACGGAAAATGCGTCACGCTCTTACCTATGTCTCCACATGAGATTTTACAAGATCAGGTTGAGCATGATAGACAGAAGGCGATTGAGGCATCCATAACCCAAAAACCTAGTAGCATGCGTTCTTCAATTGGGAACAACAAGGCTACCACCGACAACGCGTCAAGTGACAGAACGCGTTCCAAAGAAGGGTCAAAGACCGCGTCAAAACCCGAGACGTTGAAAGGGACCTGTGAGCACATGCTGCTATTGGCACGGCCAAGCGACCTCACTGCCCCCTTGAATGGCAAGGCCCCATGTTTCCTCTTAGTGCCTACGCGTTGCCCACAAGACAACCCTATGCCCCTATCCAGAAAGCTTTGCCGAGCGTGATCTCTGAGCTGCTCGAGGAGTTCACAAACCTATTCCCAGAGGAGCTTCCCCAGGGCCTTCCACCTTTGCGAGGCATTGAGCACCAAATTGACTTGGTGTCTGGTGCCTCCCTTCCCAATCCTGCTGCCTATCGCGCTGGCCCAGATGAAACCAAGGAGCTACAGCGCCAGGTCCAAGAACTCCTGGATCGCGGCTACGTAAGGGAATCTCTAAGCCCTTGAGCGGTCCCCGTGATCCTGGTCCCAAAGAAAGATGGATCATGGCGCATGTGTGTAGACTGCTGAGCCATCAATTAGATCACGGTCAAGTACAAGCATCCAATCCCGCGCCTAGATGATATGCTCGATGAGTTGCATGGCGCGACACACTTCACCAAGATTGACCTGAGAAGCGGCTTTCACCAGATACGCATGAACGTGGGAGATGAATGGAAGACCGCGTTCAAAACCAAATATGGCCTTTACGAATGGCTGGTCATGCCCTTCGGTCTCACCAACACACCGAGCACATTTATGAGGCTCATGAACCATGTGTTACGGGAATTTTTGGGGAAATTTGTGGTCGTATACTTTGACGACATTTTGGTGTATTCGCGTAGTCTTGAAACTCATATAAAGCACCTTAGGCTTGTGTTAGAGTGCTTGAGATGCGAACAATTGTATGCCAACCTTGGCAAGTGTCGGTTTGCATCCGACACTACCAACTTTCTGGGCTATGTGGTCTCCAAGGAGGGACTCCGTGTCGATGAGGAAAAAGTGAAGGCCATCCGATATTGGCCAACACCCACAACGCCAACAATGGTTAGAAGCTTCCTTGGATTAGCAGGCTTCTACATGCGATTTGTTCGCGTCTTCAGCTCCATCACCGCGCCTTTACATGAACTCACAAAGAAAGGCGCCATGGTGATTTGGAAGGAGACACACAACAACGCGTTCAATGCATTGAAAGAAGCCATATGCAACGCGCCACTGCTATAACTCCCCGACTTCAACAAGCACTTTGAAGTGGAATATGACGCGTCAAATGTGGGGATTGGTGGAGTGCTCCACCAAGAGAAGAGGCCCATCGCGTTCTTCAGCGAGAAGCTCACTGGGGCCACTTTGAATTACCCCACATACGACAAGGAGCTCTACGCGCTAGTTCGCATCCTCAAGACATGGAAGCACTACTTGTGGCCACGCGAGTTCGTTATCCACTCGGACCATGCGGCCATCAGCTATCTGAAGAGTCAAGCCCATATAAGCCACCGCCATGCTCACTGGGTGGAATTTATGGAGACGTTTCCTTACGTTGTGGTGCATAAAAAAGGTAAGGAGAATGTGGTTGCCGACGCCCTTTCTCGCAGGTGTGTTCTCCTTACCCATCTTCAATCTAAACTCCTTGGCTTCGCGTTGATTAAGGATTTATATATGCTTGATCCTTTTTTAAGCCAATTATAGAACACTGTCTTAGGGACCGCGAGTTTGAGACATATTTCTTTCATGAGGGGTACCTATACAAAGCAGGGCGTTTGTGCATTCCTAGCTCACCAATTAGGAAACTCCTCATCCAAGAAGCCCATGAAGGACGCGGTCATTTTGGGGTCACCAAGACTTTAGTTGCTCTTCGCGAGCATTTCTTTTGGCCGCGTATGACCACCCAGGTGACGCGCTATTGCACCAGTTGTGTCACGTGTCAATGCGCCAAATCAACCTCACATCCCTATGGTCTCTATACGCCTCTACCCATCCCCTTAGGCCCTTGGGAAGATTTGTCTATGGACTTCATCACAAGTTTGCCTCTCTCTCGAAGGGGTAAGGATTCCATCTTTGTGGTTGTAGACAGGTTTTCCAAAATGGCCCATTTTATCGCGTGCAAGACCACAAACACTGCCAGTGAGATCGCCGCGTTGTTCTTTGACAATGTGGTTCGTTTACATGGGATACCGCAATCTGTCGTGAGTGATCGCGATACAAAATTTGTGGGTAATTTCTGGAGAACACTTTGGGGGAAGTTGGACATAAAACTTTTGTATTCCACTAGCTACCACCCCCAAACTGATGGTCAAACTGAGGTAACCAATCGAACCCTAGGAGCCCTCCTTAGGACCATGCTCAAAACCAACCCAAAGCGTTGGGAGGACTTACTTGCAATTGTTGAGTTTTCTTACAACAGGTCCAAGCACTCCGTGACGAAGCTGACGCCGTTCGAGGTGGTCTATGGCAGAAACCCACTAACTCCGATGGACATGCTGCCGCATCCTTTGAAGGATAATGAGCACCCTAGCGCAGCCAACCGCGCCGCGATGATCCAGGAGTTGCACCAAAGAACGCAGGCACAACTGGAACACCGCGCTGAACAATATGCCACCCAGCACAACCGTGGGCGCCACCGCGTTATATTTGCCCCAGGAGACTTGGTATGGGTGCACCTTCGCAAATGCCATTTTCCAGCTAAAGGCAAATCCAAGCTGGCCCAATGTGGTGATGGCCCTTTTCGTGTTATGAAGGCAATGGGAGACAACGCGTACGAGATCGAGCTTCCACCGGACTATGGTGTCCACGTGACCTTCAACGTCGCCGACCTGGAACCCTATATGGAGCCTGAGTTCGATGATGGTGAAGCAGGGACGCTTCACAACCAAGTGGGGGAGGGTGATGCGTCCCTGCCCACCATGAATGCCACAGAGGAAGAAGAGGCTATGAGCATTCGCTCAGAGGGGCCAATCACAAGATCACGTGCCAAAGCAATCGCCAACGCGATGCAATCCTTGGTTGCTCGCATCGTCGCCAGCCAAGGCACCCAAGAGACCACGTTCTCTTTGAAGCGTCTTCAACCAAGCCCAGAGAACGCGTTCTCTGTCTGTCTTCTCTCAACCATCCAATGAACACGTTCTTTTTGAACTGAATGTAATCTTTTGAGACATTAATTATTTTAGTTTTATTTTGGGGCGTGTGTTCCACGCGTGTCGCGTGGGCTGGCCCATTTCGCGAGACTCGGCCCATCCGAGTCCCGCTATGTACTATAAAAGGTCATCTCGACCTTCTTTACTAGGTTATGCATAATTTTAATCTAAGATTACTTGTCGAGAGCCATTTGCCTCCATTCTCTTAGATCTGCGTCACCTCCAAAGTCTGACTTCTCATCTCTTTCACTCCGCCACCGATGCTACGGCCACCACTCGATCTTTCGAGTCTATCCCCTCCGCTGTCGACGCTACGACAATCACTCGATCTCTCGAGTCCATATCCTCTGCTGCCGACGCTACAGCCAAGTGCTCGATCTCTTTCGAGTCGTTCTCCCTCACGCGCCAGCCTCTAAACACCGCGTTCCATCATTCCAACCCCGCGCGGCTTCCCAAACAAGATCAGAGATCCTTCACCACTAGTAGGAACGCATTAATACTAAACGCAAGTAGAGAGGTTAATGTGGAAATCGATCCTTCTAACTTGGTAGTGTTAGTTTCAGGGTCGAAGTATTAGTTTCAAGGTCGAAACTATTTTTAAGAGGGTAGTAATGTAATAACCCTCAATTTTAGTAAGGGTATTTGTGTAATTTTCAACTTTCGTTTTGTAAAGCAAGACGTGTTAGGCTTATTCTGTAAACTCTGTAAGAACCATTGGAACGTGATAATATACGTTTAATAGAATATTGGGTCTTAAAATATTTTAGGAGTGCTAAATAAAAGATTTAAGCTAGACCGCGATCAAAGACCGCGACCTAGGACCCAGAACGCGAGCGCGGGAATGCCGCGATCGCGGTTCTGAAACCGCGATCGCGGGAAACCCAGATCGTCATCTTCCTCAGACTTCCAGAATACCGACGCTCGGAATTTTGCCTCGTGCCCGAACGGTGGGGAGTCGATGTAATACCCCGGATTTGTAATCCTTTATAAGGATTAGAATGCTACCCATGTCAACAAGAGCTCTTATAAGAGCTCTTCCTTTTCCTGGTTCAAATAAGGACAAAGAACTAGGAAGTTAAGCATGCTAGGGCGGGAGTAGTACTGGGATGGGTGACCTCCTGGGAAGTTCCCGGTTGGCATGGGAACAACGCTTCTAAGGCTGTGGGCCTTACAAATGGTATCAGAGCCGACTCTGGGTTACTGGTGGGCTTGTCCTGGATGGCAGTCGCTCGACCCAGAGGGTGGTCTTTGGGACTTGACGGGCCTTGACGAGGTCGTCAAGGATTTAAGTGGGGGTGATTGTAATACCCCGGATTTATAATCCTTTATAAGGATCAGAATGCTACCCATGTCAACAAGAGCTCTTACAAGAGCTCTTCCTTTTCCTGGTTCAAGTGAGGACAAAGAACTAGGAAGTTAAGCATGCTAGGGCGGGAGTAGTACTGGGATGGGTGACCTCCTGGGAAGTTCCCGGTTGGCATGGGGACAGCGCTTCTAAGGCTGTGGGCCTTAAAGTCGGATCGGTTGGGTTGCCGGTGTAGGGGTGAACTCCTTCTCCTCCGAGCCAATAAAAGGGGGGTTGTGGCATCGATCTCCTCCATCAATCTCAAGCTTCTCTTCCTCTCGTTTAAAGTTCTTGTGTTCGTCGGAGTCAACGTCGCCGGAGCTGAATGAGTCGTCGTGGGAGATCCTTGGAGTGGTAGTGGTGCTGTGATACCCCGTATTTTTGTAAGCTATTTCTGGAGTTCCGGGATTTTTCCCGAGTACCCGTTATGTACGTCGGATTTAATTCAGAAAGTTGGAGACATTCTGTAATGTGCTCTGTATCTGTAATATTTTTCTCAGTGAAATAAAATACAGATGACGTGCTTTGGATTTTAATAATCGTTCGCGTACGATAATTTTATCCCGGATTAATATCGTTTTCGTCTAAGAGCTGAGGAGGCGGCAAAGCCACAGGGGCGGCGACCGCCGCATTTATGGCGGCGCCCGCCGTCGCCAGGCTCGAGGAGCAGGCTGGGTCTTCTCCTAGCTGGGGACGCCAGGCCTATGGCGGCGCCCGCCGTCGTCGTTGTCCGGAGGTCCTTGCCCGAAGGTCACCGGCGTGGCTCTGGCAGCGCCAGAGTAGCTCTTCGTAGGGCCATCATTGTGTTCCCGGTGCTTTGGCTATTTAAGGAGGTGTCTGGGAGGGGGTTTTGAGCTCAATCCATAGCCCAAGCTCTCCCAAATTCTTGCCTCACCGGAGTTGTGCCTCGCCGGATTTCTGAAGCTTTCACCGGAGGTCGTTTGGTGGTGTTTCCAGAGTGCATTTGTGAAGCTTTTGGTAGCCTTGGAGGTTAGAAACCAAAGCAAGTCGAAGGAGGCCGAGTCGCTCGTGTTTTGGGTGAGTTTTCTCGCCGCTTCTGTCGTCTGAGTTCTTCACGGCGACCGACGCGTTCTTCACGGCGCCCGCCGTGATGAACTGCGGCGA
The DNA here is from genome assembly GCA_027886185.1 of Rheum nobile. NCBI lineage: Eukaryota > Viridiplantae > Streptophyta > Magnoliopsida > Caryophyllales > Polygonaceae > Rheum > Rheum nobile. The sequence goes on from WOAB01000511.1 coordinate 3,745,551, forward strand.
CCGCCGCCAGGAACGGCGACCGCCGCCAGTGTCCAGAATGCCTTTTTGGGCTTTTGGCTTTGGTGATCGTCGTTGTGGCGTCGTTCCTTTCGTTTTCTTTCGTCGTTTTTAGATTCGTATTGTGGTTATGTCGGATCTAACTTAGGGTTCCTTTTATGGGTCGATTCGAAGGTCGTTGTGCTGTCGGAGCTATACCTGTGTCGAGCCCGGAATCCCGTCGTTGTCGTTAGGCTTGTTTCTTTTCTGTGGATTAAGGTAAGTGGCGGTTCGCTCTTGCTCATCGTTTCCATATTTACATTGATTATCAGTTATTTCAATTGATTAATTAATTTGGAACGATTATTACTGTGTTCTTTTAGAAGTGATTTATAAACTATTTTGGAAATCATATAATAGGTTGTATATCTGTTAGAACAACGCTATTATCTGTGATCGCCTTTCGGGCCTTTATGTGGATTTATTCTGTAACTGTGATTGTGTTGTATCTATGTGGTTAGCACTGTTAGTTAGGAATGTACTCGGACTTTGTCCGATCGTTTCTTTATAATCTGGTATCGGGGTGGCTCGTCTCCACCTGGTACTATTATAAGATCATGATCGGTCTCTTTCACAAGTGTGTAGAGGCAGGACACTTAGCTGGTGTCACAAACCTTCCGATGTGCGTCACTCTCGACGAAACGTATACTAAGATGTGTTGTCCCAATGGTGGGGTACACATGTAAAAGTCTAATAACGTGATGTGTGTTTGAAACATAAATCAGATAAGTGCTACTCGACGCACATAATAAATTAACCTTCGGCGAGTAGTGCAGCGAAGTTATAGTGCAGCTAAGTTATAGTGCAGCTAGGAAAACTCGTCTCGACTTTGATCATAGTACGTTCTCTTTCCAATCTGGATTCGCTGTATGCGGTGAGGTTGGTCGTGAACCGAAGTATCTCAGTCAGCTTTTAAATCATTGTTGTATGATTCTTTAAACTTTCCAGATTTGTCATAATTCCTTAAAGACTCACTTCCGTTGGAGTCTTCCTTTGAGTTGATTTCTGTAATGATTCAGTCTTCCAGAGTCTTCTCTTGTGCATACCTCTTGTTATTATTCCGTAGAAGTATGAAGGTTGATTATCGTTATCGGTTATCATTCGAGAAACGATAAGGCTAACCTAATACAACTACATCGAACCTTCTGCTTTGTACCCTTGCTAGTCTATTCAAGTAGACTAACCCACGAACTTTGTTCTCTGCATGTGGGCTGGTGTCATCCCTTCGATTCAACACATCAGATAGAAAGTAGCTCAGAAGAATAGAACGACTATGGAGTCGACGGTGGTTTTCGAATGTTTGAGTTATTTCGTTAATCAGGTTGAGATCTTTTGGACAATGACTTTGGTTGTAATGCGTTTTGTAAGACTTCCGTTGTACCCTACTTTATAAGACTTCCGCTGTATTTGATTTAAACTCTGTGTTAGCCTATTCGGGATTGGGTTGTAATCCTGTAACTCATGTTTCTTTGACAATGTTATGTTTTGGACTTGAATGCTTTGATCATTATGTATCATCTGTATTTCATAAATTGTATTTAAATGGTAAAGCCTTGGGTGATCTCGGTAAGGAACACTGGGGTCACTGGCGGTAATACCTTTCCAAAAGGGTTAAGTTTTGGCGGTGTTACAGTTGTGGTATCAGAGCGAAATGTTTTAAAACGGGTTTGGGATTTTTATATCATTTATCCATTTTTGAAAATACTTTAAAAGGGCTCGAAATTTTCAAAGTAAAAAGAATTTCAAAACACCGTTCATAGTCGTGTCTTCTATATAGTCTGATGTAGTAAGCTTGCTTCTATGTCTAGAAAGACTAACTCTTTCCTCGTTATCCGGTAGGATGGGTGCATGTTTTTCTCTTGATAGGGGGTCGGAGGACGCCAAGACGGACCCGTCGTCTCAAGGCAGGCTAGATTTTCCGATCCCTCAGCGATGTTTCGAGGTTGGAGGCCCGAGTAGCCCGCCCAAAGACATCAAGTATGTGATTCCCGAGTCTGTTGTCCTTACGCCTAGGGATGCAGTGGTCACTATAGCTGCACCTGTAGAGCCACTCAGGGAGGAAGCAGTGCAGGAAGAGGGTGAGTCGTCTAGATACGCCTTAGGGCATTACGATGACGATTACCAGATCGAGATTGATCTCGAGGATGAGGATCCCATCGAAGATGATCCTGAGGAGGACCCCGAGATGGACCTGGAAGAGCAGAGCCAGGAGCCAGACAACTTGAGGCACTTGTTGGTGGACAGTCAGGAGCCGGGGGTGCAGTTTATTCCCCCCAGTCCAGAACTATCACCAGTGTCGGCTTATGCACTCATGACTGATGCTGGTTGGGAGGCACTGTACACTGAGCACGGTATTGGGAGGAGTGGCCCGACCATGATCTACGAGGACTATCCGCCTACTCCGCCTCAGAGGAGGAGGAGATCAGAGGCTGAGTTGAGAGATATCCTTCGCCAGAGCGAAATGAGCTCTCATATGGAGTAGCAGCATCAGATGGATCAGGCGATCGCTAGCGCTCAGAGGAGGGCTGGGATAGGAGGACCTCTTATGGACGATCCTTTCTTTTCCACGACTAAGGTTGGGTCTGAGTCACCAGAGCCATGTGACCCAGGACCGAGCAGGGTGCGAAACCCATCGCCAGAGCTTGATGGTGAGCCTAGTCTGAAGAGACCTTGCACGAGTAGCCAGTCTTATAGGAGACGTTTTGGAACGCCTTGATGAGGATTGGCGTTGCCTATCGTAGTAGTTTCCTTTCTTAGTATTTCAGTATGTACTTTGTGTAATATTTCAGTATTGCGGCAAGTACTCTGTGAAACACTTTTATCTTCGAGCAATTTTTGTCCTAACGCTCGGATGATAGACTTATGTAACAGTTCCAGTTCATCTATAAAATACCTAGTTGATCTATTCTGAGTAATTTTACTACATTAAGCATGTTTGAATGATATTAATGTACAAATAACTTGGAATTTGATCGGTAAACAGATGTGAACACAAGGAACACGGTTCGAGCTGGTGTTAGGACTAGTCAGGGTCCCAGACCAATCATAAGAGATGTTGGCCAAGGTGAGCATGTATCTGAATCCCATAATCAATCCAGGGACAATGATCAGGATCAGATTAATGCACCAGTGGTGTTTGATGCTGCAGCAGTGGAGACAATTCGAGGAATTGTCATGCAAGCTATCGTTGATGCTATGCGACCAAATGTGCCACATGCACAAGGCGTGCCGATTCCCCCACCTGTTCCTAGATTTGAGGAGCCAAGAAACCATGATGTCCAGGAGAATGCAGTCAGGACTAGGGACAACTATGGTCGTTTTCTGAAGACCATCAGTTCTATGAGGCCTGACAGCTACAACGGAAAAGGAGAGCCAGTCAAGGTGACACATTGGTTCTCTCACATGGAACGGCTATTCCGTAATGTGGACTGTACTGAGGCTGAAAAGGTCCATATAGCTTCTCTACAACTGAAAGAGGATGCTAGTGAATGGTGGGAGGGTACAGGCTTAGCTGATAGCCCTGTATTGACCTGGTCGATGTTTAAGAGCAAAATGATTGACCGTTTCTTCTCTCGTGCTATGAGAGAGGAGAAACACAAGGAGTTTCTGTACCCCAAGACTGATGGATTGAAGGTAGTTGAGCTGGCAACCAAGTTCAATCATCTTCTACAGTACGCCCCAGCTGAGATAACCAGCGAGGCACAAAAGATCTGGTACTTCCACGAGTGGATGAGTCCAGATATCAAGCCGTTGATGATGCACCACACATGCTCTACTCTGGAGCAGTATATGGATGTTGCCTACAAGCTGGAAGTGACTCTGGAGGAGTCAACAAAGAGACGCATCCGACAGAGGTCGATGCAGAATCAGAATCAGAATTAGGGTGGTGGATTCAAGCGACCTGCGCCACCGTCTAGCTTTGCCAAGTCTGGCCGAGCAAAGACGGACATGACTCACGGAGGGTCAACGCAGCAGTCCAGTCAGAACAGAAGTTCAGTTCAGTGTTATAACTGTGGTGTTGCTGGGCACAAGAGCAATGAGTGTCAGAAGGAGAAGATATCGTGCTTTGGGTGTGGACGTGATGGTCATCTGCAGAAGTTCTGCAAGCAGGGGAAGCAGAAGGGAGTAGAGTCGCAGCAAGGGTCAGTTCATCAGAGCAACCGACCTAGGTTCAAGCCTGCCGAGACTCCTAGCCCGTCAGTTCAGACGACTGCTCAGAACAGGGGAAAGGCCCCAACTGTTTCTGGAAGTCAGGGTCAACGCTTGTACGAGATGCGTGAAGCAGATGGACCCAACGCTCCGACTGCTCAAGGTACTTTATACCTTCACTCTACTTCCGTATGCATTCTGTTTGATTCTGGTGCTACGCATTCCTTTATTTCGAATAAATGTGTTAGCAAGTTAGACTTAGTGTGCAACGATTCGTGCGACCCTTTCGTCGTTAGTCTTCCTAATGGAGAATGTTTGGTGGGAACCAAGCATCTGTCCGACTTTCCAATTACCATTCAGGGTAAGGAGTTTGAGGCAGATCTGATCTGTATAGCCATGGCACCATACGACATCATTCTTAGAATGGATTGGCTGACGTGTCACAAGGCGGTGATCGACTTCAGTTCAAGAACAGTGACGGTGACATCTAAGGGCCAGTTCGTGTGCAAGTTCAAGGGCCGGAATGACGCTGATAACGGCAAGCTGATCAATGCGATGGCTGCGTTTAAGCTACTACGACAAGGTTGTGTCGGGTACCTCTGCTACTTGGATTCGCTCGCGAAAGATGGACCTGCGATTCTTGATATTCCAGTGGTCAGAGAGTTCTCGGATGTCTTTCCAGAGCAAGTTCCTGGATTACCTCCGAACCGTGATGTGGAGTTTTCCATTGATCTTGAGCCTGGTACTGTGCCAATCTCTAAGGCACCGTATCGGATGGCTCCTACAGAGATGCAAGATTTGAAGAGTCAACTTGAAGATCTTCTCGACAAGGGTTATATCAGGCCGAGTGCATCGCCGTGGGGTGCTCCGGATCTGTTTGTCAAAAAGAAGGACGGATTGTTTCGACTTTGCATCGACTATCGAGAGTTGAACAAAGTGACGATCAAGAACAAATACCCATTGCCGAGGATTGACGACATGTTGGACCAGTTGCAGGGAGCAAAGGTTTTCTCCAAGATCGACCTGAGATCTGGATATCATCAACTCAGAATTCGTGAGCAGGACATTCCTAGAACTGCGTTTAGGACCAGATATGGTCATTACGAGTTCGTAGTGATGCCTTTTGGGCTTACAAATGCTCCAGCTGTCTTTATGGATCTGATGAATCGATGTTTTCTCCAGTACTTGGACAAGTTCGTAGTGGTCTTCATAGACGACATTCTGATCTACTCTCCGAGTGAAGAAGTCCACGAGGAACATCTGCGGATTGCTTTGTCAGTCCTTAGACAACAACAACTTTATGCTAAACTGTCCAAGTGTGAATTCTGGTTGAAGGAGGTGGCTTTCTTAGGCCACGTGATCAATGAGAATGGGGTTATGGTTGATCCCCAGAAGATCGAAGCTGTGGCAAATTGGACACAGCCCCAGAATGTGAAGGAGGTGCACAGCTTTCTTGGGCTTGTCGGGTATTACAGACGGTTCATGGAGGGGTTTTCGAAGACTGCTCTACCTATGACCAATCTACTCCGCAAGGTTCACAAGAAGTTTGTCTGGAATGACAAGTGCGAGGCCAGTTTCCAGGAGTTAAAGCGACGGCTGACCTCGGAACCCGTGTTAGCACTCCCAGAGGGGAACGACGATTATGTGGTCTATAGTGATGCTTCAAAGTGTGGTCTTGGTTGTGTTTTAATGCAGAAGGGCAGAGTCATTGCTTATGCATCCAGGCAACTCAAGACGTATGAAGAAAACTATCCGACACATGATCTTGAGCTAGCAGCGGTTGTCTTTGCGCTGAAGATTTGGAGGCATTACCTCTACGGTATAAGATGCCAAGTCTTCACTGACCACAAAAGTCTCAAGTATATATTTACTCAAAAGGAGCTGAATATGAGACAACGCCGCTGGCTAGAGTTGCTCAAGGACTACGACATCGAGTTGTTGTACCATCCGGGCAAGGCTAATGTGGTAGCTGATGCATTGAGCCGGAAGACAACGCACGAGAGGGTAGTTGCTTTACTTACTGTTCAGACCAAGCTGAACCGAGAGTCATGCGACATTGAAGTTCTGTATGATCAGCGTAGATGTTTCCTGAGTATGCTGGAAATTCAGGCTACACTGCTGGATCAGATCAAGGAAAAGCAAGTTGATGACATCGTCTTGGTGAAGCTAAGCAGTGAAGTGATGGATGGGAAAGCTCCCAGTTTTGTGATTCAGGATGATAGATCACTTTGGTTTTAAGACCGAATCTGTGTGCCAGACGTAGAAGGCCTTCGTCAGTTGGTGATGAGAGAAGCTCATTCATCTGCTTATTCTGTGCATCCTGGTTCTAGCAAGATGTACAAGGATCTCAGAAAGAAGTTTTGGTGGCCAAACATGAAGTGGGACGTAGCAGACTTTGTGGCAAAGTGCTTAACTTGCCAGAAGGTCAAGATCGAACACCGTAGGCCAGGTGGTGAGTTGCTACCTCTCCCTGTGCCAGAATGGAAATGGGAGGACATCGCCATGGACTTCGTCACTGGGATACCCAAGACTCGAAGTCAGAGAGATGCTATCTGGGTAATTATGGATAGGCTTACGAAGAGTGCTTATTTCATAGCCATCAAGACCACATGGGAAACCCAGAAGTTAGCAGAGGTCTACCAGAAAGAGATTGTCCGTTTACATGGTATCCCTAAAACCATCGTATCGGATCGAGATGGCCGTTTCATGTCAAGGTTCTGGAAAGAACTTCATAAGGCTATGGGGACCGAGTTAAGGTTCAGCACAGCGTTTCATCCTAAGACAGATGGCCAGTCTGAAAGGACCATCCAGACTCTGGAGGATATGCTCAGAGTTTGTGTACTCGATTGTCCGACTAGCTGGGAGGACAGCTTGAGTCTGATTGAGTTCACCTACAACAACAGCTGGCATGCTACGATCAAGATGGCTCTGTTCGAAGCTTTGTATGGTCGCCGATGCAGATCTCCAATTTGTTGGGACGATAACGCCGATAAGATTCTGCTTGGGCCAGAGTTAGTCGAGAGGACAACTTCTGACATTGCCTTGATTCGACAAAGGATATTGACCGCTCAGAGTCGACAGAAGTCGTATGCAGACAAGAAGCGTAGGAATGTCGAGTTCGAGGTCGGTGACAAGGTGTTTGTCAAGGTGTCGCCCTCGAAGTGAGTTTTCAGGTTTGGTAAGCGTGGGAAGCTTAACCCTCGCTACGTGGGACCGTTCGAGATTCTGGATAGAGTGGGATCTCTAGCGTACCGCTTGGCATTGCCGCCATCAGCTCATCCAGTGCATAATGTGTTCCACGTCTCTTTGCTCAGAAAGTATGTGCCAGATGAGTCTCACGTGCTGAGTTATGAGGACATCGAGATTCAAGCTAATGGTACTTATGAGGAGACGCCCGTGCGCATTTTGGAGCGTCGTGAGAAGAAGCTGTGTAGCAAGATCTTACCGTTGGTACGGATTCAGTGGTCCAAGTCTGAATCGGAGGAAGTTACTTGGGAAACGTGGGAAACCGAGTCAGATATGCTCAGGCATTTTCCCGAGTTATTCTCGACCTAAGTTTCGGGGTCAAAACTTCTTTTAAGGGGGAGGAGATGTGATACCCCGTATTTTTGTAAGCTATTTCTAGAGTTCCGGGATTTTTCCCGAGTACCCGTTATGTACGTCGGATTTAATTCAGAAAGTTAGAGACATTCTGTAATGTGCTCTATATCTGTAATATTTTTCTCAGTGAAATAAAATACAGACGACATGCTTTGGATTTTAATACTCGTTCATGTACGATAATTTTATCCCGGGTTAATATCGTTTTCGTCTAAGAGCTGAGGAGGCGGCAAAGCCACAGGGGCGGCGACCGCCGCATTTATGGCGGCGCCCGCCGTCGCCAGGCTCGAGGAGCAGGCTGGGTCTTCTCCTAGCTGGGGACGCCAGGCCTATGGCGGCGCCCGCCGCATTTATGGCAGCGCCCGCCGTCGTCGTTGTCCGGAGGTCCTTGCCCGAAGGTCGCCGGCGTGGCTCTGGCAGCGCCGGAGTAGCTCTTTGTAGGGCCATCATTGTGTTCCCGGTGCTTTGGCTATTTAAGGAGGTGTCTGGGAGGGGTTTTTGAGCTCAATCCACAGCCCCAGCTCTCCCAAATTCTTGCCTCACCGGAGTTGTGCCTCGCCGGATTTCTAAAGCTTTCACCGGAGGTCGTTTGGTGGTGTTTCCAGAGTGCCTTTGTGAAGCTTTTGGTAGCCTTGGAGGTTAGAAACCAAAGCAAGTCGAAGGAGGCCGAGTCGCTCGTGTTTTGGGTGAGTTTTCTCACCGCTTCTGTCGTCTGAGTTCTTCACGGCGACCGCCGCGTTCTTCACGGCGCCCGCCGTGATGAACTGCGGCGACCGCCGCCAAGAACGGCGACCGCCGCCAGTGTCCAGAATGCCTTTTTGGGCTTTTGGCTTTGGTGATCGTCGTTGTGGCGTCGTTCCTTTCGTTTTCTTTTGTCGTTTTTAGATTCGTACTGTGGTTATGTCGGATCTAACTTAGGGTTCCTTTTATGGGTCGATTCGAAGGTTGTTGTGCTGTCGGAGCTATACCCGTGTCGAGCCCGGAATCCCGTCGTTGTCGTTAGGCTTGTTTCTTTTCTGCGGATTAAGGCAAGTGGCGGTTCGCTCTTGCTCATCGTTTCCATATTTACATTGATTATCAGTTATTTCAATTGATTAATTAATTTGGAATGATTATTATTGTGTTCTTCTGGAAGTGATTTATAAACTGTTTTGAAAATCATATAATAGGTTGTATATCTGTTAGAACAACGCTATTATCTGTGATCGCCTTTCGGGCCTTTATGTGGATTTATTCTGTAACTGTGATTGTGCTGTATCTGTGTGGTTAGCACTGTTAGTTAGGAATGTACTCGGACTTCGTCCGGTCATTTCTTTATAATATGGTATCGAGGTGGCTCGTCTCCACCTGGTACTATTCTAAGATCATGATCGGTCTCTTTCATAAGTGTGTAGAGGAAGGACACATAGTTGGTGTCACAAACCTTCCGGTGTGCGTCACTCTCGACGAAACGTATACTAAGATGTGTCGTCCCAATGGTGGGGTACACATGTAAAAGTCTAATAACGTGATGTGTGTTTGAAACATAAATCAGATAAGTGCTACTCGACGCACATAATAAATTAACCTTCGGCGAGTAGTGCAGCTAGGAAAACTCGTCTCGACTTTGATCATAGTACATTCTCTTTCCAATCTGGATTCGCTGTATGCGGTGAGGTTGGTCGTGAACCGAAGCATCTCAGTCAGCTTTTAAATCATTGTTGTATGATTCTTTAAACTTTCCAGATTTTTCATAATTCCTTAAAGACTCACTTCCGTTGGAGTCTTCCTTTGAGTTGATTTCTGTAATGATTCAGTCTTCCAGAGTCTTCTCTTGTGCATACCTCTTGTTATTATTCCGTAGAAGTATGAAGGTTGATTATCGTTATCGGTTATCATTTGAGAAACGATAAGGCTAACCTAATACAACTACATCGAACCTTCTGCTTTGTACCCTTGCTAGTCTATTCAAGTAGACTAACCCACGAACTTTGTTCTCTACATATGGGCTGGTGTCATCCGTTCGATTCGGCACATCAGATAGAAAGTAGCTCAGAAGAATAGAAGGACTATGGAGTCGACGGTGGTTTTTGAATGTTTGAGTTATTTCGTTAATCAGGTTGAGATCTTTTGGACAATGACTTTGGTTGTAATGTGTTTTGTAAGACTTCCGTTGTACCCTACTTTATAAGACTTCCGTTGTATTTGGTTTAAACTCTGTGTTAGCCTATTCGGGATTGGGTTGTAATCCCGTAACTCATGTTTCTTTGACAATGTTATGTTTTGGACTTGAATGCTTTGATCATTATGTATCATTTGTATTTCATAAATTGTATTTAAATGGTAAAGCCTTAGGTGATCTCGGTAAGGAACACTGGGGTCACTGGCGGTAATACCTTTCCAAAAGGGTTAAGTTTTGGGGGTGTTACAGGTGCGCGGTGGTTCAGAAGCGAAGTCATCGTCGTCGGTATGGCTCAAAAACTCGAGTTAAGTTTGCGTCGGGATGGAGTCTCGCGACAGCGGCTGGACAGAGACCCGCGGCCCCGGCTAGGCGCGAAACCGCGATCGCGGTTTTGCCCAGCAAGGCCGCGATAGCGGCAATGCCATCCGCGACCGCGACTCTAGCTTCTTCATTCATTTCGCTTCGTATTTTCGTATCGTATCTAATTTAAGGTTTTGTCTTAAAACTCATCGTCGTCGTAAGAATCCGTGCTCAGATTCAAGTTCCAGATCTCGAACCCGATCTCTTCGTTCGTCTAAACTAAAGGCAAGTGGCGGTTCGCTCTTGCTCATTATTCCATGTTTCCCTTGATTATCAATTATTTGATTGTTAATTAAGTTGGAATAGAGTTGTTGTTTTGTGTTTGGAAACAGATTTGATAAAACGATGTGTTAAAATATGAATTAATAATAGGTTGTATATATTGCTAGAAACAACGCTATTATATATTTCTATATGATATTACCGTAATGGTTTTTGGTGTGGATTTATATGTGAACTTAAATGCTAGTTTAGCATGAGTATTCGTAGGAACGCTAATTCCTTACGAGGTTTAGTCATTTCTTTATAACTTTGCGTTAGGAGGATTATTTCCCTATCGCTTTTGGTCAGGACCTACTCCTATCCGAATATAGGTGGTGGTGCACTTAGCTAGTGCCAAAAATCGGGATTCGTCCCATGTTATATATCTCATTGCGAGATTGTTGTGGATTAAAATCTTTAACGTTAAATGTACGTTTTGGAAGTAAATAGGATAAGTGCTTTTATGCACATAATTAATATACCCTCGGGCTAGGAGTACAACATGGAAACCGCCCGGACTCTTGTTAGAGTAAGTCCTCTTTCCAATCTGGATTCGCATTGCGCGGTGAGGTTGGTCGTGGACCCAAATAATCAAGGTCATGTTTTAAACTTGTGTGAAAACTTAACGTTCCCAAACAATTCTTCATATTTTCCTATAAGACTCAATTTCGTTGGAGTCTTCTTTTCGTTGCATGTCTTTTTCTATCATTTCGTAAAAGTTTCGGGTTATGTATCGTCCCTTCGGTTATTATTCGAGGGACAATGATAGTAAACGGTTACGATTACCAGAACCATTCTGTTTTCACCCTTGCATAGTCTTTCATTAGACTAACCAACCGGATTTTATTCCTTGCATGGTTGGCTGGTGTCATCCGTCCTATACGGCACATCAGAGGTTGGTTCCCGACGTTTGAAGTAACCAAACGAGGAGAAGGCTTGTAGATGAAGTTTGCGTTTTAAGAAGTAATGTTTCCAAAGCATGTATGTTTAATTTGAAATAAATGTAGTACATAGTCATGTAATTAGGACTACTTTAAAAAGTCTTCCACTGTAATTTAAAAGTCTTCCGCTGTCATCATACTTTGTTGTAAAACCGTCCTTCTCATTTGACGAGAGAAATCTTAATAAAAGGTTGAGTCATATTCATTTAAAATGTATTCCGCTGGTTATTATTTCGTTATTTAATATCTATGTATTTATTTAAGCTTAATTGTTCCGATTAAAGTCTGGGGTGACTTTGGACATTAACGTCCGAGGTCACTGGCATGTGGCACTACCGACATAAGTCGGGGGTGTTACAGCGGCAGTCAACACACATGCGCCACGACCCGTCTTTCTTGGGCACTAGGATCACTGGCACGGCGCAAGGGCTCAAGGATTCCCTCACATAGCCGCGATCCAGAAATTCCTGCACTTGGCGTTGTAACTCCTTGGTCTCCTCAGGGTCGGCGCGGTATGCGGCTAGGTTTGGCAGCGAGGCACCAGGCACCAAGTCGATTTGGTGCTCAATGTCGCGTAAGGGTGGGAGGCCTTGCGGAAGCTTCTCTGGTAATACCGCGGTAAACTCGTCGAGCAACGCGACGACAACCGGTGGAAAAGGATCGGCGATGGGCGCACTGTGCATGCTGGGAGTTGGCACCAACAGGAAACAGGGCGCCTTGCCGTTCAAAGTGGAAGTAAGGTCGTTGGGCCGCGCGAGAAGCAAGCGGTGCTCACAACGACCCTGCAATGCAGGGCTCTTCGGCGTGTGGTCGGCCAACTGTGAAGTTGGTGATGCACTGGTCGCGCAACGAGAGGCACTGTGGTCAAGAGTCTCAGTGCTCGAGTTTGAATAAGGCGTGCCTGGCCAGGGCTCAGTGGCCTGCGTCTTCTCCTTCCGCGCGATGTTGTTTGTGGTGTGGTCAGTATCGAGAGAGGCGCTCTGGTGGCCTGTGGTAGGACGCGACTTCCTGGAGCCAGTGCTTGGGATAGAAGAAGAATCGCCAGAATTAGGGTTTGATCACGGCGGCGTGACCGCAAGCGCTGCTTGGGGCGCGGTCGCGGCTGCTTCGATAGCCTTCTGGCGGTCTCGCTCTACCTGATCCTGCAAAATCTCATGTGGAGACATGGGTAAGAGGGTGACGCGCTTCCCGTGGTAAGTAAACACATAAGTGTTTAAATAGCCATCGTGAAGAACGCGCCTGTCGAATTGCCATGGGCGCCCCAACAAGAGATGTGTGGCGTCCATCGCAATGACATCACATAGGACCGAGTCCGAATACTGACCGAGTCTGAATACTGACCAATTGAAAAAGAGATAAGACATTGACGAATTACAGTGTTACCAGAACTCGAAGAAATCCACTGGAGGCCGTATGGTTGGGGGTGCGGCATCGTCGGCAAGTTGAAGTGCTTCACCACCTTCTCGTTGATGATGTTGCAGCATCTTCCCCCACCTAATACAACTACATCGAAACTTCTGCTTTGTACCCTTGCTAGTCTATTCAAGTAGACTAACCCACGAACTTTGTTCTCTGCATGTGGGCTAGTGTCATCCGTTCGATTCGGCACATCAGATAGAAAGTAGCTCAGAAGAATAGAAGGACTATGGAGTCGATGGTGGTTTTTGAATGTTTGAGTTATTTCGTTAATCAGGTTGAGATCTTTTGGACAATGACTTTGGTTGTAATGTGTTTTGTAAGACTTCCGGTGTACCCTACTTTATAAGACTTTCGCTGTATTTGGTTTAAACTCTGTGTTAGCCTATTCGGGATTGGGTTGTAATCCCGTAACTCATGTTTCTTTGACAATGTTATGTTTTGGACTTGAATGCTTTGATCATTATGTATCATTTGTATTTCATAAATTGTATTTAAATGGTAAAGCCTTGGGTGATCTCGGTAAGGAACACTGGGGTTACTGGCGGTAATACCTTTCCAAAAGGGTTAAGTTTTGGGGGTGTTACAGGTGCGTGGTGGTTCAGAAGCGAAGTCGTCGTCGTCGGTATGGCTCAAAAACTCGAGTTAAGTTTGCGTCGGGATGGAGTCTCGCGACAGCGGCCAGATAGAGACCCGCGGCCCCGGCTAGGCGCGAAACCGCGATCGCGGTTTTGCCCAGCAAGGCCGCGATCGCGGCAATGCCATCCGCGACCGCGACTCTAGCTTCTTCATTCATTTCGCTTCGTATTTTCGTATCGTATCTAATTTAAGGTTTTGTCTTAAAACTCATCGTCGTCGTAAGAATCTGTGCTCAGATTCAAGTTCTAGATCTCGAACCCGATCTCTTCGTTCGTCTAAACTAAAGGCAAGTGGCGGTTCGCTCTTGCTCATTATTCCATGTTTCCCTTGATTATCAATTATTTGATTGTTAATTAAGTTGGAATAGAGTTGTTGTTTTTTGTTTGGAAACAGATTTGATAAAACGATGTGTTAAAATATGAATTAATAATAGGTTGTATATATTGCTAGAAACAACGCTATTATATATTTCTATATGATATTACCGTAATGGCTTTTGGTGTGGATTTATTTGTGAACTTAAATGCTAGTTTAGCACGAGTATTCGTAGGAACGCTAATTCCTTACGAGGTTTAGTCATTTCTTTATAACTTTGCGTTAGGAGGATTATTTCCCTATCGCTTTTGGTCACGACCTACTCCTATCCGAATATAGGTGGTGGTGCACTTAGCTAGTGCCAATAATCGGGATGCGTCCCATGTTATATATCTCATTGCGAGATTGTTGTGGATTAAAAGCTTGAACGTTAAATGTACGTTTTGGAAGTAAATAGGATAAGTGCTTTTATGCATATAATTAATATACCCTCGGGCGAGGAGTACAACATGGAAACCGCCCGGACTCTTGTTAGAGTAAGTCCTCTTTCCAATCTGGATTCGCATTGCGCGGTGAGGTTGTCGTAGACCCAAATAATCAAGGTCGAGTTTTAAACTTGTGTGAAAACTTAACGTTCCCAAACAATTCTTCATATTTTCCTATAAGACTCAATTCCGTTGGAGTCTTCTTTTCGTTGCATGTCTTTTTCTATCATTTCGTAAAAGTTTCGGGTTATGTATCGTCCCTTCGGTTATTATTCGAGGGACAATGATAGTAAACGGTTACGATTACTAGAACCATTCTGTTTTCACCCTTGCATAGTCTTTCATTAGACTAACCAACCGGATTTTATTCCTTGCATGGTTGGCTGGTGTCATCCGTCCCATACGGCACATCAGAGGTTGGTCCCCGACGTTTGAAGTAACCAAACGAGGAGAAGGCTTATAGATGAAGTTTGCATTTTAAGAAGTAATGTTTCCAAAGCATGTATGTTTAATTTGAAATAAATGTAGTACATAGTCATATAATTAGGACTACTTTAAAAAATCTTCCGCTGTAATTTAAAAGTCTTCCGCTGTCATCATACTTTGTTGTAAAACCGTCCTTCTCATTTGACGAGAGAAATCTTAATAAAAGGTTGAGTCTTATTCATTTAAAATGTATTCCGCTGGTTATTCTTTCGTTATTTAATATCTATGTATTTATTTAAGCTTAATTGTTCCGATTAAAGTCTGGGGTGACTTTGGACATTAACGTCTGAGGTCACTGGCATGTGGCACTACCGACATAAGTCGGGGGTGTTACAGCGGCAGTCAACACACATGCGCCACGACCCGTCTTTCTTGGGCACTAGGATCACCGGCACGGCACAAGGGCTCAAGGATTCCCTCACATAGCCGCGATCCAGAAATTCCTGCACTTGGCATTGTAACTCCTTGGTCTCCTCAGGGTCGGCGCGGTATGCGGCTAGGTTTGGCAGCGAGGCACCAGGCACCAAGTCGATTTGGTGCTCAATGTCGCACAAGGGTGGGAGGCCTTGCGGAAGCTTCTCTGGTAATACCGCGGCAAACTCATCGCGCAACGCGACGACAGCCGGCGGAAAAGGATCGGCGATGGGCGCGCTGTGCATGCTGGGAGTTGGCACCAACAGGAAACAGGGCGCCTTGCCGTTCAAAGTGGCAGTAAGGTCGCTGGGCCGCGCGAGAAGCAAGCGGTGCTCACAACGACCCTGCAATGCAGGGCTCTTCGGCGTGCGGTCGGCCAATTGTGAAGTTGGTGATGCACTGGTCGCGCAACGAGAGGCACTGTGGTCAAGAGTCTCAGTGCTCGAGTTTGAATAAGGCGTGCCTGGCCAGGGCTCAGTGGCCTGCGTCTTCTCCTTCCGTGCGGTGTTGTTTGTGGCACGGTCAGTATCGAGAGAGGCGCTCTGGTGGCCTGTGGTAGGACGCGACTTCCTGGAGCCAGTGCTTGGGATAGAAGAAGAATCGCCAGAATTAGGGTTTGATCGTGGCGGCGTGACCGCAAGCGCTGCTTGGGGCGCGGTCGCGGCTGCTTCGATAGCCTTCTGGTGGTCTCGCTCTACCTGATCCTGCAAAATCTCATGTGGAGACATGGGTAAGAGGGTGACGCGCTTCCCGTGGTAAGTAAACACATAAGTGTTTAAATATCCATCATGAAGAACGCGCCTGTCGAATTGCCATAGGCGCCCCAGCAAGAGATGTGTGGCGTCCATCGCAATGACATCACATAGGACCGAGTCTGAATACTGACCAATTGAAAAAGAGATAAGACATTGATGAATTACAGTGTTACCAGAACTCGAAGAAATCCACTGGAGGCCGTATGGTTGGGGGTGCGGCGTCGTCGGCAAGTTGAAGTGCTTCACCACCTTCTCGTTGACGATGTTGCAACAGCTTCCCCCATCTATGATGACGCTCAAGGATGCCGTCTTGGCCAGGCAATGCGTGTGGAAGAGGTTCTCGCGTTGGTCGACCAGAGTGGCCTCCTTGACGGTGAGGATGCGACGCGTGACAAGGTTGAGAGGCGTGCCGGCATGGGCGAAGACCGCTATTGGCGCGTTGCTCTCGATGCGTTGACATCGTCGCGGAGGGGCATAGGCATCATCGCAATGACGAAAGTCACGCAGCATTTCCTTGCGGTGTTGGCCACGAGTGTCACGCGTAGTGTCGCCTTGGACATGATGCTGTGGGCCGGCTTGTCGGCGTGGGGGTGGAATCCAATCTGCAGGCCTATCTTGGAGCTCAATGGGATCACCAAGGGGAGGGTGGTAGGAGCCTAGGTTGATCATGTCGGAGTCCTCCATCTCCTCGTCATCGAACTCGTCGAAGTCATCGTGGATAGTCGGCGTAGTCGAACCATAGCCATCAGAGCCATAGCGCGGTGTGCGCGTGCTTTGGTGGCCAAGATGGTCGTGTACGTCGAAGGGGACTGGAGTGGGGCATGGCGACGTTGACGCGGCTCAACTCCTGGGGCGTGGATGGGTCGACGCGGGAGCCTGGAGTCGCGTTCATCGCGGCGTGTGCGGCTATCATGAGGTGTTGAGGCAGTCGCGCGGCGGCGTCGAGTTCCTCTGGCTGCATACATGTCATGAAAGTCAAAGGGTTCATAATACTCACCTTGAGAATCATTGCCGCGGTCGGAGCCGCTGTCGTAGCCGGCAGGGGTTGTTCGCGGCACGTAGCGTTTGTGCTGCGAGACATATCCTTGGCGGCTTTCTATCACCGACGGTATCCGTTGTAGGTGTGGCTGCGGGTTGGAGTTTGAGGGCATCTACCCTTTGCCATTGTCCACACGCGGTTGGCTTGGTATAGCTTCAGTGGGGCGCAGCCTTCCCGCGGCATCCGTCAGAATCATTGTTGTCGGCGTGGGCAGCACGGGTGTAGCGCGCTGCGTGGCTTGGAGTTGAGCAACTTGGCGTCGTAGCTCTTGTATCTCGTGTTGCTTGGCCGAGAGCTCCAAGATGGGGTCTTCATTAGGCGGATCAAGATGTGGAACCAAATAAGGGTTGCCATCACCACTTGTTGGGGCTGTCATGCTGCCTATGACAATATGACCAGACATCGAAGTAAAACGAACAAGAGACAAAAGCAATCAACAATCAAGCAAGCACTAAACAAGCAATAAGTGTTCATGTAGGGAGGGGAGTTTGGATGGCCGTGAGGGCGGCTAAGGCTAAACACAAGTATGGCGTGAGAAGCAAGCATGAGAACCAAACAAGACCAACCAATTACAACCTAACCCTAACGCAATCAATCACAAAATCACACAAGACTTACCTTCTAGGTGGTGACTTAGACGGCGGAGGGTGAGAGAAGATGATCCTAAGCCGAGGTGGGAAGGGTTGCCTTATTTTGGCTTTGCCTTCAATTTAAGTCGGGTCCTTTTTTTTTGATTTTCTGACTTAACTTTTTTTTAAAATAATTAATTATCCAAGAATGTTTGACTTTGACTTTTTGAAGATCTTGGACCCAAAAATAAAAACGAAACCGGCTTAAGTAACAAGAAAAGATCACACGAGATCTTGAGATTTGGAGAGAGAAAGAATCTTGAAGATTTGCGGCTAACAACCTAAAAGATAATCATGCAAGATATGGCAATTTTTCACGCAAGAAAATCAGGCAATAACCACCGAATCTTGAAAGATCTTCAGGCTAACAAATCACACCACACTCGGAGGGCAAGAAAAATTTTCGGCCAAGGAACTTGCCTTGCGAAACCGATCGGATAAGCAAGATCTTGACAATGAAAGAAAAAAATTCGTGAAATTGGAAACGAAAGAAAGGGAATGGACAAGAAAATTTTATGTGAACAATCGAAACTTGGAATAGCGACTTACAAGACCATAGGATCTAATGCCAGTTGATGCGTTCCTGCTTTTGGATGCCGGCCAAGTTGCCGCGGCGGTGTCGGATCTAGGTCTTGGTGGTGAGTCGCTCGTCTCGGCTTCAAGGTCTGTTGTGGAAACCTTGGCATTTGGCCTTGTTGAATTGCACAGAAGGCTTGAGGTTCACGTAGCGGGTGATGGAACGCGAGGGAAGTGCCGCAACACGGGCGGAGGTGACGTGATGAATGTCACACTACGCGAGCGAAGCGACGCGATGGTGGAGTCATGACACGCGAGCGATGGAGCGCGATGAGTGTCACGACACGGTAGCAGTGGCGAGCGGTGGTGGTGACGATGGAGGATCACTATGCTAGCGATAGCGAAGCGATGGCGGATCTGGACCGCGGCCTCAGGACTAGGCGCGATGAAGGATAGGGCTCGATGGAAGGAGCGTGGCCGTAGCGTCGGCGGCGGAGTGAAGGAGATGCGAAGATAGATTAGGGTTTTGTGACGTCCGATCAAAGAAATGAGGCAAGATGGCACTCAACTTAAGCTTTGATTAATAATGAACGTAACCTTGTACACGAGGCCGATATGGCCTTATATGGAGGTCGCGGGACTCGGATGGGCCAAGTCTCGCCTAATGGACTAGCCCACTCAACATGAGTGGAGCACACGCCCGAAATAGAAAACTACTAAAATAGTAACTTCTAAAAACAGAAAGTGCCAAAACTAGAAAAGTCTAAAAATAGCAAAAGAACCTCTAAATGACAAGGATAGGCGCCATTGACGCGGCGAGGCAGAGTGTGCGTGGCATGGGGAAGCAGCGGCCGCGGCTAAGCTTGGGCTTGATCCAAGGGGGGCGCGCTATGCTCTGGGTGCATAGCGGCCGGCTCGGTCTCCGATACGTCGCCGATGGTGGCGAGGAGCTTGAGAGAAGGCGCGGTCTCGGGCGCGCCTTGGCTAGCGACGACGCGCGTGATCAATGATTGTGCGGCGTTGGCGATGGCCTTGGCACGCAATCTTGTCACGGGCCCTTGTGAGCGCAGGCTCATGGATTCTTCCTCCTCAGCTACAGTCATGGTGGGCAGGGGCGCATCACGAACTAGCCTCGGTGACGCTTTGAATGCGCCACCGAACTAGCCTCGGTGACGCTTTGAACGCGCCACCGACTAGCCTCGGTGACGCTACGGATGCGCTACCGAACTAGCCTTGGTGACGCTCCGGACGTGCCACCGACTAGCCTCGGTACGCTCCGGACGCACCACCGAACTAGCCTCGGTGACGCTTCGAACGCGCCACCGAACTAGCCTCGGTGACGCTTCGAATGTGCCACCGAACTAGCGTCATTGACGCTTCGAACGTGTCACCGAACTAGCCTCGGTGACGCTTCGATTGTGCCACCGACTAGCCTCGGTGACGCTTTGAAAGTGTCCCCACTTACTAGTCTTGATGACTTTGAAAGCGCCACTAATTACTACGCTTGATGACACTTTGAAATCGTCATTAATTATAGTCTTGATGATACTTTGAACGTGCACTAACTAGTGGTGATGACACTTCGAAAATGCCACCAACTAGTGGTGGTGACATTTCAACGAGATTTGTGGTCAAAACGATAATTGTCATCAACTAGTTGTGATGATAGTTTGTGACATCAACTAGTTGCGATGACAGGTTGTGTTATCAACTAGTTGCGATGACATTTTGTATTTGTTGACATTTTGTGTTTTGATGACAGTTTGTGTGATCAGTTAGTTACGATACAATTTGTATTTGGTGATAGTTTTTGTTTTGATAACAATTTGTGTTTTTAATGTCAGTTTGTGTTTGTGATGACAGATTGTGTTTTGATGACAATTTGTATTTTGATGACAGTAACTATCATCAAGATGATGACGTCAGCAAAAAACATTTTTTGGCGGGAAAAAATGACCGGTCAACGGTCGTTGACCGATCAATGGTCAAATGTGTTAGATTATTTAACTTATGGTGATGTCATCATTACATAATGATGAAATCACCATGGATCATGGGTTTAGAAAGAAGTTTAGGGTGTGTTTGGTAGAAATGGGGTATCGGGTTGGGATGAGGAATCGGGTTTAAGAGGTATGGGGTTGGGAATGATAGATTTTAATTTGTTGTTTGTTTTGTAGTTGGGGATGAAAATTTAAGCCATAAAGTCTTCTCAATTCCTCAAACCCACTCAACCCTTGAAAAATTGTAAGGTTTGGGAAACTCATACTTTAAGGGGTTGGGGAATGGGTATGATACCCAAAATCTTGCAACCAAACAACAACTATGGGGTTAGAATTCCTCAACCCTCCTCAACCCCAAACCCGATTCCCCAACCCTCTTACCAAACACCCCCTTATTGGGGAACACTTGTCTAATTTTTACTTGGCTTAAAGGGTCATTTACCCTGTTTTGGGCAAAAAGATATCAAACCTAAATTGCCTTCAATGTGGTGCTATTAGTCGAACAAATCAAATTATAACTTCAAATAAATCAGAGAATCAAAATGATGAGACGAATTAGTAATAATAAAGCTTTGCTATAAAGGATTGCAATGGGTCGAACGAGAGTGACTAATGTCGAATGGATGCTTAGAACAATCGGACTCTGCCTTGCTTAGAAAGATCGTATTTTGGGTTACAATGAGAGCTCAGAATGCTAGTATGTGGAGTAGTGAGAGGTGTCCTACAATGTGCTTATTGGGGATCTATTTATAATAAGAAACTTAAGTTGAGATTTTGGTGGGAAGTGGCCGTTGGATGATCATATCGTCCCCATGAGCTTCGGAGGTCGTTGCAACAGACTTAAAGCGGACGTTGGATGGAGTTTTCGAGCAAGTCATATCAGATCTTCACTCCACCATGGGCCTCCTTACTTAATCGTTCATGGGCCGGTCTAATCCGAATATTTCACGGCCCAACAATTGCCCCAAAGGAAATCGGACGAGTAAACAGTTGGACTTGGGCGGTTTCCTTTCCCTGTGGATCGTGGGTACGTGGAGAAGGAGCTGAGGTGAGTTCTGGTCGAACAGAAGTGACACCCGACCCTTGTCCCTGACGCTGCCCCAGGTAAGGATGTCGAAGTCCGAAGCTCTTTACGCCTTAGTTTGTTGATTTGTCGTTTGGATATTCGAACTAGTTGTGTTGAAAGTCCCTCCGTTTTGTGGGCAGACTCTGTGTTTTGGCGAAGGGTCAGGAGACCGCTCCTTGTTTGTCATTTACTTTGTTTTGCAAGTGGACTCATCAGTCGCTTCCTGGTCAAGTCGTGTGACGTTGGTCGAGTAGACCTGTAATTGTGTGTGACATGTCATGTAGTTCCAAGGAAGAGCATTGTAGTGTTTGTATAAGGCGCGTACCTTAATGGGGACATGTCTTGTAAACATGTGTCATGTTTTTGTTCCTCTATTCCCTGTGTACCGATCGATCGTGTTGTGTAAGATGTAAGCGCTTTTGTTTGTCTTGAGTGGATCCACTGCTTTGTTTGAATTTGTTGTGCATGTGTCGAATGAAACAAAGTAAAGGGTTGCTAGGAAATGACCGTTGGGGGCGAACCCAACGACCCTCCGATGCTTGAGTCAGTCAACGCGTCCGATGAAATAATAATGGATTGAACAAATGTAATAGACAAGCTAACAAATGACAAAAGGTTTTTAGAAACGATACTGCTTTAGGTATGTCACGTTCCAACTTCTTGGGATGACGCGTCCTTCCATATCTTGCAATTTGTAGGCGCCTTGTCCAACAACTTCTGTGATTAGGTAGGGTGTCGTGTGCTATCCAATCGACGAGTGGTTTTGTCCAATCTTCGGAGTCGTCTGTCGAATGAGTTTCAGAGTTGCCTTGTGTTATGGTGATGACCTCTTCCAATTCATCTTGTTGCTCTGGTTGATGTCGAATGTCTTGAATTGTGCGACCAATATTTGGACGACGCTTAGATAGGCAACCATTCTATCGTCTTTGGCAACGTACAATCCTTGGACTTGGTTTAGAATCAGTAGAGAGTCGCAAATTACCTTTATGTTGTCGATTGCGAGATCTCGAACTAGGTTGAGGTCGAATATGAGTGCCTCGTATTCTTCCTCGCTGTTGGTCGCGTCCCATTCACATCTTACGGCTTGGGCTATCTTGTCCCATGTCTTGACTTTGGTCATCGCGTCCCCGGGAGTATGGCTGATGACGCCTGTCCCTGCGATTATCGGACGTCGATCTGTGGTTGATTCGATCTGGACTTGGCTCGGTCTTGAAGGGTTCTTCGTCCTCTTCCAGTCTGACTTGAGCCATCGCCTAGGCTTGGAAATCTTCGAAGCTTCGGCAGGGATATTTCCTCAATTCCCGACACAACTCGCTACCTCGGACCAGACCTCGTCGGAAGGCTTCGATAGATGTAGGGATGTCGCAATGAGGTATGACGACCTTTTCCTTATTGTACCTGTAGAGATAAGTACGCAGAGGTTCGTTATGCTTTTGGACAATACGATATAGGTCGCTAGATTGCTTCTTTAGTCTTCTACTACTAGCGAATTGAATTTTAAAAGCATTGACTAATTCTGCGAAGGATGCGATCGATCCTTGTGGCAGATGCATAAACCAAGTAAGCGATGGCCCCGCGAGGGAGGTGCCGAAACTTTTACACATAACCGCCTCGCGACTGGTCCTGGAGACGGAAATCGTCATGAGCTGTGGAGATATGGTCGTCTGGATCGTTCGTCCCATCGTAACTGGCCATGCTCGGGAGATGGAACTTCTTTGGGATCTCGACCTGTGCGATATCATCGACGAACGGGGATTCTTCGAAGTCGTCCAACGCCTCTTTCTCGATGGGTCGGGGAATGCCCGAGATCTTCGCGAGACGTTTGTCGAGAGACTTCATATGCTCGTTGATAGCCTGTTGGATGAGCGTCTGGATGCTCGGCGTCGTCGTAACCTGCGGATTGGTTACTCGGGTCCTTTCAGAACCGGTCGGGGTGACAAAAGAAACATTGTTAGTCACAATAGGGTCGAAACAAAAGGTTTCAGGAATATCGGTCGCATGGATTTGGTTTCGCTCGTTCGCTGGTGTTACGACTACATCCTCCATGTCCAATCGAGTTCGGATCCCTTCGAGGTTGATTGGTCGCCTGCTTCCAGCCGATGCGGATGCGGCGGATTGCACCTGCTCTTTAAGAAGCTTATTTTCGTTAGTCAAACGATTAATTGTAGCAACAGAAGTATCGCGGATCGATTCGTTAGTCCGACGCTGGTTGGCTAGTTCTTCCTGGATAGACGACAAGATTTGCGCCATTTGACGGATTTGTTCTTGGGTGGAAACCTCCGCTGTATTGAGGAACGTCATTCACCATTTTGGAGGCGCTGGGAGGAACGTCATTCACCATTTTGGATGGTTCTTGATGAAGTTTCTGAATGCGAATCGGCTAACGGCCCCACGGTGGGCGCCAAATTGTTTTGGGCAAAAAGATATCAAACCTAAATTGCCTTCGATGTTGTGCTATTAGTCGAACGAATCAAATTATAACTTCAAATAAATCAGAGAATCAAAATGATGAGACAAAATAGTAATAATAAAGCTTAGCTATAAAGGATTGCAATGGGTCGAACGAGAGTGACCAATGTCGAATGGATGCTTAGAACAATCGGACTCTGCCTTGCTTAGAAAGATCGTATTTCGGATTACAATGAGAGCTCAGAATGCTAGTATGTGGAGTAGTGAGAGGTGTCCTACAATGTGCTTATTGGGAATCTATTTATAATAAGAAACTTAAGTTGAGATTTTGGTGGGAAATGGCCGTTGGATGATCAGATCGTCCCCATGATCTTCGAAGGTCATTGCAACAGACTTGAAGCGGACGTTGGACAGAGTTTTCGAACAAGTCAGATCAGATCCTCACTCCACCATGGACCTCCTTACTTAATCGTTCATGGGCAGGTCCAATCCTAATATTTTACGGCCCAACATACCCTAAACATCTTTAGTCAATTACTATAACGATGATCCTTGTTTGGATAATGTGAAGAAAGAGCGGTTCTTCGGGAGAATGGAAGCGGCAAAGCTCGCCAGTCCCGTTGGCTGGAACTGGGCAGCCAAACAGCCCCTCCGACTCCCTGTCGCTACTTTCCCGCGCCCCGTTAGGGCATCGTCGCCTTCCTCAGCCTTTCAGGCGAAACGCAAAGACGGGTACAGAGGGCCCCAGCCCAAGAGGAATTGGGTGGCCGATTGGGTCTCCAACAACGACGACGTCGTTCGATCCCTCCCCATCTACGTCGGCGGGCTCGCTCTCTTCGCCGTGCTCTTCAATCGCACCGTTTCCGGCATCGCCCCCGTCGCCGACGCCGGCAGGTATCTACAACTGTGCCCAATCTTGTTTTCTGTAGCTTCAATTTCTCGATCACATGGTTTTTATCGCTCATTATTTTTCATATGCGATCTCTTGAAAACTGGTGAAAATCGTGCTATCAAACTCGCAACCCTTCTCTTTGTTGAAATCTTGCGAAACTCGCTACAAGTCAGCTGCAAGTCTGTACAGGGTAATTAATGTCAGCTGTCTACTATGCAGGTTCTCTTTACTCGTCTTGTTTGCCATATGAATTACAATCTCAATGCAAGAATTCCATCGTTTCATGGCAAATTCGTTGCATTTTTAAAAATAAGAGCCCATGTTGTGAAGTTATTCAGTGTCATTGCATAATATTCCATGAGCTGGAGCCTTTTTCTTGTTTGAATTTTGCATTCTGACACAACTTTTGTTATCCTCTGCTGCGAAGTTGATAATGCCTGTATGAGTTTGCTGCACTCCTTGAATCGAAGTAATATATTTTATTCGGAAAATTCTCATTTTGTAGCTCACAGTCAAGGGCGGATCTATTGACTCTAGGCTTGGCTGTTTCCAATATCCTGGCTGGTCTCGTGTGGCTGTCGATTCGACCCAAATCTATATCAGTTGTAAGGGTGCTTTTCGTGTTTTTGTTCCTGCTTCTATCTCTGTCAGTTGACTCAGTTGTAATTTTATATAGATAGTTACAAATGGACATTCTCCTCATTCTTAATGTCGATCTCAGGTAGTTCCAGAAGGAGTGGAGTGCTCTAGAGTAGCTCCTCACATGCCTGATTTTGTTGTTTCAGAGTTTGAATGGTACGGAAACTTGTGGAGTGTTTTTGCATGGCTCTAAAATCATTTGCTTCTACGTGTGGATTTTTTCTTTTGACATTTTTGTTTTCGTTCCTTTACTGTAATTAGGATTGCAATACACTTTCACATTGTATGTTTTCAGTGAAGCTGAGACAATGCAGCTTTTCTATTCTGTCCAAGCTGATTATAGGTGTGATTTAGTTTTTCAGTATAACAATGAGGTTCCATTTTACTTGATAGTTCTCTTTTGTTATAATTTGTAAATCTGTTCTGCGTATATTGCTGATCAATGACTTGGCTTCATTTCTACCAAAAAAATAAATTGACTTGGCTTCATTATAGTAATTGTGTTGTGAAATTTACTTAAACAAATCTTTGGCATTTGATGATTCGGCATCTATATTCTTTAAATCTGATTGTTTGTTTGGCCTCTTTACCAGGTTCTGGGCATCTTTATCAGGTGTGACATGCTGTAAATCCTTAGTTGTTGTTTATGATGATGAGTGTATACTTCAAACTGGTGTGGCCGCTATATCATCTGAAGATGGTGAGGCAGTTGATGTGGATGCTGCTAAACTGATTCAAGGATCATTGTATCAGGGCATCTTGAAATCAGGAGCACGTAACGTTCCCAAGCTAATGAATTCGTATCTAATGCTTATCAAAAAGTGCTCTTGGGCACCTGTTTTCAAGATCATTTAATTATTTATAGTACAAAAAAATGAGTTTTACAGCTGGTGTGTATATTGTGTTTCTGCAGAGCGCTATTTTGCGAACCTATCCCTGTATCCCGCCAAATCTGAACTGCCATTCTTGCCTCCAAATACGCAGGTACTCCTTTCTGCTTCAACTGTAAATTGGCTGCAAGTATTAATGTATAGATTCAAGCTTATTTCAAATTCTGATGTACCAGAAACTGAATTTGGCTGTGATGGAAAGTGTTTTAATTTCATCAGGCTGTCATCTCCCAGCCACTTGGGAATAGAGGAATTGCCGTTATAGGTGGTGATACTATAAGAGGGTTTTCAACTGCTGATCAGGTATGCTCTTTTAATATTAGAGGAAAATGACTTATATGTAACCGTACATGCAAACTGTGATTGAGAACCCTTATTTTCAAATTTGGCGAGGCTTAGGAAATATGGAGGGTAATGGAGGAATGCACTGTAAAAAGTATAGAACCTGTATTTTAATAAATCAAACTCAAATCTCGGATCTGATTATTACTTGTAAAAGAATGAGATGCAAGGGGTGGTTGAGAAAGCTCTCTTTTGAGTTTTGTTCTTGCTCGTATTCTAAAAAGTAAAATCTTGATTCCAGTACTATTTCTTTTTCTCTGTGAAATCTCCATTCATTGTTCATCCTTTGATTTGAATAAATTTGATTTATTTGGTGTTGGAAGAGATAAGTGATGTGCTGTTCAAGTTGCCCTAAAAATATATAACACCTACTCTTCTCCATGAAGTTTGCTTAAAGCTCTTTCCTGTTGCACTAACTTGTTGTCAGAGTAAAGATTATAGTCCTTGAAGTTCTGAATCAAGTTCTATGTCGTGGTGCCTTGGCATATATGAGAGACAAATCAATCAACCACTTTCTAGAAAGTAGAAACTTTGGTGTATGTTTTATTATGATATTTCAACCGGTCACTGGAAATGAAACTTCCATTCTTTCTATTATTGGGAAACTAATTATTCATCAACTCTTCAACTTAGGCCTAATGAATATTCTTTCTCTTACTTTCTAGTCATGGATATCATTGATTGGAGACAAGTTGGATGCTACACTGACAAAACTTGTGAATAAGCCTGAATCTTTGGCAAATGATAGCCGGTCCAGGAAGTCTTGAGTATTATTAATTCTATGTGCACATCAAACCCTTGAGTGGTCCAGGTAACATGCTTTCAGCCATGCAATTTCTTTTCTCTTCTCTGATGGATGCTTTCTTTGAAAATGTTTACAATCTCTAGGAGTGAACCGAGATTCTACGAATTTTAAAACACTGATCACGTGTTGCTAGAATCCCCAATGGGAGCCTCCTACAGAAACGACACAAATGGTAAGACCCGGAACCTCGTCCACTGCCGACACTCTAAACAGAACGTGTGAATGCCTATGCAGGTCAACTTATTGAATACTTAGCGACATGATGCTGGAACTTGGGTGTGTGACCCCTAAGGAACAACATAGTATAACATAAATTCTGTTCATGTACTTAGAATCTCAGTATGAAACAATTTATCTGTTTCCATGTATAGCATATGAAGTTTCGAGACAAGGACCAACATGAACCAATCGATAAGTCTTGATTGATACGTTTGAGAAAAGAGTTGAATTATGTATCAAATGCGCCTAAAGTTTAGGTTTGACAAATGAAATAAGCATTTTTGTAAAGTGTAGGGAAAATGAGTTATTCCTTTCCTTGTTGTCATCTACAACAGAAGATCTGAATTAAATGCATCCAACCCAACTGTGGGTGGAAGGCAAAGGTGAAAGAAAGGAAGAAACAAATTCACGCACCGCATTAATATGCAGACATCTTTGAAAGTTGAATTGCATAGAGCATGGACTTTTGAGGCCTAAAGTTCACATTACAATAACCCTCCATCCGGAATCGGATAGGGAACCAGAAGCAGCAGTCATAAATGCATCTACCAGACATATCAAAACAGTATAAATGAAGATGTGCAAGTAGACCACTTTCGGACAGTCAATAATCCTGTGCCTCATACATTTTTACTATTTATTATTCAAATCGAACAGGGTAGTTTTTTTTGGTATATTTAGACCTGCTAATCAGGTCGGTCAATTCAAATAATTTTAGGTTAGGGTTGAGTATAGGTCGGGTTAATCGGATTACAGGTTGAGTCGGGTCAATACAGATTAGCCAATGGTTCGTGTTGATCAACAGTTATTCATTGACTATTAAAATATTATTAAATAATTTGATTTTTTTTAACGATATAACATAAAATATTTTAAAATTAAAAATATTAATTATTTATATAATTGAGATTAGTACAAATTATATTATTATTTTTATATTTTATTTATACTATAAAAAATTACAATTGATGAATTTGAAAATGATATAAGTATAATGGGATTTTTCAAGAATATTTAAATATATTAAAGTTTTATATTTCATTTGTTATATATATATTTATATAATACTTTACTAATACTTCATATTTACTTGTTAATCAAGTCGAGTTCAGGTCACACATTCTCAGGTTAGATTTGGATTCGGTAATTTCAGGTTATTAAAGTTTCCGCTCGAGTTGAGTTCAAATACAAGTCGATCATATTGATAAAATGGGTTCGGTCATATTTAAAATGAAATACTGAAATAACATTTTCTGGTCAGGTGGCATCGAGTTCTAGACTTGGATCACATCAAAAGGGATCTACACATTTTATTTTTCTCATTTGACGACTACCAAGGAAGATGAGTGTGTATCTCCAGAGAAAGAATAAGAATTTGAGCAACATATAAATCCCTCTTTATTCCATAATTCCAGAAATCTTAAAACAAAATTTTCAACCAAATTCAATAGACTTTTCAACAAACTTGGACAATTAGCAGCCTTGAAGGAAAATAAACCCAGAGAACCATTTACAGTGACCTCTTCATTCAAGTTAATTAAGATACAACAATAATGGAAATGCAATCTACTAGTTGAAATTTCCGCAGCCTCATTCTCCTCCTTAGCCATTTCTCTGTACACTTCCTCAAGGGATTATAACGTGGAAATTGAGTTAATCAGTTGACATCACAAAGCACTCGGATCAGATCTCCATAATCCCTTGTCATTATGGCAGCCAAACCCAAGAGATTCGATCAAAATCCATGACGGATTTCGTGTAAAACTAGACAATTAATTGAACCAAAAATAACTTCACTTGCTCTGATGATGTACAGATTACAGAATGGTGCTCGACTTCCGGACCTACCTGATGATCACAAAATAATGATTTGATTAACATCACATTTCTATTATGTAAATCAACAAACAGAAAGATTACTTGCAACAAGTCTTATTCACCCTTCCGAGCATAACTACTCTACACTTTCGGTTATCAGCTAAGCACCTCAGAACCGGGATAAGGCATAGAGACGTGGTCCTGCATTCATTAACCCAAGATTCCCAGGTCTATAATTCATTGGCATAGTGTCAGTATGACACATATGGTGCCAAATTTAAGGAGCAAAAAGTGCCAATGCCTAGTAAATGTTTGAGCATTCGCTTTAACTAGTGAATTCAACCACCTTTGTGGTTCAAGGAGAGAAAAGAGTTCAACTTTTCACAAGATAAGCTCAGGCTACAAAACACAATCCAACCATACCATGACCCCATCTATCACGGAACTGAAAGGGACTCAAGAGTCATAAGTGCATGATACACCAAGTAGCCGGAAAACTAATTCAAGAATCATGAGCAACAAGCTTTTATTATTCAAATTTTCAGTAATTTATATTAAAGAAGCACAATAAAGTAAAAATGGTCAGTAGTAAAATCTACTGAAAAGTCACTAAATCAAGCTTCTTACCTGCTACTCTAGGTTCTCTGGACCACTGGTGTAATACAAGTTCTAGGTGAAGTCCCATCCAAACTTGCGCCACTACATTGTGAAACTGCATATAGAGTCTTCCCCAATGTTCTGGTAGACGAGTTAACCTGGAAATTCCTCGTTGGATTCCTGGTTAAATCTGGACGTGAGACACCTTCCATTTCTCCCGTGTCGAAATTGACGTCTTTATGTGGAACAGAATGCATGCTTGCGGAGCAACAGGGCTTTGATGCTACAAAACGTGCGCCCTCATTCCTTCTCCAGAACTTTGGGCTTAAGAATTCAGCTCCAGGGATCATGCAACAAGAATTCCCAGCAGATTCATTCGGCATCCTGACGCTCTGCATGGCCAAATCATGAGATATCCCATCAAGTGCCTTCTCAAGGCCAGATACCCGCGTCTCCAAGGAGTTAATCCCACTCTGTGAAGCTCCCATGAATGTCTAAACGATCAACAACAAAAACACGATCAGGATGTTTAGTCTTGACCCTTGATTGTTCAAGTTTGGTCATGAGGACAATACCTGAAGGAGCTCCATGAGGTTGGACTGCTGTGTTTCTATCTGAATCAGTTGCTTGCTAATCCGAGAAAGGTCCTCAAGTTCTGCAGTATTGTCTTCTACTTCTTCAGCTACTCTGCAATCAACTTGTGCCACGTCTGGATCATCGACATCTTGCAAAGGAACGACCCGGGATCCAAACCGTTTTATGCTGGATTTATGCACTTGTTCCTCGTACATCCTCTTGATGAATGCATCATTTGTTGATGACCTAGCATTACTAGAATTGTTCTCACCCGGGTCTAGAACCTCTGAATTTCTGTGCTCAAAACCAACTGCAGCAGGCATAGTTGAAGGAGAATCCGGTGCCTGAGGTACCCAAATGTCAACTCTCCAATCTGCTGGTTTCCTGGCATCTGACTTCCTAGCAGGCCGTGAGCTTGACTTCTTATCATTAGGTCTATGTGGACTAGTTTTCTTGGCAACAGTCAAACTTGATTCATCAGACAAGGACGACACAGAAGACTTGCTCTTGAAAAGGGTTTTCTTCAACTGAGGAGTTTCAGAGCCCACATAACTTGAACTTTTGGAGACAATTGAACAATTGGACAGGGATGACCTACTCTTGATCAATTTTTTCTTAGATTGAGGGGTTTCGAAGCTGAATCGGCGGTGATCTCTGGGCAACGGAGGGGAACATTTTCCATTGTTTGTATCTGTCCCATCAAAACGAAGACATGGAATCAGTTGATACACTATTGCCCAACACAAAATCAACAAATAACGAGTTAGCTAAAAGAAGAGCAGCAACCATGAAGCTTAATTGCCTACTAAAATTAGCAGACCATACTAAATTCAACACTGAAAAATTATCTTACGTGATGACAAAAGACACTACAGTGCAAAGGTTCCCAAGCACTGTTCCTGTGATCAGTAACTCGCAATCCGTGAATCTATAGCAGAAACAAGAAAGAAATCATACACATCTTTATTTCAGTTTGGACCTTACTAGTATAATGAACCCTAAATCAACTTCATCCCAGCCATTTCATTTACTAGTATAATGAGCATGTAGCATGCAGACCTTCCAATGCCCACAGTAAAGGAAATTTAGAATCAGTCAGATTCTGCCCATTTCACATTGTCTCTACTATTTTCAGCTGATCTTGACCAAAAACCATAGAAATTGAGCAAGCAAGGAAGAAGAGAAATTGAAAAAGAAGTTATCAAGAGAACTAGTTATCCATCATCAATACCTTGTGAAGGGGAGTCCTCCTCAGGCTCAGAGCATTCGTTCACCTCCCTCCACGCTTCCAACGCTCTGTTCATCGCCTCTCTAGCAATCTTCACCTGCAACGGTTGGAATTCCATTCACGTCAAAAAACCAAGTTCGCCGTTAAAATTTACATGGTCCAAATTCGCAGTTAAAATCAGCAACGGGGATTCAGAAAAAAACTACCTTGTCAAATCTCCGATTCTCCAGTGCGCTGACACAGAGCCTCTTGACCTCCGCCACCAGCTCCCTCTGCGCCACCTCCACGGCGACCTTCTCCAGCGCCTCCGCCGCCGCCTTCCTCGCCGCCCAATCCTCGCTGCTGAGGAGCTCCGTGGCGCAGCCCACCACGTTCCCCATCAAACCCGGCCCGTTCACCACTCCGCCGCCATCAGCGGCCACCACACTCCCGATCAGCCCCAACAGCGCCGGCTTCGCCCTAAAACCGTCGCTCCTGGCCAGCTTCACCATTTTCGGAAGCACTCGCCGGAGCTCGCCGGACTCGACGATCTCAGAGGACTCAATCGCGGCCGACAAGCAGAGAGCAGACCCGATCTGGACGTTTAGGTCCTGCTCGACGAAGAGCGCGGCGAGGAGGGGGTCCAGGATGAGGCAGAAGGGGGAGGAGGAGACGTGGCGGGCGAGGGAGGAGGAGGCGGCGGAGCAGGCGGAGCGGACGGAGGAGTCGGGGTCGCGGATTCGGCGGAGGAGGGAGGAGGAGAGGATCTTGGGGAGGTGAGGGGCGAGGTGGAGGGGGTGGGAGGCGGCGAGGGAGGCGATGAGGCGGAGGGAGTGGGCGCGGACGGCGGCGCGGTGGGAGGAGTCGACGGAGAGGAGGCAGGAGAGGAAGGCGGGGAGGGAGGACTCGGGAGAGAGGGAGCGGGCGATCAGATCCAGCTCCGCCGTGGCTTGGGCGAGGGTGTCGCGGTCGCCCAGCCGATCGAGGCACGTCAACACGCGCTGTTTCAGCTCGTGCGCGACGGTGGCTTGCCGCGAGTAGGACGACATTGTAATTTTTCTTTTCAGGTTTTCCGGCGAGGTAGTTGTTTTATATTTTCGGGGGAAGAAGGGTAGTTTTCCGGGGGATTCACAGGTGGATTTTGCACTCTCTCTGCTTTATACACGTACGAGACAAGGATAGAGACGAGGGCGACTCTCATCATTTGAGGCCTATTTTAACCAAATTACCCTTCATGTTAGAGCTATTTACAAACATGCTACATGAGATGCATAATTGCATAAAATCACTCATTTTAGCATAGCGATGGCAAAGGGGTGGGAATTTAAACCCTAATGGAAAATCCTAGCAACAAACACTCCCTTTTCCTTTTGTCTTCTTCCCGGCGCCGCACCAAACCCACACAAAACCCCACCAAAATCAGTGATCGATCTTCCTCCATAAGAGGTCCCTCTTCCAAGTGGAAGAAACAAATCAAGCTTTATGGCTCCCTCCTCAACCCTTGCTGGACCTCGATCGCGTCAATGGAGATATACGCTCCGCCGATCTCCGAGCTCTAAAACCAACTTGCGACGCCGGTCGAACCTATTACACCTGATTTCTTGCTGGACCTCGATCCAGGAGCTCCACACCCTCCTCATCGCTCCCGGATCCACCCAAATCTCCGCCAACAAGAAGTTGTCAACACAATCTGCTCAAGAAGGCTGCTCTCTCTGGAAGGGGCTTCAAGATTTGACCATCTCGGAGACAATCAACTGGTTCAGATCTCGAATTTGGACGTCTTCTCCAAAGCCTCGAGCTCTGTCTCCACGCGGCCCTTGCACCGGTGTGTCCATGGGGGTCCCTCGGGCTTCACCGATCCACTCCTCCCTGAAGACGTCTTCTCCAAAGGCCATTTTGTTCAGAAAAAAATCTGGACCCCGAAAGCGGTTGAGGGACATGGGGCTACGATCGTTGCTCCTCCTTGCCGACAAAGCTACCTAAATCCAAGGTGTAGTAACCCCACTCTTGAACTTTATCTCTTACTTTACCAATTACCCAACTCATTGTGCTTTACTCTATTTGCTCACCTGGCTACTGAGATGATGTGTATGTTAGAACGACACAATCTTCTTAACTCGTATCATCCTTTTGATCTGAGGGGAAAATACTTTCGCCTTAATGATGTATGGCCTCATAAGGCTTCAAAATTCTCACCTACTGCTAAATCCCTCAAAAACATTAACTGGTTTAAAAAAGCGGTTTGGCACGACACCTTATGGGGTAATCCTATTGTTGAGATTTCCTTAGAATCTCTCTATTTGACCATTTTGATCTGTATTGTTAAGATCTCTTATAACTTCTTGTGCTTATGGTGCTTTATGATTTTCTCCCTACTTGGGTGCTTTGTACTCTTAGCTCTTAACAGCTATACTATGTTGGTGAACCATCACATGGAGTTTTCTCGCATGAATCCTAGTTACTGTTATCAGTATCTGTTATTTACTTATCTGTCTTGCAAGAGTCCAGTGCTTTGTGTGGAAAATCTTGCTGTTGTTATGATCTCCATCATGAATCTTGTGTTGACTCCTATCATAATTGATTATAAGGCTTTACAAGCCTGGTAAGATTATATTGTCACTGAGGTTAACCCTCAAATCAAATTTGCACAAACCGTGATATGGAGTTACATCTTAAGGTGTATCTTTACTCTTGCTAAGCCTGTAGGGTTACCCCTGACTATTGTAATCAGTAACTTCTTGTGCTCTAATTGCCTTCTTGTATTGCAGTATTATCCTTACAACCGGAAGACTCACAAGTCCACTGAGTGGTGCTTATCTGAAATGTCTCCAACTCTGTTCGACTCGTCTTATGGCCTGACCTCAACGAAATGGCGACTTTGGATCATCAACCAACCATTAGGGAGCTACTTATGCCTAATCCCTTTTCCAAATTATGTGTATACACTCTTGGAGAACAATTATCCTGTTATCAGGAATAAAAGGGTCACCCCCTACAATAAACTAGCAAGGGACCAACCCTTTTCTGATGTTCTCTACAGTAAACCACATGTCAAAAATGCTTCACAAGCATCAAAAACAACTATAACTCTCATCTTGGGAATAAAATATCCTGTTATCATAACCAAAAGGGTCACCCCTTATATTTATCTATCAAGGAATCAAACCCCTAAATTATGTACTCATATACTCTCACAGACTCTCAATTGTTATTACCTTGAACTACTAAACTTGGGTGGGTACGTAATTACCAACAAAATGCACCACTACCAAAACAAGGATGAGAATGGTATACCAATCACTTGGGGGCAACACAATACCAGTCCAAAAAGATTGGAAACCAACCAAAAACACCTTATAAAAATAAGAGAAAGAAGAATCACAGGCTCATACCAAATTCAATACCTAAAATCCCTAAATCAGCATTAAAAAAAAATCAAACTTGGGCAAGACCAACTTCACTTGCCAAAAAACTCCCTAGGTTTTTATGAAGATAAGCCTCTGGAATTGTCGCGGTATCGGTCGTAGAAACTTGTGGACTGATATTGACACTTTCTGTAAAATCGAAAAAATACAAATAATGGCCCTTGCGGAAACAAGAACCAACCAAGAACCGAAAAAAAAATCTCTGGCTTAAAACCGGATTTGATACTCTTCATTTCGCACCCGCCAACGGATTCTCAGGTGGCATATGCGTCATGTGGAAATCCTACCAATTACAAAATGAAATTTGTGAGCTAGCACACATTGACAAAAGATTCATAGCTATCAAATACAAAATCATCGACAAAAACTATTGTCTGATGCTCATATTTACGTATGCACCACCAAAAGAAAATGAGAAAACTGTTTTCTGGAACCTACTCACAAACTTTATCCACCAAACACAAATACCGTGCATCATCATTGGTGATCTTAATGAAATTGAATCACCTACGGAAAAGGTGGATGGTTCCTCAAATCACCCATCTAGATTCCAAAGACTAATTGAATTTAGAAACAAATGCGACCTGATCAATATACCAACACAAGGTGGAGAATTCACATGGCGGAAAAACAGTACAGAAATAAATAATATCTATGAAAAACTAGACCGAACCCTTGTCCACGACCAAATCCTCCAATGGTTTCCGGGCATTTTCACCAAGAACCATGCGTTCACAACTTCAAACCAATGTCCTATATCTGTAGAGCTAGAAAACCCCAACCCTATCAAGGCACAACCATTTAAATTTGAGAAAATGTGGACAACAAGAAAAGATTTTGAAAACCTGGTCAAGCAAGCATGGCGGTCTGATAACCAAGGATCACATATGTACAACCTGGTAAAAAAACACTTGCTCTCAAGATCAGCACCAAAAACTGGAACAAAACGACATTTGGCAATATCTTTAACCAAATCAGAGAAATAGAAACAGAACTAACTAATATCCAAAAAGACATCATTCTCAACCCAAACCAAGTCTTAATCAGCAAACAAAGCAGACTCCTCAACAAAAAGGAATGCCTCTTATCTTTGCAGAAAAAATATTGGAGTCAAAGAGCCAAGACCAAACATATCAAATCAATCGACACCAACACAAACTATTTCCATCGCATCGCAAATGGGAGAAGAAGCCG
The DNA here is from genome assembly GCA_027886185.1 of Rheum nobile. NCBI lineage: Eukaryota > Viridiplantae > Streptophyta > Magnoliopsida > Caryophyllales > Polygonaceae > Rheum > Rheum nobile. The sequence goes on from WOAB01000511.1 coordinate 3,781,832, forward strand.
GAAAATTATCCGGGAAATTAAAACCCAGGAAGGAACAATCATTATTGGTCTCGAAAACATTCGGAATGAAATTAGAACAGACTTTGAAAAAAGATTTAAACAAGGAACGATTAACAATAACAATCTACAAAACATGCTGAGAAATATAACAAACGAGGTCACAGACCAGGATAACACCAACTTAACCAATAATGTAACCAATGAAGAAGTGAAACGAGCTGTCTTCAACATTGGCAGTGATAAATCACCAGGTCCGGACGGTATGTCCGCCCTTTTCTACCAAAAATATTGGCACATTGTCGGACCACTTATAACCAAAGCAGTTAAAAGCTTCTTCCATTCTGGAAAAATTCTTAAACAAATCAATCACACCTTTATTACCCTAATACCAAAATGCGATAACCCAAACTCCATAAACCACTAACGACCAATAAGTCTTTGCTCAACAATATACAAGGTCATATCCAAGATCTTAACAGAAAGACTGGAACCAATTCTAAACAAACTCATCCACCCCTTACAAGGAGCATTTGTTGCTGACCGCGCAATCCAAGATAACATTATTATTGCACACGAAATATTCCACTCCTTTCGTGCCAAAAAGGGCAAAGAAGGTTGGATAGCAATCAAACTAGATATGGAAAAAGCATACGATAAAATAGAATGGGTCTTCATCATTGAAGTCCTTGAAAATTTTGGTTTCTCTCCAAAATTCATTGCATGGATCAAAGAATGCATTGAAACAGTCACCTTCTCAGTTTTGGTCAATAACGGACCCACAGATATCTTTCACCCCAAAAGAGGACTCCGTCAGGGGGACCCTCTATCGCCTTTCCTTTTCATCCTTGGTGCCGAAGTACTCGCCAGGAAAATCCAACAAGAAGCAAACATTGATACCAATCAACTAGGGTTCAAAATGACCCGAATGGGATCAAACATCCCATTCTTAGCATTTGCAGACGACATCCTCATTTTCGCCAAAGCTAACCAAACAGCATGTCAGAATGTCAAAAGCATTATCGAAGACTATTGCTCCATATCAGGACAATGTGTCAATTACCATAAATCTGCCTTTCAGGCAACACCAAACACAACAAACAACACAAAAAGCTTAATTCAATCTATTCTCAACATCACGAGCTCGGTCTCCCTAGAAAAATACCTTGGCTGCCCCATTATAAATGGGAAGGTGAATCAAGACACATTCCAGAACACAGTGCTGGCTACCACTACACAATTATCAAAATGGAAAGCTAGTTCCCTATCCCTTGAAGGACGAGCAACCCTCATTAAGGCTAATCTGGCAGCCAAACCAAATTACATCATGCAATGTTTTATGCTACCTACAGGGGTACATAACACACTAGATAAAATCAATAGAAGGTTTCTATGGAACAAAGAACAAACGTACAAACCCTTAATAGGATGGGACAAAATTTGCAGGAATAAAAACAATGGAGGGATCGGAATCAGAAAAACAGAAGATATGAACAAAGCACTCCAAATGAAACTTATCTGGAAAATCTTTGCAGAACCAAACAATATCTGGGTTAAAATCATCAATGAAAAATACCTAAAGAATTCTCAACTACACAAGAAAAACCAACCACTCCTGGCAATGGGGGAAACTTCTCAAACTCCGTAATGAGTTCAAGACCGGCCTGTACTGGCTAATTGGAGATGGACGCTCTATTAACTTTTGGGAAGCCCCTTGGACGCCTAACCTTAAACTCACAAACTACACTCACCCAAATACCACCATCGACCCAGAAACAAAAGTAAGCAATTTCATTACAAACAAAAAATGGAACAAAACCGAACTATCAAAAATCATCAATGATGCAACTGTTGAAATTATCACCAACATACAATTACCCCAAAATGACATTCTTGATCGCCTCTACTGGGCTCCCAATAAAAACGGTTGGTTTTCCACCAAAACCGCCTTCGAACTCATAACCAAACAGACCAGCCCAACCAATAACAAATTCTCTTGGATTTGGGATCTAGAAACATACCCCAAAGTAAAAAACTTCTTATGGAAAATTTACCATGATGGCATACCCATGAAGGCTAGATTAGCCCAAAAACATGTGGCGGTGCCACTCGCATGTGACTCATGTAATAACCCATATGAAGACCTAAATCATTTTTTGTTTGAATGTCCCAACACCCTAAAACAAATTAGAAACCAAAATAATTACATCGAAAGCCAAATTAAAAGCCTTAACACCGACGAAAAAAAACCAATTGATACTATGTGTGACCTCCAATCGGTGCTAACCAAGCAAGAATGGGTCTGCCTAGCAACAACCTGGTGGGGCATCTGGATCCACAGAAACCAAAAAATCTTCCAAACTATAGGGCCAAACAACATAAAAGATCTAACCCTGTACATAAAAACTCTTATACTCAACTGGAACAAAACAAAGAAACTTGAAACAGACGAATCAACGCACCAAAAGCCGAACCCGGCTCAACGACGAAAAACCAGAAACATTAAATGGGAAAAACCCCGACATTGATTCTACAAAATAAACTTCGATGGCTCTAGACTACCAAACAGTCAAATAGGAACTAGGCACATTATCAGGAATGATCATGCTGAAATTATTCATATGTCCAATCAAAAATATGATTATCAATCAGCACTCATGGCTGAAACCATAGCACTAAGAAACAACATTAAAAAAGCTATCTCACTCAATCTTAACAAGATCGAAATTGAAGGAGATAATTTGTGCCTAATTAACTCCATTCTAGGCATCTGGACTTGCCCGTGGGAAATTGAAATGGTAATCGCTGATATCCTCATCGATCTCCGTTCTTTCCAGGAAGTCCTAACAAGGCATGTCTTCCGAGAAGTGAACAGATCAACTGACTTCATTGCCAAACTCAGCTACGCAACCTCGAGTACTGCCTTAGAATCCAACCAAGAACTTAAAGTTCTCATCCGTCAGGATGCTCTAGGCCGAACCTTACACCGCAGATAGGTTCCGCCTAATTCTTTCCTCATCAAAAAAAAAGGGTGGGAATTTCATGTGATCAAGGGGATTCTCTGTCGCGGGATCGGAGGCGGGGCGGGAATTTCATGTGTCTATCGGGGATTCTTTGCCACGGGATCGGAGGCGGGGCGGGAATTTCATGTGTCTTTCGAAAATTCTCTCCTACGGATCAGAGGCAGTGCGGGAACGTGTGAAATGTTTAATTGCGAAGAAAGAGGGGATCCTCGCTAGAGACATTATTTTTCTAATTCTCCTAACCTTAAACCCTAAATTGTATACCTCTAGCCCCTACACCTTCTATCCTCTTAGTCAAACCCTAAACCCTACTATATATGTGTGCATCGAGATAAAATTAAACTTTTTTTGTTTGTGTAAAACGGGAATGGGGTGGTAAGCGGGAATGGAGAGGGTACTCAATGCCCGAACCCGCCTCGTCCATACATTCCCCTCCGTGTTCCCCAACCCACTCCATTATCATCCTTACATTTTAGTCGTTGTAAGGGGCTTTATTTACATGATTTTTCTAACCTACGTCATAATTCTTTTTTAAGAAATTATTATCCTAGAAGAAATAATTTATAAAATGTTAGCCTTTCAATAGAAGATTATTAATATCTAATAAATAATTTTAAAAATAAAATTCTTAACCTATACACCAATTACAAATATTAGAAAAACGTTATTTATAAACCAACAGCTAAAACTTTCATTTCTTTAATTTTTATATAGACGAGGTGTTCAATATGTTCTAAACTGGTCTAGATCAGGAGAAATGATATCTATAAAAAGGAGATACAAGCCAACTAAAAGAAGGAAAGCAAATACAAGATGAGGATTGGGAGAATAGGACAACAAGTACATCGAGAAATTAAAAAAATGAGTGATTAGTCAAATTAAAAAAAAAAGTACTTTTGTCTATCAATACCCGATTGGTCTAGTGAAAATTGAAACATTGGACATTTTATGTGTTATTCAGATAGGGTCAAGCAAAATTTCGGGTAGATTTAGGAGGATATTGGAATCCAGAGAATGAACCTGAAAATGCTCTCATCTCTCAACCAAACCCTGCCCCTTCAAACCCTAGCCTTGGAACAACAACTGCTCGTCAACCTTGCTTCCCCAACCTTTACCCTCAATCTCTACAACAATATCCTTGATCAAAATGTCAATCTTACCTCTCAAACCCACTATTTCTCTGCTTGTCTTTCTTTTGCGGATAGGGAGAAGAAAACTAGGGTGATTTTTCGGGATAAAATTGCCTATCCTATCGTGAAATCTTTCTTCAGTAGTTACACGACCCCGACCTTGAATCTGTACCATCCTTCGCCTATTACCCACTCTGTTTCCATCTTCCATGGTCGCTTCCTTCATCCGGTGTGGGATCTGGGTGCTTTGGAGAGATGGATCTGTGGTTGGTTCGAGCGATGTATGGAGGAAGAGTTATGCTACTGCGTAGGAATTCAAGATCTCGTCATTGCTGCTCGAGACTGGATTTAGAGTAGTCGACAACTCCAACCCTCGTTTTCAGGGAGATCCTCGACTCGGATGTACATGTGTTTTCTTTCCTTTTCTCCGCTTTGTCTTTCCTTGCTTGGTTTGTCTTTTGTTATCCTTCCTTTTTGTTTGAAACTTGTCTGGCTGATTCTGTTACACCAAATCCTGATATCTTCTAGCTTGATCTCTGTTTTTAAGAATTGGTACACTTATTGCTTTCTCGCTTCTATTTGTGCTTGTGTGGTTGTTGTTCCTCTATCAATTCCTTGGGATAAAGGGAAAAGTAATTTGAAAGAGGCTTTATGCACCTCTCCTAGTGCCTTTAATTTCTCGACTTTTTAAAAAATTACTAGCCCTGACCTTATTGCATCGAACCTTTATGAGGTGAACCCTCTTTCTCTATTAAAAACCAATTTTGAAACCACTTGGTACACTACCCTACAAAATCAGATCCTTGAAAATGGAAGAATACAATAGCTCATTGAACAATCTGGCTGCTGTTGCTACTGTTTTTGCTGGTGTACTCACCCCAGACAGTTTATCGCTGAACGAAAGACTACAAGCCAATATCTTTACAATCTGAAATTTACAAACCTCAAGGTATTGTTTCTTTCCTTGTATAAAATTCAACATTTTAAGAGCTCTAACCTTTGCTATGTTCTTTGGTGGTGTCTCCAGGTTTTGGATAACTGTACGACTACATCTACCAAGATCGAATACAAAATAGATGCTAACAAGACCACTGAGGAAATGTGGTACAAGAATCAAATTCACTATTTGAACCCTTACCCCTTGAACAATCAATGCTGGAGTTTTTACTCCATGAACAAATGGTCTCAAAACTGTGTGTATCTGCTGTTGTCTATGAGTTTTTTCTCACAAGGAATCCAAATTGTTCCTAGATACTCATTAGGGACACTTCCAAACTCTTTATGGAGTCTCATTGGGGACAGTTGTAAACTGTCTCTAGATCCTCTTTTTTGAAAATTCAACTCTATAACAAAAGTATTATTTTGAATAAATCACACTACAGATTGATCTTAATTTGGTACATTTCTCATTACTTGGAAACCTTTGATTGATGCTCCAATTGCGATGAATACATATTTGAAACGGTATTGGTCTTCAGTTTTTAAGCATGTGTATGTACCGTTGTTTATTTGTTTGATATTGTGACAGTATATAGGCAGCATCCCATAATTTGCTTCAGGTGTTCCTCTTATGAGATTTTGTGCCCATTCATGTGCCCTTCAAGCTGTCCAATAGCTTATATCCTGAAAAAACTCAGTTCTCATGTCATTGCGAATCATATTAGGCGTCGACCCCTTTGATATATTTATAAACCTGTATTGAAGGCAAGATATCTGTTAATAAAAATTATTTCTGAGACTATAGAATATATTGTTATTTGGTTGGACATTTACCTTGTCTTCATTGTCTGTCCAACCATTTTGAATGAAGGTTTAATGGTGTTTTCACATCTGAAGTCAAAAGAGCAAGTATGTTCTTGAACAAATATTCGCACTTCGAAGAATTCAGTACCCTGCAATACCGCAGCCCTTAATCTCCACTTGCATTCAGCATCCAGACATACAATCTTATACAGTTCAGGATTTGATTTCTTTACTTTAAATCCAAAGTTGTCACGCATTGCCATATGTTTCACAGCATCTGTAAGCTCTCTTTTTGTCCCAAAAATCTATCCCACTGTAATGAAGTCTGTATTGACTGGATTCTGTGTTGTCTCATTTTGCTCAGAGATTGATCCAGTTTCAAGATTGCTTGTCTCTGTACAACAAACACTGCCACTGTATTGTTCCAAATGGTAACTAGATTGAAGATAAGCTATACTGTTTTGCGTAGTATCATGATTGTTGTTGCTTCCACGAGTGTTTCTAGTTCATGACACATATAAAGGCAAACTCCATAAAACTTCAAGGTCCTCATTGATCTCAAAGAAGCTTCGAAATCCTCCTCTATATCAACCGAGTATGCTTCTCTGAATTTATGGAATGGATTCAAATGACTAATTCTCAGTTCATCAAGTGATGAATTGATGTTTAATCTTTCCTTTATCCTTTCCTTCAGTTCTTGAAACTTTATACTCTCATTACACACAATTGCCTTGGAAAGTACATCCCCAATGTATGTGCTAATTCCATTTTTTTATCTTCCATTCTCCTCCATAGCACACAGTAATAATCTTCATGTTTATCTACACAATGAAGATGTTTTAAACAATTTTTCATTTTATTTTAACATACCATTCCTTTGGGGACAGTTGCAATATGTCCTTCAGAACCAGAATCTGGTTGGGATAGTTGCAAACTGCAACTGTCCCAATCTCCTTCGGGGACAGTTGCAATATGTCCCTCAGAACCAGAACTGGTTGGGACAGTTGCAAACTGTAACTGTCCTAATCTGCTCTGGGGACAGTTACAATATGTCCCTCAAACCAGAATCTGCTTGGAACAGTTGCAAACAACAACTGTCCCAATCTATTCTGGGGACAGTTGCAATATGTCCCTCAGAACCAGAATCTTATTGGGACAGCTGCACATCATTTTAATACTAATCTGTCCCAATCTAGTTTGGTGACAATTTAGTATTGTCCGGGACAGTTGCAAAATATTCCCAGATCCTTCATGGAGACATTTTCAAATTGTCTTCAACAAGGATACAGTTGCACATCACTCATCATACATAGAGTACACATCATTTTAATATTATAAACATTTTTTTTCTCATAGCATTTTCTTGGGGACAGTTGTTATCTGTTTCTCAGCAATGGAATCTGCTTGAGACAGTTTCAAACTGTCCCAAGCAGCTTCGATTGTTTTTCGCACTTCTACAGTTGAAAACTTTTAATTGTTGTTTCTAATCAACTGAATATCTCTTCCATACTGTTTTTCGGACGTATATAAACTATATTGAACTATCAAAATCACTTGTAATACATACCTCTTTTCAATTGCAAATTTCACACTCTTCGGCCAAACAGCTTCGATTCTCTGTGTCGATTACTTCTGATCTGTTTTTTGTTCTTATTTTGTCGAATTGCTTCTAATTCTTTGTCGAATCTCTTCAGTTTTTTGAATTAATTCAGTTTGTCGAATATATCTTACAATGCGTTGTCTTCTTTCTTGTGGAGGAAGCAAATTCGTTCGGATTGTTACGCGCGTGTTGTTATTTTAATGACCTAGGGGTCAAGCAGCTAGTATACATAATTAGGACCCCAAATTTGTTATTCCAGTCCTCTTAAGGGGTCATATATCCTAAGGACGGAGATTGAAATATATATAATATATATACGGTGGGTATTGTTTTGATGAAGGGGGGTAAATTAGTTAGGATAGGATTATATTAGTTTTTAGGTTAGTTTTATTTTTACGTAGCTTTTAGGTTAGTTTTGATTTCTTTTTTTGTTTTGTTTTGAACACTACCGCACGAGAAAAGGAATTAACGATGGATTTGGCCTCTAGCAATTTGGAAGACTTGGTATTATTGTTCAAGATTTTGTCAAGTTGGATTATTTTGATATTGAGACTAAGTTTTTTATCTCTCGATTTTATTGAATAATTCATATATAAGTTGATGGTTGGTTTAAATATATTGAATATGTCTTCAATTATGCTTGGCTAAATTCCTAGTTCTAAAGTTGAGGTAATTCCGGCGATGTGTATGTAATTATAATTATTTTTTCCCTGGATTGAAATAATATTTGATTCATTCCTAGATGATTTATGTCCATAGTAGCTTATGCGAATTGGATCCTATTAGGGTTTGAGACCGAGATGTGATAACGTTAATATGTAGTCATATAGGGTTTGAGACTGAGAGGTAATAACTTCTATTGGATTCTTAAGAATTTAACCTGAGATTTATTATTACGAGAGTGGATGTTAGTTCAGTTTGACCTTAGATTCTAAGTGCCCAAGGGGTCTAGATCTTGATTAGCAAGTCGCGAGAGTAGAAGTTGATTAGATCTAGCCACATTTACCATCATCTGAAAGGAATTAGTAATTACCTAAGATAGTGACCTTCAAATAATTTGGACTAGATTCAGGTAAAGTGTGATTTTAATTACTGAAGCCTTAGACACATTTATCGCATTGATTTTATCATTTTTATTAGTTATTATTCGTTAGCTTAATTATAGAATTTCTCAATTCCATATTTATTTGGCCTAGTTCATTGGTATAGTTTCAATTGATATTATATTGGTCTATGTAGGATCGACACTTGACTACTACAACTGATCTCGTACACTTGCGAGATGATTTTAGCCACAACATAATACGAGAAAAAATCTAAGGATCGTAACCCGATTTTATAACATAAGACAGTCAAATACCACTCTTTGAACGAAACGTATCAAACCCAAATCCTAAGATATATTTTTAATTTATAATTCTAATTTATAAAGATAATAACCGCACACAAAATAAATTTAGCCCATATAGAATTAAACAAATCCAATCTCGGCTTTTTGAAAAAATATCCCCGAGTATTACAAAGAGTTCGCACACCTATTATTAATTACATTTACACCTAACTACACAAAAAATTAAAACGTGCTACTCTAAATAAGAAGAATACTAAATGAATAATTTGTAATGCAATATAGGTCGTATTTCATTTTGACCATATGTATGCATGTACTTATATAAGGTCCAAGTGAAGTTTGTCATGTGCCTCTAGCTCTCTCCAGGCATAAGATTTCGGCCGACTAGTAGACAATGATCAGTTGTGGAGCTGAATCACACGCAAAATCCATTCAAATTAGCATGTACATATCAAACCAGCTGGAATCCTAGAGATATTGTCCATATATACCAAGAGCTTTTCAAATTTGGACATTCTCAAAAGGTACTTATGGTAGCATATTTTTGTACCACAAAGATTAAGAGAACCGACGATGATAGATTTTCCTAGAACTTGATCAATGAACTGGATTTGTAAGGAAAAACGATCAAAGGGATGGCTGAGATCTCCCCCAAGGTTGATGCGCTCCTGCCCACCATGACGGCCATCGAGGAAGAGGAAGCTATGAGCATTCGCTCAGAAGGGCCAATAACAAGATCGCGCGCCAAAGCCATCGTCAACACGACACAATCCATGGTTGTCCGCATCGTCGCCAGCCAAGGAACTCAAGAGACCGCGTTCTCTCTCAAGCGCCTTCAACCAAGCCTAGAGAACGCGTTCTCTGTCATTCTCCTCTCGAACATCCTTTGAACGCGATCTTTTGAATTGATTGCAATATTCTGAACATTAATTATTTTAGTTATTTGTTTTGGGCGTGTGTTCCACGCGTGTCGCGTGGGCTGGCCCATTAAGCGAGACTCGGCCCATCCGAGTCCCGCTATGTACTATAAAATGTCATCTCGACCTTCTTTACTAGGTTACGTCATAATTTAATCTAAGCTTTTGTCGAGAGTCATTTGCCTCCATCCTTAGATCTGACGTCAAACACCTCTCTGTCTTCTCATCTCTTTCACTCCGCCGCCGACGCTACGGCATCCACTCGATCTCCATCGAGTTTATCCAACTCCGCCGCCGACGCTACGGCCATTCACTCGATCTTCTCGAGTCTATCCCCTCCGCTGCTGACGCTACGGCTTCGCTCATCTCTCGAGCCACCATCAACATCGCGTTCTCCCACTCACGCGACGCCCCAAACATCGCGTTCCACTCATCCAACCACTTAAGCAACCCGCGCGACTTCCCACCAAGATCATCGATCCGACATTCACAAGTAGGAACGCATCAACTGGCATCAGAGCCTTTGATCTTGTAAGTCGCTTGTCAAGTTCTCATTTGTTCACGATATTTTTTTCTCCCCCATCATCCTTGCTTCCGCGTTTGTCACAAAAAAATTTCTCTTCAAACACATGCTTGTCCAATCAGTTTCTACAAGAGAATCTCTTGGCCGAAAATTGCTTGATCACCCCGCGAAAATTATGTGATTTGCTTTGCATGAAATCTGCGTAATTAATTGAAAGATCTTCTTAATTAATCGCGTGAATTTCACCAACATATCTTGCCATATTTTCTTGTGTTGACCGTCATAAATCTGCAATAAATCTTCTCTCTCCTATCGCGTAAACCTCGCGATTTCTTTCCATAAGTTACTTAGCCGTTTATTTTTATTTTGTTTCATTTATTTCTTATCCGATCTTCAATCAAAGACTAAGATCTCGGATTTGAATTTCAAAGTCAAAAAAAAAAGTCAAAGTCGCATTTCAAAAAAAAAAAAACGCGACATTCAAAAACAAAAAAAGAAGGAAAGCCAAAATAAGGTGATGTGACCCTGCCTCCCATGACGGCCAAAGACGAGGATGAAGCCATGAGGCAACGCTCAGAGGGCCTAGTGACAAGGTCTAGGTCCAAAGCCATCGCCGCCGCCGTCGCGTCACTTGTCGCATGCGTCGTCGCTGGCCAAGGAAGCCCAGACGCCAACCCAAGACTCGTCGTCCTCGCCACCATCGGCATCGAAACATCGCGATCATCACAGCCGGCATCGCGTGCACCCACTCGTGAGGCGATCGACCCTTCGCCGCCGTTCCTCGTGGTGTTTGCATCCATGCCTTCGCCGCGTCGTTTTGACACTTAGAGGTTTATTGCCTTTGTTTTTGCATAGTTTTGAGACACTTTCTATATTTGGTATTTGTTTTGGGACGAAAAGATCGGACGACCTAAATCGCCTTAGACGGGGTAACTAGTCGACCGGACGATAGGAAACAATCCAAACCAAGTAAATAATAGATAAACAAGAAATAAATATGTAATAGCAAGGCAATTTTATTAGATGTCGTGTGAATCGGATTGAATCATGATACAACTTATCATATTAAAACCAGAGATCGAGTGGGACTCGACCGGTGACTTGTGAGTGGCGACCGACAGGGGTCAGACGTAGGTAACCGTTTTTAGAGCTAGATGGGCAGCGAGAATGCTATTCTGGTGAGTTATCTGAGTAAGAAAGCGTGTCCCTAGCGTAGTTGTGATAGTTCAATTTTTATCTTCCTTGTCGTCCCAATATGGTAAGTCCATTTACTCTTTGTGACCATTGTGCTTCTTCGATATCTTTGTCTTCTATGCCGGACGTAATGGCGAAGATTTCGCCATTAAATTGCTGGTAATTGTGGTGGTTTAAGTGTTGTAGACGTTGCATGATCTGAGTATTAAATGCGTGGCGAGATCTCCGCGATCTTGTCGGATGACTCTTGACTGGGGAGGTTTTGTCGGGTGTCGCTCGACCAGAGAAGCCTTGTCGACTCCTCTGAACTCGTCTGCCATTCTCCCGATTTGCAGTGGGCTTGGGCTCGGTCCTCTCGATCTGTCTTCTCTGGAGAATCCAGGCCCAACAATAGCCCCAAGTTGCTATGGGCTTACGGTTTAGGCAAGTAGACCGGGATCCATGGCAAATTCCTTGGACACGATCCTCACCATCCTTTTTGGTGCGGTTGCACAGGTCGACATGGCGCGCGATTAGGGCACGATGCGACGTCTTCTACGGATCATGATTTCCTTCCATAAATTCTGAGCAGGGGGAGCGATTAGTCTTCATCTCCTTCCTTTGCAAGTTTCTGGTAAGCCTTTCGGTCTCTCTTGCCATTTGCTTTCTGATTTTCTTAGCCATAGCTTTCCGATTTCCTCCCATCTCTACTCTCGACATGGTCTCTCTCAAGGCTTCTGAGTCGTCGAAGACTCTTTCCGATGCCAGAGAGGGCGATACTTCTCCTCATTTCCTCCTAACGGAGTCGGACGCGCTGGCTAGCAATTTGTCGGAGGCAGAGCTGGTCCAAGTCCTCGAAGTCGGGGGCTTTCCTCCGGAGACGATTGCTACGCTGCCTGAGCCGGACGAGAGGGCCGACGCGCGCTACGAAGGGTGGATTTGCTTCTATGTGTACCCGTTTAGGATAGGGCATAAGTTCCCATTCTCTCCTCTTGTTAGAGATTTTCTAGCTACCTTGGCGTTAGCGCCGTGTCAAGTGATGCCTCAAGCTTGGAGAGTCCTTAGGGTTTTAGACTTAGTAAATGAGCAAACTGGTGCTGGTTTTGATTTCGACGCCTTGTGGTATAATTACTTCATCGGGTCGAAGAGTTCTTCCCGTGTGCAACTGCGTGCCCGACGAGGTCGGAAGCCTTTGGTGCAAACTCCCGATGTGAACGACCGTGGATGGGGGTCGAAATACTTTTTTGTCAAACGATCTTCTCTGGAGAAGGAAGGAGAATGTCCTTTTCTGTTGTCGGAGTGGCGGATCGACAGTATGTACTTTGTTTTCTCTTTCACGCGTTTATGCGTTTTTAACACTCTGTTTTTAACTTTCCCTTTTTTGTAGTCCCTGAACCGGAAGAATTGGAAGCTAGCAACCGCTCGGAGGCTTTGTCAAAGATTGTGCTTGAAGTTCCCGCGTCTGAGAGGAAATTCGTCAACGTCAATTTGCTGGCGCCAACTCCTTCCCCACAGGAAGATATGTCGAATGTTTCTTCATCCCGTGCGAAAGGTAGACTTTCGGCTTTAGGAATCTTTTTGTTGTTTTTCGCTTTGTCGTGTATTTTAGAATTTCTCCCTTTTTGATGCTCTGTCGTGTCAGGTTCCCCTGGTGGTCGGTCGAGTGCTCGACTGAGAGTGGCGTCTGGAAAAGGTTTGATCGAGCAAAGGAAAGCTACAGCTAAGGCGGCATCGAGTAAGCCGGTCCTGACTGACCTGTCGACTGCGACAAAAGCTGGCTCTAAGAGAAAAATGAGCGCTCGTTCCGACGATGCAAAGGCGGAGGACATCCCTAAGAAGAAAGGCGTGACTGCCGAGGGGGTTGACAAGATTGGTGTCGATGGGCCATCGATCGTTGATCTCTTCCGTGCTCAAGATTCGACTTTGAAGTTGGAGGTTAAGGATGTTTCTCCCCTGGACTGCATTGGCGAAGCAGGCAGTTCCGCGTGGAGGGTATGTTGGCCCTTGTCTTGTGCGTTTTTGTATTTCTTTTGTTTCGACTTCACTGTCTGAGTTGTGTATTTGCATTGTCGTATGCCTTTTTGTCAGGCTTTTCAGTATTTCTTGGGAGCTTATTCCGGTGTCCAAGCAATGCTTGCTAAGGCTGAGGACAGGGCTGCTAGGTTAGAGTCCGACCTCGCCTCTTTAAGGACCAAGCTGGAGGGAGCTGAGAGTCGTTGTCGAGAGACAGAGCGTCGTCTCACCAGGGAGCTGAAGAGCTGCCAAGGGGAGTTGTTTGCATGTCAGAGGGAGTTTGAGGAGTGCATGGCAAGCATTGAGGAGGAAGTGAAGCGAGCTAGGATTGCCGACGGTCAGATTGCTGGCGATGTGGGGGCCTTCTATGATGTAAAGTCGCGCATTGAGATGATTGAAGAGTTCAATGAGGGCAAGCATGAGCTCTGGGACCTGAAGGCGGAGAGGGAGACTTTGGACTCCATGTTCCCAAAAGGCGACCCTGGTCAAGAGTTGTTCTGCTTAGCCGGCGTCGGAGAGGAGGCGGTGGATGAAGGTGTCGATGAGGACGAAGCTCATTCTGACGATGCCAAGCCGGCCGACAAGACAGCCCCATTGGAGCCAGCCCCCGTCGAAGATAATGTTGGTGTGTCTGATGCTTGACTTATTTGTCCCCTTTGTGTTGGGTTTATAAACATTTGGTGTCTGTATGTTTTGGCGACCCGTCCACCATCGCGGGTCGCAAGATGTTTCTGTTTGATGAAGTCCTACGGATGTGTAGGCAGACAATTATGGTTTGGCGACCCGTCCACCATCGCGGGTCGCGTATTTGTAGAAAATGCTTCTTATTTCGATGCAAAAATGTGTTTTTACACATAGAATTGCATGCTAGTTTGTTTCGTACATGTTCGTCGAACTTTCGAGGAAGTTATCGACGACGTTTAGTATGTCGTGTATGTCGGTTTCACCCGTGTGCTCCGTCGAGTGGGGTTTCACCGTGTGTATGTATGTAGAGCATGCCTGCGATGTGTTTGTGTATGTGTTAGTCATGACATTATGCCGGGGAGGCAAGCAATATATAATAAGGTGTTTGTTCCTTATGTTTAATTGCGTGAATGTAATAAGGTGTTGTACCTTATGTTTTGTATAAGGCAGACGGTGTGCCGACGTGCCTGTGTTGTCATCTCCCCGTAATCCGATCGATCGTGTAATGTAAGCGCTATATGCGGATGACAGGATCCATTTGCGGACGACTGGGTCCATTTGCGGACGACGGGGTCCAATGTAAATGATGTTCTGCATTTGTGTTTTTGTAAGGATGAAATCCTCGCTTAGTGTCAGATGATGACATGTAAAAGAAAGTAGCGATGTATATGCGATGGCATGCGATATGTATACGACAGATGGCAATGTATATACGATAGCATGCGATATATATGCGACATATGGCAATGTATATACGATAGCATGCGATATATATGCGATAGATGGCAATGTATATATGATAGCATGCAATAGGTAGCAATGTATGTGCGATGTATAGAGTTTTGCGTGATGTTTTTACCTTATCGGTTCAGATTTGGTATAGCTTGAGATGTGCTGCGTTCCAACTCCTCGGGATTGGTTGTCCGTCTTTGTCTTCTAACTCATACGCTCCTTGTCCGACCACTTCGGTGATCAAGTAAGGTCCTTCCCATTGAGGTGCTAGCTTTCCGTCGGATGGGTTCTTGGTGTTCTGGAATGTTTTCCTTAAGACCCAGTCTCCGGCCTTGACTGCCTTAATTCGAACGTTCTTGTTGTAGCTCCTTGCGACTTGTTTTTGGAACCTGACCATCCTGATTCGGGCTTTCTCTCTAATCTCGTCCGCTGTGTCCAGATTGTGTGCTAGTTCGACGTCGTTTTGTTCAATTGTCTGAAGGTTGCAGCGAGCAGTCGGAACCAGTAACTCAGCCGGGATGACCGCCTTACTCCCGTAGACGAGAGAGAAAGGCGATTGCCCGGTCGCGTTCTTTGGAGTAGTCCTGTCGGACCAGAGAATAAGTGGGAGTTCGTCTGCCCATTTGCCTTTAGCCCCGGTGAGGCGTTTCTTGAGGTTGTTGATAATGATCTTGTTGCTGGATTCGGCTTGTCCGTTGGATTGTGGATACCGAGGTGTGGATGTGACCAACTTGATGTTCCATTGGTCGCAGAAGGCTCTAGTCTTATGACTGATGAACTGGGAACCGTTGTCGCACACAATTTCTGATGGGACGCCAAATCTGCACAAGATATTGCGTTTTATGAATGAAATGACGTGTTGATCCTTTACCTCTCTGTAAGCCTCGGTTTCGATCCATTTGGAGAAGTAGTCCGTCATGGCAAGGAAAAAGACTCTTTGACCCGACGCGGGAGGAAGCTTTCCGACAATGTCCATTCCCCATCTCATAAAGGGCCATGGAGCCAGGGTCGGATGGAGGAGCTCTGAAGGCTGACGATGGACGGGTGCGTATCGCTGATAGGCGTCGCACTTCTTGGTGTATTCCATGGCGTCTTTGTTCATTGTTGGCCAATAGTATCCGTTTCGTAGGGCCTTTCCTGAGAGGCTTCGCCCGCCAGTGTGGTTGCCACACTCTCCTTCGTGTAACGATTGCAAGATACGTCTGACTTCTGGAGTCTTAAGGCATCGTAGGAGTAGCCCTGTAATAGATTTTTTGTACAAGATGTCATCAATGATATCGTAAGAGAGTGCTTGTACCTTGAGCCTTTTTGCTTCTGTCTTGTCGTCGGGTAGAATGCCGTCTTTTAACCACCTGATGTAAGGTAGCATCCAATCGTCATCGGCGTCGATGATGTCCTCTTCGGGTCGGTCGCCTATTTCTATGGCGATGAGTTCTTCAAGTGATGTGGTTAACTCGACGGATGTCCTTGGGACAGCTGGCGTCATGATGTGGGCCAATGGTATATGTGGAAATTCTTTCGGGTCTAGGACGGATCCTAGATTGGCGAGTGCGTCAGCTTGGGAGTTAAGGTCCCTAGGTACCTGTCGGATGTTGAATGTCTGGAATTGTCCGATTAGTTTCCTGGCTACCTCCAGGTAGGCTACCATTCTGGTATCCTTGGCGTTGTACGACCCTTGTATCTGGTTTACGACCAGCTGGGAGTCGTAGACGACTTCGATCTCTCGGACCCCTAGATCGCGAGCCAGGATGAGTCCGAATATGAGTGCTTCGTATTCAACTTCGTTGTTAGTTGCTTCCCATTCACATCTGACGGCTTGAGCTATCTTGTCTCCTTGTGGTGATTTCAGCACGACCCTAAGCCCCGATCCTCTGGCGTTTGACGCCCCATCTGTGTGGAGCTCCCATGTACCTGTCTCGTCTGTCGTGAGTAGTTGTGTCGCTTCTTTAGAGGCTTCTTGCTCTAGGGTCGGACTGAAACCGGCCACAAAGTCGGCTAAGGCTTGCGACTTGATCGCCGTCCTAGGCTCGTACTCGATGTCGTAACCACTGAGGTGTATGGCCCATTTGGTCATTCTTCATGTGAACTCGGGTTTCCTCATGATAGCCCTCATGGGATGATTAGTGCGCACAGTGATAGTATGGGATTCAAAGTATGGTTTGAGCTTGTTCGAAGCCATTACTAATGATAATACGAGTTTTTCAAGTGACGAATACCTCATTTCGGTTGATAATAGCGTCCGACTGACATAGTATATTGGAGACTGTTTGCCATCTTCTTCTCTGACCAGTACACCGCTTACGGCCGATTCCGACACTACAAGATAAAGAAATAAGGGCTCATCGCCTTTAGGTTTGGTTAGTAACATATGACTGGCTAGATAGTCCTTGAGGTTCTGAAATGCTGCTTCATGTTCCTCCGTCCATTGAAAGGACTTATTTTTCTTGAGCGCGTCGTGGAATGGTTTGCACTTGTCGGATGATTTGGAGATGAACCTGTTCAGAGCTGTTATCCGACCTGTGAGCTTCTGTACGTCTTTGATGCATCGGGGGGATCGGAGGTTGATGAGAGCCTTGATCTGTTCCGGGCTGGCCTCTATTCCTCTTTGTGTCATCATATATCCTAAGAACTTCCCTGACGACACTCCGAAGGAGCACTTAGTAGGGTTTAGTTTCATATTGTACCTTTTGAGTACCTCGAAGCTGTCGCGTAGGTGGTCGATGTGATCTTCTTTCTTTTTGGACTTGACCAACATGTCGTCGATATAGATTTCCATTGTGTCTCCGATTTGGTCTTTGAACATTTTGTTGACCAATCGTTGGTATGTAGCCCCTGCATTTTTCAGACCAAAGGGCATTACTTTGTAGCAATAGATACCTTGACTGGTGATGAACGCTGTTTTTTCTTGATCGTCGGGATCCATAAGGATTTGATTGTAGCCACTGAAGGCGTCCATGAAGGTGAGCATTTCATGCCCTGCTGTGGCGTCGACCATAGCGTCGATGTGAGGTAGAGGAAATGAATCTTTGGGACAAGCCTTGTTGAGGTCTGTGAAGTCGATGCAGACTCTCCATTTGCCGTTCTTCTTTTGGACCACGACCACGTTGGCCAGCCATTCAGGGTAGTGGACTTCCCTGATTTTTCCGGTTTCCAATAAGCTTTTGACTTCGTTGTCGATTATTTTGTTCCGCTCGGGGGCGAATTTCCTGATTTTTGCTTGACAGGGGGATGAGATGGATCCACATTTAATTTATGAGTAATAATGTTGGGAGATATCCCGACCATATCCTCATGTGACCATGCGAAACAGTCGGCATTGGTCCTGAGAAAGTCGAGAAACTGTTGTCTGGTCGAATCGTCCAGGTCCGACCCGCCCCTTACCGTTTGGTTTGGCTTTGAAGGGTCTAGTGTGATCCCGTCGAGTTTCTCCATTTCTGGTTCAACGTATCGACTAGGTCCTTCGCCAATCTGTGGTTGCTATGCGATCTTGTGTTCGACCGTGTTCTTCATGGAAGCGACATAGCATTCCTTTGCGGTCCTTTGATCTCCTTTGATTTCTTGGACTCCCCACTCGGTGGGGAATTTGATGACTTGATGATATGTTGAAGGTACTGCCTTCATAGCGTGTATCCACGGCCTGCCAAGAATACAATTGTAGGGAGACGGACAGTCTAGGACTAAGAATTTAACCTGTCGGTTGATTCCTCCAGTGTATGTGGTCAGAATGATTTCGCCAGTCGTGTGCTTAACCTCACCGCTGAACCCGACCAGTGGGGTCGATTTCTTGATTAGGTCGTTCTCAGTCAGACCCATTTCTTTGAGAGCGTCGAGGGTCAAGAGGTTTGTCGAACTTCCTATATCGATTAGTACTCTCCGGATTAAGCAATTACCAATGGACAAAGAGATTACCAGACCGTCATGGTGACTATCCGACCCGTCGGAGTCGGATTCGTCGAATGTGACCGTCGGAAGGTTAGATGCCCTCCTTGGTTTGAATTCCGATGCTTCGGGCTTGTCGCCTTTGCTTTCCTTGGCGTGTCGCTTAGCCGCGGAGTACGTGTTCCCGCATATGTCGGATCCACCTGAAATGGTATTGACAACTTTCGTATGGATAGGAGATGGGGGTTTGTTCTGTTTTACCTGATCTCGGCGTTCCATGGTGGCTTTTGCCCGTTCCGAGATGACGTCGCGTAACAGCCCCTGTGATAGCAGCCTAGCGACCTCCTTTCGTAGGGCGATGCACTCGTCGGTCGAATGACCATGGTCGTCGTGGAATTCACACCATCGACTCATGTCCTTCTTGACGTCCGGTCGGTCACTCTTTCGGGGCCATCTTACGTCTTTTCCATACTTGTCGAAACTCTTGACGAGCTCCGACACAGAATCGTTAAAGTTATAAGACTGGACCCTAGGAGGCAACACAGAACCGTCTCTCCATTCTTGTGACCTGTCTTGGAAAGAATTTACCTGATTTGCTTCGTTTCGATTACGAGAATAGGGATATGGACGTCTGTCCCGACGATTGTCGGAGGAATGTTTGCGATCGGATGGATCGGGTCCGCGCGAGGCTTTACGTGACTCACGGTCCTCTTCCAGCCTTACCTCGGCCATAGTTTTGGCCTGAACATCTTCGAAACTTTTGCAGGGATACTTGGTAATCTCGTCATAGAGATTGTTGTCTTTGACCAGGCCTTGTCGGAATGCTTCGATAGACGTTGTGACGTCACAGTGGGGGATTCCCACTTTCTCTTTGTTGTACATGTTAAGATAATTTCGGAGAGGTTCATTGTACCTTTGTGTGACTCGGTAGAGGTCACTCGATTGTTTCTCATGCTTCCGACTGTTGGCGAACTGGCTCTTAAAAGAGTTGACCAGATCCGCAAATGATGCGATCGTTCCCTGAGGCAAACGCATAAACCAAGTTAGTGCGGGACCCGCGAGGGTTGTGCCAAAGCTTTTGCACATGACGGCCTCGCGGCTCTCCCTTGAAACAGATGCAACCATTAGTTTTTGTTTATAGAGAGAGATATGGTCATCTGGATCGGTGGTGCCGTCGAACGTCGCCATGTTGGGGAGATGGAACTTCTTGGGGATCTCGACCCTTGCGATTTCTTCGACGAACGGGGATTCTTCGAATCCGCCGGACGCTTCTCTCTCGATCGGTTGTGGGACTCCTGAGAGCCTGTTGAAGCGATCGTCGATCGTCTTCATATGTCGGTCGAGCGTCTGCTGGAAAAGAGCCATGATATCTGGCGGATTGGCAACCTGTGGTTCGTCGATTCGGGGCCCAACAGACCCGATCGGTGTGGAAAAGGTGACATGGTTAGTCGAAAATGGACTAGCGAAAGGAGTTCGAGACGTACCCTCAGTGTGTCCAGGACGTCGTATGCTCGGAGGCGTTGGCTCGATGTTGTCCATGTCGAGGCGTGTTCGGACGCCGCCGTGGACGGGCGCATTCCTAGATCCCGAAGCCCCTGATTGTACCTGCGACTTAAGAGACTCATTTTCACGAGTTAGTTGCGCGATCTCGGCTTCAGATTGGGTTGACAAAACGGCTAGGGCTTCTGTTTTTTGACGTTGTTGGGCTAGTTCCCCTTGAAGGGCGGCCTTTTTTTGAGAGAGTTCTTGGAACTAGGTTGGAGTAGGATTTTCGGTTGGGTTTTCTGTAGTTTGGGTTTCGTCTTCGAGACGTGGTTCTTGATTGTCCGTAGAAGGATCGATAGTCATGGTTGGAAAGTTTCGGAAGGATGATCGGCAAGCTGCCCCACGGTGGGCGCCAAATTGTTTTGGGACGAAAAGATTGGACGACCTAAATCGCCTTAGACGGGGTAACTAGTCGACCGGACGATAGGAAACAATCCAAACCAAGTAAATAATAGATAAACAAGAAATAAATATGTAATAGCAAGGCGATTTTATTAGATGTCGTGTGAATCAGATTGAATCATGATACAACTTATCGTAATAAAACCAGAGATCGAGTGGGACTCGACTGGTGACTTGTGAGTGGCGACCGGCAGGGGTCAGACATAGGTAACCGTTTTTAGAGCTAGATGGGCAGCGAGAGTGCTATTCTGGTGAGTTATCTGAGTAAGAAAGCGTATCCCTAGCGTAGTTGTGATAGTTCAATTTTTATCTTCCTTGTCGTCCCAATATGGTAAGTCCATTTACTCTTTGTGACCGTTGTGCTTCTTCGATATCTTTGTCTTCTATGCCGGACGTAATGGCGAAGATTTCACCATTAAATTGCTGGTAATTGTGGTGGTTAAGTGTTGTAGACGTTGCATGATCTGAGTATTAAATGCGTGGCGAGATCTCCGCGATCTTGTCGGATGACTCTTGACTGGGGAGGTTTTGTCGGGTGTCGCTCGACCAGAGAAGCCTTGTCGACTCCTCTGAACTCGTCTGCCATTCTCCCGATTTGCAGTAGGCTTGGGCTCGGTCCTCTCGATGTGTCTTCTCTGGAGAATCCAGGCCCAACAGTATTATTGCTTATTTTAGATAGTTTCCTTTTATAGTCATTTCTATTTTAGGGTTTGTGCCTTTTGCATGCTTGCATGAGCTAGCCCACTAGGCTCGACTCGGCCCATCCGATGTCTCGCCCTAGTATTTAAGTCAAACTATGTTATTGGTTTTAGTACATTCAACTTTAACTAAGGTTTCAAGTAGAGTGTTTATCCTCCTTCCCTTGATTGGACTTCACCCTCTATCTTCGCATCCCCATTCCCTCCGCCGCCGACGCTACGGCAATTGCTTGAACCTTCAAGCCAAGTCTTCCTTCGCATCTCCCTTCCTCCGCAGTCGACGCTATGACACCAAAGACTTGTCTTTTCAAGTCATCTATCCCTCATCAAATCGCTTCCGCCATCGCTATCCATTCGCCCCATCAATCGCTTCCATCACACCCATAATCTCCATGAATTCCATCGCGTTCGCCATCGCCTTCGCCATCGACGTCGTCTTCACTGTTGTGACACTCATGGTGACACTCAGTGATGTGTTATTGCCTCCGATGACAAGTGAATTGTCAAAAGGTGGTGCCTTGGGATCTAGTCTTGGGTGAGAAGTCACGTTGAACGTCACAGTAGTGAATAAGATGGCGAACGCATTGATGAACGCGATGATGAACGTGTTGGTGAACACGGTGGTGGTGCGGTGGTGAACGCGATGGAAGCGGTTATTGGGGGCGAAAAGGATCGCGTTGGCGGAAGCGATTTGATGAGGGATAGATGACTTGAAGAGACAAGTCGTTGGTGTCATAGCATCGACTGCGGGTGTCGTAGCGTCGACTGCGGGTGAAGGGAGATGCGAAGGAAGACTGGCTTGAAGGTTCAAGCAATTGCCGTAGCGTCGGCGGCGGAGTGAAGGGGATGCGAAGATAGAGGGTTTTGACGTCCGATCAAGGGAAGGAGGATAAACACTCGACTTGAAACCTTGAATTAAATTGAACGTAAGGAAATAACAATAACAAAGTTGGGTATAAATACTAGAGGCGAGACGTCGGATGGGCCGAGTCGAGCCTCGTGGGCTAGCCCATGCAAGCATGCAAAGGCACAAACCCTAAAAGATAGAAAGACTATAAAAGGAAACTATCTATAACACGCATGAAATACTAAATATAGAAAGTGTATCAAAAGAACGCGTTAAATTCCCAACACAGTGAAGGTATGCAGCCAAACATCGCGATAGATGATGACGAAGGGTCGATCGACTCACGGGTGTGTGCACGCGATGCTGACTGAGAAGAACGCGTTGTTCCGATGCCGATGGTTGGGAGGACGACAAGTCTTGGGTTGGCGTCTGAGCTTCCTTGGCCAGCGACGACGCGTGCGACAAGTGACGCGATGGCGGAGGCGATGGCTTTGGACCTAGACCTTGTTACTGGGCCTTATGAGCGATGGCTCATGGCTTCTTCCTCGTCTCGGGCCATCATGGGAGGCAGGGTCACATCACTCAGCCTCGCCGATACCACGACCATCCCGACCACCTCC
The DNA here is from genome assembly GCA_027886185.1 of Rheum nobile. Taxonomy (NCBI): domain Eukaryota; kingdom Viridiplantae; phylum Streptophyta; class Magnoliopsida; order Caryophyllales; family Polygonaceae; genus Rheum; species Rheum nobile. Next base: position 3,804,709 of record WOAB01000511.1, read on the forward strand.
ACCGGGTTCGCTTCGCCACCATCTTGTCAACCTTTCGTGCAAGACAATGCGGGTTTGCACCCAAGGATTCCATGACAGGTTTGACAAGGAAGGAGTGACTTCTCGCCCAAGACTAGATCCAAAGGTGTCGCCTTTGACAATTGGCTTGTCATCGGAGGCAAGAACACATCAACTGGCATCAGAGCCCAGCAGTCTTGTAAGGCACGAACTCAAGTTTGCATCTTGTTCACAATTTTTTTTTCTTGACCCCCATCGTTTGCTTTCGTAAATTGTTGAGAAGAGAAAAAAAAACCAAAGTTCCCATCTTTGCATCACCTACTCGGTTTCTACAAGATAATATCTTGGCCGAATTTTTTCCTTGTTCCCTAAGTTTTGGTGTGTTAGGTAATTTGTTATCTTGCATGCTAGAATATTTTGTTTCCTTGTTTCACGCATGGATAGAGTTTTCTTGTTTGCTAGATTCTACTTTTTAGGTTGTTAGCCGCAATTTCCTTATAAGATATCAAATCAAATCTTATTTTCTCTCTCCTATCTCTAAAGATCACACTTGTGATATTCTTGTTACTTAGGCCGTTTTCTTTTGTTTCCTTTTGCAAATCCGAAAAGATCAAAAGATAAGATCTCGGATATTAAAAAAAAAGATATCCAAAAGATATTCAAAAAAAAAAAGTTACCAAAGTTAGGTAAAGCCAAAATAAGGCAACCCTAACCCACTCGACTCGGTCTAAGCTCATCTTCTCAACCTCTCCGCCGTCTAGGTCAAGCTTCCTATAAGGTATTTTCTTGCTAATTAGGTTGCTTTGTTTACGTTTGCATTAGGGTTTCAATTTGTTCTTGTTTGTTTGATTGCAACTTGCTTGATACACCATCTCTTGTGCAAGCCAAGCCGCCCTCACGGCAAGCCAAACTAGCCCTACCTACGTGAACTTTGTGACTTGACTAGTGATTTTCTTGGTTGTTGTTCTTTGTTGTCTTTTGGTTCGTTTTTACTCCCATGTCTGGCCATATTGTCATAGGTAGTGTTTTGGGGAGAAAAGATCGGACGACCTAAATCACCTTAGACGGGGTAACGAGTCGATCGGGTAATAGAAATCAATCCAAACAAGTAGACAATCAACGAATAAAGAAGAGATGCAAAATAGTAAAGTAGCTTTATTAATATGTCGACGATAGAGTCGGATGTAAGTACAACTTATCCTTGGAGGATGAAAGATCGGATCTGGTCTGACCGGTGACTCGGGGGTTCGACCGGTGGAGATTTGAGTGATATTTCTAGTGGAGTAAGCTAGAGTGGGCGTGTTCTTGGGTTCTTCTCGGAGCAAGTGAGCAAATGTCTTGTGTAATTGTGTATAGGTGAGTGTAGATGAGCGTAGATGAGCATAGATGTGCCTTCGTTGTCCTCTTCGTGGTCTATATATGGTAAGCTTTAGCTTGTGATCGTTGCCTATTGATGACAATATCTCCCACTTAATTCCGGGAGTAATTGCTGGGATTTCTCCTTTAAATGCTCTTGATATCTCTTTAAATGCTCTTGATCTCTATATGGTAAGTCTTTAATCCATTTGACCGTTAACCTTTGATCACGTCCTTATCCTCAACACTGGGAGTAATTGCAAAGATTTCGCCGCTAAATGCTGTTATTAAGGCGGTGTTGAATGTTGTGGTTGTTGGAGATCTCGGAATAATAAAGGAGAAATTCTCGCTGGTCCGTTGCGTCTAGGAATCAGGCGACGGTCGCATGGCTCACGTCTGACGGGTCTGATGCGTCCGACCGATTGCGTCAAACAGTTGATGCCCATTGGATGAATGGTCGATTTTCCGACCCCAACAATAGCCCCAAAATGAAACTGGGCCAGAGCGTCAAGTGATGGGACGGCTTAATTTTATAACTTCTCTTTCTTCTGGCATGATCTTGATTTTGTTGTAGGCGTTCTGGCGACGGGGCCGTCATGTGTATTGCTCAAACTGAGAATCAACTCAATATAGCCAATAATCGTGTGAAGACGACTGAGAGCGTTTCTTGTGATGACGAAGGGTCAGGAGACCACTCCTTGTTTGTCGTTTGTTTTGTTTTACAGGTGGTCTCGCCAGTCGCTTCCTGATCAAGTCGTGTGATGTTGGTCATGTAAACCTATAATTGTTGTACGACGTTGGTCGTGTAGACCTGTTGTTGGTCGTATAGACCTGTCATCGGTCGTCTAGATCTGTAATTGTTTGCGACATTTGGTCGTGTAGACCTATCGTCATTTGTGCGACGTTGGTCGTGTAGACCTGTAGTCGTTTGTACGACGCTGGTCATATAGACCTGTCGTTGTGTGCGACGTTGGTCGTATAGACCTGTCGTTGTGTGCGACGTTGGTCGTATAGACCTGTAATTGTTTGTGACACGTCGTGTAGTTCCAAGGAAGAGCATTGTAGTACTTGTATAAGACGTATACCTCAAGCGGGATAGGTCTTGAAAACATGTATCGTGTTTTTGTCCCTCTATTCCTTGTGTACCGATCGATCGCGTAAGGTATAAGCGCTATGTGCGATTGTGTTTTGTGTGCGTTGATCAACTTGTTTTGTTAGTCGCGTCTTGGTAGTGACGCGAAATGTTTGGTCATGATGACCTGTAATGTAGCATACTTTGTCTATCCGGGGAAGAGTTGTATGTATGTGTAGGAAAAGACGAGTGCATTTGGACAGGACAAGTCTTGTAAGCAGTTCGTAGTATGTTGTTTCTCTTTGTTTTACTTGTGTTTTATGCATTATCTGTCAGCATCTCCGGCTGGTCGAGTTGCAGGCATCATAGGCGCTTTTTACGTGTTAAAGTCTCGTGTCGAGATGATGAAAAGAGTTTGAAGAGGGCAAGCAGGGAACCTGAGATTTGAAGGCGGGTAAGGAGACCATGGAGGTCTTGTTTCAGAAGGGGAATCCAAGCTCGGAGCTTTCCCATCTAGCCGACGTCGGAGAGGAATCTCTGGTCGAAAGTGCCGGTGAGGATGAGGTTTATTCTGGTGACATCGTACCGCTTGAGCCCCAGTCTTCTCCCGACTTAGCCCCTGTTGCTGATGACGTTTGTAAACCCTGATGCTTGATTGTTTTTTTCATAATTTGTTTTGTCCAAACTCATCCTGCTACGTAGATAGTCGATGATTTGATGTGATGTGACGTTGCTTGTGTAAAAGCTTTTGTCTTTTGAAAGCGTTGAATTGAAGTTTTCAGCCATCGGGCGTTAACTCCGTAAAGGTATATTTGTATTGTACCACCGTTTGCGTAAAAGCTTTTGTTTGGTGAGTCGTGTGTAAGTTGTAGCCGTGTGAGGCATTTAACTTTGTAAATGTGTACTGCGCATGTTTGTGTATTTGTAGGTACCGTATGTAGGGTTTGTCACCCGTAATGTGTGTTTAGTCATGACGTTTGTGTAAACCGAGGAGGAAAGCAGTTTGTTTACTGTGTAAATAAGGTGGGTTCCCTCGTGTAAGGTGGGCAATGTGTCGCTGAACCGTAAGTCATCTCCCCGTGTACCAATCGATCGTGTAGTGTAAGCGCTTTTTGCGGATGACTGGATCCAGTATGTATGCAAATGTAATGTGACATGTCAAGTCAATTTGTTCGTAGTTGATTTGTGTGTCGGGTTTGCCCGTGTACTCCATCGAGTAGGGCTTACCGTATGTATGTCGGGTTTGCCCGTGTACTCCGTCGAGTAGGGCTTACCGTATGTATGTCGGGTTTGCCCGTGTGCTCCGTCGAGTAGGGCTTACCATATGTATGTCGGGTTTGCCCGCGTACTCCGTCGAGTAGGGCTTACCGTATGTATGTCGGGTTTGCCCGTGTGCTCCGTCGAGTAGGGCTTACCGTATATATGTCGGGTTTGCCCGTGTGCTCCGTCGAGTAGGGCTTACCGTATGTATGTCGGGTTTTCCCGTGTGCTCCGTCGAGTAGGGCTTACCGTATGTATGTAAAGAAAGACTAAGGTGTATATTGTATTGTACCACCGTTTGCGTAAAAGCTTTTGTTGGTGGGTCGTTTGTAAGTTGTAGCCGTGTGAGGCGTTAACTTTGTAGATGTGTACTGCGCATGTTTGTGTATTTGTAGGTACCGTATGTAGGGTTTGTCACCCGTAATGTATGTTTAGTCATGACGTTATGCCGGGGAGGTAAGCAATATGTAATAAGGTGTTTGTTCCTTATGTTTTATTGCGTGAATGTAATAAGGTGTATTAACCTTACGTAATGTGTAAGGCAGACGGTGTGTCGACGTGCCTGTGTTTGTTCATCTCTACCCGTGTTCCGATCGATCTTGTAATGTAATGTAGCACTTTTTGCGGATGACTGGATCCAATGTGTATGTTAAGGGTTGTCACCCGTATGTATGTAAATGTGATGCGACAATAAGCAAAGTATGACATGTGAATATATGTATTTGCTAATGCGACGATAAACAGTGTATGACATATGAAGATATGTAGTTGCGCATGCGACGATAAGCAATGTATGACATATGAAGATATGTTAGTGTCTTACCTTGTTGGTTCAGAAATGGTATAATTTCAGATGTGTTGCGTTCTTTGGAGTGGTCCCGTCGGATCAGAGAATGAACGGGAGTTCATCCGCCCATTTGCCTTTAGCCCCTGTGAGGCATTTCGTGAGGTTGTTGATGATGATCTTGTTGCCGGATTCGGCCTGTCCGTTGGATCGTGGATACCGAGGTGTGGAGGTGACCAACTTGATGTTCCATTGGTCATAGAAGGCTTGTGGGAGTTGACAGGGCTAAAGTCGTGATGCCTATCAAATAAATCCTAAAATACCTACTAAATAGTATAGCAAGCAAGTCAGGGTCGATCCCACAGAGAGTCAGGTTATCTATCCTTGTAATTCACGTCACCAACTAGGAACTAGGGGGGGGGGGGTTGTTTGTGTTTTTCGTAACCAAAGTAAACAAATCAAGAAAACGAATTCGCAAGTAAAGGTTGTAAATATTATGGGGAAAAGCGCCACACTCAACAGAGATCCACACAACAATAGAAAGGTCTCAAGTTCTTAATATTCCTATAGTTGTTCTTATCCCGGTCATAGGTAACTATTAGTTCTACCAGCCCTAATAGTACTTATCACCAAATCAAATCCGAAAACCTTCAAGACTCAATAAAGCAATAGCAATCAAACAAGGATTCAACAAGATACATGCAATAGAAACAACCCGTTACTATAAGCATGCAATTAACTCTCTCTCACGATGAAGCGCTCGGATCCCCTATACGCAACAATCGTGCTTGCTACTAGATATGCAACCCGAACCCGGAATCACAAGTCCTAGCAATTAGGAAGATATCAATAAACCTAGGTAGCTACTCTAGATAAATCAACATAAACCAATAAACATTCAAGCACAAGAGAATTAATCCAACTAGATAGGAAAACGAACAAGAGTAGAAAACTCATAACCAATCAATTGCTGGCTTCAAACTGTCAAGTGTAACAATGGAGGTTTAGTTCTCCATTAGGATTTGTGAGAGGAGAAATATGAAAAGTGGCAATTAGGGTTCTTGGTGGCAAAACAAAAGGTAACCTAAATAAAGTCTTAGAAATAACCTTAAATACTAGGGCAAATAATCCAGAAATAAATAAAAGGAAATAACAAACTTGGAAACAAATGTTCGGAATTAAAAGAACACGGAATTAAAAACTCGCAAAGAAGATCTTTAGCGCGTCTCCACCGCGGGTGCGCCAGAATCCACCGCCGGGTGCAGCCATTTAACAGAAACTCCAGTTCTCTGACGACCTCGCCGCGGGTGCGGCAGTGCCCACCGCTGGGTGCGGTGGGATTCCAGTACTTCAGCTTCTGTGACACTTCAGTAAAAATGCCATAACTTTTGATTCCCAACTCGGATTGTGCTCATATTTTGAGGACTTGCAGTAGACTTCAAGATCTAACTCCTCGAATTGGAATCACTCCATTTGGACATCTGAGTAGAGAGAAAGAACCAATTGAATTCAGCACACTGTTCTTCTACTCTTCTCTTCACTTCCTTGGCGTCTTCTCCTTGTGATCTCCTATGATCTCCAAAACAGCTCAAACACCTCCAAAAACACCAAACTTCACCCCCAAACGCCATACACATGAATGTGTCTAAATCTACCCGAATGGCACCAATAAATCCTCTAAAGACTCTTACTTAAGTCCTACAAAGTAGTGCTTATCAGGAGTATCCCTGTGACAAATCTTTTGTACAAGATGTTATCTACGATATCGAAAGAGAGTGCTTGTACCTTGAGCTTTTTTGCTTTTGTTTTGTCGTCGGGTAGGATGCCGTCTTTTAACCATCTGATGTAAGGCAGCATCCAGTTGTCATTGTTATCGACGATGTCTCCTTCTGGTCGGTCGCCTACTTCCATGGCGACGAGTTCTTCAAGTGGTATTGTCAACTCGACGGATGTCCTTGGGACGGTTGGCGTCATGATGTGGGCCAATGGTATGTGTGGAAATTCTTTCGGGTCTAGGACATATCCTAGATTGGCGAGTGCGTCAGCTTGGGAGTTAAGATCCCTGGGCACCTGTCGGATGTTGAATGTTTGGAATTGTCCGATCAGTTTCTTGGCTACCTCCAGGTAGGCTATCATTCTGATGTCCTTTGCATTGTACGATCCTTGTATTTGGTTCATGACTAGCAGAGAGTCGCAAATGACTTCGATCTCTCGGACTCAGCTGACGGCCTAAGTTATCTTGTCCCCTTATGGCGATTTTAGCACGACCCTTAGCCCCGGTCCTCTGGCGTTTGACGCACCATCGGTGTGGAGTTCCCATATGCCTGTTTCTGTTGCGAGCAACTGTGTTGCTCTTTGTTCTTGGATGTGTAGTACGATGACTTTCGTAGATCGTGTTGCATCGACTAGCTTGATGGGGATGGCTCGGGCATCATTATTTGTGAACCTGCTTCATCTAAAAGAGTAGAAGCTAAAAAGGGTTGTGAGGAGCCGGTTATCGGCTTCCTCATCGGTCTCTCCGTGTATACGTTAGTATGCATTAGTCAGAGTATATTCAGATCGAAGACGATGCAAGTATGGAGGAGATGATACACATGAATGAATAGAGGTGAAGAGTTTAGAAATGGTAAACGTTTTGATATGTTTGCGAGATATGGTTACTTACCTTTGGTATCGTACCTCACTTGATCTCACCCTTTTCCGGGGTTCGTAGATCCATATTGATCAGTCGACGCCATTGTACCTTTGAGTTTGTAAGTCATACCTGGTTGCCAGAGATAAGGCTCGTGATGGGATAGAGTTTGCTTGCTCATTCACCCATTGCCCCAAGGAGGCATTTGTTGATGTTCTTGATGTTGATCCTGTTGCTGGATTGATTTTTGAATCTAGTTTGACTAATGCGTTGGCTTGAGTCTTCGACTCAAGATTATGTTTGTTATCCTCTTGTCTCTAGAGGTGTGTGTTTCCTGCATTGGAATGAGGATTATGGTGAGGTAGTAATTGCTTTAATACCTTGTATGGATGACCTTCGGGCAGTTTAAGCCAAGAGATTAGAGTCTTGTAGTCCTGATTTGTCGTTGGTCGCTTTCAGCTATGACGGATGTCTTGAACTATCTTGTCTTCTTGTTTTATGACTCTTGGATCTTCATCTGCCATTTTTCATGTGTGAAGTTTGGCTTGCGTGGTCTTTTTCTATGTCGAAGTGATGTGACGCTTCAGATGTGAGACTTGTTTGAAGATATGCTTATCCTGTCACTTGATTTGTAGATTTTGGTTTCCTCATGATAGATTTCATGGGATGGTTAGTTCGCAAAATAATAGCATGTGATTCAAGATGTGACCTCAATCTAATTGAGGATACCTTCAATGTTTGATATTCTAAGTGACGGACTACGTAGTGTGTGTAGGTAGGGGTAATGCACTTACTTGGTGGTTTGGTAACTGTCATCCGACCCGTCGGTGGTTGATGTCTTCTAAGCATTTGTGTGACCTTGGAATGATGACCATTATGACTTGACCTAGGCTTACCTTGGTGTTGCCTTGAGTCGCCACGTATGCTGAGAGGTTCCGTCATCCATCATGCGTTTAGGTCTTGACCGTTGTCTCGTTCATGGGTCTTTGGAAGATTGCCCCTAGTGTATTTGTTAGTCCGAGTTATATGACTCTATAATAGTGCGTACCTTGTTTGCGTTTACAGTATGTCTGTCTAGATGGACGTGACATGCTCATTCCGTCGTATTGACACGAAGAGGTCGTCCAAGATGCAGAAAGTTGTGACATGACCTGTGACTGAGGATCGAAGAATGAAATGAAAGAATAGATGCAAGCCCATCAGAGAGTGTTTCTCTAGCAAGTGATAAACATCTTACTCAGTAGCTAACTCTCTTGATTCAGGAAAGGCATATGAATGCATTGGATAACACGATGAGCATGAGATGTCAGACGTGGTTGCAAAAGACTACTTAGATGAGCCTTGGATCGGTCAATTTCATGATTAGGCATATCAAGGTGCAAGAATCGCAAAAAAGTGTATGACATGACACACATGTGCCAATAGCTTAGATGTAATGCATGCGGATAGGTATGACATATATGCAAGAATACGAAGTAGTACATGACATATGCTTTTATATCGTATAATAGGTGTGGGAGAGCACTATATGGACACATGATGAATAAGAGATATGGAATAATGATCTTGCACTAGTATGCATGTATTTGACAATATATAAAACGTGTGGGTGCCCCGACAATCTGAATGCTACATGCTCAAATATAATAGTCGTGTCATTAAGAGTTGCGGGAAAAATGAATTCCATGAATAAGTACTATATTATTGGCGTATGTAAAAGTTATATATGCATGCACTAGACAGTATATACGACATACGCGGATTTGAACAATAATAGTGTAGCATAATCAAGCATAATAGAAGTGACATGTATGTAAACGTATTCGAGAAAAACGAATTATGATTGTACAAACAAGTCAAGTGAGCGTAATCATAAAGCAAGACTAGACAATAGTATTAATTGAAGGTGCATAGAAAGAGACTTATCTTTCAAGATGGATGAATGCGTCCTCCGATGGTCTGAATGTCGTCACCATTTAGATATTTTGGAGTGAAAGGGTATCATGTGTGACCCTTTGGTTTACGAGTCTAGAGACGTTTTCCTCAGCGGTTTTCATTTGTCGGTGTTGGACAGCTAATGGGGTCCGTTCGAATCGTTAGATCTGTCGGATCGTTAGATCTGGTCGGATCATTAGATCTGTCGGATCGTTAGATCTGTCGGATCATCATATTTGTCGGATCGTTAGATCTGTCGGATCATTAGATCTGTCGGATTGTTAGATCTGTCGGATCGTTAGATTTGTCGGATCGTTAGATCTGTTGGATCGTTAGATCTGGTCGGATCGTTAGATCTGTCGGATCGTTAGATCTGGTCGGATCATTAGATATGTTCATACTGTCCATGTCGAGGCGTGTTCGGACGCTGCCATGGATGGGCATGTTCCTGGACCCTGAGGCCATCGATTGTACCTGCGACTTAAGAGACTCATTTTCGCGGGTTAGTTGTGTGATCTCGGCCTCGGATTGGGTTGACAAAACGGCTAGGGCTTTGGTCTTTTGGCGTTGCTGGGCTAGTTCCTCTTGAAGGGTGGCCATTTTCTAGGAAAGTTCTTGGAACTGGGTTGGAGTAGGATTTTCGGTTGATAGTCATGGTTGGAAAGTTTCGGAAGGGTGATCGGCAAGTTGCCCCACGGTGGGCGCCAAAATGTTTTGGGGCGAAAAGATCAGACGACCTAAATCGCCTTAGACGGGGTAACGAGTCGATCGGGTAATAGAAATCAATCCAAACAAGTAGACAATCAACGAATAAAGAAGAGATGCAAAATAGTAAAGTAGCTTTATTAATATGTCGACGATAGAGTCGGATGTAAGTACAACTTATCCTTGGAGGATGAAAGATCGAATCTGGTCTGACCGGTGACTCGGGGGTTCGACCGGTGGAGATTTGAGTGATATTTCTAGTGGAGTAAGCTAGAGTGGGCGTGTTCTTGGGTTCTTCTCGGAGCAAGTGAGCAGATGTCTTGTGTAATTGTGTATAGGTGAGTGTAGATGAGCGTAGATGTGCCTTCGTTGTCCTCCTCGTGGTCTATATATGGTAAGCTTTAGCTTGTGATCGTTGCCTATTGATGACAATATCTCCCACTTAATTCCGGGAGTAATTGCTGGGATTTCTCCTTTAAATGCTCTTGATATCTCTTTAAATGCTCTTGATCTCTATATGGTAAGTCTTTAATCCATTTGACCGTTAACCTTTGATCACGTCCTTATCCTCAACGCTGGGAGTAATTGCAAATATTTCGCCGCTAAATGCTGTTATTAAGGCGGTGTTGAATGCTGTGGTTGTTGGAGATCTCAGAATAATAAAGGAGAAATTCTCGATGGTCCGTTGCGTCTAGGAATCAGGCGACGGTCGCATGGCTCACGTCTGACGGGTCTGATGCGTCCGACAGGTCTAATGCGTCCGACCGATTGCGTCAAACAGTTGATGCCCATTGGACGAATGGTCGATTTTCCGACCCCAACAGGTAGCATGACGGTTGGACAAAGTGATGACCAACTTGGAGTCGACAACACCAACCCACATCCACCGCCGTTGGGTCTACCACAAGACCAACCCCCAATTGACCCCCCACAACAAGACCCACTCATGGAGTTGTCCGAGGAGTAACGAGAAATCCAAGCTCTTTGTCAACGCGTGGCTCAATTTGAAGCCAGAGAACGCGCGGCACATCAATCGCCCACACCAACACCCCTGAGTGCTATGGACGCGCCGGCTCAACCATGAGCCACCGACGCCGGTCCATCGAAGACTAGAGTCGACAAAAGCAAAGGAATCATGCCTTCGACATATCATCATCAACCACAACTCAATCGTATGCAAAGTGTCATCGAGAGTCGCCAAGGCTTCGTTTCGCACACGGACCGCTACGTGCCCAGAGCCACATACGTTGGCTTTGACACCGGCTCCGACAACGACCGCGACGCCAAGGACACTCAAGGTGAGTTTTCTGAACCATACAACTTTGATGATCGCTATGCCTCTAGGAGAACCCCAAGACGCATACCGGGCTCATCGCCACGCGAAGGAGTCCCTCGCCGAGCCGAGCAAGCTGACGTGTCGCCAAGGAGACCCAGTCGCAAACCCAATGGGCATACGCGACGCGATGAGACCAACTTGAGGACACCAACTACACAGCCACGGAGCCATGATGTACGCGACCACCTTCGACACCAAAGTGTTCGGACGTCGCGTTACGGATCCGACGGCTATGCATCGATCACACCCAATGTCCGCGACGACTTTGCCGAGTATGACGACGAGGAGATCGAGGACTCAGGTATGGTCAACCCTAATTTTTTTCACCCCCTCTTGGAGATCCACTTGAATTGCAGGATGACCCTTCAGATTGGATAGCTTCACCGCGTCTCCAGCCCCAAGGAGAACGCGTTCGTGATATTGGCGGTGAGCACCGCGATGTCATGCCAAGGGACATTCGCCAAGCCGACTACGACGCCCAGCCGCAAAGACACCGACGCGACGATGCCTATGCGCCAAAGGATGAGTTTGCTCGCGGCGAAGATCAGCAAGACCGCGATAGACGCCAGGTTGGACGCGATAGACCCCATGGTGTGCGCGCCTATGAGAATCCTCTCTATGCCGCCGCACCAAACAACGCGTTCAACCAAGAACTTGCCCAGCCTCGATACCAACGACACAAAGTCAAGGTAAAGATCGAGTATTTTTATGGTGAATACAACCCCTCTGTTTTTCTTGAATGGGTGCAGGCTATAGAGTACACCCTTAGATATTGTCGAGTGCCACTTGAGGAGCATGTCGACGCCGCGACACTTCACTTCCGAGGAGCCGCCCGCGTGTGGTGGCATAGATTTGAAGATGACTGCGTGCGTCGCCACGGGACCAGAGTCACAGAATGGCATCAACTAGTCTACGTGATGACCAAGAAATACGTGCCTCCAGACTATAGGAATCAAATGAGAATGGAGATAGCCATGGATCGATAAGGGTCGATGACTCCACTCGAGTTCTTTTCCAAGCTTGAAGACATGTATTACAAAGCCAACATCTCCGTTGCACCATCGACTTTGAGGACGAAATTCTTGAGTGGCTTGAACACTAACATCCGTGATCAACTCGAGATTTTGCCCATCAAAGATTTGAACACACTCACACATACGGCGATGCAACTTCATGCCCAAATCTCTCGCCGAAAGTCTTACACTTTTCCAAGTGGCCAACAAAGGTATTCTTCTAACCCTAGTGGTTTATCTTCTACTAATGTTCGCCCTAGTGTCTCTACCACAGCCGCGTCGAGCCAAGCCCCCAAAGCGAAGCCGTCGACGCCTAGCACCACGCCGCGCCAGAACACGCCCAGAAAAGCTCCAGTGGGCACAGATCGCACGCGCGACCTTGAGTGTTACAAGTGTGGTGGAAGAGGCCACTACAAGAAGGATTGCCCAAATGCTCGAAAGGTTTTGTTCTCCACGACCGTCGCCGGCTACGAGTCTTGCGACGACGAGGAGCAAACCCTAAAGGCCATCGATGAAGGCATCGAAGAGGAGGAAGATGCCTATGACTGCGAACCCGCTTCTCTGCACGCGGGTACACCATTGAGATTGGTGACGCGTCGTCTCCTCACAGTCAAGGAAGCGAGCCTCCACGACCAACGCGAGAACTTGTTCCACACAAGGGCTCTCGTCCAGACGACTTCCTTGAGTGTCATAGTTGATGGAGGATCATGTGCTAACATTGTTAATGAGAAGGTCGTGACACACTTCAAGTTGCCTATGACGATGCCTCATCCACAGCCTTATGCCCTCCAATGGATTTCTTCCAGTCCAGGTAACACAGTATCTCGCCAATGCTTAGTTTCTTTTTCCATAGGGCAATACTGTGATTCTATACTTTGTGATGTCGTTGCAATGGACGCTACCCATATTTTGCTTGGGCGTCCATGGCAATTCGACATGCACGTGCTCCATGATGGCTATTTGAACACTTATGTGTTCAATTACCACGGGAAGCGCGTCACCTTGCATCCAATGTCTCCCCATGAGATCTTGCAGGACCAGGTTGAGCGTGATCGCCAGAAGGCCATTGAGGCCGCGTCTACTAGGCCAAAAGAGTGCCCAGAGGCACTCCAGAGGCAAAACTCCTCCTATTCTGGCAAAATTCCGTCTTCCCCAGGAATTGACAAGAAGAGGAACAACGCCACTGCTAGGACACCAAGTGCCCAACTGGATCGTCATGGCGCCGCTGTTGGTGACGCTGGCAAGGCCAAGAAAGGCACTCCAGAGACTTGGCCAGGATTTTCCACTTCTGGATCATGCACTGGTCCAAATATGCCCAGTGCCCCACAGAAATTGACCAGTGCCTCGCCGTCGACAAAGTTTGCCGATCCATTGCCACAGACGCCTCCTTTGCAAGGAAAATGTGAGAGATGCTTGATTTTGGCCAAGCCCAGTGACCTCACTGCGTGTTTGACTGGAAAGGCACCATGTTTTCTGCCTATGCCAACCCCATGCATTCTTGCGTCGTCGAATACCGCATACGTGGCGCCAGCCATCGCGACCTTGCTCGTTGCTTTCGACGATGTCTTCCCAGATGAGTTGCCACAAGGATTACCTCCACTGAGAGGCATTGAGCACCAGATTGACCTTGTGCCCGATTCTTCCTTGCCCAATCATGCTGCGTATAGAGCTGGCCCAGAGGAGACCAAAGAGCTTCAACGCCAAGTGCAGGAGTTGTTGGATCGCGGCTACATAAGGGAATCTCTCTCCCCTTGCGGCTTGCGCTGTGCCCGTGATCCTTGTGCCCAAGAAGGATGGCACATGGAGAATGTGTGTTGATTGCCGCGCTATAAACCAGATCACTGTCAAGTATAGGCATCCTATTCCACGCCTCGACGATATGCTTGATGAACTTCATGGCGCCACACTTTTCTCCAAGATAGATTTGAAGAGTGGTTATCACCAAATCAGGATGAAAGAAGGTGATGAGTGGAAGACCGCATTCAAGACGAAGTATAGGCTCTACGAGTGGCTTGTCATGCCATTTGGGCTCATGAACGCGCCAAGCACCTTCATGCGCGTGATGAACCACGTCTTGAGAACCTTCCTTGGCAAGTTTGTCGTCGTTTATTTCGATGACATCCTTGTGTATTCACTGAGCCCAGAGGAGCATGTCGATCACCTTTGCCAAGTGCTCGAGTGCCTTCGACGCGAGAGCCTATTCGCCAATCTGGCCAAGTGCTCATTTTGCTCCGCGTCCACCAATTTTCTGGGGTATGTCATGAGTAGTGATCGTATGCGCGTCGATGAAGAGAAGATCGCGGCCATCAAAGAATGGCCAACGCCGACGACACCGACGCAGGTGCGAAGCTTTCTCGGCCTCGCAGGTTTTTATAGGCGCTTTGTTCGAGACTTCTCCTCCATTGTCGCGCCTTTGCATGAGTTGACGAAGAAGGGAAGCACTGTCTTATGGCTTGAGGTCTATGATGTAGCCTTCTCGGCGTTGAAGAGGGCCTTGTGCCAAGCACCTTTGCTCCAGCTTCCCGACTTCGACAAGCACTTCGAGGTGGAATGTGATGCCTCAGACATAGGCATTGGTGGTGTGCTGCACCAGGAGAAGAGGCCCATTGCATATTTCAGTGAGAAGCTCATGGGGGCCACACTCAATTACCCCACCTACGACAAATAATTATATGCCCTAATACGCATGCTAAAGACGTGGCAACATTACCTTTGGCCGCGTGAATTTGTCATCCACAACGACCACGCAGCCTTGAGCTATTTGAAGAGCCAAGCCCACCTTAATCGACGCCATGCTCGTTGGGTGGAATTTCTTGAGACATTTCCTTATGTCGTGGTCCACAAGAAGGGAAAGGAGAACATTATCGCCGATGCGTTGTCTCGAAGGTATGTTCTCTTGACTCATGTGCAAACTAATGTTTTGGGTTTTGCTTTGATTAAAGAATTGTATGCTAGTGATCCTTTCTTTGCCCCTATAGTCGAGCATTGCCTAAGATTTTGAGAGTTTGAGTCATATTTCCTTTCTGAGGGTTATTTATATAAGGCTAGTCACCTTTGCATCCATAGGTCTTCCATTAGGATCCTTTTGATTCAAGAAGCACACGAAAGTCGTGGACACTTTGGGATTAGTAAGACCTTGGCCGCCCTAAGAGAACATTTATTTTGGCCTAAGATGACCCATCAAGTGACTAGGTTTTGTAGAAGTTGTGTGACATGCCAAAGAGCCAAAGCTAGGTCCAGCCTACACGGCCTCTACACACCTTTGCCCATTCCTAGTGCCCCTTGGGAAGATTTGTCTATGGATTTCATCACGGGTTTGCCCCTCTCTAGATGAGGTAAAGACTCTATTTTTGTGGTCGTAGATAGATTTTCAAAGATGGCACATTTTATAGCTTGTAAGACAACCCATAGTGCTAGTGAGATTGCCGATCTATTCTTTGAGCATGTGGTGCGTCTTCATGGAGTCCCACATACCATAATGAGTGATAGGCATTCTAAGTTCGTTGGTCATTTTTGGAGAACTCTTTGGGGTAAGCTAGGAACCAAACTCCTATTTTCCACTAGCTACCACCCCCAGACCGATGGCCAAACGGAGGTCACAAATCGAACCCTATGAGCCTTTCTTCGCACGATGCTAAAAGTCAACCCTAGGCATTGGGAGGACTTACTTTCACTTGTAGAGTTTTGTTACAATAGATGCAGGCACACGACGACCAAGTTGACACCTTTCGAAGTGGTGTATGTGACAGACAGGTTTTAGTCGTCTTAAACCTTGTCAAAATAATTCCTAGCAAACCTAAACTAGTAGTCAGGGTAAGCAGGGTCGATCCCACAGGGAGGAGTTGATTTCTTAGTGTTCACTAGCATGCAATGGTAACAAAGGGGGGGTTTTGGATTGGTTTCAAGTAACAAGTAAACAAAGCAAATAACAAAGCAAGGGTTTTTAATCAATTAAGGGAAAACACTTAGCCAAACAAATATCCACTTTTCCTATGATAGATCGATCCTAGGTCATCTCTATTCCTTTCCCTGGATTATTCTTGTCCCTATTCTGAATTAGTTAATAGTCCAACCAGTCCTAATAACCCTAACTATTAAACAAATCCCTACTAACCTTCACGATTTAATTCAATAGCAGCAAGAAGCATAGGAATTAGCCAGGATACATGCAACACCACAACTCGCAGTATTTAACATACAATCAATCCTCTTTCATAAATATCTAGTCCAACCAGTCCTAGATAATCATGGATGCTACTCTAGATAAGGAATCTCAACCATTAAATTCCAAACCCTAGCAATAGATAATTACTAAACTCAACTAGGTGATCAATCTAGTCAAATTAATAACAATCAATAGGAATATGCTCAAGAGAGAAGATATAATCCAAAAGAATTAGGAAATAGAGAATTAACCTCACAATCAAATCATAAGAAAAGCTTCAATTGTCGGACTAAGCAAAGGGTGCTTAACTCCTCATAGTCTTGGAAACAATATTCTTCAAAGGGAAAAACAACGATAATAAAACTGATACGAAGTGTCTAGATGATGAATGGAGGTTGTGGAAATTAGGTTAAATATACTTAACCTAAAGCCCAAGATCACAAACCTCATCTCAAAGGAAATAAAAATAAGTATTTGGAATAAATAAAATAAATAAAATCGAAATAAGAAAAAGAATTAAAACTTCGGAAATCTTCTTCGGGCTCGCCTCCCGTACCCAATCGTGATCGCGGACGCCTCGCCGCCATGGCGGAAAAATGCCAATTGCTCTCGACCTGTTGCACGTATTAAACTGCCATCGCGGCCTCCTCGCCGCCATCGCGGTCATCATTCATCTTGGCTCCTTTTCTCGGAAATTCACCGCGATCGACTTGTCTTCTCTTCCTTGCCAGCGGTTGGCTCGCGGCAGCTTTGTCTCTTCACCTCTCGTGTGGCTTTCTCCTTTATTCTTCCTTGTCTCCTCAGGTGGTCAACTGGCCTCTTCCTCTGGATGTCTTCAATTAGCTCCTATAGACCACCATATCCATACTTCTCCGCTCTAACTCCTAATTCCACAGTTGTGCACTAAATCCATCCAAATGGCACCTCAACCCCGGTAACAACTCCTAGATAGGCACTACAAAATAGTGCTGATCAAATCCCTCATGCTTAAACCTTGCTCGTCCTCGAGTAAGCTAAAGTAAACCTACTCCTCCAATTAATCCCCAAGGTTTCAAAAAGCATAGAAAAATCAATCCCTCCAAGAATCACACCTAACAATAAACTCCAGGCACCCACACAATAAGCACAGCACAACAATAATAACACAAATCAACACCATACACAACCAAGGTAAAAGGAAAGCAAAGTACATCCCCCAAGCTTATCCCAAACACCATAGAGTGAATCAAAATCTAGTCCTAATCTCCCGTCTATCTTCTTATTGCTCCAGAGTGACCTACCCGAATACTCCTTACATCACCTCTTCTTATGCCACCACGCCAGGTAAAATGAGGATTCCTAAAAATCACTCTTCTTCTTTTCACTCATTTTGCCAAGGCGCCCTTTCGGGTTTTCACCAAGCCACTCATTTCATTTTTCAATAGATGGGCTCACAATATACTCACATCACTCTTGACCTCATATTACCCCAGCCTAATGTTGGTCCAAGCCACCTGCTTATTACCTAAGCCGCCCTTTCGGGTTTTCGACTTATCCCAGGATTTCTATTTTAGCCTTTTTATTCAAATTGTTGGCTCTTTCTTTATTTTTCTCCTCAACGACGTAGCAGGTATAGAATCCTCCCCCATGCTTAAACATTGCATTATCCTCAATGTAATGAAAGACAAAAAGAATAAAGCACAGGGAAGACAAAGAATGAACTCACAAACGTCGCCGAGATGGCTTGGACACTTTCGTTGTTGTTGGTGGTCTCCTCCATAAAGCTCATGTCTCTGGTGTTGGTGGGTGTCTTCTTCAACTCCAGAATCTTCTCCTACCATGCAACCAAAAGGGAACCGACTTTGGTGAGTAGTGGTATGGGCCCTGGTGTTACTCCTCTCCAGCTGTCGATTGTAGGGCCATCATCGTTGCCAAATAATGTGTGGGGCTAATGTCTCCTCCTTGACAACATGATGCGCACCTTCTCCATGGGGAACTCCGGACAGTTGGCCTTCGGTAAAGCTTTTTTTTTTAAATCCGTTTAAGGTTTTTTCGGTTTTTTTTTTTGTGCAGGGTAATAGGAGACTTACATTGGTGTGGGAAACACCTTCTTCAATTGGCATCGGGTCTCCTCCCTGCAGGTTAGTGCAAACAAAACAAAAAGAAAAACAACACAAAGCAAAAACACACTGAAACAAATGCAAAAACAATGAAATAAAAGCAAGGAAAGAAAGACATACCTCGGGTTGCCTCCCAGACAGCGCCTTAGTTAGTGTCGTGGTTCGACATACTACCCAATCTCCTCAACTTGGTTCACTCACCTCCATTGAGCACTCGGGGTCCCCATCTGGAGGGTGTCTCTTTAAATCATCAATACTGAATCCGACCCTCTCCCCGTCGAATTCCATAGTGAGCGAACCGCTGCTCACGTCAATCTTTGTACTCGTCGTGTTCATAAACGGCCTTCCTAGCATTACTGGCGTTGCATCCTTGTCCTGCCCCGTGTCCATCACAAAGAAGTCTGCAGGGAACACCAACTTGTCCACTTCGACTAGCACGTCCTGCACAACTCCTTTGGGGTAGACATATGAGTTGTCCGCCAGCTGGATGAAAATCCCCGTCTTCTCTAGTGGGCCCACATCCAAGGACTCGTAGTGGGCGAGAGGCAGCACATTAATGGAAGCACCCAAATCAAGTAATGCCCTGTCGAACAGGGTACCTTCAATCTTGCAGGGAATGGTGAACATTCCTGGATCGCTCGCCTTCTTAGGTATCCGCTTTTGCAGCATAGCGGACACATTCTCACTCACAACTACCTTCTTTTTCTCTTTCACAGACCGTCTCCTCTTGAGCGTGCAAAGCTCCTTCATAAATTTAGCAAAGTGAGGGATACTATTAATCTGTTTTAAGCAAAGGAATATTTACCTCGCAGTTGCTGAACCAATCGAACAACTCCTTGTCATTGGTTGGCCTCCTAGTGTCCACTAGAGCTTCAGGGAAAGGTGCGGGAGGCTTCTCATAACCGAGCGGAGGGAAGTAGGGACTCACATAGGTGTCGTCAGGGTCCTTGTAACGACGAGCAGCTGCGAGGACCTCACCGTGATCGCGGGTTGGCGACCGCGGTCGCGGTAAATCATCGAACAGGTCCCCTCCTTCAGCGATTTGACCGCGATCGCGTTTTTGGTCTCGCGGTCGCGGTTTGCTCTCGACTTGAGGCTCCAAAATTCCCTCGATTTTACCGCGGTTGCGGCTCTCCTGCCGCGGTCGCTCCTCGATTTCCTCCTTTTCGCCTACGAGTTCACCGCGCTCGTGTTTCTCAGCCTCTTGGTCGCGGACCTCCTTCTCCTTGGCTCTTCTAGCCTCTATCTCAGCCCCGCTCCTCAGCGTCATGGCGCACACATTCTCCCTCGGGTTGACTACCATTTGAGATGGTAATTTTCCCGACTCACGAGCCTTCAGCCTGCTCACAGCAATAGAGAGCTGCCCCATTTGCTTTTCCAGATTTTGAATACTGGACTTTGTCTTCTGCTAATGTTGGGCCATAGTGTTGGCCAACGTTTGAATATGTGATCCCATCTCTTTATTTGTTTGGACCATAGTATTAGACAATAATAACATGCCTTGGTTGAGAGATTTGATCTGGTCATCGACGGACATAGAGGCACTGGAATTCTGGCCTTGGGGTCTCTGCTCATAGGGTCTATATTGTTGTTGACCCCCAGGCTGCTGGTACTGCTGTGGGCGGGGAAGAAATTATGGTGGCCTCTGCTGGTAGTCCTAGTTCTCCTAGCCCTGATGAGTGTTCTGCTGGTTCCCGTACCTCAAATTAGGGTGATCTCTCTACCCTGGATTATAGGTGCTGGAGTACGGGTCATATCTTGGCCTTTGAGGGCCATATCCGCCAATTGCGTTCACCTCAGCAGTGGGCTCCTGCAGCGTGGGACATGCATCAGTTGGATGCGTAGTTTCATAGCATATTCCACATGATTTGACCTGTTGCTGGCCACCCCTCATCATGCACCGCCTCATCATCTCTTTCATTTCAGCCATCTCAGCAACTAGAGTAGAATTGGGCTGAGATTCTGCAGCTCTCACGGATTGGGCGCTCGCCCTTCTACTAAACTGTCTTGAGCCCTCAGATAGCTCAAAGAAGACCTCAAAAGCCTGGTCTGGAGTCTTGTTGAGGATGTTCCCCCCACAAGCAGCGTTTACCATCCTCCGCTCTTCATCAACAAGACCTCCGTACAAAAAAGTACGAGGTCCTGATCGGAGTAGCCATGATAGGGACAACTGGAAATCAGCTTCTTGAAGCGCTCATAATACTCGTATAGCGACTCATTAGCATGATGCTCAATGTTGCTAATATTCCTCTTCAGGCTATTCAGCTTCGTCGCTGGGAAGTACTTCTCCAGGAAGGCCTTTTTCATCTTGGCCCATGTATCTATGCTCCCTGGAGTGAGATAATAAAACCAGTCATTGGCCGAATCCTTCAACGAGAAAGGAAAGGCCCTCAGCTTGATCTGGTCTTCCGTCACGCCCTTAGGCTTCATGCTCGTGCAGACTGAATGGAACTCCGACAGATGCTTGTTAGGGTCTTCACCATTCATCCCATGGAAGTGGGGGAGTAAGTGGATCAACCCAGACTTAAGCTCAAAGTTGACTCCATCAGCAAGCTCAGGAAAATGCACAGCCATGTAACACCCCCAAATATATCCTTGAAAGGTATTACCGCCAGTGACCTCAGATTCCACATCCGAAGCCACCCAAGGCTTAACCAGTTTTAACAAATCATAAAACAACATTTATAATACGAAATGTCATAGTATTGGATTAAATCAAAGTTTCGAAATTACATCCATAATCCAAATACAACCAAAATATATTACATCGGAAGTCTTTAATACAACGGAAGTCTTTTTAAAATAAATGACACAAAAGTCTTGATCTAGCGATCACACGCCTAGGATCTTAACCTTGATAAAAACTCTTCAAAATTCCATTTGCCTCCATCATCGTTTCTAGCCTTCATGGAACGGACGTTTATCTGATGTGTCGTATGAGACGGATGACACCAGCCAACCATGCAAGGGAATATAACCGGTTGGTTAGTCTAATGAAAGACTATGCAAGGGTAAAACAGAAAGGTTCTAAGTAGTCGTATTAGGTTAGACTCATCACTTCTCGAATAAAAGTCGATGACGATAGTCAACCACCATACTCCTACTGAAAAATACGAAAAGGTATGATCAAGAGAAGACTCTGAAAGATTGAGTCTTAAGGACACATATGAAGAGAAGACTCCAACGAATTGAGTCTTATCGGAAAGTATGACAATGTTTGGGAACATTATAATTCACACAAGCGTTTTAAAACTGACTTGACTATTTGGGTCCACGACCAACCTCACCGCACAATGCGAATTCAGATTTGGAAGGTGGACATACTCTAATAGAAGTCCCGGACGAGTTTCCATGTTGTACTTCTCGCCCTAAGGTTCATTAATTATGTGCATAACGGCACTTATCTTATTTAATTCCAAAACGTATATTCACGTTATAAGCTTTTATCATAATCATCTCATCCCTCAGGATATAGAGATATATAGTCGGGAATAAATCCCTAAAGGTTTGACGTCGGCTAAGCGCACCTCCCCTATACTCAGACAGGGGATAGTCATGACTAGTGAAACGGTGTTAGGGCTTGAACATCCTATCCACCGGGTTATAAAGAAACGGCTACCTCTCAAGGTAAGCAGCGCTCCTACGAATACTCGTGCTAACTATATATCAAGTGCACATAAAATCCACTGCTAACTATATATCAAGTTCGCATAAAAATCCACAACAATACCATCACGGTAATAACAGATATAATAGCGTTGTTTCTAGCAATATATACAACCTATCATAATATTCATTTTAATCTTATCATTTTAAGAAAACTGTTCCCAACGAAACCAGTAATTCATCCCAATTTAATTAACAATTAAACAATTGATAATTAATAGAAATATGGAATGATAAGCAAGAGCGAACCACCACTTTCCTTAGATTTAGACGAAGCTCAAAGACAACGGGTTTCCGGGTCTAGAATGAGGACAGAACTCGGATTTTAGATCCCTACGGAACGACCCATAACGAAACCCTAAGTTAGATTCGATAATAAAATATACGAATCTAAGGAAAGACGAACGAAATTGAAGGAACGAAGCCTCGATCAAAACCACAAAGCCCAAACCACAACCACAACCGCCCAGGCACACCACGGGTGCGGTGGCTCTGCCGCGGGTACGGTCGAGCTACAGCGGTGACACAACGGAGAAGAAACTCACCGGAATCGACACGACGGGGTTCGATCTGGATGGGCTTCGACTTCCAAACTCCTTGGGTCACCAAACACCACCTTGAGAGTACCTCCTCCTCCTATGGTAGTTCCGGCGACAACTCCGGTGAAAGCTTGCAAATCCGGCGACAATGGAACGAGAGAGAGATTTGAGAGAGAGAGAGAGATTGAGATGGCTTCCTCCTCCAAGTCAGGCGCACGACGGTCAAAGTTCGGCGAAGCAGAAAAGTAATGATGACGGCGCGGGTGCGGTGGGTCTCACCGTGGGGTGCGGTGAAGGCCATTTCCGACCGCGGGTGCGGTGGGTATGACCGCGGGCGCGGTAGAGGCCAAATCCTGCCTCTTTCACCCTCTTTTGTCCGGGAAGAATTATGGGTATGGGTCTTAACCCCGGATTAAATATATTCGTATCCGAACAAATATTCTAAACCCCAAAAATACGTCGAATGTATTTTATTTCACTCAGGGAATTATTACAGAGATCAAGCATTTAACAGAATGTCTGAACTTCTCTGAAATTAATTCGACTTCAGTACGAGTGTTTGGAAAATTACAAAAATGCCCTTACTAAAAATGAGGGGTATTACAAGCCATCGGTTGTTGTTGTAGATTAGGGGCAGTCAGCTGCCTCAGTGTAGGCTGTTCCTCGCCAGCCATCTCGAACGTGGGGTTGTCAAATACCAAAGATCTATTGACTCTGCGGCTCTGGGAGAGAGTCCTCTCGATTTCTGAATCCAAAGCTAAAATTGGGGAATTAGTAGCACGGGTGTAGACCATTAGATAGGTCCACACCAAAGTAACAAGCACACAAACAAACACAAAGAAAAATCAAAACTTGCCTCCGCGGCAACGGCGCCAATTTGACAGACAGGTTTTAGTCGTCTTAAACCTTGTCAAAATAATTCATAGCAAACCTAAACTAGTAGTCAGGGTAAGCAGGGTCGATCCCACAGGGAGGAGTTGATTTCTTAGTGTTCACTAGCATGCAATGGTAACAAAGGGGGGGTTTTGGATTGGTTTCAAGTAACAAGTAAACAAAGCAAATAACAAAGCAAGGGTTTTTAATCAATTAAGGAAAAACACTTAGCCAAACAAATATCCACTTTTCCTATGATAGATCGATCCTATGTCATCTCTATTCCTTTCCCTGGATTATTCTTGTCCCTATTCTGAATTAGTTAATAGTCTAACCAGTCCTAATAACCCTAACTATTAAACAAATCTCTACTAACCTTCACGATTTAATTCAATAGCAGCAAGAAGCATAGGAATTAGCTAGGATACATGCAACACCACAACTCGCAGTATTTAACATACAATCAATCCTCTTTCATAAATATCTAGTCCAACCAGTCCTAGATAATCATGGATGCTACTCTAGATAAGGAATCTCAACCAGTAAATTCCAAACCCTAGCAATAAATAATTACTAAACTCAACTAGGTGATCAATCTAGTCAAATTAATAACAATCAATAGGAATATGCTCAAGAGAGAAGATATAATCCAAAGGAATTAGGAAATAGAGAATTAACCTCACAATCAAATCATAAGAAAAGCTTCAATTGTCGGACTAAGGAAAGGGTGATTAGCTCCTCATAGTCTTGGAAACAATATTCTTCAAAGGGAAAAACAACGATAATAAAACTGATACGAAGTGTCTAGATGATGAATAAAATCGAAATAAGAAAAAGAATGCCAATTGCTCTCGACCTCATCTCAAACCTAAAGCCCAAGATTACAAACCGCATCTCAAAGGAAATAAAAATAAATATTCGGAATAAATAAAATAAATAAAATCGAAATAAGAAAAAGAATTAAAACTTCGGAAATCTTCTTCGGGCTCGCCTCCCGTACCCAATCGCGATCGCGGACGCCTCGCCGCCATGGCGGAAAAATGCCAATTGCTCTCGACCTGTTGCACGTATTAAACCGCCATCGCGGCCTCCTCGCCGCCATCGCGGTTGTCATTCGTCTTGGCTCCTTTTCTCGGAAATTCACCGCGATCGACTTGTCTTCTCTTCCTTGCCAGCGGTTGGCTCGTGGCAGCTTCGTCTCTTCACCTCTCGTGTGGCTTTCTCCTTTATTCTTCCTTGTCTCCTCAGGTGGTCAACTCTTATTCCTCTGGATGTCTTCAATTAGCTCCTCTAGACCACCATATCCACACTTCTCCGCTCTAACTCCCAATTCCACAGTTGTGCACTAAATCCATCCAAATGGCACCTCAACCCCGGTAACAACTCCTAGATAGGCACTACAAAATAGTGCTGATCAGTATGGCATGAACCCATTGACGTCGCTTGATTTGTCGCCGCGACCACTGCGAGACCCAGTGCATGTCTCCGCCGCCAATCGCGCCGAGCAAGTACAAGAGCTCCATCGACGGACCAGGGACCAATTGGAGAGAAGGTCCGCGCAGTATGCCTCCTAGAAGAACATTGGCCGACCCCACATCGTTTTTGCACCCGGGGACCTCGTCTGGTTGCACATGCGAAAAGAAAGGTTCCCCTCGCGGCGTAAGCACAAATTGGCACCGCGTGGAGATGGTCCATTCCGCGTGATAAAGGCCATAGGGGACAATGCCTACCAACTCGAGCTCCCACCAGATTTTGGAGTCCACGCGTCCTTCAACGTGGCGGACTTGACACCATATGTTGAGCCTAAGTTTGATGATGGTGAAGCGGGGACGCTTCACATCCAAGTGGGGGAGGGTGATGTGACCCTGCCTCCCATGACGGCCCAAGACGAGGAAGAAGCGATGAGCCAACGCTCAGAGGGCCCAGTGACAAGGTCTAGGTCCAAAGCCATCGCCGCCGCCATCGCGTCACTTGTCGCCCGCTTCGTCGCTGGCCAAGGAAGCCCAGACGCCAACCCAAGACTCATCGTCCTCGCCACCATCGGCATCGAAACATCGCGATCATCACAGCCGGTATCGCGTGCACCCACTCGCGAGGCCATCGACCCTTCATCGCCGTTCCTCGCGGTGTTTGCATTCATGCCTTCGCCGCGTCGTTTTGACACTTAGAGGTTTATTGCCTTTGTTTTTGCATAGTTTTGAGACACTTTCTATATTTGGTATTATTGCTTATTTTAGACAGTTTCCTTTCATAGTCATTTCTATTTTAGGGTTTGTGCCTTTTGCATGCTTGCATGGGCTAGCCCACTAGGCTCGACTCGGCCCATCCGATGTCTCGTCCTAGTATTTAAGTCAAACTATGTTATTGGTTTTAGTACGTTCAATTTTAATCAAGGTTTCAAGTAGAGTGTTTATCCTCCTTCCCTTGATCGGACGTCACCCTCTATCTTCACATCCCCATTCCCTCCGTCGCCGACGCTACAACAATTGCTTGAACCTTCAAGCCAAGTCTTCCTTCGCATCTCCCTTCCTTCGCAGTCGACGCTACGACACCAAACACTTATCTTTTCAAGTCATCTATCCCTCATCAAATCGCTTCCACCATCGCTATCCATTCGCCCCATCAATCGCTTCCATCGTACCCACAATCGCCACCAATTCCATCGCGTTCGCCATCGACGTCGTCTTCGTTGTTGTGACACTCATCGTGACACTCAGCCTCGCCGACGCCGCGACCATCCAGACCACCTCCACCGGGTTCGCTTTGCCACCATCTTGTCAACCTTTCGTGCAAGACAACGCGGGTTTGCACCCAAGGATTCCACGGCAGGTTTGACAAGGAAGGAGTGACTTCTCGCCCAAGACTAGATCCAAAGGTGTCGCCTTTGACAATTGGCTTGTCATCGGAGGCAAGAACACATCATAAGGCAACCTTCTTTCCTCAACGGCTAGGCTCATTTTCTTCATCTCTCTACTGTCTAGTGTCACACTTGAGGTGTGTCTTGTGTGTACGTGTTGTTTACGCAAGAGGTTAGGACTTCTTTCTTTGGTTTGGTTTCGTTTGCTTTTGTGCTTGCATATCAGACTTGCTTTGCTTGCCTTTAGCCGCCCTCACGGCCAAAAGAACGTGCCCTCCTACGTGAACAATTGTTACTTGTTGAGTGCTTACTTGTTCTTTGGTTTTGTAGTGTCTTTTGTTTATTTTTACTCGCGATGTCTGGTCATATTGTGATAGGTAGCCTCACGGCACCCACCGGTGGGAATGTCCAAGGAGATGGCAACAACCACCCACTACAACAGAACATCGCGCAACATGAAGTGATCCCACTCGCCAATCCTCCCCAACAAGACCCCATTCTGGAGCTCTCGGAGGAACAACGCAAGATCCAAGAGCTTAGGTGCCAAGTTGCCCAGTTCAAGGCCATGCAACGCGCTGCGCAGGCCCAACCCACACCAACGTTGATGGTCCCTATGGACACTCTGGCCGCGCCGCGTCACACCGAAGTCGGCCCAAGCCAACAGCGCGTGGACAAGGGCAAAGGGGTGATGCCATCTACCTCCAACTTGCAACCTCACCTTCAAAGGATCCAATCAGTGATCGAGAGCCGCCAAGGCTATGTGTCGCATCACGAACGTTATGCACCACAGGCAACACCAGTCGGCTACGACGGCGACTCCGATCGCGACGATGACTCCCATGGTGAGTACTCTGAACCCTTTGACTTCAATGACGGGTATGAAGCCCGAGAAACAAGACGCCGCCGTGAGCCTACATCAACACCTCTTGCAGGCCGTGCCAGACGAGATGAAAGCGACTCAGGTTTGCCGTGTAGACCTAATCGCATCGCAGACAGTGAGTTGCGTCAGCGTCGCCATGGTCCCACACCAGTGCCTTTCAACGTCAACGATCACCTTGGCCAACAAAGTGCGCGTACTCTGCATTATGGCTCCGATGGCTATGGATCGACGACATCGATTGTCCATGATGATTTCCACGAGTTCGATGACGAGGAGATGAAGGACGCATGACTCATCAATCCAGGTTCCTTCCATCCTCCCCTTGGTGATCCCATTGAACTCCAAGATAGGCCAGCGGATTGGATTCCACCTCCATACCACTAGTAGGACCACCGCATCGCGTTCCAAGCAAGAACAGACGTGACTCTCGTGGACACCACCACAGAGACATGCCGCATGACTTTCGTCGCCAACACGATGTCCTTGTTCCCAGAAGAAGACAAGGACGCACTGACTACAACGCGCCTCCTAGGGACTTTGTCACTGATGATATCCCGGTTCGCCAAGCTCGCCGTCATCAACATCACGCTCAAGATGTTGCCCAGCGTGCTTATGCGCCACACCCTGCTCCACATACACCACGGCTTAGCCGCCACGAGGTAAAAGTCAAAATTGAGCATTTCTTTGGCGAATACGATCCTGCTGTGTTTCTTGAGTGGTTGCAGGCTACAGAGTATACTTTGCGATATTGCAAAGTCCCCCCAGAAGAGCATGTTGATGCGGTAACACTACATTTTAGAGGTGTTGCACGCGTTTGGTACCACAGGTTTGTAGACGATCGTGAACGTCGACACCTTTTTCCCATCACGGATTGGCACCAGCTCGTGTATGTCATGACATAGAAGTACGTGCCAGCGGACTATAGAAATCAAATGCGAATGGAGATCGCCATGGCGCGTCAAGGCTCCAAAACACCTCTGGAGTTCTTCTCTCAATTGGAGGACATGTACTACAAAGCCAGCATCAGTGTCGCCCCGTCCACACTGCGAACAAAATTTCTCAGTGGCTTGAATGTCTCCATCCGTGACCAACTCAAGATATTGCCAATCAAGTATCTGAATACCTTGACTCACACCACAATGCAACTCCATAACCAACAAACGCGTCGTCGGCAATCCTCTTGGCAAACTCCGGGTCAATGAAGGTATGATTCTAACTCTGGTCGATTACCTTCTACTAATGTGCGCGGTCTACCAACAGGAACCACTGCGTCAAATCAAAGCAGACAGGGGAAGATCGCGACAACACCCACCAACACTCCTCGCGCGACGCCAACAAAGGGCCCATCAACCACTCCAGAGCGCGCGCGTGACTTGGAGTGTTTCAAGTGTGGAGGAAGAGGGCACTACATGAGAGATTGCCCAAACAACAAAAAAGTCCTATTCTCAAGCATCGATGCAGGATATGAGTCTTATGAGGATGATACACCCCTTGAAACCATTAAGGAAGGATTTGAAGATGACGAGGAGGCTTACACATGTGAAGCCACCGCGCTACATGAAGGCACACCACTGAGCCTTGTCATGCGACGTCTCCTCATTGTCAAGGAAGCAACCCTTGTCGACCAATGCGAGAATCTATTTCACACGCGTTGCTTGGTCAAGACCGCCACCTTGAGTGTCATCATCGATGGAGGCAGTTGTTGCAATATCATCAATGAAAAGGTGGTCAACCATTTCAATCTGCCAACCACTCCTCACCCCAACCCTATGGGCTACAATGGATTTCATCGAGTTCTGGTAACACTGTAACTCGACAGTGCCTTATTTATTTCTCAATTGGTCAATATACAGACTTGATGCTTTGTGATGTCATTGCAATGGACGCCGCACATCTTTTGTTGGGGCGCCCATGGCAATTCGATAGACATGTCCTTCACGATGGCTATTTAAACACTTATGTGTTTACTTACCACGGGAAATGCATCACACTCTTACCTATGTCTCCCCATGAGATTTTATAGGACCGGGTTGAGCGTGATCGACAGAAGGCTATGGAAGCAGCAAAGACCCAGAGTACAAGTAGCACGCGTTCTTCCACTGGACACAAAGTCGCTACCACCGATAACGCGTCCACTGATCGAACGCGTTCAAATGAAAGGCCAAAGACCACTTCAAAAAGCACCAAGTTGAAAGGCACTTGTGAGCACAGACTGCTGTTGGTGCGGCCAAGCGACCTCACTGTCCCCTTGAGTGGCAAGGCACCATGTTTCCTTTTAGTGCCCACGCGTTGCAACCCAGAGAGCCCCATCACGGACGCTTTGCCGAGCATGATCTATGAGCTGCTCGATGAGTTCAATGACTTATTCCCAGAGGAGCTTCCCTAAGGCCTTCCACCTTTACGAGGCATCGAGCACCAAATTGATTTGATGCCTGGTGCCTCCCTACCAAATCGTGTTGCATATCGCGTTGGACCAGATGAAACAAAGGAGCTCCAGCGCCAAGTGCAAGAACTTCTGGAATGCGGCTACGTAAGGGAATCCCTAAGCCCTTGCGCGGTCCCCGTGATCCTAGTGGCAAAAAAATATGGCTCATGGCGAATGTGTGTCGACTGCCGCGCCATCAATCAGATCACTGTCAAGTACAGACATCTAATACCGTGGCTCGACGACATGCTCAATGAGTTGCATGGCGCGACCCACTTCACCAAGATTGACTTGAAGAGCGGTTATCACCAGATTCGCATGAAAGAGGGTGATGAATGGAAGACCGCGTTCAAGACCAAATATGGGCTTTATGAATGGCTAGTCATGCCGTTTGGACTCACCAACGCGCCAAGCACGTTCATGAGGCTCATGAACCATGTGTTGAGGTAATTTCTGGGGAAATTTGTTGTGGTGTACTTTGATGATATTCTGGTGTACTCGCGTAGTCTAGAAAATCATGTAAAGCACCTTAGGCTTGTGTTAGAGTGCTTGAGACGCGAACACTTGTATGCCAACCTTGGCAAGTGTCGTTTTGCATCCGACACTACGAACTTTCTGGTCTACGTGGTCTCAAAAGATGGACTCCGCGTCGATGAAGATGATCGGCACTATTTTGTAGTGCATTTCTAGGGGTTGTTACCAGGTTTGAGGTGTCATTTGGATGGATTTAGTGCACAACTGTGGATTATGGAGTTAGAGAGGAGAGTGTGGATTTGGAGAAGCAAATTGAAGATATCCAGAGGAAGATGAGTTGACCACTGAGGATACGAAGAATAACCAAGGAGAGAGTCCACACGAGAGTAGAAGAACAATATGCTGAATTAAATTGATTCGTTCTCTTTACTCCGATGTCCAAATGGAGTGATTCCAATTCGAGGAGTTAGCTCTTGAAGTCTACTGCAAGTCCTCAAAATATGAGCGCGATCCGAGTTGGGAATCAAAAGTTATGGCATTTTTACGGAAGTGTCGCGGAGTTGAGGAAGCCAGAAAGGCCCTGCACGGTTAGCTGCACGGTTTGCTAACCGTGCAGGATGGTCGAAAGCAAACCGCGACCGCGGCCATCAGCGGGAGCGAGCCCGAACAGTTCCGAACTTTTATTTTATTTTTCCTTTTTCTTTATTTTATTTTATATTAGTTTATTTCCTTGTAGGATGATGTTTGTGTTCTTGGGGGTTTAGGTTAACATTATTTAACCTAACCTCCACAGCCTCCATTCATCATCTTCGGATCACGTTAGACCTAGTTTTCCATTCAGTATTGTTTTTCCCTTTTCCATTTTGTTTTCCATTTTGTTTAGGTGTCACGACAACGCCTTATCAAATTGGCGCCGTTGTCGGGGAATCTAAGGTTTGTATTTTCTTGTTTGTTTGTTTACCGATTTGATAACAAGACACTATCCTTTTCTTTTAGTTTTCTTTCTTTGTCTATGTTTTCGTTTTCGACTAACCCGCAGGAAGAGCAGAAGGAAAACCGCGACCGCGGCTTGGCCACCGCAGCCGCGGCAAACAATTCGAGAAGCAACCGCGACCGCGGCCTGGAAACCGCGATCGCGGCCACCGCGGCGAATTAGGGTTTGGTAAAAAAAAATAAAAAATAAAAAAATAATAATAATAATAATTCCGAAAAAACCTTAAACGGAATTTTTTTAAAAAAAAGTTCATCTCAAGCCAGCTGTCCAGAGTTCCCCATGGAGATGGTGTGCATCATGTTGTCAAGGAGGATACATTGCCCTACACTTGATTTGACAACGATGATGGCCCTACAGTCGACAGCCGAGGAGGAGGACCACTAGAGGCCCATACCACGATCATATCTGGGCCCATTTTTGTGGGTTTTGAAGGCCGTGCAACCCCGACATATTTGCTATACCACTACTCACCAAGTGGTTCCCTTTGGTTGCACGATAATGAAGACGATGGAGTTAATGAAGACACCCACCCAACACTGGAGACTTGTGCATACATTGTGTATACCGTCAGCAACAACGGAAGTGTCCAAGCAGCTTGGCGACGTTTGTGAGTTATTTTTTGCTTTTTCCTATGCTTCTATTCTTTTGTCTTTCATTACATTGAGGGCAATGCAATGTTTAAGCATGGGGGAGAGTTTTATACTGGCTATGTCGCTGAGGAGATGAATAAAAAGAAAAGAGCCAAATATTGAAAAAAGGCATACATAAGAAATCCTGGGATAGGTCAAAAACCCGAAAGGGCGGCCTAGGTAATAAGCAGGTGGCTTGGACCAGCATTAGGCTGGGGTAATATGAGGTCAAGAGTGATGTGAGTATATTGTGAGCCCATCTATTGAAAAATGAAATGAGTGGCTTGGTGAAAACCCGAAAGGGCGCCTTGGCAAAATGAGTGAAAAGAAGAAGAGTGATTTTTAGGAATCCTCATTTTACTTGGCGTGGTGACATAAGAAGAGGTGATATAAGGAGGATTTGGGTAGGTCACTCTGGGAGGTATAAGAAGATAGATGGGAGACTAGGATTAGAATTTATTCACTCTATGGTGTTTGGGATAAGCTTGGGGGAGGCACTCTGCTTTCCTTTTAGCTTAGTTGTGTGGGGTGTTGATTTGAGTTATTGTATGTTGTGCTGTGCTTATTTGTATGGTTGCCTTGAGTTTATTGTTGGGTGTGATTTTTGGAGGATTGATTTTTCTATGCTTCCTGAAACCTTGGGGATTGATTAGAGGAGTAGGTTGACTTTAGCTTACTCGAGGACGAGCAAGGTTTAAGCATGGGGGATTTGATCGGCACTATTTTATAGTGCATTTCTAGGGGTTGTTACCAGGTTTGAGGTGTCATTTGGATGGATTTAGTGCACAACTGTGGATTATGGAGTTAGAGAGGAGAAGTGTGGATTTGGTGGTTTGGAGAAGCAAATTGAAGATATCCAGGGGAAGAGGAGTTGACCACTGAGGATACGAAGAAGAACCAAGGAGAGAGTCCATACGAGAGTAGAAGAACAATATGCTTAATTCAATTGATTCGTTCTCTTTACTCAGACGTCCAAATGAAGTGATTCCAATTCGAGGAGTTAGCTCTTGAAGTCTACTTCAAGTCCTCAAAATATGAGCGCGATTCGAGTTGGAAATCAAAAGTTATGGCGTTTTTACAGAAGTGTTGCGGAGTTGAGGAAGCCAGAAAGGCCCTGCACGGTTAGCTGCACGGTTTGCTAACCGTGCAGGATGGTCGAAAGCAAACCGCGACCGCGGCCCGAAGGCCACAACCGCGGCCATCAGCGGGAGCGAGCCCGAACAGTTCTGAACTTTTATTTTATTTTTCCTTTTTCTTTATTTTATTTTATTTTATATTAGTTTATTTCCTTGTAGGATGATGTTTGTGATCTTGGGGGTTTAGGTTAACATTATTTAACCTAACCTCCACAGCCTCCATTCATCATCTTCGGATCACGTTAGACCTAGTTTTCCATTCAGTATTGTTTTTCCCTTTTCTTAGTTTAGTTCTTTGTTTTGTGTTTTTGGCTAGACAATTGAAGCCTTGGTTTGAATTTGATATTGAGATTATTCCTTTACTCTTTCTATGATTGTATTAATTCTCTCTCGTGTTTAATATCATTGATCATATATCGATTCCCCTTGATTTGTTGATTAGGACATCAAATAGATTGTTAATAGTAGTTCCCTCTAGTTTGACAACCTAGAGAAATTAGTATTATGCTATTGGTTCCCTTTTTCCATACAACCTGTTGAGATTGTTATTGATCATATTACTAAGGATTGGAGGATACTGGTTGAGAATCTAAATCCCTTAGTTTGTGTAGAGAATTAATTGCATGCAATTGTATGACTGGTTGCTACACTTGCATGTACTTATCTATTCCTGAATTCATTGTTGCTGTTAGATTCAATCTAGAAGGTCTTTTAGGTTATTTGATAGTTAGGGTTATCAGGATTGGTAACTTATTCAGAACAGGGATTAGGACATTCATGAGTATTGAGGACTATGAGTAATCAATGATCGATCAACCAAACTAAAAGTGGATATTTGTCTAGCCAAGCTTTCTATATTTTATTTATCGTTTTCTTAGTTAGTTTCATTCAACCCCCCCTCCCGTTGTCTTTGTTATCAATTGGTGAATGATTTTGCAAACATGAAATATAACTTGATTCTCTGTGGGATTCGACCCTTGCTTACCAGACTACATTAGTTAGGTTTGTTTAGGATTATTTTGTGTAGGTGTCACGACAACGCCCTATCAGAAGACAAAGTGAAGGCCATTCGAGATTGGCCTACACCCACAACACGAACAATGGTTAGAAGCTTCCTCGGCTTGGCAGGCTTCTACAGGAGATTTGTTCGCAACTTCAGCTTCTTCGCCGCGCCACTCCATGAGCTCACAAAGAAAGGGGCCGCGGTGAATTGGAAGGAAACCCACAATCACGCGTTCAACGCGTTGAAAGAGGCCTTGTGCAACGCGCCACTGCTACAACTTCCAGACTTCACCAAGCACTTTGAAGTGGAATGTGACGCGTCCAATGTCGGGATTGGTGGGGTCCTCCACCAAGAGAAGAAGCCCATTGCGTTCTTCAGCGAGAAGCTCATTGGGGCAACTTTGAATTACCCCACCTATGACAAGGAGCTCTACGCTCTTGTTAGCGTACTCAAGACATGCAGCATTATCTCTGGCCACGCAAGTTCGTGATCCACTCCGACCACGCGGCCATCAGCTATATGAAGAGTCAAGCCCACCTAAGCCGCCGCCATGCTCGTTGGGTAGAATTTATGGAGACGTTTCCTTACGTCGTTGTGCATAAAAAAGGTAAGGAGAATGTGGTCGCCGATACCCTTTCTCGCAGGTATGTTCTCCTTACTCATCTTCAATCTAAACTTTTTGGCTTCGCGTTGATTAAAGATTTATATCTGATTGATCCATTCTTTAAGCCAATTGTAGAACACTGCCTTAGGGACCGCGAGTTTGAGACATATTTCTTTCATGAGGGGTACCTTTACAAAGTCGGGCGCTTGTGCATTCCTAGCTCACCCAATAAGAAACTCTTCATCCAAGAAGCCCATGAAGGACGCGGTCATTTTGGGGGTAACCAAGACTCTAGCTGCTCTTCGCGAGCATTTCTTTTGGCCGCGCATGACCACTTAGGTGACGCGATATTGCACAAGTTGTGTCATGTGTCAACGCGCAAAGTCTACTTCCCATCCCTATGGTCTCTACACGCCATTGCCCATCCCATTAGGCCCTTGGGAAGATTTGTCTATGGACTTCATCACAGGTTTGCCTCTCTCTCGTAAGGGTAACGATTCAATCTTTGTGGTTGTAGACAGGTTTTCGAAAATGGCCCATTTTATCGCATGTAAAACCACACACACTGCTAGTGAAATCGCCGCATTGTTCTTTGACAACGTGGTCCGTTTACATGGGATACCTAGGTCTGTCGTGAGTGATCGCGATACAAAATTCGTAGGCCTTTTCTGGAGAACACTTTGGGGGAAGTTGGGTACCAAACTTTTGTTTTCCACTAGCTACCACCCTCAAACAGATTGTCAAACTGAGGTGACCAATCGAACCCTAGGAGCCCTCCTTAGTACCATGTTAAAATCCAACCCCAAGCGTTGGGAAGACTTACTTGCAATTGTTGAATTTTCTTACAACAGGTCTAGGCACTCCGCGACCAAGCTCACCCCGTTCGAGGTGGTCTATGGACGAAACCCGATGACTCCCCTAGACATGCTGCCGCGGCCTCTGAAGAACAATGAGCACCCTAGTACGGCCAACCGCGCCGCGATGATCAAGGACCTGTATCAAAGAACGCGGGAGCAACTAGAATTCCGCGCTGATCAGTATGCTACACAGCCGTAGGCGCCGACGCGTTATATTTGCCCCAGGGGACTTGGTGTGGGTGCATCTTCGCAAAGGCCATTTTCCGGCTAAGCACAAATCAAAGTTGGCCCCTCCGATGCCGTAGTCGAAAGCGTCACACTCCACCTCGAACCGACGAGTGAAGTCAGGCAACTACAGCAAAGGCGCGCTGCATAGGGAATTCTTCAAGGTGACAAAAGCAGCATCATGTCGTGGGAGCCATGTGATGGATGCCGCCTTCTTGGTCAGCTCGTGTAGAGGTGCGGCGATGGTGCTGAAGTCGCGGACGAACCTCTTGTAAAAGCCTGCCAGCCCTAAGAACGAACGGACCTGGGTGGGGGTAGTCGGAGTAGGCCACTCCTTGATGGCGCGTATCTTCTCGTCGTCCACACGTAAGCCATCTCTGGAAACAATAAAGCCAAGGAAATTTGTAGATGTAGAGCAGAAAACACACTTACCTTTGTTGACATACAAGCTCGCCTTCCTCAAGCAGTCTAATACCTGTCTAAGATGGTCAATATGTGCAGACAAACTACGAGAAAAGAAAAGTATATCATCAAAGTAGACAACGACAAACTTCCCCAAAAAAGACCGTAGCATATGGTTCATGAGTCGCATGAACGTCGATGGAGCATTGGTCAATCCAAATGGCATGACTAGCCACTCGTAAAGACCATACTTGGTCTTAAAAGTTGTCTTCCATTCACCACCCTCCTTCATACGAATCTGGTGATAGCCACTCCGAAGATCAATCTTGGAAAATAGGGTGGCACTATACAGCTCGTCCAGCATATCATCGAGGCGCGAAATGAGATGTATGTACTTGATGGTGATCTGGTTGATGGCGCGGCAGTCCACACACATCCTCCAAGTCTCATCCTTCTTCGGCACCAGAATCACAGGAACGGCGCAGGGACTCAAACTTTCCCGCACCCATACCTTTGTCCAAAAGATCTTGGACTTGTCGCTGTAACTCCTTCGTTTCCTCAGGAGAAGCTCGGTATGCAGCGCGGTTCGGCAGAGAAGCGCCGGGAAGGAAGTCTATCTGGTGCTCAATACAATGCACTGGAGGCAGACCTGGCGGAAGCTCGTCAGGCATGATATCCTCAAAGTCCTGCAAAACAGACAAAATAGCAGGCGGGAGTGCGGGCTCTACCGTAGTAGTGGCACAAAGGCGAGGAATAAGAAGGAAACAAGCAGACTTGCCTTGAAGTGTCGTTGTGAGGTCCCTGTGATGTGCCAGAAGAACTCTGGGTTCACAGGTGCCCCGTAAGGTAGACGCTGAAGCAGCGGACGATGCAGAAGAGCGGCCAGAAGAGGTATAAGGCGAAGGCGCCGGAAGAGACCGGCACTCGGTCGAGTTGGCCGAGCAGGCCCTGACTCGGTCAATAACTCGGTCGAGTTGTTGGCCGAGTTGGCTTCTGGAGTCCTGACTCGCTCCAGAACTCGGCCGAGTTTCTGGCTGTGGCGCTGACTCGGGCCACAACTCGGTCGAGTTGGTGGCCGAGTTTCCGTCTGTGGCCACAACTCGGTCGCTGACTCGGCCGAGTTGTCCTTTGGCATTCGCCCCAGGTGTTGTCGTTGCAGGCGGAGCTCTGGCGGCCTCTAGGGCCTTCTGGCGTTGGCGCTCGGCCTGGTCCTGTAAAATTTCCTGCGGACTCATGGGTAAGAAAGTCACGCGCTTCCCGTGGTAATTGAACATGTAAGTGTTCAAAAACCCATCGTGAAGCACACGACAGTCATATAACCATGGACGGCCCAGAAGCAAGTGGGTAGCGTCCATGGCGGTAACATCACAAAGCACAGTATCGCTATAAGGACCAATAGAAAAGGAAAGAAGACACTGTTGTGATACTTTGTTACTTGAACCATCTGAAATCCATTATAGACGATAGGGAGTGGGGTGTGGAGTCGTCGAAAGGTTGAAGTGGCGGACAACCTTCTCGTTGATGATGTTGCATCATGAACCCCCATCAATGATCACGCTCAGCGATGCATTCAAAAGCTTCGCTTGAGCATGAAACAAATTCTCTCTCTGCTCAGCCAGGTCATCCTCCTTGACGCTCAGAACGCGTCGTGTGACCAAGGCAAAGTGGTAGGTCTGATCGTCATGGTGGTCAGAAGTGTTGACCACACAGCCCTCAGCATCGGCTGTATATACAGCTGGAGGGTTTGCCGCGACGTCTTCCTCATCGACGTCGTCATAGCTCTCATATCCTGCAGACTGGGTGGAGAAGAGGACCTTCTTGGCATTGGGACAATTCATCTGGTAATGTCCTCGTCCTCCACACCTGAAACATTCCACATCGCGGGCTCTTTCAGAACGAGCGGCCTCTGTGGTTGGCGGTTGCGGGCGCCGAAAAGGAACAGACGGGGCTGCTCTCGGCGGCACTGTAGCAGACGCAGTACCTGTGCTTCTCCGGTCCTGTCTATGTGCACTAGATGTAGGAGTAGGGTCAGTGCCTGAAACCGAAGGAAAGGGTCTAGAACCATACCTAGAAGGTGTCGTGGACTACCAGGGTCTCTGTCTCTGGCGTTGTTGCTGGAGGTAGAACTTCTACGCAGTGTGCACGACATTGTTGAGGTCCCGAATGGGCAGGACGTCAACCTGATCCTGGATAGGCTGGTTAAGCCCAGTGAAGAACCTGGTGCGCAAGGTGCCCGGAGCAACACTAGCGCCAGCCTTGAAGTATATGTCTTCTAGGCGAGCGAAGAACTCCTGAGGCGAATCTGTGCCATGTCGCGCACGAGTGATCTCAGTCCGCATCTGCTCCTTGTAAGTGGAAGGCACATACTTCCGAGTCATGATGTACATGAGCTGATGCCACTCAGTAATGGGTGCCCAACCCATCCGGTAATGCTGCTGCGTAATACGTTGCCACCACGTCTGTGCAGCTCCCTCAAAATGTAGAGTCACGAGATCTACCTTCTCATACTCAGGGACAGTCAAATGACGCAGAACGTGCTCTGTGTTCTGCACCCACTCAAGAAAGACAGAAGGATCATATAAACCATAGAAATGTTTGATTTTTACCTTCACGTCTCGGCGTTGGATTGGTGGATGAGCTTGGCGGTCCTGAAACCTTATTGTAGGGTCCGCTAAGGGCTCGACTGGACGAGCACTATACGGTGGAGGAAAGCGTGCAGGATGTCGCGGACGCTGTCGTCCGGCAGCTGGGCGCTGAGGCTAGTGAGCTTACTGCTGGCGCTCGGGCTGGACAACGTGCCAATAGGCCTCCTGATTCTGAGGCAGCAAAGGAGGCGGCACATAGTTGGTACACTGGTGCTGAAGCTCAGGGGGATCCTAGAGAGGCGGATGAAATCCGTCAGCATATCCAAACTGACCCTCATCCTCCTCAAGGTCGTACTCATCAAACTGGTCCTCCTCATCAAAATAAAGAAGAGTGCGGGCACTCTGATGATCCTGGTAAGCATCAATATCAAACGGCACAGAAGTGGTCGGCCGTTGACGCTGACGTTGTCGCTGCTGCAGATGTGACCCAGACGGTTGGTTGTGGGCACGACCGATAGTAGGCTGTAATGTCGGTGAGCGGCCTTGCCTATGGCGACCACTGGAATGAACTTGATCGTCCTCATGTTCCTCTTGGGAACTCTCATCAGCGGCCTCTGCAGCTGCAGTGTTCTCTTCCCGGATCACTACTTGCACAGACCGTCATTGTCGACCACGCTGCGAAACTACAGTGCTGTCTCGTTGCGAAGCCAGGTGTTTCAGCTGACCTGGTTCCGATGTGGAGGGAAGCATCACAGCTTTACCCTTCGCCTTTTCCAAGGCTAGGGCGCTCAACTCATTTTCCTGTAGTTGATCCGGAGCAGAAGCGAGCGTAGTGACCGGGACCGGTTGCTGGCGAGCAAAGATTTCTTCATACCTCCGTTGGAATTCAGCAAATTGCGCGTCTCTTGCTTTGTCTCTAGCAAGCAGCTCGCGGATCATTTGTTGTTCAGCAGTCTCTGCGCCTATCTCACGTGTTGTATCACCTTCTGACATGGTACCTGACAGCAAGAAATGGCAAACCACAGGATCAAGAAGAACAACAACAGCAACAGAGACCCAACAAATAGGTAAGCAGAACCGAACTCAACAAGCAATCACTCGGGTAACTAATCTGGCTGGCCGTGTGGGCAGTTACGAGCAGGCTCAAGGCAACTCACACAACAATCAACAAAATCAA
Source organism: Rheum nobile (assembly GCA_027886185.1). Classification (NCBI taxonomy): domain Eukaryota; kingdom Viridiplantae; phylum Streptophyta; class Magnoliopsida; order Caryophyllales; family Polygonaceae; genus Rheum; species Rheum nobile. The sequence continues at coordinate 3,844,389 of WOAB01000511.1, forward strand.
GGCAATGCTCAGCAAAGACAATGTCGAAAGTAGATATGCAAGGATATAAGCACAGAAGTAAGCACAACACAGTCAACCAAGATATGCAACCCAGACGGTGAAAGATAGAGAAGACGGTAAATGAATCACTGCGATAACGGGGTTGAAGGTGCCGAAATCAAGACCGGGTTCTCCCTTCGTGCTGCGGAGAGACGCACTTGCCTTATTTTGGCTTGTGTGGTCTCGAAAAGTTTTTTTTTTTTTACTAACAGCGAATAGCCCAATTTTATTTTATTTTGATTCTGGGGCTGTTGGCTTACAACAAAAGTTCAGTAAAGTGCACAAACCGAACACAGAAAAAAATTTTGTGGCACACGAACAGCATAGAAATGCAGCAAAATGCACTAGAAATTCAGTTTGGCACTTCACAGTTCAGCACACAACACAGAAATATGCTTGAAACGCACAGAAATTCAGTAAACTGTGCACAGAAGTGCAGTAAACGCACAGAAATTCAGCAAACGCAGCACCAAAAATAAAATAAATGCAGTGATTCAAGTGGGAAGAGAAGGAGATTGCGAAGATGTAGATTTTTGGCGCAATCAAGGCAAACAAGGTCGCAAATGAACGATTTAAGCCTATATGCAAGCGTATCTACCACAAACACTATCCAAAACCAAGCAAAAACCAGAAAATTGCAGAAAATCTGTGAGCAGGGGTTCGGTTGTGCAGAGAAATAATTTTTTTTGTGGTTTTTGATGATGGTCGAACTTATCTACCACCAAACCTAGGGTTTGTCTTGTGTTTTTCAGATTCGAATTGCAAGAATTTTTTTTTTGGATTCCTAGAACAAGATCTAGGTTTTTTTTTTTTGATATGCAGGAATTGATTTGCGGAAATGAATGAGCGATTGAATGAAGAGTTGGAACGACTTACGCGATTCGAAGGCTCTGATGCCAGTTGATGTGACCTTGTCCGATGGAAAGACCACGATTCGATGTCAAGGACTGAGTGAATGCGTATTTGGGGGCGAACCAACTCCTCGGAAGGGACCCGGATTGATGAACGGTGGACTGGGGGCTGTCGGACCACAGTGGACTGAAGCGGAAGCGGCGGGTGCAAGGGTGGCGAGCGGCGGAAGGGGGGGAGGAGACGCGCGGCGGTAGTGGTGTGGTGGAAGTGGTGCGGCGGCAACCCTAGGGAGAAGAGAGGGGCAGCCGTGAATTAGGGTTTGTGGGGCGACAAGAACTAGTGTTAGTTCTTGTTGCGGGATTGCGGATAGTAACTGGATAGTTGGAACCAAATTAACGCGCCAGGATAGTTCGACTAGAAACGTGTTAATTTTGTGACGTCAGGGCCCGGGTTTGCAGGAGATTACTCGACTGGAAAACAAGCTCTATTTCGACGTCCCTAAAAAGGAAGACAAGAGTACCTATTTATACTAGAGAGTGGGCCTAATGGGCCAGACTCTCTAGTTACTAAATTTGGCGGCCCATTTAACATAAATGGAAACCACCTAGAAATAGCAGCTACTAAAAATAGAAATAATATTTATAAAATGTACTAAACAAGTAATGTCTAGATCGAACTGGATATAACTGTAGAGGAGTCAGTCACGGCTAAGCTGACGAGACACAGAAGCTCTGGCGTTGAAGTGATCTGGCCGTGACTGGCTACAAGTCTGGTCACCAAGGATTGTGTCGCTGCTTGGACACTCTTCGTTCTGGAATGGGTGATCAGACCCGTAGGTGGAAGTCGCATGGCGTCTTCCTCCTCTGTAGCTGACATGGGGGACTGGGTCACATCATGGAATCTGGACTGGCAAAGAAAATGTCAGCGATCTTATTCGTCGTTGGATCTGACCTATACTCCATAAAGTTGTTGTTATCCTTGCACTTATGGAAGAACTCTTGGACCACGGTTCTTCCTTTCATCCTACTATGTCGGACCTTGTACACTTCATTGTACACTTGCTTCATTTTAGTGCAGTTTTTTGGGTCCTGGTTAAGTGTTGTTGCAATCTTTGATGGTTTATTATGATTTTCTGTCATGACCTTACACAACTTATTCTGCTCAGGTGTCATCCTTCCAGCTGATGCATGCCCGTACAAGTCATCACCAATGACATGGTTGTGGGTTCCAACAACTACCTTGATTGTATATGAGTCCCTCGGTTTTTCTTGACACAACAATCTGAATGGACAATCACATTTTTTGCTCCTTGTTATTTGCCTTACTCTGTTTTCATCTTTAGGAATGTAAATTCCCGCTTTTTCACACAACAACCATGTCTTCCGAAGGCTTCCTTCACCAAGGTTTCTATCCTGACCAATAGTGATGCAAAAGTGATTATCAAAGCCAATCTGTCTAGCCCATTTAATTGCATCATCTCTAGAGCCGAATATTTCACCAGTGGTAAACTTCTCTGAATAATCTTCTGAAACAATCACTTCTTCAGGTGTAGGATAATCAAACTGCGGTTGTATGTGTAATGTCGGACACCCAAACTGAGGTGGAGCCTGCCACCTTACGGACGGAATTCCACTACGAGCAAAACTATCTAATCCCAGCATATGAGGTTGTTGAGGCGTCATAGATTCGCTGAACAACCCAAGTGAGAAGGGCGGTGGTGCCATGTCCCACGCATAATTCAGAGACAAATTGTTAATACCGTTGTTCACGATACTGTTCTCCTATTGAAGTAAAAAAACAAGTTAGCATAGAAGCATGTAAGAATCCAGTTTCTGTCAAACAAATCCATCTGTGACGAATAGACACATTCCATCCATCACGGATGGTAGCACCACATCCGTCACGTATGAACCATTTCCATACGTGATGGATGAATGACATTCATTCGTGACGGATGGAACAAGTCCATCTGTCACGGACAATTTTCTTTCAAAAATCAGTCGTCGAACAAAGTTCTTGCACTTGCAATGATCTAGTCAAAATTCAATATAACAGGGCCAAACAATCAAACATGCAGATTTGCACACAAAATCTCCAACTTTTTAGTACAACTTAATCAAAGATGAAATTTTTATGAACATATAGTAACAACTATTGAAATTACCTTAAGAAAGTGTTTGTTTTCCCAAAGAACAACTCAAACATATACATTCACAAGAAAGAACCATAAAATTCTTAACTTCTACTAACATGTAAAGTAAAAGCTTAAAAAACATACCTCATTGTAATAATAACCCCTTGAAACATCTTCTCCACCATTGAAGTTGGAAAATCATCTTCATTTGCCATGGAAAAGAACCAAAGTAATGGAAGAGAATGAAAGAAGTGTTGTGGGAGGAAAAGGGAAGAGTGATTGAGAGGTTTATGGTTTAATTTTGGCCATAATATTGATGAGATATGACGGGGTAGTTAATGTTGTTAGGTGGGGACAAGTAACATTCAATTTTCTGGTTGTTTACGTCGTCCGTGATGAAGCATTTGCATCCGTCCGTGACAGACCAAAGTGATCCATCAGTCACGTACGAATCACTTTGGTCCATCACAGACGGATATAAATGGTTCGTCATGGATGAAACGGTGCATGAAATAGCAATTTCACCTGTGCGTGAAATAGAAATCGTGTTTTTTATTTGACCAAATAATCAAAGATTATATATACAAATGAAATAAACCCATAATAGTTAACAATATAAGTTGTACGGTTCATCCACCAACGTACATATAATTCTGCACTTACCATTAAATAAGGAAATAATCAATTTAATATTGATCATAATCAACATGGAAAGGTCATCCAATATCATGAAAGTTAGATAAGAAAATTTTAAAGGAATGAATGAAAATTTTCTAACTAGAAAAGTTAGCTCGACAAATTGCTAACAAGAAAATAGCTATTATAAATAAAAAACACAAATAAGTAAAGAATAATATGAAAGATCAAAAATAAACTTAAACATACACTCAAAACATTGACATAAAAGCAAACAGTATAGGTATATTTTATAAAGTAAAAATGAAAATATACACCATAATTATAAATTACAAATTAATTAGTATTTTAAAAATTATTAATAGATTGAAAATTTAAAAATTATTAATATATTAAAAATTATAAAAATTGAACACCTTCAAAGATAATTGTATTTTTCTGATTTATGGGTGCCTACAAAGATAATATCTCAATTCTACACCTTCAAAGTTGAGACCCAAATTTATCACTTGATTCCCTTTATCGGCGTTGGAATTTCTTGCCAAAATGCCATATCGCGAGACTCTGTTCGAGCCCTGAAAATAAAGCATTTTTACAATCTGTGAGAGAGCATTTTATCTCCTTGTTATTAGACTTATATGGTGCGAAATGGAACACCATCTGTTTAGATAAAATATATATATACGAAAAGTCTATATGCATACGATATTTTGCCTAAATGCACACGATATTTTGCGCTTATTGTAAGCGTACGAGTTCGGTGCGCTTATTGTAAGCGTATAAGGGTAAAAGTGGAATTAAAAAAAAAGTAGTGTCAGGGGCTTATGCGCTTATAATAAGCGCACAACAAAAAGGGGCTCCAGGGCTTATGCGCTTAAAATAAGTGTATAGGTATGCGCTTACTTTAAGCAGCTCTTTCTTCTTCCTCCTTCTGCCCCCTTCTGCAACCCTAAAAACCCGATCGCCCCCCCGATTTACTTCTTCCTCCATCTTTTCTTCTTCTCCCTTAATCACAAAATCAAGGATGGCATCTTCTTCCTCTCGAGTGGGCGACCCAAACCGTGCAAACAAGGAGGCCGGCGGAGCTTCTGGCGGCGGCAGTGGCGACCTTGGGGCTCCGGCAACGTTTTCGGCGATTCCGGCAGCGATTGGAGGACTCTCCGACGACGGCGCTGCTGAGGAGATGCGTGGAGGAGAGGATGTCGGTCCCGAGGTTGTGGTCGGTGTTCGTGGTGGTTGGGTTGGTGGCGGGCCGGTCGGTGGTGGTGGTGATCCGGTCGGTGGTGTTTGGGTGGCGATGGAGGACGAGGACGACACAATTAGACAACGGGTGATGGGTGGTGCCAGACGACCGGTAACCCAATCGACACATGTGCCAGATGTGTCGATGGACTTTACTGTCACTCTCGCACCGATAGGCATCCACCAGGTATACTGCTGTTAAAATCATTATATTTTGGATTTCATTAAATTTTAGTTTCATTAGATTATGGATTTTAAGATTTTAGAAATTAAAAATTTAGATTTGTTAGATTTTAGAATTTGAAATTAGAATTACGAAATAGATTTCATTAGATATCGGATTTTAGAATTGAAAATACAAGATTTTAGATTTTGGATTTTAGAAATGAAATTATATATTTGTTAGATTTTAGATATGAATTTAGATTCATTAGAATTTATAATCGAAATGAAATTGTTAAAATTATGTAATTTATTTCAATTTCACTTTAGGCGTTGTAGCCCTTAATGGTCTATAATGGGCCAAAAACGCCTAATAAGGACGTATCGGGCCCAAGAAAGAGCAATGGGCCCAAAAACGCCTTATTAGGCCCAAAATTCAACAGCTCCTTGTTGGGTGGGATATGCCTAATAAGGTCGTATTTGGCCCAATAAGGAGCAATCTGTCCAAAAACTCCTTATTGGGCCTTAAAGGGCCTAATAAGGTGTTATAGGCCCTTTTAGGGCCGAATAAGGAGCAATTTGCACTGAAAGGCCCGAATGGGTCGTATTGGGCCGAATAAGGCCTTAGAGGCCATTTTACGACGGAATGGGCCGTATTGGTCCCAATAAGTCCGTATTGGGCCCAATAAGGCCTGTTGGGCCTGGCATCCCCGGAAAAGATGAGTCAAGTGAATCGAGCCCAAGCCCATTGCAGATCGAAAGAACAAAGGAGGAGGCGACAAGACTTCTCTGGTCGAATGCCCTCTGACAGGATCGCGAGAATCTCGCCATACATTTAATGCCCAGATCACGCAACGTCCATAGCATTCAAACCACCATAATTGCAGCAATTAAATGGCATAATCCTTGCCATTGCTCCCGACATTGAAGACGGAGATATTAGAAAAACACAACGGTCACAATGAAAAAGAACTTACCATATTTGGACGACGAAGAAGATAAGAAGATACGCACACAATTACGTTGAGGACACAAGCATTCTGGCTCACAAAGGGATCAGAACAACACTTACGCTCCCCGCCTAGCTCTCTAGCAATCATCTGCGCTTACTCCCCACCGGTCGCCACCTGAAAGTCACTGATCGGGTCCTACACGACCACTCGGTCTAAATTACGATAAGTTGTATCTCGATTTGATCCGATCAGTACATTATCTAATAAAATCATCTCGCTATTCTACATTTACTCTTTGCTTGTCAATTATCTGCTTGGTTTGGATTGTTTTCTATCACCCGATCGATTAGTTACCCCGTCTAAGGCGATTTAGGTCGTCCGATCTTTTCGCCCCAAAACAATTTGGCGCCCACCGTGGGGCAACTTGCCGATCACCCTTCTGAAACTTTCCAACCATGACTATTGACCCACCTACCAACAACGAAGAACTTCGTCTCGAAGACGAAACCCAAGATATAGGAAACACAACCGAATATCCTACTCCAACCCAGTTCCAAGAACTTTCCCAAAAAATGGCCACCCTTCAAGAGGAACTAGCCCAGCAACGCCAAAAGACCGAAGCCCTAGCCGCTTTGTCAACCCAATCCGAAGCCGAGATCGCGCAACTAACTCGTGAAAATGAGTCTCTTAAGTCGCAGGTACAGTCAGTGGCTTCAGGATCTAGGAACGTGCCCGTCCACGGCGGCACCCGAACACACCTCGACATGGACAACATCGAGCCGACGCCTCCGAGCATACGACGTCCTGGACACACTAAGGGTACGTCTCGAACTCCTTTCGCTAGTCCATTTTCGACTAACCATGTCACCTTTTCCACACCGATCGGGTCTGCTGGGACCCGAATCGATGAACCATAGGTTACCAATCCGCCAGATGTCCTGGCTCTTTTCTAGCAGACGCTCGACAGACACATGAAGATGATCGACGATCGCTTCAATAGGCTCCCAGGAGTCCCGCAACCAATCGAGAGAGAAACGTCCGGCGGATTTGAAGAATCCCCGTTCGTCGAAGAAATCGCAAGGGTCGAGATCCCCAAGAAGTTCCATCTCCCCAACATGGCGATGTTCGACGGCACCACCGATCCAGATGACCATATCTCTCTCTATAAACAAAAACTAATGGCTGCATCTGTTTCAAGGGAGAACCGCGAGGCAGTCATGTGCAAAAGCTTTGGCACAACCCTCACGGGTCCCGCACTAACATGGTTTATGTGTTTGCCTCAGGGAATGATTACATCCTTTGCGGATCTGGTCAACTCTTTCAAGAGTCAATTCGCTAGCAGTCGGAGGCTCGAAAGACAATCAAGTGACCTCTACCGAGTCACACAAAGGTATAACGAACCCCTTCGGAATTATCTTAACAGGTACAATAAGGAGAAAGTGGCAATTCTCCACTGTGACGTCACAACCTCCATCGAAGCCTTCCGACAAGGCTTGGTCAAAGACAGCAATCTCTACGACGAGATTACCAAGTATCCATGCAAAAGTTTTGAAGATGTCCAGGCCAAAACCATGGCCGAGGTAAGGTTGGAAGAGGACCGTGAGTCGCGTAAAGCCTCACACGGACCCGATCCATCCGACCGTAAACATCCCTCCGACAACCGTCGAGACAGACGATCTCATCCCTATTCTCGTAATCGAAATGAACCAAATCAGGTAAACTCTTTCCAAGACAGGTCACAGGAATGGAGAGACGGTCCGACGTTGCCTCCTAGGGTCCAGTCTTATAATTTCAATGTTTCTGTGTCGGAGCTCGTCAAGAGTTTCGGCAAATATGGAAAAGAGGTAAGATGGCCCTGAAAGAGCGACCGACCGGATGTCAAGAAGGACATGAGTCGATGGTGCGAATTCCACGGCGACCACGGTCATTCGACCGACGAGTGCATCGCCCTGCGGAAGGAAGTCGCTAGGCTGCTCTCACAGGGACTCATGCGCGACGTAATCTCGGAGCAGGCAAAGGCTACCATGGAACGTCGAGATCAGGTAAAACAGAACAAATCCCCATCTCCCGTCCATACAAAAGTTGTCAATACCATTTCAGGTGGATCGGATATATGTGGAAACACATACTCCGCGGCTAAGCGACACACTAAGGAAAGCAAGGGCGACAAGCCCGAGGCATCGGAATTCAAGCCAAGGAGGACGTCTAACCTTCCGACGGTCACATTCGACGAATCCGATTCCGACGGGTCGGATAGTCACCACGATGGTCTGGTAATCTCTTTGTCTATTGGTAATTGTTTAATACGGAGAGTACTAATCGATACAGGGAGTTCGACAAACCTCTTGACTCTTGACGCACTTAAAGAAATGGGTCTGACTGAGAACGACCTAATCAAGAAGTCGACCCCACTGGTCGGGTTCAGCGGTGAGGTTAAGCATACGACTGGTGAAATCATTCTAACCACATACGTTGGAGGAATCAACCAATAGGTGAAATTCTTAGTCCTAGACTGTCCGTCTCCCTATAATTGTATTCTTGGCAGGCCATGGATACACGCTATGAAGGCGGTACCTTCGACATATCATCAAGTCATCAAATTCCCCACTGAATGGGGAGTCCAAGAAATCAAAGGAGATCAAAGGACCGCAAAAGAATGATACGTCGCTTCCATGAAAAGCGCAGTCGAACACAAGACCGCATAGCAACCACAGAGCGGCGAAGGGCCTAGTCGGTACGTCGAACCAGAAATGGAAAAACTCGATGAAATCGCACTAGACCCTTCAAAGCCAAACCAAACGGTAAGGGTCGGGTCGGACTTGGATGATTCGACCAGACAACAACTTCTTGACTTTCTCAGGACCAATGCCGACTGTTTCGCATGGTCGCATGAGGATATGGTCGGAATATCTCCAAACGTTATTACTCATAAATTAAATGTAGATCCATCTCATCCCCCTGTCAAGTAAAAACGCAGGAAGTTCGCCCCCGAGCGGAACAAGATAGTCGACGACGAAGTCAAAAGCTTATTGGAAACAGGAAAGATCAGGGAGGTCCACTATCCTGAATGGCTAACCAACGTGGTCGTAGTCCAGAAGAAGAACGGCAAATGGAGAGTCTGCATCGACTTCACAGACCTCAACAAGGCTTGTCCCAAGGACTCGTTCCCTCTACCCCATATCGACACCATGGTCGATGCCACAGCGGGGCACGAAATGCTTACCTTTATGGACGCTTTCAGCGGTTACAATCAGATCCTTATGGAACCCGACGATCAAGAAAAAATAGCATTCATCACCAGCCGAGGAATCTATTGTTACCAAGTAATGCCCTTTGGTCTGAAAAATGCAAGGGCTACGTATCAACAACTAGTCAACAAAATGTTCAAAGACCAAATCGGAGACACGATGGAAGTCTACATAGACGACATGTTGGTCAAGTCCAAAAAGAAAGGAGATCACATAGACCACCTACGCGACAGCTTCGAGGTGCTTGAAAGGTACAACATGAAACTAAACCCTACTAAATGCTCCTTCGGAGTGTCGTCAGGGAAGTTCTTAGGATACATGGTGACACAAAGAGGAGTAGAGGCCAGCCCAGAACAAATCAAGGCTCTCATCAACCTTCGATCCCCCCGATGCGTCAAAGACATACAGAAGCTCACAGGTCGGATAGCAGCTCTGAACAGATTCATCTCCAAATCATCCGACAAGTGCAAACCCTTCCACGACGCACTCAGGAAGAACAAGTCCTTTCAATGGACGGAAGAACACGAAGCAGCGTTCCAAAACCTCAAAGAGTATCTGGCCAGTCCTGTGTTACTAGCCAAACCCAAAGGCGACGAGCCCTTATTTCTTTATCTTGCAGTGTCAGAATCAGTCGTAAGCGCAGTACTGGTCAGAGAGGAGAATGGCAAACAGTCGCCAATATACTACATCAGTCGAACGCTGTTACCAGCCGAAACAAGGTATTCGTCACTTGAAAAGCTCGTGCTATCATTGGTAATGGCTTCGAACAAACTCAAACCATATTTCGAATCCCATACTATTACTGTTCGCACTAATCATCCCATGAGAGATATCATGAGGAAACCTGAGTTCACAGGACGAATGACCAAATGGGCCATACACCTCAGCGGTTACGACATCGAATACGAGCCCAGGACAGCGATCAAGTCGCAAGCCTTAGCCGACTTTGTGGCCGATTTCAGTTCGACCCTAGAGCAAGAAGCCACAAAAGAAGCAACACAACTACTCGCGACGGACGAGGCGGGTACATGGGAGCTCCACACAGATGGGGCATCGAATGCCAGAGGATCGGGGCTAGGGGTCGTGCTAAAATCGCCACAAGGAGACAAGATAGCTCAAGCTGTCAGATGTGAATGGGATGCAACTAACAACGAAGCTGAATACGAAGCACTCATATTCGGACTCATCTTGGCTCGTGACCTAGGGGTCCGAGAGATCGAAGTCGTTTGCGACTCTCTGCTAGTCGTAAACCAGATACAAGGGGCGTACAATGCCAAGGACGCCAGAATGATAGCCTACCTGGAGGTAGCCAAGAAACTGATCGGACAATTCCAAACATTCAACATCAGACAAGTGCCCAGGGATCTTAACTCCTAAGCTGACGCACTCGCTAATCTAGGATCCGTCCTAGATTCGAAGGAATTTCCACACATACCATTGGCCCACATCATGACGCCAGCCGTCCCAAGGACATCCGTCGAGTCAACAACATCGCTTGAAGAACTCGTTGCCATGGAAATAGGCGACCGACTAGAAGAAGACATCGTCGACACCAATGACGACTGGATACTACCTTATATTAGATGGTTGAAAGACGGCACTCTACCCGACGACAAGACAGAAGCAAAAAGGCTCAAGGTACGAGCACTCTCTTACGATATCATAGATAACATCTTGTACAAAAGGTCTGTTACAGGACTACTCCTACGATGCCTCAAGACTCCAGAAGTTGGGCGTATGTTGCAATCATTGTACGAAGGGGAGTGTGGCAACCACACCGGCGGACGAAGCCTCTCGGGTAAAGCCCTACGAAACGGGTACTATTGGCCAACGATGAACAAAGATGCCATGGAATACACCAAGAGATGCGACGCCTGTCAGCGGCATGCACCCATCCATCATCAGCCTTCAGAGCTCCTCCATCCGACCCTAGCTCCATGTCCCTTTATGAGATGGGGAATGGACATCGTCGGAAAGCTCCCCCCCCCCCCCCCCGCGTCGGGTCAAAGAGTCTTCTTCCTTGCCATGACGGACTACTTCTCTAAATGGATCGAAGCCGAAGCCTACAGAGAGGTAAAAGATCAACACGTCATTTCATTCATAAAATGCAATATCTTGTGCAGATTTGGCATCCCGTCAGAAATCGTGTGCGACAACGGCTCCCAATTCATCAGTCACAAGACTCGAGCCTTTTGCGATCAATGGAACATCAAGTTGGGCACATCCACACCTCGGTATCCGCAATCCAACGGACAAGCCGAATCCAGCAACAAGATCATCATCAACAACCTCAAGAAACGCCTCACAGGAGCTAAACGCAAATGGGCAGACGAACTCCCACTTATTCTCTGGTCCGACAGGACTACTCCAAAGAATGCGACCGGGCAATCGCCTTTCTCTCTCGTCTACGGGAGCGAGGCGATCATCCCGGCTGAGTTACTGGTTCCGACCGCTCGCTGCAACCTTCAGACAAATGAACAAAACGACATCGAACTAGCACACAATCTAGACACAGCGGACGAGATCAGAGAGAAAGCCCGAATCAGGATGGTCAGGTTCCAACAACAAGTCGCAAGGAGCTACAACAAGAACGTCTGAATCAAGGCATTCAAGGTCGGAGACTAGGTCCTCAGGAAAACTTTCCAGAACACTAAGAACCCATCCGACGGAAAGCTAGCACCACAGTGGGAAGGACCTTACTTGATCACCGAAGTGGTCGAACATGGAGCATATCAGTTAAAGGATAAAGACGGACAACCGATCCCGAGGAGTTGGAACGCAGCACATCTAAAACTCTACCATTTCTGAACCAATGAGGTAAAACATCACACAAATCTTATACCTCGCATATACATTGCTATTTGTCGCATACAAATCGCATGCTATTGCATATACATTGCTATCTGTCGCATACAAATCGCATGCTATCGCATATACATTGCTATCTGTCGCATACAAATCGCATGCTATCGCATATACATTGCTATCTGTCGCATACAAATCGCATGCTATCGCATATACATTGCTACCTGTCGCATACATACCGCATGCTATCGCATGTACATCGTTATCTCCTTTTACATGTCATCATTTGACAATAAGCGAGGACTTCCTCCTTACAAAAACACAAACGCATAACAACATTTACATTGGATCTTGTCATCCGCATAAAAGCGCTTACATTACATTACACGATCGATCAGAACACGGGGAGATGACAACACATGCACATCGGCACACCGCCTGCCTTACACAAAACATAAGGTACAACACCTTATTATATTTACGCAATAAAACATATTGCTTACCTCCCCGGCATAATGTCATGACTAACACATACACAAACACATCGCAGGCCTGCTCTACATACATACATACGGTGAAACCCCACTCGACGGAGCACACGGGTGAAACCGACACATACGAAATACAAAACGTCGTCGACAACTTCCTAGGAAGTCCGACGAACATGTACGAAACAAACTAGCATACGACTCGATATGTAAAAACGCAATTGCATCGGAATAAAAGCATTTTTATACATAAAACGCGACCCGCGATGGTGGACGGGTCGCCAAAACACATTGTCTGCCTACACATCTATAGGAATTTACCAACAATCATTCAGAAATATCCTGCGACCCGCGATGGTGGACGGGTCGCCAAAACACATAATATTCAAACCCATACACAGGTGGGGCAAACGAAGTCATATTACGCGAAGAAAACAAATCAGACGTCGAGGACAATGGCATTACCTTCCGCATGGCCTGGCTCCAGAGATGCTATCTCGTCAGTCGGCTCGACATCGCCAGAATGGGCCTCGTCCTCATCGGCGCCTTCATCCATGGCCTCTTCTCCGACGCCGGCCAAGCAAAATAGCTCCTGACCAGGATCGCCCTTTGGGAACATGGAGTCCAGAGTCTGCTTCTCCGCTTTCAGGTCCCAGAGCTCATGCTTGCCCTCGTTGAACTCTTCGATCATCTCGATGCGCGACTTCACAGCATAAAAGGCCCCGATATCGCCAGCAATCTGGCCATTGGCAATCCGAGCCCGCTTCACCTCCTCCTCAATGCCTGATCGGCACTCTTCAAACTCCCTCCGACTTGCGACCAACTCTTCTTGACAGCTCTTCAGCTCCCTGGTGAGGCGACGCTCAGTCTCACGGCAGCGACTCTCCGCTCCCTCCAGCTTGGTCTTCAAAGACGCAAGGTCGGACTCTGACCTAGCGGCCCTGTCCTCGGCCTTGACAAGCATCGCCTGAACACTGGAGTAAGCTCCCAAGAAATACTGGAAGGCCTGACAGAAAGACACACGACAACACAAAAACACAATCAAGAAACGCGGTCGAGCAAAAAGAAACATAAAAACAAGAACAAAGGGCAACTCACCCTCCACGCGGAGCATCCCGCTTCACCAATGCAGTCTAGAGGGGAGACGTCCTTAACTTCCGACTTCAAAGTCGGGTCCTGAGCGCGAAAAAGGTCGGCGATCGACTGTCCGACGGCACAGATCTTGCCGACCCCCTCAGCAGTCGCACTCTTCTTCCTAGGGATGTCTTCCACCTTGACGTCTTCAGGGCGAGCGCTCGCCTTCCTCTTAGAGCTAGTCTTGACTGGAACCGTCAGATCCACCAGATTCGGTTTGCTTGACGCGGCTTTGGCCGCCGCCTTCCTCTGCTCGATCAGGCTTTTCCCTGACGCCACCCTCAAACGAGAACTCGATCGACCACCAGGGGAACCTGACACGACAGAACAACAGAAAGGGAGAAATCCTAAAGTACACGACAAAATGAAAAATAGTAAAAGACGCCTAGAGTCAAGAATCTACCTTTTGTACGAGACGATGAGGCATTCGACATGTCGTCTTGAGAGGCAGGGGTCGTCGACAGCAGGTTGACGTTCATAAACTTTCTTTCAAACGCGGGAATTTCAAGGACAATCTTCGACAAGCCTTCCGACCGGCTACTCACTTCTAGATCTTCTGGTTCGGGGACTATAAAAAAGAAAAGTTAAGGCAAGAGTTAACACACATAAAATACGCGAGAGAGAAGACAAATACATACTATCGATTCGCCACTCCGTCAACAAAAACGGACACTCTCCCTCCTTCTCCAAAGAAGAACGTTTGACGAAAAAGAACTTCGACCCCCATCCGCGGTCGTTGACATCAGGGCTCTGTACCAAGGGCTTCCGACCATGTCGGATATGCAACTGAACGCGACAGAAACTCTTCGACCCAATAAAGTAGTTATACCACAGAGCGTCAAAATCAAAATCGGCCCCAGTTTGAACATTCACGACGTCTAAAACCCTAAGAACTCTCCACTCTTGAGGCATTACTTGACATGGCGCCAGCGCCAAAGTGGCTAAAAAATCCCTGACAAGGGGAGAGAAATGAAATTTATGCCTTATTCTAAACGGGTATGCGTAGAAGCAAATCCATCCTTCGTAACGCGCATCGGCCCTCTCGTCTGGATGAGGCAACCTGGCGACCATCTCCGATGGAAAGCCTCCGACTTGGAGAACTTGATCCAGCTCCGCCTGGGACAAAGTGCTAGTCAATGCATCCGACTCCTTTAAAATGAAACGAGGAGAAGTTTCGCCTTCACGAGAATCGGAAAGAGTCTTCGATGACTCAGAAGCCTCGATGGAAACCATTTCGAGAATGGAAAGAGAGAGAGATCAAAGAGCTATGACTAGAGAAATCAGAAAACTATGGCGAGAGAGATCGAGAAGCTTACCAGAAGAAACTTGTAAAGGAAGATGGGATGAAGACTAATCGATTCCCTATGCTCTGGATTTATGGAGGGAAGTGAAAATTTGCAGAGGCGTCGCATCATGCCCCGATCACGCGCCACGTAGCCCTGAGCAAACGCGCCAAAAAAGGATGGTGAAGATCGTGTCTAGAGAAGTTGCCACGGATTCCGTTTTACTTGCCTAAACCGAAAGCCCAAGGCAACTTGGGGCTATTGTTGGGCCTGGCATCCCCGGAAAAGATGAGTCAAGTGAATCGAGCCTAAGCCCATTGTAGATCGGAAGAACAAAGGAGGAGGCGACAAGACTTCTCTGGTCGAATGCCCTCCGACAGGATCGCAAGAATCT
This sequence comes from Rheum nobile, assembly GCA_027886185.1. Classification (NCBI taxonomy): domain Eukaryota; kingdom Viridiplantae; phylum Streptophyta; class Magnoliopsida; order Caryophyllales; family Polygonaceae; genus Rheum; species Rheum nobile. The sequence goes on from WOAB01000511.1 coordinate 3,859,759, forward strand.
CGCCATACATTTAATGCCCAGATCACGCAATGTCCATAGCATTCAAACCAACATAATTGCAACAATTAAATGGCATAATCCTTGCCATTGCCCCGGCATTGAAGACGAAGATATTAGAAAAACACAACGGTCATAATGAAAAAGAACTTACCATATTTGGACGACGAAGAAGATAAGAAGATACGCACATAATTACGTTGAGGACACAAGCATTCTGGCTCACAAAGGGATCAGAACAACACTTACGCTCCCCGCCTAGCTCTCTAGCAATCATCTGCGCTTACTCCCCACCGGTCGCCACCTGAAAGTCACCGGTCGGGTCCTACACGACCACTCGGTCTAAATTACGATAAGTTGTATCTCGATTCGATCCGATCAGTACATTATCTAATAAAATCATCTCGCTATTCTACATTTACTCTTTTCTTGTCAATTATCTGCTTGGTTTGGATTGTTTTCTATCCCCCGATCGATTAGTTATCCCGTCTAAGGCGATTTAGGTCGTCCGATCTTTTCGCCCCAAAACAAGGCCCATTATGCCTTTATTGGGCGGAATGTGCCTTAATTGGCCCAATAATTTTAGTTACCAAACATCTTCGGATTAAATTTCAGTTAAAGAATATAAATACATTTTTCAAACAAGTACGATTATAATAATCTAACAAATAAAAAATGTAGGCGGTACGAGACGCATTAGGAGGTTCTGAGGGGTTGACACATCCGGCTCCGGTAGCGGACCGACGTGTCGTGCCTCGGAGGCATATCTCAGACATCGTCCGTCGACGCGCTTCTCTGCTATGAGCCGATTTTTTAGGTGCAGCATCACCAGTTCCTCAGCCTTCTGTTCAGACCGAGGATGATAGCATGGAGGACGTGTATGTTGACGATATGGCAGTTGATGAGGAGGCACAACAGCCACATCAGATGTCAGATGATGACGAGGGATTGGAGGGAGAGTACAGGGTTTCTTTTAACCCGATTTTGTCGACGGATGAGACCGACCCTCCAACCGCAACCACTCATTATGCCCCCTCTCCTGTGGCCTTTCCCGTTCCATCCCCGATCCAGGCCGATCCTTCTGTCCCCTCCCCTGTAGCTTCCCTGCCACCCGCTCCTTGCAATGCACCTCATCCTCTCGGGGCACCCGTTCTAGGCCAGGCTCCTTGGATGCCAGGAGGGCCACGCATCCATATCCTCCTTCAGAGCTACACGACCCACATCGACAGGGCAATTTGGGACCTGACCCCTCTTGGCCCTCCTGTCCATATTGTTGCCCCCATCCTTCCGCGAAACCGATGCATGAGAGGTCGAGGAGGTCGAGGAAAGGCCGCTCTAGAGGCTGCTCCAGAGGAGGCCGCTCCAGAGGTTGTTCCAAAGGAGGCCACTCCAGAGGCTGCTCTAGAGAAGGCCGCTCCAGAGGCTGCTCAGGATCCCCGTGGTACGGGTCGTCAGCGCCGCCAGCCGACTCAGGAATCGGTACGTATTTAGGGTACAGTCCCGCTTTAGGTGAAATATAAATTTTAATTTTAATTTTTGTAACTAATATAAATTATCGAACATTCAGACCCGCAAGGTCTTGAAGGTCCACTTTCACGTCGGTTGGACCTCTCCAATACATCAGACCCAGGCCAGACACATGGTTTTAGCTGGCGAAGCGTAGCGGTCTCACCCACCTACGCAGGCTAGGCACCGGAGCAGTGGATCATGTGTTGTTGTAGGCTTTTGTCGAGAGATGGCACCCTGAGACATCTTCGTTCCATTTTCCATGGGGCGAGATGACCATTACATTGCATGATGTTTATGAGATTCTCAGGGTGCCGATTACCGGGAGGAGTTGCACGGGTAGCATAGGTATAGATCTGACTCAGCGGGTCGCGTGCTTCTTTGGGCATGACGACACCACACAAATGAATAGATGGTACAGCAGCGGCGACATTCCATTGGCCTGGCTACAGAGTGAGCTCGTGCAGATGATGAGGGCACCGTAGAGGGACGAGAGCACTATAGCTACATTGTATCTGTTCCTGTTGCTCGGCAGTACAGTGTTGGTCGACAAGTCTACGAAAGCAATCAAGAACAAGTGGTTGTCATTGCTTTTCGACTACGCATGGGGTGCGGTGATATTGGCGTTACTGTACAGGAACTTGGGACAGGCGTCCAGACAAGATGCACACGGCATTGTCAGTTCTGGCATACTATTGAGGGTAATAAATGTCATTTTAATTAATAAATTTAAAATATAAGTTATAAATTTTTATTTATTCTTATCGTTCGATCTTGATCTACAGTCATGGATATGGGCGTATTTTCCCCATTTCCGTGGACATTATGTCATGGACCCTGCTGCCATTGGCGCCGATGTTGTTGCTTTCAGAGATGAACATGAGGTTCCATAGGGCAAGAATCCTGGTCGTTTGGTATGTATGTGCCAAATTCTAGACAACATCAGATATGAGGAGGTAATCTGTTTCGTTATATTAATATTTTATTTTATAATATATATTGACGTAAAATACTAACTTCATATAAATTACTTGTTACCGGTTCATTGGTTCCCTTTTGCTCAGGTATCATTCGATCGGCCGGAGTACGCTCCTTCTATGTTCAGAGGTATAATCCAGATCTTGGATATACAAGAGCCGTATCTGCCAGACCGTATCCTTCGGCAGTTCAGGCATGTATAGGGGATCCCGCACTTACCTCTAGAGCCTAAATCAGTCACCCGCTTGAACAACCTAACCCACTATGAAGTCACATTCGAGGATGATCTGTTGGGGGCGTGGGATGAGGATCTAAGGCCTCTGATCCAGATTGAGAATCCACCAGCTACGCGTTATTGGGATGTGACGGATGACTATTTGGATTGGCTGGACGATTATTCTCATGTGATGGTGGATCCCAGATCCACTAGACAGGATCGTCCCGTGGGCCCTGTACATCCCACACCTTCGGTGGATACTCTTGTAGTATTTTTAATTCGTTTAATTTAATAAATGTTTATTATTAAATTGTCATATATAAATTCTAATGGGTAGTATCATTACGAATACAACGGAACCAGTTGGTTGCAGATGAGCTCCGTGCATATTTAGAGACGCTGATGGATAGGAGCGTTATTCCCGCTGAGAAGGTTCAGATGTTCATGAGTCGTCTATTGCATATGCTGACTGATGACACTCCTTCGATAGCCGCCCCTCCACCTCGTGCGTCACAGATTTTTAGGGATTCTATACACGAGGATGGGGAGGGTAGTGGGAGTCAGCCGGGTGGAGATTAGGGATGTTATGTATGTGTTTTTTGTTATGTATATATTGGACTTATGTATGTGTTTTTTGTTATGTATATATTTTATGTTATTTTTCATAGTTTTCATGGATTAGTCCTGAAATGCAAAATGTGCCAAAAACCCAAGAAGTGCAAAATGGGCCCAAACTTGGCCCAATAGTACTTATAAGTCATGAAATAGGCCAAAAGCCTAAAAAATGCAAAATGAGCCCAAACTAGACCCAATAGCACCATGAAATGTGCCAAAAGCCCAAAAAATGCAAAATGGGCCCAAACTAGGCCCAATAGCACTTATTAGTCATGAAATGTCCCAAAAATTACAAAATTACAAAATGGGCCCAAATTAGGCCCAATAGCACTTATTAGTCATGAAATGTCCCAAAAACCGAAAAATACAAAATGGGTCCAAACTAGGCCCAATAGCACTTATTAGTAATGAAATATGCCAAGAACCCAAGAAATGCAAAATTAGCCCAAACTAGGCCCAATAGCACTTATAAGTCATGAAATAGGCCAAAAGCCCAAAAAATGCAAAATGAGCCCAAATTAGGCCCAATAGCACTTATAAGTCATGAAATATGCCAAAAGCCCAAAAAATGCAAAATGGGCCCAAACTAGGCCCAATATCACTTATTAGTCATGAAATGTCTCAAAAACCGGAAAATGTAAAATGGGCCCAAACTATGCCCAATAGCACTTATTAGTCATGAAATGTGCCAAAAGCCCAAAAAATGCAAAATGGGCCCAAACTAGGCCCAATATCACTTATTAGTCATGAAATGTCTTAAAAACCGACAAATGCAAAATGAGCCCAAACTAGGCCCAATAGCACTTATTAGTCATGAAATGTGCCAAAAACCGAAAAATGCAAAATGGGCCCAAACTAAGTCCAATAGCACTTATTAGTCATGAAATGTGCCAAAAACCCAAGAAATGCAAAATAGGCCCAAACTAGGCTCAATAACACGTATAAGTCATGAAATAGGCCAAAAGCCTAAAAAATGCAAAATGGGCCCAAACTAGGCCCAATAACACTTATAAGTCATGAATGTGCCAAAAGCCAAAAAATACAAAATGGGCCCAAACTAGGCCCAATAGCACTTATTAGTCATGAAATGTGCCAAAAACCCAAGAAATGTAAAATGTGCCCAAACTAGGCCCAATAGAACTTATAAGTCATGAAATGTGCCAAAAAACCGAAAAATGCAAAAGGGCCCAAACTAGGCCTAATAGTATGGATTAGTCATGAAATGGGCCAAAAAACACAAAAAATGGGCCCAATAAGGCCGAATTAGCATTTTTAAGGTACAAACGAACAATAAAGCAAAATTATTAAAGTATAACTTACAATTAGATAAGAAATCATAATATTTTATCACTATAAACTTGAATTCTTCGACTTCTTCACCTTATAACTTACAATTTTCGAGTTCTTCATATTTTATGCTATAGCGTAAGTATAAAGTTCAATATAAAATTTCATAAGACTTTGTCATATCATATGACTATATAGTACAATTAATAACTTCTTTATTCTTATTATTTTACATTAGGATAAACTATAATTAGCGACTTCATAAGACTTCATGCTATGGCGTAAGTATAAAGTTCAAGTATAAAATCATAAGCCTTCGTCATATCATATTTAACTTCATAAGACTTTGTCATATCACATTAGTATATAATAAAAGTGATAACTTCTTAAGAAATAATATTAATACATTAGTAAAAACTATAAAATTGGACTTTTTTCATACTCCATGCTATGGCGTAAGTATAAAGTTCAAGTTAAAACTTCTTAAGATTTTGTAATATCACATTACTATATAGTACAAGTGATATTTTTTAAAAGAATGATTATTTTACATTATTATAGACTATAATTAGCGACTTCATATGACTTTATGCTATAGCGTAAATATGAAGTTCAATATATAACTTTAGGTTCGTAACTTCATAACATAAGACTTCTTCATATCACATTAGTATAGGTATAATACAACTACTACTTGCTTAAGAATTCATTATATTACATTAGTGTAAATTATAATTGATGAATATTGTATAAGTATAAAGTATTAAAATCTTAAAAAATCAATTAATATTATCATAAAGTTATGTTATGAATGCCTTTAATCACGAAAAATAACAATTAATATTATCATTAAGCCCACCTGGGCCTATATTTGGGCCCAATACTGTATAACGGCCGATTCCAACGGGTATAAATCTGACCGTTTGTGCGCTTATTGTGAGCGCACAAACAGCCATTTTTCTAACGGCATAATTTTCCGCCTATAAATAACATAGTCAATTTCATTCTCTTCCACATCCAAACACAACATTCAACTCACATTCGGTGGCTTCAATCTTCAACGGTTGTTTTTTGTGCGTTCCCGAGCTCAAGATCCGCCGTGTAGAGGAGAAAACTCGACCCGCGAGGGATTATTCAGTTTCTCGGTAATGTTATTCATATTTCTTTGGCTTTATATTTTTTTAAGAGTTTATAGCTTGTGATAAAAAAAATCATATTCTAGATCATTGGATATTATGGCTTCATCGTCCAGCACGTCCAGCAGTGCACAGGCTCCGGTTACAATGTGCCAATGCAAATTCCCGGTCGTCTTGTACACTTGCGACATGCCCATTCACTACAAAAGAAGGTACCTCGCATGTAAGGATTACATCTCAATGGAACGGGATGGGGAGATGAGAGGGTGTCGTACCTTTAAGTGGCTTGATCCACCATATGACGACAATGCTGCCAAGATTATCAGAGAATTGGTGATGGAAAGAAATGAGCTTAAAAAGTTGTGCGATACCCTTTCAGATTCAAACGTGAAGTTGAGGAAAAAGATATATTATCGGGGTTATGATTACAAGCAATAAGTGTATTATGTCTTTTGATTACATAAGTCTGCAAATGTATGAATAATGTTATTATTACAGCATTGAGTTGGAGTCATTGCCTTGTGGCCATTATCACGTTCACCGCCTCAAGAATTCTAAAGGAGGGTGAGCCTTCGATGAAAGTCGAACCCGTCTAACTTTCTGATTTGCCCCTTTTTCTGGCAGCAACACAGAAATATTTGTAATCTACAAACTCCGGTTCAATATCATAAGGAGCTTCTTATATGATATTGAACTGGTGTTTGTGGATTCCAAGTATTTATGTACTGCTGCAAGAAAAGGGGCAAATCAAAAAGTCTGACGGGTTCGGCTTTCATCGAAGAGACACCCTCCTTTAGGATTCTTCAGTCGGTCAATGGGATAATATACACAACGCAACGACACCAACTCAATCTTGTAGTTATTTGGATGTTGTTAGCTTTTTGTGCTTTGTTTCTAGGACAAACGGCCATCTATTTGTAAGCATGTAATCGTGTGGATTTGTAATGTAATATATTATAGTTGTAATAATTTGCGACTCCATAAGTTTGATGTGTTTTGTTACTACGTAAGGTTGCAAATGTATAAATTCCAATGTTATGATTGCATAAGTTTGATGTCTTCTTCATTACATAAGCCTTACTATGAAACCCACCAAAGCAAAAATCATGAGCAAATAACCAAAAGAGACTCACATCTAAAATTATATTGCATTACAAACCGGCTTTTAGTTTTACATGAAGTACTGATAATGTGGATCAAATACGCCAAATAATCTAGATTCTGACCGGCTGCCTTACGGGACTCCCTAAACTCTTGCAATTTCGAATCATACACTCATTCCCACCACATGATTCTTCGATCGCAATGTCTTCTCCACACATATGTAACGGGTGGTAATGGAGAGTCGGTACTGAGCATCACCTATACGAATACAAACAAAAAATACGCAATTAGTATACATGATATTGTAAATGAAACATCGAAGTACAAGTAGAGATACAAAACATTACCGGTATCCAGTGGTTGTGATCCCCTACGTGTGATATCCCCGACATTTGTAAGGGAGGTGTGAAGCATGGTCCAGACGGCCTTATTGGTAAGCACAATGAAGGGTACTGAGATATGACGATCACAACAACATTATACACCGTGGCAAACACTAAACCCATGAATGGCATGTCAAGCCAATAATCAGGGCCGTAAGGGGTCTTCACATAGTTAATTTAAACCATTAGATCGTCCCATGACCTTGGTCGTGTAGCTTCTCATATCGGCTCCCACATTTGTCGGTTGGCACGCAACTCCTTTGCCATCGCGCTACGGATCAAGGGATATTGACCATGACTCATCCCTATAAGCACAACCAAAGACCGATAACCATAGTGTCTGTCTGAACGTACATCCATAGCACCGTTAATGTACCCAAACCAGAAGTAATCGATATTCTGAACCCCAAAGTCCACTCCAAAATGAAGCATGGGTTCTTCAGGCCACTCCGACGGACGGACTCCAACATGGTCTGTCTCGACGTACATCTCCTCAAATTGTGATTCTTCTGCTTGCGGTTGAGATTGCATGTCCTCGGGGTCGAGCACTACGAAACTTGCTTGCTTTCTAGGACGACCTGGCCCTTTCATCTTCTCCTTTGCCTTGTCCTTTCCCTTTGCCTTTGCCTTCACCTTCTCAAACTTCAGTAAGTCTTCTCTTACGTGCTCATGCAGGCTCTTTTCCCTAGTCGGCGACCCCTTTGCCTTGTTCTTCGCACCACTTGTCCTTCTCTTTCTACATATGTTCGTCGGCTCCATAAACGTACTATGTTCCGGATGCTCTAAGGCAATGTACAGATCACTCACTTGCCATAACGTGGCTTGGCTCAAAGTTCGGCCTTGCACTCTCGACCACATCTCACGCAATCTCAACTCTGGAACGGACATCGGAACACTGTCATCAGCAAGCGCAAATGTTGTTGGATCCTCTTCCCAATGCAAGTCCTTCCAGAAGTCGTGAATGTTGTCTGTAGTGAGAGTTATCCTCGTAATGATGGCTTTTACAATATCGTGGGCGCACGACAACCCAAGGCAGTCTCTCGCCCAATGATCGTCACATACTTTTGAATAGTCCTCCTTGACTAACTTATCATACATGGCCAACAACAAATCAAAAAACTTATCTGACACTCTGCAGAAGAGCCTTGAAGAGACCATTCGGGCAAGCTCCGGAAACCCTGGATCGTTGAACTCCATTGGTCGTGTAGACAATGAGTTGTTCATGGTCGCCCTAATCGTGTCGATTTTAAGAATGATTGCATGGTGGATCCTCACGATCACTTTGTTAAAGCCGCCTCTGCTAGACTCCACAATATCTTTCAAGACACGATGCATCCCCTCAACCCTATCAAAACAAAAAAAAACATTTATTGCCTTAGCACGACTTTGGAACTCATTAGTAAAAACAATCAACTACACAATGTTCAAAGGATACATGTTTGAAGTCCTCGTGAATAAGTGAAGGGTGTAATCCGTCCAAGCTCTTACTATGTTTTCCTTGTAAGGAGTCAACCATTCCCTCTCGACGTATCCAACAAGGCCGCTCTTCCACGACGTCCTCAATGCTCTGAGCCTCTCCTCGTAGCTTTCCTCGGTGATCGAGCAAAAAAGTCCCCAGCACTGGTTTGTAAACATATCGACTCTGGCACTGTCTTTTATAACCTTGTCGGCATGTGCCTTGATGTTGTTTCTAATATGGACCCAGCAAAAGAAATGTCTTACCGAGACGTCTTCGAAAACTACCTTAATAGCTTTGATGAGAGCCTTTTCACAATCGGTCATTATAGCCTTTGGCATTACTCCCAACTGCTCAAACAAGTTCCGAAGGGCCCTCACTATCCACCGGTAATGGAAAAACTTTTCCGCTCGGGTGAATGCGTACGCAATGTTGAACGTCTTGTGAGTGCATGTAAAACTAACAATCTCCACCAAAGGCATATCATATCTATTCATAGACATAAGAAATAAAAATACCAATATTTAGTGAATATAACTAATCAAATTGTAGCACATAGCAAAATATCTAACTATTATTAAAATGTATTATATACTTATTTGTCTTGTATGTGGCATCAATGATCACAACGTGCGGGAAATTCTTCAACAACCGTAGCGACTCCGGGTGAGCAAAAAACAGGATCTCCACCTCCTCCCCTTTCTTCACATTCCTAAGAGGATAAAAAAGATACTCGTTCTCTTTCAAAAAATGAAAAGACCACTGGGTAACCGTCAATTTCCCACGATCCTCGTACTGAAGCTTCTGCAAGAAGTTGGAAACCTGCTTCATTGATGTTATGTTTCCCGAGAAGTTTTTCCTCAAGTCCGAAACAATCTCTTTCGAAGTCTTTCGACAATCGCCCCATCTCCTAGCCATGGCCTCCTCCTCCTGGGTCATTCGACCCATGAATGCATTCCCATGAAAGCTAGTCTGAAGCATGTGGTTGTGAGTGCCATGTATAACATCCAAGACCCATCTTTCAATAAGAGACCCTATCTCGTTTTTCAAACGACACCTATACAACTCGAATCTACAACCGCACTTATTTGATCTGCGTTTTCGACTCCTCGGAACCGACAACTCTGGATTTTCTACATTAACTTTCGGCCTCCCAGATCTCGGTTCACCATATCTATCGCATGTCAAACTAACTATATATGGATTTGAGGTACGTGTCACCAAAACTATCATTAACTCTTTTGCTCTAGCTCTCGCCCACTCAATCATTTCATTCATACTCTCCCAAACTAGGCCAGTACGAAATCGTTTTGCATAATCTCCCCCTTATAATTATTTTTTATTTATGAATTATTATATTGTCTACAATTAGAACAAACTAATAATACAACAAATTTGCAAAGTCATTAATTCATTACAAATACCTGCTACAATAGAAGCTATAATCTATATATAAACTGTGTATAAAATAGAATTTAAACACTAACCATGAACAAATCGCCGCTCGGATCACAATCATCTCCTTCGTCTTCGTAACCCAACAACCAAGAGTCGCTCCATTCTTCGTCTACTTCTTCATCTTCTCGAGCTTGTACCCAATCTCGTTCATCATCTTCACTTTGTATTCAATTATTTTCCTCACTTTCATCATTATAATACATATTGAATGTTGTGATTTGGCGTGGAAGAAGAAGGAAGATGGTGCATTTATAGGCTGTAAATTCGGCCGTTGGTACGCTCAGAATAAGCATACCAACGGTCGGATTTTTCAACATTACAATTTGTACGCTTAATGTAAGCGTACAGGTTTTGTGGCTGTATGCTTACATTAAGCGTTTAGGTTTTATAGCTATGCCCTCATGGTATTTTTTTTCCAGTTTTGCCCTTATGCGCTTAATATAAGCGCACAAAACCTGTATGCCTATATTAAGCGCACAGATTCGTGTGCAAATAGGCGAAATATCGTGCACATATAGGGAAACCCTATATATATGATTCGAGAATTATTATCTTTTTATAGTTTAGATTTTTCTATGTTTTATCATGTTACATATACATGTGAAACCTAATCATACTGAGGGTGTGTGTGAATTTTAAAAATAATGTATTAAATTGCATTATCTTGTATTAACGCAATTTAATACAATTTAATGGAAGATAATATAATTTAATGTATTATTTTTGGAGATCCAAACAAACCCTTAACCATATTATAAAATTTCATCATCTCTAGTTTATTTTTTTACAGTTATAGATACACACATTTCATATAATCCCACATAACTAACAACATGTAGTTGGTCTAGTGGTTTGACGTTGGACTACCTTAAGTATTCTATCTAGAGGTTTATGGTTCGATTCCTGCTAAGCGTACATAGACAGAGGTCTACCACTTCGTGTACCAATTGTATTCTCGTCTGAATGACTCTGGCAGATCGAACCATGAGATCAAGACAAAAAATATAAGTCCACATAATTCAAATTTTCTTAATTTATGTCTAGTTTATTTATTTACATTTATACATACACACATTTTATATAATCCCACATAATTGAAATTTTCTTAATTAACCATACGGAATCTTTTAACTGGCCCAATTTAAAAGCCTAATAATTCATCTAAGCGGGCCGATGTATAAGAACAAATATCGGCCCACATAGATGTTTACTTAGATAGAACCTTCTCTTTCTATTTTCACCCCCTTGAGCAAAACCCTAGACTAGACGCAGTTCTTTTCCGCGCTGTTCGAGTAGAAGAGTTTGCCGTGAAATCCCCAAGATCAACATGGTTTGCCCTAATTTCTCACTTGTTTCCCCAATTCGTTCAACGTTATTGACTCCGATTTGCGCCAATGCTTAATCTTTCTTCCGTTTGATTGCTTGTAGACTTTCAAGAGGAGGAATGGAGGGCGCAACAAGCATGGCCGTGGCCATGTCAAATTCATTCGCTGCTCGAACTGTGGCAAATGCTGCCCTAAGGTCAAATCTCTTTCTTTCGTTTTCATTCTCTTATTAAACTATGTACTTCTTAGTCGAGAACTCTAGGTTTCGCGAATTGTGGATGTAATTTGCTGAGCTTCTGTTTGATGTTGTTCATATCTATATTTAATGATACGGCTTGAGTTATGGAATACAACTATGGATAAGTTGTTATTTGTAATTGTAATGCTGTCCCAGCAATTGATTTTTGCGTTTTGGTGTGGTTAGATATAGCGTGAGCTGTACACGATATTGTTCTGCAATGCTTAATTGTTTGAAAATTGTTTACATTTAAAGGACAAGGCAATCAAGAGGTTCCTTGTGAGGAACATTGTTGAGCAAGCTGCAGTGAGGGATGTCCAGGAAGCTTGTGTGTATGATGGTATGTAAATCATTTATGTGGTCTATTATTGTGGATCAACTCCGCTTAATTGAATATGTTGGATTTAGTTTATGATACAGATTGATGGAAATGTGCCTTTCTGTTGTTCAGGATACACTCTCCCCAAGCTTTACACCAAGATACAGCATTGCGTTTCATGTGCTATCCACTCTCATGTTGTTAGGGTCCGCTCCCATACTGCCAGAAAGGTCCGTGAGCCCCCACAGCGCTTCAGACGCAGGGTATGAACAACACTTTCCCTCTTCTATTTCAATGATCCATGATTTACCTTCTAATGTGAGATGAGATGTAGTTGATTTCCATTGTTACTTCTCATAGTAAGTACATTGGTGATGAGTTCCAACCAATAGAATGATGTGAATCGGTACTTACAACCATCCTTCTTGCTAATGTGTGCATTTTTACCTTTTGCATATTTGTAGCTTTGATAGATTATCTGATCCCTCTTATCACTATGCTATGAAATCTCTTAAAGTTGGCCACATTTCATGAATTTGTTTTGGAGGATAGTTGTTGGCCTATTCGAACTGCTTCAGAATGATTACTTTATTCTTGATTAAAGAGTGTCATTTGGTCATATGCATTAATTAGATTAATGCTGTGAGGCGCTATAACAAACTTAAATTTGTTAAATATTTCGACATGTGTATAAGAATATCCTCAGTTACTTCTTATTTTTATGATTTAAGTGTTTGGTTTTCATGTTTGGCCTTAGAAAAGGTTGTCTAGTATGCATATATACACACTTTTCATTTAGGTAAACTTGTGATTGGTATATCCATAAGCACATCTCACTTATATGAAGTATTAGTTTTAAATGCTGGTGACCAAATGAGGAATAAAAAATCCACCATTACTGAAATACAATTCCTTCTCTGGACAGGATGACATGCCAAAGACTGGTGCTCCAGGAGGCGCTCCCCGTCCTGGTGCTGCTCCAGGTGCTCCAAGGCCACCAGCAGCTGCTTAATTTGTCGTTGAGGCCTTATTCTATTTTGAATTACACAATCAGATCACTGATTTTGCTGTCTCTGAAGCAGTTTAATTCCATGTTAGCTTACAATTACATATTGGAGCAATCTTGCAACTCAATCTTATGAATTATCTTTTATTACTTTGGAGTCCATTTTGAAATTATGATTTTGACTAGAGATATATCAGCGTTTGCTATTCTGAAATTATGCTGTGTGAAATTTGTGACATTATATCTTCGGTGTTTCATACGGTTGGTTTTTTATTCCAAATTTCATCCCTGTTTTGATAAATTAATACGCCAGAATAGTTTGATTTCTTTTCCTAAATCATTTTTACACTTTGTGGCTTTCATGTTTGTGTTTGAAGTCATGGTTATGCAGGCGTTATGTCTCTTAATGACGGCCTGTTGCCTTTTATAACTTAAACCGATTATTCGTATGAAAGACAAATCTAATTTGGGAACATTATTTTTTTGGAATTTTCGTCTAGTACACTCAAGTTTGCATAAACTTGTGAAATACCCAGAGGTTTGATCGTTTTCGTATGGTATTCCTAAATTATTGTCACATTTCGTCAAATATCCTTCTGTCTTAAAAATGTTAAGAAAACATTAAATCCGTTAAAAAATTAAACTCATCCTCAATTTTACTCTAATTTCATCAAATATCCTTCTGTCTTAAAAATGTTAAGAAAACATTAAATCCGTTAAAAAATTAAACTCATCCTCAATTTTACTCTAATTTCAAACTTAAATCCTATGCGTGTGTGCTTGATTAAAAGTAAAATTGACCGGACTGTATTTGGACTGAGAAACTTGAATTGCCTTGCACAAAAAATATCAGTATTCAATAATCAGTAGTAGCATGCAGAGATCAAGCACATGTATAATGTATATATATGATCCATATATATATATATATCACATATCAATAATCAGTATTCAATATCAGTATATGATCCATATATATCAGTGGTCGTTCTCCATCCTAGCTTTGTAGACAATTGCTACTTTCACACCATGATTTCTTTTGGATCGATCTCACACTCTAATTGGAGTACTGGGTGAACGAAAACAAAAGCTCAACCACCAGTCAACCAGTATATATTTGTATAATTAATTACGAGTAGATTAAACAATTCAGTCCAATTTCAACCCAAAATAAACAATTCAGTCCAGTTCCATCCCCAATTTCAAACTTAAACCTAATATCATCCCCAATTTCAAACCTTAAACCCTAATTTCGTAGGGATCTTACCTGAAGCTGCGTCGTCCACCACCTTCCTTGTCGTTGCCGTCGTCCCAACCGCCGGTGTCGCCGCCGTCGTCCACCACCTTCGTTGCTTCGTACAATACGCAGCCACCGCCGCGTGCTCGAATGCCCAGCCACCGCCAAGACGACCGGCCACCGTCGGGGGTCGAGCTCCTCTCTAGTGCCTCACCGTCGGGGGTCGAGCTCCTCTCCAGTGCCTCACCGTCGGCGCGCACGCTTGAGCTCATCTCCAATGGCTGAGGGAGAAGGTTTCTTTTTGCACAGAAAACTTATCGGGAGGAGGCAGGGGAGGTAACTGATCGAGGGATGAGTTTAAATTTTTATTTTTTTTATTTTTTATGGATTTAACGTTTCATTAACCTTTTTAAGACGGAATAGTATTTAACGAACGGTTTTTCTAGTGTGTGCCCATGTGCACATGCTAACAAACCTAAACAGGAAATTTATCTTTAAAATATTCCCTAATAGAGAATTAGTAAACCCTTAGCAAACAAGATTAAATTAATGGCTAAACAAATAATTGCTAGTATTATTGGAGAACTGTGGGGCACCAAAGCATAACTTTGAAAGGTGTCCCTTAAGAAATGCCAGACCTCAGTCCCTCCAACTCAATTTTCAAAGACTCCACGTGAGTTCTCCTTCTGAGAAAGAGAAGAAGGAGGCCAATGCTGAGCAGAACCAGTGGAAGGAAGTCTCTCATAAGAGGAAAAGTCATGCTGCAACCAACAAGCCTTCTATCAACAGAATTGGGATCCCTGTGGTGTTTCATGATGCCCAAATTTCATTGGGGGAGGAAGCCAATTCTGGTTTCAATACCAGGAAAGGCAAGGACAAGAGGCATCATCAGAATTGTGTACATAAGATAAGTGCTATAAAACATAAACTTAAAATTCTGGATAGTGATGTTATATCTATTTATGAATTTCAGTATATGATACTGGAATAACAAGAAAACTTGAACATCCGGAGATGGAAATTTGGAGTTGGCCCTTGGGTCAATAAACCAGCTCATTGTGAATTATTGAAACAGAGAAAAACAGTGACTCTAAATCATATCAAGGAGCAACTTTCAGGGTTATCTCATAGATTAACCCACTTAACAATGTCTGTAAATTATGTTTGGAGCACTTTTGTAATGTCTGCAGAAAATTGGAGATCAAAATCTTTACATATATGTCTTCTATTATGGAAGGGATCAACACAACTAAAATTATGCAGCAACATAAAAGTTGTGAGACTGATGTCAGGAGGTGGGAAGCCATTCCTCAACTGGAGATGCTACTCATTGCTATGTTTTTTTAGGAAGAAATGTAATATAAGAACAAATGAGGACAACTACCGGTTGCTCATTCATATTTGTATCTCGAAACAAGACACTTCAAATGACAAATGTTTAGAATTGTTCACGCTTTTTCACACTATTATGGGACATGAGCTGCTTTGGTTTCCTATGACAGTACATGACAAACACTATAAGACAAATATAATTTGTGATTGTACGCAAGAAAACCAGTAATTACAAGTAGGAGAAATACCCTAAAATCATTAAGATATACATAATATATAACAAGATTTTTGCAGGTTTTAAAAATAGCACTGCCCAGGATTGCCTTCAGTATACTAATCAGGATCAGACAAGGTATAATCATATCAGATTAACTCTTCATGGTATATTGATGTGGAAACTTAGGAGCATCAGCATCCGAACACAACAAATATTTTTAAGCAAAAACCAAATATTCTAGGAATTTTACGCGGATTCCTACCGCTGTGAACATCGCTATTCTAAATTTCCAAGCAAGACCCCTAATTGTCTTTGGATATGGGGCAAATTAAAAATTGGTTTTTTATGAAGATTTCGACTTGGAATTGCCGTGGTATTGGTAAAAAAACAATTTGGATGGATCTAGAATCATTCTGCAAAATAGAAAGGATCCAAGTACTAGCTCTCTTTGAAACACGAACAAATAAAGTATCAAGTGAAAAAGTATGAAAAAAGCAGGATTTGACCAATTCCACTGTGTCCCGGCTACTGGGTTTTCGGGTGAAATCTGTGTTATGTGGAAAACATATCAACTCGTAAATGAAATACTTGAAATAGATAAGATTGAAAAAGGTTTGTTAGTATGTTGTACACCAACTTGTGTACCAATACTAAACTACTAATAATTCTAACCTATGCTCCTCCGAATGAATCAGGAAAAAACGAATTCTGGGAAGCAATAATCACCTTTATTAAAAACAGTGCATATCCGTGTATTGTTATGGGTGATTTGAATGAAATACAAGACCCAACTGAAAAACTGGGAGGATCATCACCACCTTTAACCAAATTCACTAGACTCCGACACTTCAAAAATGAATGTGAATTATTAGATATCCCTTTCCAAGGCAATACATTTACATGGAGAAAAAACAAAACGAAAATAGACAATATATATGAAAAGCTGGATAAAGTCTTAATTCAACACCAAATATTACAATGGTATCCAAATATCTGTACTAAACATTATGCTTTTACAAGCTCTGATCATTGCCCTATATCAATTGAACTAGCTTCAGCAAATTCATTTAAAAATCAACCTTTCAAATTCGAAAAGATTTGGATGACAAGAAAGGATTTTATGTTGTAAAACAAGCATGGAGAACAAATTATCACGGATCAAGAATGTATGATCTAGTCTCTAAGACAAAATTACTAAAGAAACATGCCAAACTTTGGAATAAAACAACGTTTGATAATGTATTTACTCAACTCAAAGAAATAGAGAAACAACTTGCTGAAGTACAAATTAATATTTGTACAAATGCAAATAACAATGAAATTCAAAAACAAAAAAGACTCATTGAAAAAAAAGAAAAACTACTCAACTTCCAAAAGATTTTTTGGAATCAACGAGCCAAAGTTAAACACATTAAACTAGCGGATACTAACTCGAGTTATTTTCACAAAATAGCAAGTGGAAGACGAAACATAAAAAATATTAAGGAAAGAAAGACACAAGAAAGAACTAGTATTATTGGAGAAGAAAATATCAGAAATGAAATCAGAAATGACTTGATCAAAAGATTTAGAAGTGAAGAAATGAATGATGCTTTACTACAAGAAAATCTGGAACTTATAAACCCTGAGATATCCATAGAAGACAATGAAGAATTAATTAAAAATATCACTAATGATGAAATTAAGATGGCAGTTTTTGGCATTGGTACAGATAAATCTCCAGGACCTGATGGCATGACAACAAAATTCTATCAAAAATACTGGAATATTGTGGGACCCTCTATAATTCAAGTTGTGAAAAGCTTTTTCCTTTCAAGAAGATTACTCAAACAAGTTAATCATACATTCATATCTCTAATACCAAAATGTGATAATCCAAACTCAACAAACCTGTATAGACCAATAAGTCTATGTTCGACAATTTATAAAATTATTTCCAAAATTCTAACAAGTAGACTTAAAAAGACTATGGAAAAACTAATACACCCTCTTCAGGGTGCATTTGTAGCCAACAGAGCTATTCAAGATAATATCTTAATAGCTCATGAAATTTTCCACTCTTTCAAGTCTAAAAAAGGAGCTGAATGATTCATAGCTCTAAAGTTAGATATGGAGAAAGCGTATGATAGAATTGAATGGAACTTTATTTTAAAAATCATGGAGAAATTTGGATTCCATTCTAAATTCATAAACTGGACAACAGAATGCATCACGACAATATCTTTTTTGGTACTTGTTAATAATGGACCAACGGAAATATTTAAACCAACTAGAGGACTCCGACAGGGAGATCCACTTTCCCCATTCCTTTTTATCTTAGGATATGAAATTCTAGCCAGGAAACTACAAAAAGCAGCGGATAGACCAAGAAAGCCTATTGGTTTTCAAATTTCAAGACTGGGAACTCGAATCCCATTCTTGGCCTTTGCGGATGATATTATGATATTTTCCAAAGCAAAACACGAAAATTGTAAGGAAATTAAGGATATTTTGGATGTTTATTGCAAAATATCCGGGCAGAAAGTGAATTATCACAAATCGGCATTCCAGGTGACAAAAACGTAACAAACACTAAAAAATAGCAATACAAGGAATTCTCACAATTACAAATATGACATCTCTAGATAAATATTTGGGTTGCCCAATCATTAATGAGAGGGTAATTCGAATACCTTTGCTGATCTGTTAATTAGCACACAACAACAACTAACAAAATGGAAGGCTAATTCTCTATCTCAAGTAGGTAGAACAACCCTCATCAAAGCAAATCTTGCATCAAGACCTAATTACCTTATGCAAAGTTGTATGCTTCCCACACAAACACATAATGAACTTGATAAACTAAATAGAGGCTTTTTCTAGAACAAAGAACCTTCGTTTAAACCTTTGATAGGATGAGAAAAAATATGTAAACCAACTGAACAAGGAGGACTTGGCTTGAGAAAATCAAAGGATATGAATAAATCCTTACAATTTAATTTTTTATGGAAAATTTTGGCTGAACCGGATAATTAATGGGTCAAATTTATTACTGAAAAGTATTTGAAAATAGAACATATTTTACAATATCCGAAAAAAGGACAGTGCTCTTGGCAATGGTCCAAAATGTGTGAAATCATTGACGAATTCAAATCATGACTTATTTCACAAGTGGGGAATGGTGGAACCATTAGATTTTGGACTGATAAGTGGCTTTCTACGATTCCTCTTTGCGAGATGATTAACATGCAACCAATACCAAACAAAAATGCATTAGTAGAAAATTTATGCTTCCAAACCGCACCTGGAATAAGGAAATGATTGAAAAATATCTAGCAACGGACTTAGTTAAGAAGGTTATTTCTACACCAGTACCTTTAAACAATATACATGATATAATGTACTGGAAAGCAAGCAAAAATGGTTGGTTCTCAACTAGATCTGCTATGGATATGCTCATTAAAAAGAAAAGATACACATCATATGATACTTCCTGGATATGAAAGTTGGACACTTATCCCAAAGTGAAAAACTTTATATGGAAAATCATGAAAAATGGCTTACCAACAAAAGCAAGACTAGCCAAGAAAGGTGTTGTAATCCCACCAGGTTGTATCAGATGTAATACACAAACTGAAGATTCTAATCATCTTTTATTCCAGTGTAATCATACGCTGAAAACGATAGAAAAAATGAACAAACAAACGTACAGAATCATAAGGTCCCTAAACACTGAAACAAAAAAACCTATGAAATTATTGAGGAAATCTGAAATAAATTAAATCGATTACAATTTGTTGAACATGCAGTGTCATGGTAGGGTATCTGGTTTTATAGAAACCAACAAAGCTTTGACAGAACTAACAATGACAATGATACAATAAAGGATGTACCACTTTATATTAAGCATCAAATTGACAATTGGAACCATACCAAAAAATGGAATCCAGACTGTCTGGCGGATACTAAGCAAAAGAATACAAAGTTTACAAAAAAGAAACGACAAATGAGAAAATGGAAAAAAAAACCACCTGAAAACATCATTAAAATAAACACTGATGGATCTACAAAAACGAATGGTGAATCTAGTTACGGATTTATCTTTCGTAATAGTAATGGTGAACCGATTCTAATATTTGGAGAAAAATATGGAATCTCAACCCCCCTTAAGACAGAAACCATAGCGGTTAGGAATGTTTTAATCAAAGCATATGAACTGGGTATTACTAACATTCATATGGAATATGACAACCTCACTATTGTTAACGTAATAAATAAGATATGGCACTGTCCCTGGGATATTGAAATTTTAATTTCTGATATCCTTTGTCTTTTACAACTGTTTTCTTCAATGCAGGTCTGTCATGTCTTCAGAGAAACAAACACTGCGGCCGATTGCATCGCAAAGCTGGGTCAGCAGAGTTCTTTGGAAGACATTCAAGCAAATTTAGAACTTTTAGTTCTCATCCATAAGGATGCTATAGACTGAGAAACCGTATCTTCTGTGGTTTTCGGTCTAATTTTTACTATATCAAAAAAAAAAAAAAAACGAGTGTGCCCATGGGCACACACTAGAAAAAACATTTTAACGAAATATGACAATAGTTCAGGGGTACCACGCAAAAATGATCAAACCTCTAGATATTTTGCGAATTATGCATAAACTCGAGGGTATCAGGCGAAAATTCCGTTATTTTTTTTTGGATTTTTCTAATGTGTGACCATTGGCACACAATAAAAATCCCGTATTTAATAATAATCCCTTTTAGTCACTAGTTTAACTTTTTTCTTAGGGATTCACCCCTTTTACTTTAGGGAATATTTTGGAAAAAGTTTTCAAATTTAGCCTCTTAACATGTGCCCATGGGCACACATTAGACATGAAATACCCCAAATAAGAAAAGGTAATGGCATTTTGGTAAATTAATTAGGGGTTTACTTAAAAGGTGAAAATTGGGAAAATTGGGGGATAAAATCCCTAATTTTGGTTGTCTCTCTCCCGTGAGATTTCTTCACGTGAGCATCTCCCTTCCCCTTGTGCTCGGTCCCTCCTCAACGAACCAAACCTCTTCTCCGTCGAACCAACCTCCGGTGCCAGCCAAGTTGCTCCTTCGGCGAGCCGCCTTGGACCGCGCGGTTCCTCCTCCTCCCTTGGCTGAGCGCGGTTCGTTGTTTGCTGTTACGGTGGTGCCGAGAGCTGCTGGTGCTGTTGCGAGCTGTTGCGTGCTGTACGGAGGGGCACGTTTCTACTTCCTGGCGACGGGCAGCCAGATCCAAAGCCGCGAACCAGCTGCTGTTTGCTGGAAGTTGCTGGCTGCGTGTTGGTGTGCTGATGTTCCGGCGCCGAAGAAGATAGAACCGGGGCCGAGTTCAGCAGAACAACAAGGTAAGATCGATGTATGTGTGAGGGTTTACCTCCAATCTGAATTTTCGGGTTGGTTTGTGTTGTTGATTTAATTGTGGTTGATTGTTGTTGTTGTCCTGTGGGGACTGAATTTCTTTGCTGAATTTTGGGGTCGTTTTGGCTGATGTGCGTATTTTGGAGTTGGACTGAAATTGGGTTGATTTTGGGGTGTGATTTGCCTAATTAATTAAGGTTGAGTTTAGGGTTGAATTTGGGGGTTTATTAGTAGTGCATTTGTATGAGTTAATTAATGCCAGGGAATTGCTCGGATGGTTATTTCAGGTTTGTTCGGGTTGATTGGAGATCTCTGGAGTCGTCATTGCGGTTCGACTTGAGGCAAGAGGATTCTTGCTAACTTATATTTTTTATAAATTGTTTTATGCCCAGTTTATTTCATAATTAAGTTTACCGTTGCTTGGTTGAATATGGGTATGTGCGTGTGATATGATTTGTCTTGTATTGTATTTGATTAAATGTTGACGTGGTAGTCAATTGTGACTAAATGTGATTGATTGTTGTTGATAGTGTCTGTTGACACGTGTGTATGTGTGTGTGAATGTATGTGTGTGTTGGATTGAATGTGTGTGTGCGTGCTGGATTGTGTGTGTGTGAATGTGTGGGTACATTAGTAATTGTACCGTGTTGTAGATGGACTGATGTGGTTTGATTGGATTATTGATTTTAAAGTTACTTGATTGAATATATATATATATATATGTGTGTGATAATGTGTGATGAGGTGTGATAATGTGTTGGATTGAATGTGTGTGTGTGTGTGTGTGTGTGTGTGTGTGTGTGTGTGTGTTGGATCGTGTGTGTGCGTGTGTTGGATTGAATATGTGTGTGTGTTGGATTGAGTTTGTGTGTGTGTGTTGGATTATGTGTGTGTATGGGATTATGTGATATTTGATTGGTTATCGTATGAAGTGTTTGAATCGGTGTCGGTGTAGTGGTGGAATGTTGTTGGTTGGTGAAAGTCCTTATATTTAGGGCCTCGGTGGGTATGAACCCCCGAAGGTCGAAGGGTCAGGTGATGATAGTCTCACCAAACCGCATAGGGTGCACGCCTACGTCGTTAAGGGCCAAGGGTTGGATGGTGAAAGTCCCATCCGGAAAGTGTGTGTTGATTGTCTCACCCGGTGATGTGGTGGTGTAGACGGAGGTATTGTGAATTGTCTCACCCGGTCATGTGGTGGTGTAGACGGAGGTATTGTGAATTGTCCCACCCGGTGTTGTGGTGGTGGAGACGGAGGTTGGATTGGAAGGTTGGTGGTTGTGCGTGTTGGTTATGTGTTGATATTGGTTTTATACCGATTAAGTGGTTTTGTGTTGAATAGTGGTTGTGTACTTGAATATTGGTTGTGTGTGTGATTATTGGTTGTGTGTTGATTATTGGTTGTGTGCTCGGTTATGAGTCGTGTACTTGAATATTGGTTGTATGCTTAGTTAGTGGTTTTGTTTACGAATATTGGTGGGGTGTTTGATTATCGGTTTTGTGTTAGACTTTGGTCGCAGGTCGGTTGTGTGGATTGAGTGTGAAGGATGGTTTCCCATCTTGAGGGTGTGGGTTAACATGGTTTGAAATTAAATGCATGAGTTGGGTTTGAATGTATGAATTGGTCGTTATTTTGGTTATGATTGTATTATGTAATGATTCTCGTTGATGCTTATGTGTTTGTTGATGTGAAGGTTAATTGATTTTGTTGTGTTAGTGCAATAGTGAGTTTAGTATAATTGGTTAGCTTTGGTTGTAAGTCAGTAGTAAGAGATGTGTATGTGCATAGAGTTGTTGATTGAGGTATTATTAATAGAAAGAAGGATGGATTGGACGTGTCAGTGAAGTTGGATTGGATTGTTTTATTCGTTTATGCTTGTGATGAGTTTGAGGATGGATTGATTGAGGTTAGTATAGTGAAGAATTGGATAAGGATGTGTAATGAATGGTATGTGATAGTGTGTGTATATGTTTTGACGTGTGGTTGGCATTGGTTGGTTGATATGATTAAGTATAGTTATGATATTATATATTGTGTGGCGTGTTGTCGTTGTTGTGAGTTGATTGGTGATATATGTATGTGTTTTGAACTGTTTTGGCTTGAGGAATCTTGTCATAGTCTTTCAAAAGACTGACCAACCTCGGTTTACGTGCCGTGGTTGGCTGGGGTATCGGGTCCCCCAGTCAATCAGGCTTTGCAGATTTAGCGCCAGCAAGGAGGATCCTGATCACCGTCGGTTTGGAGTCGAAGGCTTTACTCTTTTGGTTTGGACCTTGACTTGTTGCACGTGTCGTTTTGGTTTCGGACTTCGAATGGGTTGTATTTGTTGTTTTGGTTGTTGGTTTTTGGTTTATAAATAGTTGTACTTCAGTATGTTAAGTTGTTGGTGGTTTCAAACTCTGGACAGGTTTTACAGGTTTTCCGCTGTGCTGCTTTTGGTATCTATTATGTATGGGATATGTTTTGCAAATTTTTATTTCACCCGCCTTATAGTCCTTCGGGACTATGGCACTGTAGCACCTCTGGCCCGGGGTGTTACAAGACAAGCCTTTTTTTTACAGGAATTCCGCGAGGTAACCCTCAGGTTTTGCTAGTTCCGCGAGGTGTCCACAAGTTTTGACTATTCCACGCGATAACCCTGTGTTTTCTAAAAAGTCCACCAAATGACCCTCTGTTATCTCCACCGTTAAAATACAGTTAAATCAATATTTTATGAAAAAGAAAATTTGTTATTGTTTAATTTTTAAACGAAAAGGAAAAAAAACAAGGCGAAAAAACAGCGCACTCTGTTTTCTTAAACCTCGCACTCCATCCTGGGCGGCACCTAGTGCAGCCCAGAAAACCCGATTTTCTTGGGCTGCACTAGGTGTCGCCCAAGATGGGTTCATATTTTTTTTTATTAAAATTATGATTTGATTTTTTTTAAAATCCGGTTCACTGAACCGGATTTTTGTGGAAAAAAGAGTTTCTGGGCTGCACCTAGTGCAGCCCATGGTGGTTTACTTGGGCGGCAACAGGTGCCGTCCAAAAGGGTACCTTTGGACTACACTAGGTGCCGTCCACGAGGGTACCTGTGAGATGGGACTGTTGGTTGAGTTTGTGTACCCCTTTGTGCTGCACTAGGTGCCGTCCAGGAGGGTGTTTTCGATACGATACAATCATATGTTATATAACTATAGGATAAAATCATATGTTATATAATTATAGGATATAATCATATGTTATATAACTATAGGATATAAATAGGATCTAACCATATGGTATATAACTATAGGATATAACGAACTATAATCATATGTTATATAATTATAGGATATAATCATATGTTATAACTATAGGGTATAATCATATGTTATATAACTATAGGATATAACGATATGTTATATAACTATAGGATATAACGAACTATAATCATATGTTATAACGAACTATAGGATATAATCATATGTTATATAACTATAGGATATAAATAGGATATAATCATATGTTATAACTATAGGATATAATCATATGTTATATAATTATAGGATATAATCATATATTATATAACTATAGGATATAAATAGGATATAACCATATGTTATATAAGTATAGGATATAATCATATGTTATATAACTATAGGATATAAATAGGACATGGTTATATGTTATATAACTATAGAATATAAATAGGATATGGTTATATGTTATATAACTATAGGATATAATCATATGTTATATAACTATAGGATATAATCATATGTTATATAACTATAGGATATAATCATATGTTATATAACTATAGGATATAAATAGGATATAACCATATGTTATATAACTATAGGATATAACCATATGTTATATAACTATAGGATATAATCATATGTTATATAATTATAGGATATAATCATATGTTATAACTATAGGATATAATCATATGTTATATAACTATAGGATATAATAAACTATAATCATATGTTATGTAATTATAAGATATAATCATATGTTATAACTATAGGGTATAATCATATGTTATATAACTATAGGATATAACGATATGTTATATAACTATATATAGGATATAACCATATATTATATAACTATAGGATATAACGAACTATAATCATATGTTATAACGAACTATAGGATATAATCATATGTTATATAACTATAGGATATAAATAGGATATAATCATATGTTATAACTATAGGATATAATCATATGTTATATAATTATAGGATATAATCATATATTATATAACTATAGGATATAAATAGGATATAACCATATGTTATATAAGTATAGGATATAATCATATGTTATATAACTATAGGATATAAATAGGACATGGTTATATGTTATATAACTATAGGATATAAATAGGATATGGTTATATGTTATATAACTATAGGATATAATCATATGTTATATAACTATAGGATATAAATAGGATATAATCATATGTTATAACTATAGGATATAATCATATGTTATATAATTATAGGATATAATCATATGTTATATAACTATAGGATATAAATAGGATATAACCATATGTTATATAAGTATAAGATATAATCATATGTTATATAACTATAGGATATAAATAGGACATGGTTATATGTTATATAACTATAGGACATAAATAGGATATGGTTATATGTTATATAACTATAGGATATAATCATATGTTATATAACTATAGGATATAATTGTAACACCCCAAACCAGAGGTGTCACAATGCCATAGACCCGAAGGTCTATAAGGCGATTTTAGAAAAAAGAAAACCCAAAATACTTCCAAATACACCAAAAATTATCAACATTTAAATCCCTGTTTCAAGTTTGAAACAGCATTTGAACCTTGCATCAAGTTTAGAATATCAATTTACATCCCAACCCAACATATAGCTGATAAAACATTTTCAAATCCGATGTCAAAACTAAATCTTTAATTGTGAAGACGAATCTGTGATCAAGAACCCCATTGCTACTGCCGAACCTGCAAGGACTAGTTGACTGGTGGACCCGATACACCAGCCAACCGCGGAAACATAAACCGATGTTGGTTAGTCTAATGAAAGACTAGCAAGAATCATCAAGCAAAGCAGTAGAACACATGAAATAATTATCAAACCATCCAACCAATGCCAAACAACAACACACCAAAATATATACTATTACTATCACATAACCATTACTTAACCATTCCTATCCAACTCTTCAATATGCTAAACACATTCAATCCAATCTCAACCACACAGCGAGTATAAACGAGTGAGACGATCCAATCCAACTTTACTAACACATCCAATCCCTCTTTCTTTTCTACTACCAACACGTCAATTAATAACACTACGAAACATATACATATACTACTACTAACGTATAACCAATGCTAACCAATTCTATCAAGCTCACTAATGTACCAACACATCCAATCCAACCTTTGCATCAGCGAACACATAAGCGGTAAAACAAACATCACCTAAGTAACCCACTATCCATGGCTAGTCTAAAGAGGGGACGATCACCCTCCGGTTGTGGCCTTGAACCAACGTAGGTCACACCCCACGTGGTTGGGTGAGGCGATCATCACCCCGGCCCAGCTACAAGGAGTAATGCCCTCCATACACCCCAACCCATCCCATGTTGGCCCATACCCTCAAGGCAGGAAACCACCCATGTAGGTTGTTGGAGAGAGTCGAACAAGCGACCTCCTCTCCCTTTTACAAACGACCCAGGCCAGCCACCCAATCGGTGCCGCCTGTTCGTTAACATGGACTGCAGCCCATACACCCCAACCCATCCCATGTTGGCCCACACCCTCAAGATGGGAAACCACACATGTAGGTTGTTGGAGTTGGGGATCGAACCCCCAACCTCCCTTTAAACAAGGAGATCTTGCACTCCTTGCTACCAATTAAGCTGCAACAAACAATCAACCAACAACTAACTGACAATCAACGGCTATTGACAACTACAACCAATGGCCAATAACAACCCACAATCACAACTAACAACAACCAACAACGACAACTAACTAAAACCAACAAAGACCGCATAATAGTCCAACATAAATCAACAACAAACCAACATCCGTCAACAAAACCACTAACCAAGCACACAACCAATATCCAACACAACCAATAACCAAGCACACAACCAATATCCGACACAAAACCAATAACCAAGCAAACAACCAATATCCAACACAAAACCAATAACCAAGCAAACAATCAATATCCAACACAAAACCAAATAACCAAGCACATAATCAATATCCAACACACAACCAATAACCAAGCACACAACCAATATCCGCCAACAAAACCTATAACCAACAAACAATCAATATCCAACACAAAACCAATACCCAAGCACACAACCAATATCCGCCAACAAAACCTATAATCAACAAACAATCAATATCCACACATTCAACCATTTAATTCTATGACTACTAATCTAGATCAAAACAACGGACAAATGCATAAACCATTACTGAAAATGATAATATACAAAAAAAATAATTATTTTAAAAGAGTTAGGGAAGAAGAAAGAGCAAGAATCATCTTGCCTTAAACTTATCGATACCACCCCGGAATTTCACCAACCAATCCCGAACGAATCCTGCAACGACAAACCGAACAAGTCCTTGCATTAATTAACCCATACCAAGCCACTACTAACAAACCCCCAATTCAGCCCCTAAATCAGTCCAAAACTTCAAAGTTGAAATCACACCCAAAATCACATATCCGCACCTTGGCCAAATTCAGAAATTTGTGGCTGCTCACAACTCGCCTTCAATACCTGAACTATCTGCCCACAATTCTCTTCAATATCTGAACCAAATCTGCCCCATTTGAGATCGATTAATTACTAACCTAACAACCCAAAATAGATTAAGGCTGCACAAAATCAATACAATCAGCAACACAGATTTATGGCTGTTCACAACCCCTGTAATTCATCCAAATCTGTCCAAATTTTAACAAACAAATAACAACTAATTCAACCCCCAAATTTCAGATTTAATTCAGCCAAATAAAACCACGCAACAGCTGCGATACCTTGTCGGAGGTGTCTTCGTCGCCGGGACTGACTCCTCATCGCCGGAAGTGCAACAGCAGCAGCGGAAGAAGGGCACAACAACAACAACAAGCGGCAACAACAACAGCAACACACGACAGCAGCGACACATACAGTAGCAACACGTACAGTAGTGGCTTGCACAACAGCTGGAAGAAGTGGTCTGACTCAGGGAAAAGAGGTGGTGGTAGGCGCGGTTGAGCTCACCGGCGGGGACTTGATCAGAAGAAGGAGGAGGTCGGAAGCAGGAGGGAGGTGATGGCGGCGTGGCTCTCATCCGAAGAAGACAAGTTGATCCCCTTTTTCTACCCTTTTCTGATTTTCTTTCTCCAAATTATGCTTTTGTTGACTTATATAGTCAAAGCAATAATTCAGCATTTAATATATATATATACATATATCTATTGGGGTATTTCAATAATCATATGTTATATAACTATAGGATATAAATAGGATATAAACATATGTTATATAACTATAGGATATAATCATATGTTATATAATTATAGGATATAATCATATGTTATAACTATAGGATATAATCATATGTTATATAACTATAGGATATAACGAACTATAATCATATGTTATATAATTATAGGATATAATCATATGTTATAACTATAGGGTATAATCATATCTTATATAACTATAGCATATAACGATATGTTATATAACTATAGGATATAACAATATGTTATATAACTACAGGATATAACGAACTATAATCATATGTTATAACGAACTATAGGATATAATTATATGTTATATAACTATAGGATATAAATAGGATATAATCATATGTTATAACTATAGGATATAATCATATGTTATATAATTATAGGATATAATCATATATTATATAACTATAGGATATAAATAGGATATAACCATATGTTATATAAGTATAGGATATAATCATATGTTATATAACTATAGGATATAAATAGGACATGGTTATATGTTATATAACTATAGGATATAAATAGGATATGGTTATATGTTATATAACTATAGGATATAATTATATGTTATATAACTATAGGATATAATCATATGATATATAACTATAGGATATAATCATATGTTATATAACTATAGAATATAAATAGGATATAACCATATGTTATATAACTATAGGATATAATCATATGTTATATAATTATAGGATATAATCACATGTTATAACTATAGGATATAATCATATGTTATATAACTATAGGATATAACGAACTATAATCATATGTTATATAATTATAGGATATAATCATATGTTATAACTATAGGGTATAATCATATGTTATATAACTATACGATATAACGATATGTTATATAACTATAGGATATAACCATATGTTATATAACTATAGGATATAACGAACTATAATCATATGTTATAACGAACTATAGGATATAATCATATGTTATATAACTATAGGATATAATCATATGTTATAACTATAGGATATAATCATATGTTATATAATTATAGGATATAATCATATATTATATAACTATAGGATATAAATAGGATATAACCATATGTTATATAAGTATAGTATATAATCATATGTTATATAACTATAAGATATAAATAGGACATAGTTATATGTTATATAACTATAGGATATAAATAGGATATGGTTATATGTTATATAACTATAGGATATAATCATATGTTATATAACTATAGGATATAACCATATGTTATATAACTATAGGATATAACCATATGTTATATAACTATAGGATATAATCATATGTTATATAATTATAGGATATAATCATATGTTATAACTATAGGTCATAATCGTATGTTATATAACTATAGGATATAACGATATGTTATATACTTATAGGATATAATCATATGTTATATAACTATAGGATATAAATAGGATATAACCATATGTTATATAAGTATAGGATATAACGAACTATAATCATATGTTATAACGAACTATAGGATATAATCATATGTTATAACTCCCTTTCAACTCTCTTTTGTTGAAAAAAAATATTCCTGTAAGACACTATCAGAGAAGACGATCTCGGCGGCAATATATACCGCCGAGATCAGTTTTTTTTAAAAAAAATTACCCATCTGGGCGGCACCTATTGCCGCCCATGTTCAAATTTTGAACTTGGTTTGGGCAGCAATAATTCCCGCCCATGTTCAAAATTTGAACTTTATTTGGGCGGCAATAAGTGCCGCCCATACTTACACCGAGTTGAAAAAAATCGATTTTTTTTAAAATAATATGAAAATCCTAAACCGGGTTCGATAAAATAAAATAAAATATGGGTGGCAATATGTGCAGCCCAACAGACAAACCGGGTTTTCGAAAACCCGGTTTCTCTAGGCTGCACGTATTGCAGCCCATGACTTAGACCGGGTTTTTTGGGTCTTTTCTGGGCTGCACTAGGTGCCGCCCATGATGGAGTGCGAAGTTGAATAAAGTGGAGTGCGCGGTTTGTCGCCAAAAAACAATGGCATCCATTAATTATAAATTAAAGAAATAAAAAATCAAAACAAAAAAGTCAAACTCTTTTCTTTGCTGGCTGGGAGTCTTGGAGCAGGTGAAGAGCTTCACACGACTTCAGTGTTCAACGAGACCGACTTCAGCGAGACGACGCCGACGATTGGGATCTCCAAGTGTTGGGCAGTCATCAATGGGATGCCGCGGATCATGACAGACTCTGCAAGCTTTAACTGGCCTTACTGCACTGGGGTTCACTCTTCTATTGAATTGTCGTGAGCCTTCAGATAGCTCAAAGAATAACTCAAATGCTGCAGCTAGCGTCTTGTTCAAAATACTACCGCCACAGGCTGCGTTCACCAGTCTGCGATCATCATCCAGAAGCCCACCATAGAGATAGAGAATAAGATCTTGGTCAGAATAACCATGATATGGACAACTGGATATCAACTTCCTGAATTTCTCATAATACTCGTATAAAGTTTCACCAGCCTGCTGTTCAATATTACTGATGCTCTTCTTCAGGCTGTTCAACTTCGTAGCAGGAAAGTATTTTTCTAAGAAAGCCTTTTTCATCTTTTCCAACGTATCAATACTGCTTGGAACCAAATAATAGAACCAATCCTTGGCCGCATCCTTCAAAGAGAAAGGAAAGGCCCTCAGCTTGATCTGCTCCTCAGTGACTCCAGCATGTTTCATGCTTACGCACATGGAATGAAATTTAGCGAGATGCTTGTTAGGATCATCTCCATTCAGACCATGGAATTGTGGGAGCAAATGAATCAAACCAGATTTCAATTCAAAGTTCACTCCTTCATCCAAAGCAGGGAACTGCACAACAAACTCTTGTTGCGCCCAGTTGGGTGCGGTCAACTGTCTCAAGGTACGCTGTTGGTCAACCATCTCAGAAAGCTTCTTGCACTTTTCTGTTGAATCAAAAGACTAGAGTAGACGGATTAGTAGCACAGGTGTGGATCGTAAGATAGATCCACACAGAAGTTGACACGAAAACGAACACAAAGAAAAAATTGAAACTTGCCTCCCGACAACAGCGCCAATTTGATAAGCGTTGTCGAGGCGCCTAAACAAAATAATCTTAAACAAACCTAAACAAGTAGCAAAGGCAAGCAAGGGTCGAATCCCACATGGAGGAAGTAATCTTTCAGAGTGCAGAGTCGTATGTCAAAGGTAACAAAAGGGGGGAATTGGTTGATTGTTGTGAAACAAGTAAACAAAGCAAAGTAAACAAAACAAAAGGTTGAAATCAATTGGGGAAAAACACTTAGCCAAACAAATATCCACCACTCATTTTATTGGTTGATCCTAGATTCTCTCTAATCCTTTCCTATGAGTGTTCCTATTCCTTTTCGTGAGTTATAAACAGGACAAACAGACCCTGAGAATACTAACTATTAAATAAACATGAAAACCTCACAGTTCAATTCAACAACAGCAATGAGCACATGAATTTAGATAGATACATGCAAGAGTAGCAAACAATCATACTATTGCATGCAATTAATTCTCTCTACAATAAACTAGTCCCAAACAGTTCTTAGAGTATTGCCGTTGCTACACGTGAATTAGGTAACTCAAACAGTAATTACCAAACTCTAGCAATAGACAATTACCAATAACAACTAGTTGCGTCCAACAAGCGAAATCAGTAAGAATCAATGGGATGAAGCACAAGAGAATCATTACATTCAAAGGAAAAGAAATAGAATTAGAATCTCACAACCATTATTCAAACGAAGGATTCAATTGTCGGACTAAGCAAAAGTGCTTAGTTCTTCATAGTTCAAAGGAAAAACAATACTCAATGGAAACAACGATAATGATAAAAAATGGCTAGGGAAAACTAGGTTAAGAACCCTAGAAACCAAAGTAAAGATAACCCAAAATAATCCAAAAGGAAATAAAATATAAAGTATGAAATAATAAAAGAAAATCGAAATCGAAAATGATATAAATAAGAAACTCGGAAATCTTCTCGCGGACCGCCTCCGTGTCCTTCCGCGGTCGCGGCACCAAATCCGCGGTCTCTGATAATGGATCTTTGCTCTCGACATTTGCACAGGTGGGATTTTCTGCGGGCACAGATGACTTCGCCGCGGTCGTGGAAGTGGCATTCGCTGGTCCGCGCCTCGCCTTTCGCCGCGGCCTCTTCGTGCACTCCTTCTTGGTCGCGGTTGGTCGCGGCATACCCTCTTCTCCTTCTTTGTGTGGCTCTTCCTTCTATTCTTCTTCGCCTCCTCAGGTGGTCTTCTCCTCGTCTTTTGAATGTCTTCAATTAGCTTCTTCACACCACCATATCCACACTTCTTCTCTCCAACTCCCTACTCTACAGTTGTGCTCTAAATCCCTACAAATGGCACCCTAAACACCGGTAATAACTCCTAGATAAGCACTACAAAGTAGAGCTGATCAAACTCCTCCATTCTTAAACCTTGCTCGTCCTCGAGTACGCTAAAAGAAACCTACTCCTTCAATCAAATCCCCAAGGTCTCAAGAAGCGTAGAAAATCATCTCCACTAAGAATTGCACCTAACATGAATCTCAAAGTACCAACACAATAAACTCAACACAACATCACACACAACACCACACCAACCAAGCTAAAAGGAAAGCAAAGTACTTCCCCTAAGCTTATCCCGAACACCATAGAGTGAATAAAATCTAATCCTAACCTCCATCTATCTTCTTATCGCTCTAGAGTGACCTACCCGAAACCTCCTTATATCACCTCTTCTTATGTCACCACGCCAGGTAAAATGATGATTCCTAATAATCACTCTTCTTCTTTTCACTCATTTTGCCAAGGCGCCCTTTCGGGTTTTCACCAAGCCACTCATTTCATTTTTCAATAGATGGGCTCACATATAACTCACATCACTCTTGACTTCATATTACCCCAGCCTAATGTTGGTCCAAGCCACCTGCTTATTACCTAAGCCGCCCTTTCGGGTTTTTACCTTAGCCGCCCTTTCGGGTTTTCAACTTATCCCAGGATTTCTATTTTTGCCTTTTTTTCAATTTTTGGCTTTTTTCATTTTCTTTATTTTTCTCCTCAACGACATATCAAGTATAGAATCATCCCCCATTCTTAAACATTGCATTGTCCTCAATATAATGAAAGACAAAAAGAAAAGAAGCACAAGGAAGGCAGAAAAGTACTCACAAACGTCGCCGAGTTGGCTTGGATAAGAACGTTGTTGCTGGCGGTATATCAAATAAGCTCAGGTCTCTAGTGTTGTGGCGTCTTCAAATTCAACTCTTCTCCACCGTGCAACCAAAGGGGACCACTGTAAGGTGTAATCAAGGAAATCAGGGCTGCACGGCCTTCAAACTCAACTCCACCGGGCAACCGAAAAGATCCACTGTAGGGTGTAGTGGAATAGCAAAGATGTCGGGGTTGCACGGCCTTCTACAAACACATGGTGGAGCCCAGATGTAATCGTGGTAGGGGCTCTAGTGTTCCTCCTCCTCAGCTGTCAATTGTAGGTCCATCATCGTTGCCAAATAAAAATATGGGGCGAGTGTCTCCTCCTTGGCAACATGATGCGCACCTTCTCTCCATGGGTAACTCGGACAATTAGCCTTCGGTAGAACTTTTTTTTTTCCGAACAGGGTAGTAGGGGGACTTACAATGGTGTAGGTAACACCGTCTTCAATATGGTTCGGGCCTCCTCCTTGCAGGTTAGTCTAAAAACAAAACGAAACAAAGCGAAACAGCAGAAATAAAACTAGAATTTAAAGGACATGGAAAGAAATTACTCACCTCGGGTTGTCTCCCGAGCAGCGCCTTATTTAACATCGTGGCTCGACTCATCTAAAGTGATCACTTGTCAACTTCGGGGTCTTGAAGGTCTGTCTCTTCTATGACGCTGTTGTCAAAACCTTCATGGTAGGGTTTCAACCTCTGACCATTCACCTTGAACATTGACTGCCCGTCAGTATCATGTAACTCCACTGCGCCATGGGAGAAGACGCGAGCAACAACATAGGGCCCAACCCAACGGGATCGGAATTTTCCCAGGAAGAGACGAAGGCGAGACATAAATAGAAGGACTTTGTCTCCTGGTTTAAAATCCTTTCTCAAAATGTTCTTGTCGTGCCAGGCCTTTGTCTTTTCCTTGTATGCGACTGCATTATCATAAGCTTCAAGTCACAGCTCCTCTAATTCTTGCAGTTGTAACTTGCGAAATTCCCCAACTTCATCAATTCGCATGTTGCAAGTCTTCACAGCCCAAAATGCCTTGTGCTCAAGTTCCACTAGGAGGTGACAAGCTTTCCCAAACACCAATCTGTAGGGCGACATTCCAATGGGTGTTTTATAGGCAGTACGATAAGCCCAGAGTGCATCATCAAGTCTCAAACTCCAATCCTTTCTATTCGGGCCCATTGTCTTCTCAAGGATAGTTTTGATCTCTCTATTGGACACTTCAGCTTGCCCATTGGTCTGTGGATGGTAGGCCGTGGAAACTTTCTGCATGACATGGTATTTCTTCAGGAGAGCGATGTAACATCCTAGGCCAAGCTACCCCAGCCACCAAGCCGCCCAGCCACCCAACGGTGCCGGCGCCGGTACTGGTGCCGCCTGGTTGTCCAAGGGCATGCAGCCCACACACCCAACCCTTCCCCCATTTAAATGGGTAGGTTGTTGCCCATGGGGATCGAACCCGAGACCTTTAGATACAAGGGCAATGCCTTACCACTTGTATCACCAATTGTGCTGCAGCGCAATTGGTGATACAAGTGGTAAGGCATTGCCCTTGTATCTAAAGGTCTCGGGTTCGATCCCCGTGGGCAATAACCTACCCATTTAAATGGGGGAAGGGTTGGGTGTGTGGGCTGCATGCCCTTGGACAACCAGGCGGCACCAGTACCGGCGCCGGCACCGTTGGGTGGCTGGGCGGCTTGGTGGCTGGGGTAGCTTGGCCTGGGATGTTACAAAAAAGTACACTTTATGTTGGTGCCTGACCTTGCCGACAATGGGCCTGACAGACACCCCGGCACTGCCATCCTTAATAGGCCTGCAGGCCGTGTACCCCAACCCTTCCCCCCAAATGGGTAGGTTGTTGGCGAGAGTCGAACACGCGACCTCTCCACCCTTTATCAAGCGCCTAAGCACCTTGATACCAATTATGCTGCAGCACAATTGGTATTCACTCCTTGTGGGGAGTGGATAAAGGGGAGAGGTCTCGTGTTTGAGCGCTCTCAACAACCTCTTGGCTAATGGCTTCCATTAATTTGGAGTAGCCCCAAGGATGGGTTGGGGTACATGGGCTGCGGCCCATGGAGTGTCTCATGTTGGGCTAGGCCCGTGGCTTGAGCACTCATATAAAAGTGTACTTTTATGTAATACCCACACCACATTGGGCCGATCCATCACAAGGCTGTAGCCCATACACCCCAACCCATCACTAGTAGCTCCAAGCCCCAAGGCCCAGCTATTTCTAGCATGTTGTTGGGAGCGCTCGAACTCGAGACCTCTCCCCTTTATCCACTCCCCACAAGGAGTGAATACCAATTGCGCTGCAGCACAATTGGTATTCACTCCTTGTGGGGAGTGGATAAAGGGGAGAGGTCTCGAGTTCGAGCGCTCCCAACAACCTACTAGAAATAGCTGGGCCTTGGGGCTTGGAGCTACTAGTGATGGGTTGGGGTGTATGGGCTGCAGCCCTGTGATGGACCGGCCCAATGTGATGTGATACCCCGTAATTCTGTAAGGATTATTTTGGGAATTTTTGGAACTTTCCCGAACACCCGTTTAGTACGTCGGATTTAATTCAGAAAGTTGGAGGCATTCTGTAATGCGCTCTGTATCTGTAATATTTTCCTCAGTGAAATAATATACAGTCGACATGTTTTGAAAGTTCGTACTCGTTCGTGTACGACTTTTGTTAACGCGGATTAAGATTGGTACAAGTTTATTGCCCAAGAGTTGTTATCTAATGGGCAATAGTACAAGATTCTTTATCCAAAGGTTATTGTCCAAGAGCTAATATCCAAGAGGCAAAAGTACAAGAGTATTAACCAAGGGTTAATACCCAAGCTCCCTCCAAAACCCTAATCTTTGCCTATAAATAGAGAGCATGGGGTGAGTGTAAGGAGGAGGGGAAAAATGCCATTACGCTGTCCATTTCTCGTCTCTCAAAAACGCTCCCAAAGAAAAACGCTCTCTCTCTCTCGGAAAGCTCTCGTGGATCATTGGAGGCTCGTTTGGTGTCGTTCTCGGTGGCCAAAGGAGACTTGGAAGGCCCTTAGAAGCCTAGAAGCCAAGCAAGGCGAAAGGCGAACCAAATCGAGCGTCGCGGGTAAGATTTCTCGCCCGTTTTTAAGTTTCTGTTCAGCGACGGCGACCGCCGCCAGGGAGACGGCGCCCGCCGCCAGGAACGGCGACCGCCGTGAAGATCCCGGCGCCCGCCGTGATGAGCTCGGCGACCGCCGTATTGGGGACGGCGACCGCCGTGAAGATCTTGGTGCCGCCGTGGTGTGTGGCCAGCCGCCGTGGAGGAAGCCGTTGAGCGGCGCCCGCCGTGCTTGAGGCGGCGCCCGCCGTGATGGTGGCGGCGCCCTCCGTATTTTAGGCGGCGCCCGCCGCAATTGTTTGGTGGCCGGCCGTGAAGGGTTGTTGCCCGAGAGTTGTTGCGTTGGCTTCCGAGACCTTCGATCGGGTCTCGTATCCTTCGATTCCTTTCGTCCTTTCGTATATTCGTACTATTCTTTGTCGAATCTAACTTAGGGTTTCCTTATGGGTCGACTCGAAGGTCGTTGTGCTGTCGGAGCTATACATGTGTTGAGCCCGGAATCCCATTGTCTCTGCTTTGTTCCAGATCTGCGGACTAAGGCAAGTGGCGGTTCGCTCTTGCTCATCGTTCCATATTTACATTAATTATCAGTTGTTTATCTGAGTAATTAATTTGGAATGATTACTGTGTTTATCTGGAAATGGTTTTATAAACTGTTTTGGAAACTGTAATAA
Source organism: Rheum nobile (assembly GCA_027886185.1). Taxonomy (NCBI): domain Eukaryota; kingdom Viridiplantae; phylum Streptophyta; class Magnoliopsida; order Caryophyllales; family Polygonaceae; genus Rheum; species Rheum nobile. The sequence continues at coordinate 3,897,492 of WOAB01000511.1, forward strand.
TGACATTATCATAGGTTGTATATCTGTTAGAACAACGCTATCATATGTGTTAATTACCGTGAAGGTATTGTTGTGAAATTAATCTTAATGCTAGAATAGCATGTGGGCTAATAGGAAAACTAATCCAAGTAAGGATTAGCTGTTTCTATTATCTCTATGTTTAAGTTAATTGCCGGGATGACTTTAATATGAATAATTGTTGTGTTAGACTGTTTAGTTAACACGAGTGTGCGTAGGAACGCTAATCCAAGTAAGGATTAGTCATTTCTTTATAATTTAATATTCGTGGGAACGCTAATCCAAGTAAGGATTTGTCGTTTCTTTAAATCATAACATTCCTCGGGATTATTTCCGAATAATTTAAGGGTCATGACCTATGCTTCTTATCCACATGTAAGGATCTGAAGTGTTTTAAGCGCCTTGCAAGCGCCAGTGGATGAGCTTAATTGCAGTCCTGTGTATTAAGCACTTAGCTAGTGCATTGGGGTGGACGTAACTGTCACCCTGTAAATTAAACTGTAAGCGCTGTGGCAGTGCAATTAGGGTGAACGTAAGGTCACCCGGTGTAATAATAACTTCCGTGTTCTCGGAATAATATTAAAAGCCTCAACAGTATGTGTGTGTGTGTGGGTGTGTTGTAATTTAATAAGATAAGTGCAGTTAAGCACATAATTAAAGTGTAAGCACTATAATAGTGCAATCAGGGTGAACGTAAGGTCACCCGGTGTTTTAATAACGTCGTTGTTACTCGGCATAATAATGTTAAGTCCCGCGTGTGTGTGTTTTAATTTGGGTTGACGTAATTGTCACCCTGTGATTTAAGCCTTGTTGTCGCTCTTAATAACATTAACGTGTTTCAGTAATGTGTGTTTTGTAATTAAATAAGATATGTGCCCGAGTGCACATGGTTAATAAACCCATGGCGAGTAGTGCAGCTAAGTAATAGTACAGCTAGGAAAGCTCGTCTCGACTTTGATCATAGTACATTCTCTTTCCGATCGGGATTCGCTGTATGCGATGAGGTTGGTTGTGAACCGAAGCATCTCAGTCAACTTTTAAATCATTGTTGTATGATTCTTTAAATATTCCAGATTTGTCATATTTCCTTAAAGACTCAATCTCTCGGAGTCTCTTTTCGAGTTGATTTCTGTGAAGATTCAGTCTTCCAGAATCTTCTCTTGTGCATACCTCTTGTTGTTATTCCGTGAAAGTGTCGGGTTATGTATCGTCCCTTTGGTTATTATTCGAGGGACAATGATAGTAAACGGTTTCGATCACTCGAACCACTCTGCTTTTTACCCTTGCTAGTCTATTTAAGTAGACTAACCCACGAACTTTGTTCTCCGCATGTGGGCTGGTGTCATCCGTTCGATTCGGCACATCAGATAGAGTGTAGATGAGAAGACTAGAAGGACTATGGAGTCGATGGTGGTTTTCCGAGGTTTTTAATAATTTCTTTTAATCAGGTTGAGATCCTTGGGCAGGTGATCATTACGATCACAACCCTTTTTGTAATATCTTTTAAAAGTCTTCCGCTGTACCTTGTTTAAGATTTCCGTTGTAATTTATTTAAACTCTGTGTTTGTCCTATTCGGGATTGGGATGTAATCCCGGGACTCGTGTTTTATATGAATAAGGTTATCATTTTGTATCATTGTATTTCTTGATTTGTATTTAAACGGTAAAGCCTTGGGTGATCTCGGTAAGGAACACTGGGGTCACTGGCGGTAATACCTTTCCAAAAGGGTTAAGTTTTGGGGGTGTTACAAGCGCTCACAGTCCTATTGCAAAAGTGGGTTCCCCTGTCACTTATCAGAGCCTTGGGAATTCCAAATTTAGAGAAAATGCGTTTCTTTAGGAAATCTGCCACCACTTTAGAGTCATCAGTCTTGGTGGCCTTCGCTTCCACCCACTTGGAAACGTAGTCCACCGCAAGCAAAATATAGAAATTCCCAAAGGATTTAGGAAATGGTCCCATAAAGTCAATGCCCCAAACATCAAAAATCTCGCAAAAGATTAATGATGATTGTGGCATCTCATTCCTCTGAGATATATTCCCAAATCTCTGGCATTGATCACAGGATCTACAGAAGGCGTTTGCATCTCAAAAGATGTATGGCCAGTAGAATCCTGCTTCCAATACCTTTCTAGCAGTTTTATTTGGCCCAAAATGGCCCCCACATGCATGAGAATGACAAAAGACTAAGATAAATTGTACCTCATTATCCGGAATGCATCGACAAATTACCTGGTCAACGCAGTGTCTCCAAAGATAGGGGTCATCCCATACGTAGAATCGAGACTCACGCCGGATTTTGTCTTTCTGTGCCTTTGCAAGGTTCGGGGGGAATTCTGCTCGAACGAGGAAGTTCATGAGGTTAGCGTACCATGATTTGAGTGTGTAGAGCCCGAGGAGTTCTTCTTCCGAATAAGGCTCATGGGAAGACTCATGAGTGTTTCCGCGATCGCGGGTCTCAATCCGCGGTCGCGGAAATTATTCGATCGACTTTATGAGAGCAGCAGACGCGTCGGTCGATTTTCCGCGGTCGCGGAAATATTTCCGCGGTCGCGGAAAATCACTTTCATCCGGGGATGTTCGAAGCTGTTCGTGGAATTTTCCGCGGTCGCGGAAAATTCACTGTCGTGATACTCCATAGCGTTTCGTCTGGAAATTCCCCTTGAATTTGCGTCTCCTTCTTCGATCTATCCTCTTCATGTACGATCCTGCTCAAATGATTAGCCACCAAGTTCTCAGCTCCCTTTGTGTCTCGGATCTCCACATCAAACTCACTCAAAAGCAATATCCATCGAATCAATCTTGGTTTTACCTCTTTCTCAATAGATACCGAAGAGCATCATGATCCGTGTAGATGATCACCTTGGTACCCAATAAATATTGTCTGAATTTTTCCAAGGCAAACACGACAGCTAATAATTCTTTCTCCGTAGTGGAGTAGTTCCGCTACGCTCCATTCAGAGTCATAGAAGCATAATGAATCACATGAGACGCTCGTGCTTCTTTTTTCCCAAGGACCGCACCTACAGCATAATTACTAGCATCGCACATAATCTCGAAGGGCTGAGACCAATCCGGTGCTTGAATAATCGGTGCACTAGTGAGGCGAGCTTTCAAATCATCAAATGCCTTTTTGCACTCCTCGTTAAACTCAAAATTCACTTCCTTCTTCAGCAGCTCACATAGAGGTGATGAGATCTTTGAAAAGTCTTTAATAAACCGGCGGTAGAAACCTGCATGGCCTAAGAAAGAACGCACTTCACGCACATTAGTAGGATAAAGCAGAGACTGAATTACATCAATCTTTGCCTTATCGACCTCAATACCCCTAGCAGACACTATATGACCTAACACAATGCCTTGCTCAACCATGAAATGACACTTTTCAGAATTAAGAACCAAGTTGGTATCTACACATCTTTGAAGCACAAGTGATAAGTGGTCTAAGCATGCATCAAAATTATCACCATGAATTGTGAAATCATCCATAAAAACCTCAATGAATTGCTCTACATACTCAGAAAAAATGCTTACCATACAGCTTTGGAATGTTCCGGGTGCGTTACACAACCCGAATGGCATCCTGCGATATGCAAAAGTACCAAAAGGGCATGTAAATGTCATTTTTTCTTGATCCTCCGGTGCTATGGCTATCTGAAAATACCCTGAGTATCCATCCAGGAAACAGTAATAGGGGCGACCAGCCAGTCGCTCAAGCATTTGATCAATAAAGGGTAGAGGAAAGTGGTCTTTCCGAGTTACCGCATTCAGCTTACGGTAATCAATGCATACTCTATATCCGGATTGCACTCGGGTGGGGACCAGCTCTTCTTGTTGGTTCTCCACAACTGTGATTCCTCCCTTCTTTGGGACAACTTGTGTCGGGCTCACCCATTTACTGTCGGAGATGGGAAAGATCATTCCAGCCTGTAGGAGTTTCAACACCTCCTTTTTCAACACCTCCATCATTGGTGGATTGAGTCTTCTTTGTGGCTGTCTTGATGTCTTGACATCGTCCTCCAGTAAAATTATGTGCATGCAGGTAGAGGGACTGATTCCCTTTATGTCTGCAATGGTCCATCACAATGCTGTCTTGTGTTCCTTAAGCACCGCCACCAATTTCTCCTCTTGATCCTTAGAAAGCTTGTTGGAGATAATGACCGGTAGTGTGTCCTCTTTTCCCAGGAAAGCATACTTGAGATATCCCACATGACTTGACCTGCTGCTGGCTACCCTTCATCATGTATCTCCTCATCATCTCAGCCATCTCAGAGAGTAGAGTGGAATTTGGTTGAGAATTTTCAGCTCTCACTGATTGGGCGTCCGCCCTCTTACTGAACTGTCTTGAGCCCTCAGATAGCTCAAAGAAAACTTCATATGCCTCAGCTGGAGTCTTGTTCAAGATGTTCCCTCCACATGCAACGTTCACCATCCGACGCTTGTCATCAAGAAGACCTCCGTACAAATAAAGTATGAGGTCCTGGTCGGAATATCCATGGTAGGGGCAGCTAGAGATCATCCTCTTGAACCTCTCGTAGTACTCATACAACGATTCAGCAGCCTGTTGTTCAATGTTGCTAATGCTCCTCTTCAGGCTGTTAAGCTTAGTTGCAGGGAAGTACTTCTCCAAGAAGGCCTTCTTCATCTTGGCCCACGTGTTAATACTCCTTGGTGTCAAGTAGTAGAACCAGTCATTGGCCGAATCCTTCAGAGAGAAAGGAAAGGCCCTCAGCTTGATCTGGTCCTCAGTCACTCCTCTTGGTTTCATGCTGGTGCAGACGGCATGGAATTCCGACATATGCTTATTGGGGTCTTCTCCACTCATCCCATGGAAGTGGGGAAGTAAGTGGATCAACCCTGACTTGAGCTCGAAGTTGACGCCATTGGCCAGCTCAGGAAACTGCACAGTCAGCGGTTGTTGTTGAAAATTAGGGGTAGTCAGCTGCCTCAACGTGGGTGCTTCGTCAGCCATCTCGAAATAGGGGTTGTCAAAACACAAGTTTTGTTTACCCTGCGGTTCCTGGAAAGGGTCCTCTTAATCTCTGTATCACAAGCAAGTAGAGGGGAGTCAGTAGCACGGGTGTGGACCATAAGATAGGTCCACACAAAAATTGGCACACAAACACACAAAGAAAAAACAAAACTTGCCCCCGGCAACGACGCCAATTTGGCGGAGGCCAAAGTCGTATCGCCTTATCAAAGTAATCCTTAAAAACTTAAACTAGTAGAATAGGCAAGCAAGGGTCGAATCCCACAGGGAGGAGTTGTCTTTCTTTATGTAAATTTGCATGCAAAAGTAACAAAGGGGGGTTTTGGTTGGTTGTTTGTAAACAAATAAACAAAGGAAACAAAAGCAAAAGTTTGTAATCAAATTGGGAAAAACACAGAGCCAAACAAATATTCACCATTCATTTGATTGATTGGTCCTAGATTATCTCTATTCCTTCCTTTGATTATTCTTGTCCATATTCTGAAATAGTTATCAGTCCTACCAGTCCAGGTAACCCTAACTATCGAACGCACGAGAAACTATCAAGATTTAGAACAATAGCAGCAAGACGCATAAGAATTAACCAGGATACATGCAACACTGATTTTTCGCAGCATTTAATACATAATCAATTCTCTTTCATAATAAACTAGTTCTACCAATCCTAGAATATCATGGATGCTACAAAAGATAAGGAATCTCAACCCAAAATTTCCAAACCCTAGCAATAGACAATTACTAATATCAACTAGGTGATCAATCTAGTCAAATCAATAAGAATAAGCTCAAGAGAAAAGATATAATCCAAAGGAATAGGAAATAGAGTTATAACCTCACAATCATGAATCAAATGAAGGCTTCATGATGAGTCCACCACAACCATGAGTGCCAAGGAGGAACTACAAGAGATGACACTACCAAGTGGTGGTGCCATAACTAGGAGCAAGGCACGAGCCATAGCAAGAGCAACACAAAGCATCGTCACAAGGAACATGGCTTTAGATGTGGAAGACTCATCAACATTAGCTAAGACATGGACACTTTCCACCTTGTCCTTGTCTAAGTCACCGGCGCCCCAACAATGCCTAATCAGCTCGAGTGCCCAGGAGCTGCGGCCGACGCCCAGCTGTAACATTGAACCTGCATCGGCAACCAAACGCCACCGCCTGGCAACCACCCAAGACGGTGCCGCCTTCCACCACCTACCGGCCATCTGTGATGCCAAGCACCCCAGCTACTACCCCAGACTGAACCCACACCAAGGAGAGCCCTCCAAGTGATCCAAACAGGCCAATGCCATACCCTTGCCGATCACGCAACCCGGCGTCGACCATGGTACTGTCTGGCACTCAAGCCCGACGTTTGTGCCTTTTTCCTTGGATTTTTGATCTGAAATTTGGAGCGTAGTTTAGTTACGCATTTACACAGCTTGTGTTAAAAGTTCATGATTTTTTGAGAATATTTGAATTTTTAGGAAATAAGATCTTTATGTATGGAAATATATCCATAAATAAAGATATGCTGTAATTTGTTACGTTAGGGTTAGTTTTAATCTTTTTTAGGTTAGAAACGCAGCCTTGCTTGGCTGCCTCCTTAAGTACTCTTTGTTAGTTCTTTCACTAGCACGCTTAATCATATTGAATCAAATTGTCAAGTAGAGTTTTCACTCCTTCTTTGGTTCTTAGGCGTCACAACTTCATTCTTTGGTTACTTAGATCGATCTCAAAACAATCATCTTCGACGAGACCTTCAATCAATTCCATTGGTTGTTTATTTCACCTTACGACACATCCTTGCGCCATCGCCAAGCCGTCGTAGAGGAGCTTTGTTGACATTCAACAAGGTCGAGAGTCAAGAGTTGGACGAGAAATCGAGCTTGCTAGATCTAGATCCTACACGTTTCACATCATTTCAATTTTCAGACTAAGCAAAGGGTGCTTAGTTCTTCATAGTCTTGAAAAAAAACTCAAAGGGAAAACAATACTGACTAATGAACGATGACAAAAACTGAATGATAAACGATGATGATGCTTGGAGGCTATGGAACTAGGTTTAAATAAACTAAACCTAAAACCAAAGATCACAAACATAATCTAAAAGGAAACTAAAATAATCCTACCGGAATAAAAGAAAAAAAAAGAAAAAAATAATAATAAAATAAAGTAAACTTCGGAAAATCTTCGGACGAAAGAAACTCGGCCCGCGCTGATGCAATTTTCCGCGACCGCGGCAAATTCACTTTTGCTCTCGACTTTTCTGCGACCGAGACTGTTCGCCGCGACCGCGGCCATGGCCTCCGCGACCGCGGTTTGGCTCCTGTAGCACCTTCACTTGGTTCTACTCCTTCGTCTTCTTGGGTGGCTTCCTTCCTCTTCAATAATATATCTTCATTTAAGTTTCTCCAAACCACCATATCTGCACATCTACTCCTCAACTTCGATCTCTACAATACGCTCTAAACATCTCCAAATGGTACCCAAAACACCGGTAACAACTCCTAGTTAAACCCTACAAAGTAGCGCTGATCATGTAGCTTCAAGCTAGTGAACGTGTTGCTTTGATAGCTCCTGATATTTCTCCAAGTATGACACTCCATCTTTTTACATATAAATATTTGTCGTTCATTACATTTTTTATTGCTTGTTTTCTAGCTTGAGTGGGTGAGAGTGGGACTAGGAAGGTGGGCATCTCTTTTAGTTATTATTGCATAAAATTGTCAAGACCAACTTGTTATCTTTGAACAAAGGGCATATATTCGTAATATAGGCTTAAACATGTCGATATGCCCAAGCATTATTTTGTAGAATCCTTTTTCAAACTGAAGGCTCAAAACAGAAAATTGTCACCCAAGTCCTAAATTAAGGCATTAGTCCACCATTATAAATTAAATAAGAAAAGGTTTGATATGTTTGCACATGGTACTCCAAGTATACTATATTGCTTTATAGTTTTATGCAGATTTTTTGTCCTACTTCTGAAACTTGAACTTTGGCTTAATGTTGTTGTGCAAGTGTGTAATTTTTCTGAACTTTCATAGTTAGTTGAAGGCTTGATGTATAGCATTTGTCTTTTCTCCTTCGCATCTCTTGTTGCAGTACGAGATGCTTCTTCTGGTGTTCACAGGATTTAAATTTTTTCAATTTGCTCTTTGAATCTAATGAAGATTATTCTACTATGCCTTTTGTTGATTTTGATGTGTCTTTTGATGTTGTTTGCTATTTTTTGTGTCATTTCTTCTTGTTATGTGCCAAGTTTGCTCATATAATATTCTAGTAGTGATTGTTTTGTTTTGCTGATTTTTCTGCCTTTTTTTGTTGCATGGTGTAGATGTTTTGCGTCTTTTGTTGTTGTACATGATGCATCTTCTGGTTTGCTGGATATACAACTTTGTTTGCTGGTGTTTGCTCAACTTGTGCTGTAATGGTGATGATGGGCTGATGTCTGCTGAAGTGTGTTGCTTCATTTTGCTGAATTCCGCTACTTAAGAAACTTCAATTAGGCTTTTTTAGTTTTGTCAGAGGTGCATTTGGCTTATTTTGGATATTCTCCAATGCCATTTTGTTTTGTCATTGCTCCATGTTCATTCATTTGGATGATTTTAGTTTTTGGAGCAATCTTTACATGTCTTTAGATGTAAGATATATACTTTGAACTTTGCACTTAACCATAGTTAAGTTTTGTAAGTACTCTATAATCTCTTTTTAATATATTTACCAATTTAGCAAAAAATTATTTGTTTTATGTAGGTTATGCAGCTGAAACACTAAATAGTATATTATTGCATAATTTCTATAAATCCAGTGAAAATTGAAAACCGTATCATTATTATGTTTCATTAAGAACATAAAAACCGTTTCATTATCATGTGCTTGTGTTGCATTGAATCGTGAAAAACCGTTTCAATAGATGTTAAAAAGAGTTGCATTAGCTAGAGTCCTAATGAAACGGTTTTGTATAGTAATGAAACGGTTTGTTTATACTTTGTATGAACCGTTTCATTAGGTTAAATTAGCCATTTCATTAGGTCTAATGCAATGGCAGTAACTGAAACGGGTAAAAACCGTTTCATTAGGTCTAAAGAAACGGTTTTGAGGCTTTATGAAACGGTTTTTAATCGTTTCAATAGGCCTTAAATGTAGTAGTGTATATCTATATATTGATTTAGTTATATGATTCGACAATTTCAGAAAATGAAGAAATATTTTACAAGTTAAATATAACTTTTAGTATTTTATGTGTTATATTTATTCTAATTAAATTTAATTTTAGCCACGCGGGATTGTGCCCCCACAACGCGGAAATCCTGCGTCCGCCCCTGAATGGCACTAAATTGGATTGAACATATATATCATAAGCAGTGGCGGATCCATGAATTTTTCGAAGGGGTCACAAAATCTTCTATGAAAAATTATATAATATTGTTTAACATTAATCACATTACTATTTGTATAATTTTTTGTACAAATCTTATATACTAGGTGGATTATTATGTTTTGAAAAAACATTTTTAACTAATTTACAATTTTGAAAATATTTTTGGATAAATAGTAAGGAGAACTACCTAAAAAATGTTAGTATCAAATATATTGTGAGAATTTTAAATAAGATTAATTCAATTACCTTACAAAAGTTTTAACTTATTTCATAATCGATCATGATGGACAAAAATAGGAAATACAAATATTTGTATAAAAGATAAAATAAAGGACACAAATTGTTATTTCTCTAAAAAGAAAACAATACAAAAGATGGGAGATGGGAACTTGAACCACAAACCTTTGGGTTAAACTCATGTTCCACAATCAATTGAGCTAATAACTATTTTTGTTTACATGTACAAGACATTAATATATATATATATATATTTTAATATATGACTTGATTCAGGAGAAGAGGGATCACCGTCCTGAAGGGGGATCACCGGACCCCCCGGAACCCCCCCGGATCCGCCTCTGACCATAAGCAATCTTCTCCTCAAAATACAGTATCATATGTATGTACATAAAAATCAAAAATTAAAAATATTTTTACATTTGACGAAAAGATAAAAAAAATCATTTCGAATTGTTACAGTAATTGTACACAAAACTATATACTATCATAGAAAAAAAAACAAGCAAAATTATAAGGTGAAGTGTAGAAATCAGGATTCGAGGAATGAAAGAGTTATGGATAGTTTTGCGGGGAGAGGTGGAGGTGAGGCGGGAGCACAACGTAGGGCAACCGTTTGGACTCATTGTTGGAGTCTTTCCTATTCTTCTCATGAAACCTCTTGATATAATCCGATGCTTTGCACTCCACCATCGCATTCTGCACCTCAATCTCCGTCTTCTCGTGGAACCGTCGGATGTAATCCGCAAACCTCCCATCACCGTCGGTCCCTTTCTTACCTCCACGTGTACCCTGATGGACCACAACCGTCGATGTGGGCGCGGAGGCCGAGTAGCCCTCGCCGCTTGCGCTGGGGAGCATCACATAGGATAGCTTGGACCCTCCCTCCGGCGCCCGCTGCGCCTTTCGCCTGCCGATGCTCCCGCGGGGACCAGCGACGGCGGAGTAGGACCTAGCGAGTCTCTTGAGTGGCGGCGGATCTCCGGCGGAGGACGGCGACGTGGCGACGGGCAGGGTGTTGCGAGCGAGGGAGAGGGAGGACAATTTCAAGATGTTGACGATGAGGAGCATTGACTCTTCGCAGAGGGATTTTCTTTCCTTGGATTTGGTGACTGCCATTGTCGATTAAGTTCAGGGATGCAATCAATTCTTGGATCACAATGGTGGGTATAAGAAGGAAGGAAGATTAGAAGGGTGTTGAAAAAGTTTTGTTCTGTGGGACAGTGCTAGAAGAAATTTAGGCTTTATTCGGTGGAAATGGAATCACACACGTACAATTTGGGGTTGGTTTTTTTCTTTTAAGTAAACACAAGGCTCCTTTTCAATTAGAAGACATTGTCTAAATCATGATTTAGGAGATCTCTACAATGAAGATCAATTGTTATTTAGATAATGTGATAAAGAAAAGTCTTGATGAATTTGTGAATGAAGTTCCTAACGGTTATAGGACTGATATCATGTGTTATCAGAAAATTAGTTATCGTATCAGGTTTCATGTAATAATGAAAAACTAAGAAACAATCAAAGTAATTTACTAGGAAACAAATATCTATCACTATTGTCCGAATTTTCCAAGGAATTTTCCAAATATCTTATTAAGTTTATAACCATTAAATTATCACCCTCGAAAATCAAATTTTAATGTTAAAGATACCTTTTTCTAATACCTTTTAGAGTTGCATATGCATTCACATGTATAACTGATCGAGGTGTTTAGTATTTGTTTCCTATCTAAATGAAGGACAGATCCAATGGGTTTCACAAGATGAATGCGGGAAATATTAATCAACCATTTTGAACAATCAAAGTTCAACTTAGCCAAGCCATTTGGCGGTTTTTTCCAGACTCTATTTTTTAGTAATTGTCATTTGTTAGGTTTGGATTTTTGTCTAAGTGAACCAAGAGACTCGTGATGTTGAGATAAGTGTCAATCATGAAAATGTAAAATTGCAAAGTCAAATGGTAATAAATCAGGGGTATTGGAAGTTTCGTTAAAAATAATAGAATTTCTTTTCTTCCATATTGTTTGATGGATCTCACCTCCATTTGTTCAGTATCAAGGTAGGTTCGGCCTTTAAGTCGCTAGCCAAATGGTTGGTTCAATCGTGATCCAGATTAGGATTCCGGTGGATCCGAGAGACTTGTTTTTGGTGAGGATCTTGGATCGGTTTTTAAGGTTTATTTTTTTGGAATTCTGAAGGGGATGAGTGGACAAGATACTTGTGGCTATGACTCATCACTCATGCCTTGAACAAGATTAAATAATTCGAGATATGACGTACTCAAAAGGTTCGATCAAACGCTCGATATTACTCACAGACAAACAACAAGAATTACTCTCTTGAGCAAAGCACTCACTTTAGACTGATTTTTTTATTGATTAAAACATGCCTAAACAATGGCAAAAAAGAAGAGCTTAAAAATAAGAAGCAAAACACAAGAAAAGAGTATCTTCGTGATCTAGCACTAAATGACCGGAAGTTTTGGAGACCTTTCGCATGACTGGGGTTATGGGAGTTTTCAAGGATGATGAACACCATATTTTATCCATAAAATGCATGTTAATTAGGTCCATTAAATGAATCTCAGTCAAGTTGTGGAATAAGTGCCGGAGCCAAAGTCATACGCGCTCGCCGGGCTCGGCCCTCGATGGCGTGAAGGCAAACCACCGAGCCAAGTTGACTTTCCATGGGCGCACCTGAGGCCAACAAACCTTGTTGGAGGTCAGGTTGAAGGTGCCTAGACCAGACTCGAGTGATTGAGCCAAATGCTGAGGTGTCTCCAAGAGGGCTGAGCAAAACCCTAATTGGCGCGCGCGGCCACGAGCGCATTTATCGGGCTTGTTGGGCGCCGAAGGTGTGGCCAAAGGAATTTGTGCGACAATGGTTAATCCTCATAATAGACCATAGGCGTGGTGACATCATCCTTTCTCTCTTGAAATGGATTCGACCTCGAATCCACGTAATCTACAAGTAAAATGATTATGAGGGATTTGTACTCTTCCAACAAAATGTGACAATTTAAGAAAACAAATTTGAAGCTTAACATGATATGCAAATTAAGATGCAAGCATAAGCTAAGACACTCTTCTTCTTATGCATATGTATATATGCTTAATGATGAAATGACAAGCATACTCGAACATGAAGATAACATTATGAACTAGGTGCATCCTACATGACACATATTGAGAAAAGGAACTATGGTGCATGCAAGAATGCATAGTTCTAGTTGAAAATGAAGCATGCAACAAGTAAGAAACTCTAATACTAGATGCATGTGCAATAGGAATCATGTAGGGAGAAACAAAATATAAAGGAGTGAAAAATTCTTCCTTGAAAATCGGACTCCCATTGCTCCTTTCACAAGGAAAATGAGGTAGTGCTAGAACCTTCATCCATGTAAAATTTTCTTTGTAAGAGACACTATCTTCGATCTCAATGAGGGATGGAAGGGTGACTTCCTTTTCCAAAAGCCCGAATGGAAGATATGTGGAAAGTGTAGGCTTCGCATCCAGCCATGGAGTGTCCATGAGGTTTAGGAAGCTAGGAGCCACGGTTGGAGCTTTGGAATGGTGATAAAAAGTTGATGACTTAGGGATCTTGATGAGAAGACTGAACAAAGACATAGTGGTTCAAGAGTCCATGCCATTTATGATGATTGATGAGCCACCAAGGTGGGATGAGCCAAGGTGTGACAAGGAGCCAATGCAATTGGAAGAACCACCCATTCATGATGAAGAGTAGCTCGAGGAAGGATCCCACGAGGATTCTATCAACATACCCTTTGAAGAGGAGCTAGAACCAAAACAAAGGGACAAGGAATGTTTAGAGGCGCTTATTCATATCCCTAGCTTCGTTAAGACGTTCTTTATGCATTTTTTCTTCCCTTTGTCTCAAAATATTTTGAATTCAGCCATGGGACCGGCTTGTCTTCTCCTTGGCTACACATGATTCCTTTACCTTTCTCTTCTTGTATCAAGCTCTAAAGCAAAGACAAAACAAGACAATAGCCAAGAAACATAAGTACCTCACACCAATGGAGATTAGAACCACAGTGGTACCTTCACTAGCAACAAGATAAGCCCAATGGCGAGTATTTGACAACATTCAAATCAGATTTGCAATGCTCAAAATGAAAGAAAGGACAATGTGGCTAAAGTGTTTAGGCAATAAAAGAGTGTGCACCAAAAGTTAACGATCATGCAAGATTAAGTTTAAGATACAATCTAGACACAAGCCAAATTCAGCCTAAACACTTCACACAACTCATAAATTACATTTAGAACAACACGACACAAGGCATATGCTTGACTTCTTTTTCTTGTTGAGTCCGAATTTTTTCTAAGCTCGACTTCTTTTTCTTTTACTTTCGTCGAGTCCAAATTTTTCTAAGCTCAACTTCTCTTTCTTGCTGAGTCTGAATTTTTCTTTAATATTGTAGTGGCCTACAAGAGTGCAAGGAATTTACAAATACAGTGGACACAAGATAACTCCACATTTTTGTGTAAGACAAACTTCAAGGAAACTTTTGGAAGATGAACCAACCAAACATGGCCTTACCTAGACTATATGTTAAACTTAAGATGCATAAATGTAATGTAACTAAGGTTCATCATGCAATTAAGATGATATAATGACGGTTGGGTTCAAGTAAAGATGAAGGGTTGATTGAGAATTAAATTGGTAGAAAATGAACCATCTGGTTCAACATTCAATTCAACTTGCTTCGAATTCATATGGGTTTTGTTTTCAATTTCCAAGGAGACAAAAGTTTGTATTCAAACTCTTCACATTTCATCCAAGGTCATATCAACACGCATCTAAGAAAAAATTCTAGATTTGAGGCAACAAGAAGAAGGGCATTCGAGCAAGGCAAAAACCAAAAGAAATAGGTCAATTCGTAGCCCAATATCTTGAAAAAATTTACCTTGAAGATAGCTATGGTACCACTTGATGTATCTGACCTCAGTTTTCTCAATATCAAGGTAGGTTCGGCCTTTAAGTTGCTCGCCAAGTGGTTGGTTTGACCGTGTTCAGGATTTTGGTGGATCCAATAGACTTGTTTTGGGGGAGGATCTTGAATCCGATTTTTTGGGTTTATTTTCTGGAAATTCAAAGGGGATAAGTGGAAAAGGAACTTGTTGATATGATTCACCACTCGTATCTTGAACAAGATCAAATAATTTGAGAATGACACACTCAAAATATTCGAATGCCCTTTTGAGTGTGCCAAACGCTCAATATTACTCATGAGAAAACAACAAAAATTCTAAGAATTATCTCGAGAAACGCACTCACTTTAGACTGCTTTTTGATTGATTAAAATGTGCCTAAACTATAACACCCCCGACTTACGTTGGTAGTGCCACACGCCAGTGACCTCAGATTGTAAAGTCCAAAGTCACCCAAGGCTTTAATCAGAATAATTATACATAAATGAACATTAAATAATAAAGAGTAAATAGCGGAAGACTTTGTATAAATAAACTCAATCTTTTATTTAAATTACTCTCGTAAATTGAGAAGGATAGTTTTACAAACGATATACAAATTACAACGGAAGACTTTAAATAAATCCTAATTAAATGACTAATTTAACTACATCTTACATTTATTTAGGAAGACTAAATCAACACTAGACAACTTTAAAATAATATTACTTAAAATCTTCAATCTTCAACTGTAAGCCTTCGTCTTCGATTTGTTACTTCAAAGCGTCAGAGACCAACCATTGATGTGCCGTATATGACGAATGATACCAGCCAACCATGCAAGGAAAGAGAAAGGTTGGTCAGTCTAATGAAAGACTACACAAGGGCTCAAACAGAATGGTTCTTGTGATTGTATCCGGTTAATATCATTGTCTCTCGAATAAAAACCGATAGACGATATGTTGGATCGTTAGAGTTATATCTGAGGGAACAAAAGCTTTGTTCCCACAGAAGATGCAGCGGATTAAAAATAGCAAGAAAGATAACGAATGAACTCACGATGTATAGTGGAAACCCTGATTAGCAAAACTAGCTTCTCAAGGAAAAACCACTACCTTCAAGCTTCCGCTTGAGAGGATTTTAAAGTGTCTACTTGTCTTATTGATTTCTTGTTCGATTACACTTGTATCATGGACTCCAACCTCTAGACTACCCAGCTATACTTGAAGCCTCTTCTACAACGATGAATCGAACTCAACCCTCAAAGACTTACAAACTCTTCACTCTCTTTTTCTTCTTAACTGAATGCTCTCAGTTCTTCGTTCTTCGTCGTACATAGAAATGAATCCACACTCCTATTAAATACAACTCGACCAAACCCTAATCATAGCAAGATAATCCTATCTTCCTAAACTTGGTAACAAGATGATATTAATTGATTTGAAGAATATTATCTTAACAACCGATATTATCTAAGGAAATAATTCCTAAGATAACATTAACGGATTAAGATAAGATTCTTCTCTCTCCAAATATATTATCTTAGAAAAGATTTCCTAAGATAACATAAACGGATTCTCTCTCCATATCTTCTTTTCGGCGAGATCCTTCCAGCCGAAATCCGATCCTTTGACCGCGTGAATCTTCTTTGATTTGTTTCCATAATTGTCACGCTGGATTTCTTCCTTCCATTCGCAGCTTGATCTTGTTCGTCACTGATGTTCCTTGAGAGGTAACAAAGCACATGAACAGAGCTTTGTTCCCTCTGTGATCCTTCGCTGCAATGGTTCCCTGAGACAACTGTCTTTGTTCCTGAAACACTTAGTACCCAGATTAGTTGAATGTTTGTTACTATCAAAACCTAAGGAATTCAACACGATATATAACCCATATACTCTCACTGAAACAGAAGAAAAGGTATGAGACAAGAGAAGACTCCAAAGGAAATGAGTCTTATAGGAATACTTATGTTTGTTTGGGAACATTATATTTCACACAAAGTTTGAAAACGACCTTGACTATTTGGGTTCCCGACCAACCTCACCGCATAATGCGAATCCAGATTGGAAAGAGGACTTACTTTAATACAAGAGTCCGGGCGGGTTCCACATTGTACTTCTCGCCCGAGGGTATGTTAATTATGTGCGACGAGGCACTTATCTTATTTAATTTCAAAACGTGCATTTACGTTGAAGCTTTTAATTTCCACAACAGATCTCGCAATGAGATATAGGATGGGAATAAATCTCGAAGATTGACACTAGCTAAGTGCACCACCACCTATATTCGGATAAGGGTAGGTCATGACCAAAAGCGTTAGGGCATTTAACCTCCAAACACAAAGTTATAAATAAACGACTAAACCTCGTAAGGAAATAGCGTTCCTACGAATACTCGTGCTAAACTAGCATTTATATGTCCACACCAATGCACAACAAATCCACACCAATTATAACTAGCACCCTATAATAATAATAATATATATATAAGGGTCATAGCTAGCATATTATACAACCTACTAATAAGGTTCAATTAGTCACACCATTTATTCACACAAGTTCACAAACAAGAAAATAATTATTTATCCCAACTTAATAGCACAATCGATTCATTGGCAATTAAGATAAAAATGGAATAAATATGCAAGAGCGAACCGCCACTTGCCTTGAATCACGGAGAGATGAACGGTCTCACGAGGATGGTTGTTTCCGAGTAGCAACTTGAATCTCTGCTCTATTTTCGTTCCAAAAGCAAATCCGAGACGCACCCAAATCACACAAAAATAAATTATAATTATATAATTTATTTAATACTGAATTTTTATGGGTATATGCCTCAAGATTTAAATTGAATTAATTTATATCAAAATCATTCAATTTTCAAGGCTTAATCGGTAGGATGATTATCTATACGATTAAAATTCAATTAATCACATATTCTAAATAATATTTTTATAAATAAATAAATCTCATTATTTATTTATGTTTCCAGGAATTTTACTCCAGAATATTATCCCAATGAAAAGTTAATATTTTAACCATTCATAATCTAAGATAATACCCAAAGTAATTTTAGCTAATTTAATTTTAATTTTATTAAAATCAGATTAATTCCATCTTATTATTCAGTAATTAAGATTAATTTATTTAACCTGAATTAAGCCATATAATAATAAAATAAAACTGAAAATCGGTCACAATATCCGAAAATACCAGAAATGGCTTGTCGGTGGTGCAACTTGCGGTTTCCGGCGAATGCGGTGGCCGGCGGAGGCTGATCAGTGGCGGGGCCTTAGGGATTTGAAAGTAGACTTCAAGGTGGAACTAATGGTGGTGGTGGAGACGTCAATGGAGCTCTGGTGTGGCGACAATTGATCCCGCAACAGAGGGCTGTGAATTCTAGGGTTCTTGAGCTTTGAGGAAATAATTGGGTGCCGAAACCTCAACGATTGATGTCCTATTTATAGTGGTTGGATAGGTCTCGGAGAGAGCTTCGATTCCATATAAAATTGGCGAATTTGCATGGGTATCCCAACTTATAAAAAAGTTTGTAGAAATACACCATGAATTACCAAATAGCAAGCTATGCCTTTTTGGGCATATTTACAATAAGTTTTGAGTTTTTTTATTGTTTTTGAAGAAAATTAAAATTATAAATCTGAATTAATTATTATAAAATAAATTATTAAAAAAGATTTCTTAATTGAATACTATTTAAATTCGGAAAAGTTTTATTTATGGAAAATAAAGATTTCGTAAGATAAATTTATTTCCATAACTATATTTCATAACCTTTCGGGCTGATTAAACTTATCCTGTCATGATCAATTTTTTATCCTGTCGCGTGAAGGGATTTATCCTGTCATATCTGATACGCTGTTTGTTTCGGAAAATACAAAATAATAGTATTTTAATCATTAAACGAGTTTTCCTTCTTCCGTACGGAATGTAATATCTTAAAAAACGGTTTGAAAATCTTTTTGTTTCAGTTTGATCTTCTTATAACCCTAGACGTTCTTTCATTGTCATCTTGGAGATTCAATTGTTGCAACTTACACAAAAGTCATTCATTGTCATCTTTGAGATTCAGATTGCTGTAACTTACACAAAAAACATGGGTGAGTTATTATTCTGTTTCACTACTTTTCATTCGTACTAATTGCTTTACTTCATGAGTAATATTGAAAATCGTTATGTTTGTATATTTTTTAGGTCGAAACAATTTCTTGCTCACTTTGATTACTGATGGAGAATGGAAGATTCTAGGAGAGAAATGGTCTTATGAAGGACCAAAAAAACCAAGAGCAGTTGTAGTGTCAGAATCCATTAAGTTTGATGCTCTAAAGAAGAAGATTGGCGAGAAAGTCAACATTGATTATGAAAAGTATGATCTTCAAATGAAGTATGTGTCACCAATCAGTGGAATGCTTCCACCTTTTGAGGTTAGTGATGATGATGATCTTGAAGCCTATAAATTTCTCAACACAAAAGCATCAAAAGAAGGGGTTTGGCCTATTGAGCTTTATGTGAACATATTGGTGAAAGAAACAGGTTCGTTTGTGGATGAAGTTTTTGAGAGAAAGGTTGATTCATCAGAACTAATACATGAAATAAGAGTTCAGGCAAGTGCACCACCTGCTTCACAGAGTCAGTCCGACAGGATCCAACGTAAGGCTGACAGGACTCATACTATGGATGACAGGATACTTGATGAAATTATTGACGATGATAATAATTCATCTCCTAGGGTTGGTCCGAGCACAAGAAATTCTTGTGCAAAGAAAAGAAAGATGAATTATACTATAGATTTTGTGTCACTAAGCAGTGATGATGAGGAGATTATCATGCCTCCAACGAGAAAAGGTAAAGAAGTACTAGTGCTCAACGATGATGAAGAAATTGATTTTTCTGGCATTGGGAAAGAAAGAGATGATTTTGCAGGTGTTGATAAGGAACTGGGTGCAGGGAGTAGTCGCAAGGGTGCATTGGATGATATTGATTCACAATTTATTGATGAAGATCTTCTACAAGTAGAAGAGAAGTATTACCGTGACCATGGAAGTGCTAGTGAATGGGTTGTATTCAATGCTGAAGATGGCGATAAAGGGAATCATAACCAGAAGGAAATCAAAGTTGGAGACTATTTCAAGTCGAAAGAGGAGTTGAAGGATGTGTTAAAATCGATTTCCATGCGGGATTGCTTTGAGATGAATGTTAAGAAGTCTGATAAAAGCAATTATGTAGTAGGCTGCATCATCCCAGACTGCTCATTCAAATGTCGTGCCTCAATCTATCGTCAAACCAATCTATTTCTCGTGTGGAAGTATGTTGGACAGCATACCTGCGGCTTGAGAGCAAGGCACAACCACAACAAATTAGCAACCGCACACATGATTGCAAAGAAAATAAAGTCATGGTAAGATAACATATACGATATGCTGAATAATTGTGTTCTTAATTACATTGTAAGCAACATATTTATCATCTTACAGGTTTGCTGGTGGAAATAATGGTGTAAAAGCAAGACAGATCCAGACAATAATGAAGGATATTGGCGTTGATGCAAGCTACCATAAGGCAAATCGAGCACGCTTGATAGCCCAAGACATAGTAAGAGGTTCAGCTGAAGAAAGTTATACCCGCATGTATTCGTGGTTGCATATGCTCAAGCATTCAAACCCAGGATCTCATACATCTATTGTAAGAGACAGTAGCCAGCGATTCAAGTATGTGTTTTGGGCGTTGGGTGCATGTATCAGGGCATTTTCTCATCTAAGAAAGGTATTCATTTACATAAGGTGTATGTGATTAATTAACTGTTTGGATCATATGCGGAGCACTCTTCTCGTGCGGACGTGCGGAGCATGCACTTTTGGGTCTTATTTGTGCACTTTAACGTCTTATTTGTGCACTTTTTCAAAAAAAAAAAAATCTTTTTCAAATTTTTTTCCAAGCATTTTTCAAAATTTTTGCAAAAGTGTACAAATAAGGTCCAAAAGTGCACAAATAAGGCCCTATAGTGCATGTCCGCACGTCCGCACGGGAAGAGTGCTCCGCACCGGAACCGCACTCACTGTTAGGATATACCGTTTAATATGACAGGATAGATACATATTTACGACCGGATATTTCTGTTAGTAACAGTGTCATCACATGATATCCTTCATATTTTTGCTAGGTGGTTACGGTGGATGGTGCTCATTTGAGTGCTAAGTACAGGGGCACTCTTCTTCTTGCTACTGCACAAGATGCAGACAAACATATTTTTCCACTTGCATTTGGCGTTGTTGATAGTGAGAATGAAGGGTCTTGGTCATTTTTCTTCAATGAGTTGAAAGTTGTTATACCTGACACTAATGACTTAGTATTTGTCTCTGACCGTCATGCAAGCATTACAAAGGGATTGAGGAATAACTATGTATTTGCTAGGCATGGGTATTGCACCTTCCATATCTACCAAAACTGGAAGACCTTATATGGGAGAAAAGACCTACTAGACCTATGGGATAGGACTTCAAAGGCTTATATCATTCAAGAGTTCAATAGTCTGTTTGCTGAGCTTTGCAAGTCTTCACCGCGGATAGGTAAGTATGCGAAGAAGGCTGGATTTGAGAATTGGTCAAGAGCACATTTTGCTTCAAACCGCTTTGGCATTATGATGACCAACAACGATGAATGCGTGAACTCAGTCTTCAGAGAGGAACGTGGTTGGCCTATTCTTCCCATGTTTGATAAGATACTAGATACCATGTGCAGATGGTACGTTGAGCGCAGGGAAGATGCTGATAAATGGGATGAAGTAGTCACAAAGAGTGTAATGAAGATACTTGATTCTAGGTACCTGATGTCTATTACAATGGTCGTGCGGAGGCTTAGTCAATTTGAAGATGAGGTTATTGATGGAACATCTAGGTTTGAAGTCAATTTACATGCTAGAACTTGTGACTGCAGGGTATTCCAAGTTGATCAGATTCCTTGCGCTCATGCCATAGCAATAGCAAAAAATAGAAATATGGAACTTGCTGATTTGGTGCATCCCCTGCTGAAAAATAATCAAATGAAAGAAGTGTATAAGGAAATTGTGCATCTTGTTCCACCATTTGAGCGTTGGGAGGTACCACCATCAATTTCCACAATCACATGTAATCCACTGTCGGTAAGAAGGCAAGTTGGAAGACCTCAAAAGAATAGGTTTCGTGCACATTGGGAGAGAAACTATCCTACTGCTCGTCATTGTGGAAGGTGTGGCCATCGGGGACATTATCAAAGAAGTTGTACAAGGCAGCTACCATGACCCGGTGAATCCATGTCGAAGATTAGTATCTCGTGTCGCAATACTTTCTTACAATACAATCTCCTGTCGCAATACTTTATTTATCCTGTTGATTGCTATAGAACATCCTGTCGAATCGAGGTAGGAGGATATCCAACAGAAATAGTTAATTTAACAGATTTTCATTTCAAGGGCTCATCTGCCAAACATCATCAAAGTAACATCACACTATCATAAGGGTACGTTCAATAGCCAAAAAGATACAAAATAGACCATAAATATTCTTACAAAGCAAGAGCAAAGTTGATAACTGATCTATCAAACAAAAAAGCTAAAACAATCTACAATATGTGAATCAAGGGGAATCCCATTTGCAATTCCACACACTCAGTGCTAGGAAACTCCGATTTTGGTCCATGTACTTGTCCTCAACAGCAGACAAGTCAGTTGCTCCAGCACTTAAAAGCTCAATGTACTTGAGTGTGTAAATTCCGCAATCACCCCTGTATAACCAATATATACATTTGTTAATAGTAGGAAGTTTAGATCTAAGGACATGTTCACTACGATGACTTACCCTTGCTTGTTTGATTTCATTCTTGTATTACGACTCACACTAAAATGTTGATCACCCCTTGTTTCCAGAAGCTTAGCCAGTGGGCTGTATTGCTTCAAAATCAGTGGAAGCCCATGCGTCACCGGAGTAAGCAGCTGCTCCACAACACTTGAACTGTATAGATTGACATCTGAATCGTACATATAAATATGCCAATCCCTTAAATCGATCTGCAATGCAATCCAATGTTTTCCCTTTATGTTGAAAGGCACATACACTACTTCTGCATTCTCCCACGATTTGCCATGAACTTCTGGAATTGAGCCAAAGCAATATTTCAACAATTTATCCGCTATACGTTTTGTGCTATGACCCTTTGTATGTGTCTCCCACATTCTAGACACATAGTTCACCCAATACATGTCTAGAATGACCACGTCTTGGTACACATCAGGCTTTGTTACTACTTTTTCACGCAAAAGGCACAATACTTGCTCCAATTGCTGGAAAAAAAAACTAATTATTGGCATAATTTATAGCCGTCGACATCTAATTATGATTTTCAACTCTTCACAAATGAATATGGTCCATCTTGAAATGTAACAAGTGACATGCTTAGCATAAAAAAAAGTAAGAAACCTATGTTTGATAGTTGATACAAGTACTGGTATCAAGTATGCTTTGACACAAAGAAAGAATTCTTACATGCATTGAATAATCAGTAAACCAGTTTTCATAAACAAGATTTCTTAATAGAAGTGTCATAAAAGTGCAAATTTGTAGATTTCACTATACATCAAGAATTAATTCCATAATTGAAAGAGGAGAATAACAATATCAGTAGAGCTACTAAAAGTGGCTGCCTTGCCAGGAGCAATAGGATCAACAGGAGCATCAAGTAGTGCAAGCTTGCATTGTAGCTATTTCCTCATTTTCGAGTACATAAAAATCATATCCAATCGAGTCAAGTCTTAAAGACGAACATAAAAACCAGTTCTACGTATATCAAATCAACATACATAAAAATCATATCAAGCCCTAATCTGTAAACTGTTTCTATGTCCCAAATCAAATGGCTACATTAATCTCCTGGTATCCTTTATTGCTCGAAAATATATTGCCTGTAAATTGTTTCTATGTCCCAAATCAAAACGAAACAGGAACACAATACAACCAATAAAACAGCAAAAAAATCATCAAACAATCAACAAGGTGAGCTGGTGAAGTAAAAATAAATGACTGAGAATGAGAAGGTGAAGTGAGACTAGAGAGCAAGCAAGGCGGCGCAATTGGCAAATAAAAAGAAACTGAGAATGAGAAGTCGAACACTATATTGAATATTGATCGATAAAACAACAGCAATGCCAAGTACAAAGAAATCAGCAAAAATATTACCGGAATCTGGGAATTGAAGTCGAAACTCGAGAGCAAGCAGCAAGGAGGCCGGAATCGATCAATCAGGAATCAGATAATGGCGCCAGTCTGTGCTCGTCGACGGTGGAAAGGAGGCTAGAATCGAGCATCCAGGAATCTCGCCGCGCTCGTCGTTGGTGGAAAATGGCGAGATTGTGGCTTCTCCTGGTGCGACTGAGGTGGTGCGATGGTGCGATGGCGAGATTGTGGCTTCTTCGCGCTCGTCGTTAGGGTTATCGGGTAAGGATTTTGTAAAATGGAAAAAGTGGCTTCTCTTGTGCGATGGTGGAAATTGATTTAGGATGTTTCTAATTTTAATTTTTTTTAATCATTATTATATTATTTTAATAAATAGATAAATGATTTCGTAAAATATTAATTTTTTTTCAGAAAAGATAACTTTTGAATCTAGGCATACTCATACTATTGATTTGGGCATTTAGTTAATTTTATTAGGCAGTTTTGTGACATTGAAAAAAAGAAGATATTTTTGCAAACCAATTTCAAAAGTGGGGTACGGGTAGCAATTTCCCTATAAAATTTGCAAGGAAACTATCTCGGATTGGCCCCAATTTCGCAAAGTTTCCAAAACGTATAAAAACTTGCCTTATATGATGAAATTCGATCTTATCCTTAATTGTTTCCTTCCGAAACGCGGCTTGGAATGGGCAAATTCCACCATTGTTGTCCACGGCCAATAGCTTGGAGGGGAAGATGAACAGTACCCTCCAGCTTTTGGCATATTTGCACTTTTGGTCTCAACTTTTCAAGTTGGGGTAAAAATGCCCTTACAAATTTTTGAAAACTTACAAAAATTCCTCAAACTTTCCCAAATTTAATTATTTTAATAATTCTATGTTTCTAGTATTATTTTAGCCCAAAATTAATATTTAGAAAAATTAACTTAGGCTAAAATAGGCTTAATTTAGGCTAAGACAAGCTTAAGTTACAATTCCTATGGCTTTAACTATCTTTAAATCCTTTAACAAAAATTGTTAAACTTGATCTAAATATTCTAGGTTAAATTTTATAAGTTTTATTTAAATTTAGAATCCACATAATGTTAACAATAAATTTAAATAACTCACAACTTTAAAGTTGTACAACTTATTAAAGAATCTCTATTTCATTTCTATTTTTGGAATTATGAAATAAATACCAAAAATTCCTTTATTAGAAATAGAGTTGGGGAAATTACATAAATACCCTTACTAAAATTGAGGATTATTAGGCAAAAATAAGAGCTTAAAATGAAGAAGAAAAACACCAGAAAAGAGTCTCTTCGTGATCTTGCACTAAATGACCTACAATTTTGAAGACCCTTCATATTGCTGGAGTTATGGACATCTTCAAGACTTAGGAACACCATATTTTATGCATAAAATGCATGGTAGGTCCATGAAATAAATCTCACTCAAGTTGTGGAATTAGTGTCGGAGCCAAAGTCATGCGCGCTCGCTAGGCTCGGCCCCTCGATGGTGTGAAGGCAAACTACCTAGCCAAGTTAAATTTTCATGGGCGCACCTGAGGCCAAAAGACCTTGTTGGATGTCAGATTGAAGGTGCCTAGATCGGGCTTGAGTGATTGAGTTAAATTGTGAGGTGTCGCCAAGAGGGTTGAGCAAAACTGTAATTGACTCGCAGTCACAGGCGCATGTAATGCGCTTGTTGGGTGTCAAGGGCGTGACCGATAGCATTGGTGCGGACAAGAGTGAATCCTCATTATAGACCAAAGGTGTGGTTACATCATTGTCCACTGTTAAAAATAAATAAGTTCTATATATGTGTTTGAGGATCTAAAATATTCAAGATTAGTTAAAAAATCATAATCATTTTGAAAAGAGAATGATCGAATGTCCAGTTTTTAACTCAATATTGTAGATCCTTTGTGTTGTGTAAGGACATGTAAAGAAAATATGATTAAGATCTTCATTACCCATATTACAAAGACTATATTGAGAAGGTACTCTTACAAAAATGTATATTATTTAAACACTCAATAGTTAGTAAGCACTTAGTGCATGATTTCCACAAAAAAACTTATTTGATTTTTGGTGGGATTTTAAGTTTTCACATCCAGTTGGGATTATAAGGTAGTCCTTAGAAGGTGTGACTATATGTTAAGGGGCGGGCCGATTTAATTGAAAATTTTCCACACGCCTATTTTTTTAAATAATTTTATATTTAATATCAGAATTAATAAATATAATTTCTAAAATTCTGAAGACAATATGAAATGGTAATAAAGAAGTTTTAAAATATTCTAATTATTAGATGAGATTATGTAATAGGAGACTTTAACATTAATATTTGAGATTTGGGGTTGGTTTTTTATTACAGATTATTCTGATGATATTGTAGAATCGCCTATCAAAATATTTAGCATAATTCTATAAAGAAATGACATAGGGGAGGATATGAATAAAAACTAGTGTGCATTCTCGTGCCTTATGCACGAGGGACTTCAGTTTTATTTTTAAATTTTATTTTCCAATAACGATAAAGTTAAATATAAATTTTATGTACAAATATACATTTATAAATACATTGTGAATATTTGAAAATTGTAGTTTTATACAAATTATGACACATCGATATACGTGTTTATCTCTATCAAAACATGGTATAAAATTTAATGAAAAATAAGTGCTTAACATAAGTTAAGCTATCGGTGCTTGTATTTATATCCCGTAGAAATCGCTACCAAGTTAAATTTTTAACACAAGTGCAAAATGCGTTGTCAAGTTGCTATGTTTAGTAAAGATATGAAACAAATGTATGCGTTTATACACCATTAAAGTATGATGTAAAATTTGTAAGATAATTGTCATTATTATGAGTTATATATAGTACTGATATATGCATTTATAAAATAATTTAAAAAAATGACATGATTTATTTCTTTGGTATGGATTACGGTTTAATATATGATAAAACATTACAAATTGATTGAAACTAAGATATTTATTTTGTAAAACATCGAGGTTAAGTCTGATAATAATCAATGTTCTAAAAATCCCTACCTAGGGCCGCCTAGGCCCCGGCTAGGCGCTAGGCGGTCACCCTCCGCCTAGGCGAGAAGAATCCTCAAATGTTGTGGAAGTTGCAACATCTTAGAAGATGACAGATGCATTAACATAACTTTGGGTTATACTTTGTACAATAAGGCCCATAATATAATATCAAATTTCATCCTAACATAGTTTTATAAAGATTAATGGATTTGGGAGAACATGATCAAATAATCACATGGATCATGCATTAATCAATAGTCCGTCTAAGCCCCGCCTAGCCGCCTAGGTGCTAGGCCCCCCTCACCGCCTAGCTCCCGTCTAGCGACTTTTAGAACATTAATAATAATTAAAAAAAAATCCAAGTAAGTATAACTATATTACATTATATCATGCTGTAAATATTTACCCGTGTAAATATGCCCCAGAAATTGCTAGAAAATAGGAGTTTAACATGATAAGTTACGATATGGTTATGTAAATTTTCACACACGTAAAACATGCTGTAAAATTGCTATAAATTAGTATTTTTAACATGAATTATGATACGGCTGAATGAATTTCTCCACCCGTAAAACATCTTGTTAAGTCACTGAAAAATAGTATTTTAACACAAATTACGATATGACTGAATGAATTTCTACGCCCATAAAACATTCTGTAAATATTCCTATAAATAAATTAGTATTTTAACATGAATTATGATACAATTGTATGAATTTATCTACCCGTAAAACATCTTGTAAAGTTTTTGAAAAATAGTGTTTTAACATAAATTACGGTGTGATTGAATGAATGTATACATCCGTAAAACATGTTGTAAATATTGCTAGAAATAAATTAGTACTTTAACACGAATTATGATACGACTATGAATTTCTCCACCTATAAAACTTCTTGAAAGTTGCTAAAAAATAGTGTTTTAACATGAATTACGATATGACTGGATGAATTTCTATGCCCGTAAAACATAATGTAAATATTGCTAGATTTAAATTAGTACGATGATACACAGATTATGATACGACAGTACGAATTTCTCCACCCGTAAAACATCATCTAAAGTTGTTGAAAAATAGTATTTTAACACAATTTACGGTATAAGTGAATGAATTTCTACACCCGTAAAACATGTTGTAAATATTGCTAGAAATAAATTAGTATTTTAACATGAATTATGATACGACTTTAGGAAATTCTCCACCCGTACAATTGCTGAAAAACAGTGGTTTAAAACAATTTACGGTGTAATTGAATGAATTTCTATGGCCCCAAACATGTTGTAAATATTGCTAGAAATAAATTAGTATTTTAACACGAATTATGATACAATTGTATAAATTTCTCTACCCATAAAACATCTTGTAAAATTGCTGAAAATTATTGCTTTAACACAAATTATGGTATGATCTACTCCCGCAAAATATGTTGTTAATATTGCTTAAAATAAATTAGTATTTTAACACATTATAATGTTTGAAGATAAAATTGTTTTACTCTAAGATACATTGATATTGTCAGTATAATGAAATTTAATGTACTATACAACATATTGCAAATATTGAGTTCTAGTATGAAAGATGGTTAAATGAGATGAATTTTATGTGGTGTATATAGTGAATTGCAAGCAATCAACCATAAGTTTCAAAGAAAACGATTGAATTTTCTAAGAATAGGAAATAGAACATTAAATGTACTGTGAATGATGGATCAAATGAGATAAAACAAATTGTAATATATGTGGTTTCTCATATTTTTTTATTTATAGTTTTCCATATAGCTTTAATTGAATACATTTCCATATGCTTAATAGTATATACAGTTTCTTTCCTTTGTCAAAATAGGGTAAAATTATTGATTTATATTTTGTACAAATTTTATTAATAGATGATAAAAAACAAATTAATTTAAATTATAATAACGGTATGCAAAACATCAACTTATGATCAAGTTGAATAATCGGATGAAGATTCTGTGGTAAGTGTTGATTACATATATCGAGGTGAAAATATTTACGTTCGTATGCTTTAAAAATGGGTTTGATATGAGTTATGTTATAATTGTTTAAATATGCTATAAAATATTTACGTTCGTCGCTCTAACAGTACTTCAACCCTTTATAAATAGAGGATATAAATACACGATTACTTTTCGGCGCATAGGCATTTTGTCGTTTGGCGCATAGGCTCGCACGTAACGTGAGGGTACAAACCACACGTTACGTATGACAGTGCTCCACACGTTACGTGTAGGACCATTTCACACGTTACGTGTGATTTGTACCCACACGTTACGTGTGGATTAGTCAATAGGGTTTAGAATGATTATAGGGTTTAGGGTATTTGTGTATGTCATATTATTGTATATTTTGTGGTATTTATTTGTTGTTCAATGTTAAATTATTATTTATTTTATACATATTATAATGTTACATGTATGAATGTTGTATCATATTATTGTTTATTTGTAGTATTTATTTGTTTATCTAAAATCCTACAAAAAACACCCCAAAATAATCAACATAGAAGATAGAATAGAATTGTTCATTACGTTGGATGAATACAATCACATTTAGCTCACAGTACAAGAAATAATACAAGTTCTTCATAAACTTAGAAAACCTAGCACAAAATAAATGACATCGCCATGGACTCACCTGGGTCCTGTGGGCTGTCAACCAGTACGTAAACAACATGATGCGATTCTTGGTGGACCCCACAGGCCATGGACTCACCTGGGTCCTGTGGGCTGTCAACCACCCAGCCAGTCCCTCAGTCGGAGCACGCCGGCTGGCGAGGCCTAGCCCAACCAAGAACGCCATGGGCTGCAGCCCATACACCCCAACCTGCAAGGGCCTATTAGGCTTTAATTGCAGGATGTTGCCAGGGGGGATCGAACCCCTGACCTTTGACATATTCCCAATTCCATGGGAGATATGCCAACCAACTACATTGCAGTGTAGTTGGTTGGCATATCTCCCATGGAATTGGGAACATGTCAAAGGTCAGGGGTTCGATCCCCCCTGGCAACATCCTGCAATTAAAGCCTAATAGGCCCTTGCAGGTTGGGGTGTATGGGCTGCAGCCCATGGCGTTCTTGGTTGGGCTAGGCCTCGCCAGCCGGCGTGCTCCGACTGAGGGACTGGCTGGGTGGTTGACAGCCCACAGGACCCAGGTGAGTCCATGGCTTGTGGGGTCCACCAAGAATCGCATCACAACATTACACAAAAGATACGACATCAAGGCATTATATGATGTACATCATTATATAGATTGAGGTTATACATATGCATCTTATCCATATCTTGTAAAAGTTCTTGCTTAACAACATCTTGATTCCCCTTAATAAGATCTTGTTTTTCCCGCCATTGTTGTCGAATAATCGCGTGTGCCCTCTCCTCGTACACAGGATCAATCCAATTCCTGTATAAACACCCTAGTCTTGGGCATCCCCAATACCTCCTTCCGTAGTTCCACTGCAAATCCCAAGTACGGACAATGGTTTTCAAATTACACTCGCATTGTGGAGCACTTATTTGTTGATGGTGCCTATTTAGGTTTGATGATGATTCGGATGAAGATGTCATTATTTGATGTAGTGCTTGGTTTCCTACAAATCCATTAATATGAAAAGGCCAATTAGGGTTACTAAATCGAAAGAAACTGGAAGAAGAAGCTTACCCACAAATGAATCTTCAATCCCGCTTGTGTTGGAAGTGTTGTAGTGAACAAACAACCCTAATGCCTCTTATATAGTGAAATGATATATACAACTGTAGTAATTAAAGACCACAACCACAAGAATTAAAGACCTCAACCACTAGCATTAAAGACCTCAACCACTAGCATTAAAGACCTCAACCACTAGCATTAAGGACCTCAACCACTCTTACCCTAATAACCCTAAACCCTAAACGTCAACCACTCTCATAAACAATGTAACTCGCATACCCAAATTCACCTTTAATAATTAAAGATAAACCCTAAACTCAAACCCTAAACCCTAATCATAACACTAACCCTAAGCCCTAAACCCTAACCCTAACCCTAAACCCTAAACTTAAAACTCATTATTCTAAACTCTACCGAAATGCCATAACCCTAAACCACAAAACCTAAACCCTACCCCTATCCATCCTACCCTACCCTACCCTACATACGCCTAAACCCTAGTAATCACACGTTACGTGTTAGTGTGTTTCACACGTAACGTGCCAATCTACTTCACTCGTAACGTGTGGCACGGTTTGACACGTAACGTGTGGTTCAGTCTGTTGCAAAACGCATTGAATTAACCGTCTTGTCCCCACCTAACTGTAATAATGACCCATCTTCTTTGTCCGCTAACAACCCATTTCGAATCCATTTCGAACCTAAACCCTCATCCTAAACACTCCCAAAATCTTGATTTTCACTCACATTTTTTGTACAAAAAATGGACAATCCGAACAACAACGAGTATTGGAGCAACAATGGGGAAGATATTCCACTTTGGAACGAGGTAATTTCTATAAGTAACCCTAAAGTTGTCTTTTTTTATTTCTTGTTTTGAAAATGTTTAAAGTTCTTAGCTTCATGGTTAGGGTTTAGAGAAGTTATTTTTGATGGCCCATTATATTTGTTGTTTAGGATTTAGGGAAGCTATTTTTGATACTTATTGTTTAATATTAAAGATCTCATTTTATTGTTTAGGGTTTAGGGCTACGAATTTGCTGTTACATTGAAGAACAGTTTCACACGTTACGTGTGAAGAATGTTCACACATAACGTGTGAAGGTGTTCAACACGTTACGTGTGGGTGTGTTTCACACGTAACGTGTGGACACTCTTCACACGTTACGTGTGTAATCACACCACCCGAAACCAGGTTTCATTCTGTAATATGGCACGGTTTGACAGTAAACGTGCTTTTTTATAATCATTGCACTAATTGATGACATGATTTCGTGTATGCAGACGAACTATCATTTATACGAGGGGTTAAACAATATCGCCCTCAATGACTGGAGCACTCCACATAAGACATTTCCGGTTTGGGAAACGCTTGAAAAACTGCAGGATTGGAGCACGCCTCAGAAGACATTTCCGGTTTGGGAAACGCCGGAAAAACTGCAGGATTGGAACACGCCTCAACCAGTTATTGATATACCATCATTTGATGTTGGGATACCGTTTCCTCCAGAAGCATCTTCATCTCATGCTACCCCACAGCTGTGCTTCCCATCCCTACACACACAGCCTCAGTTCAGTGTACTACCGGAGGAGGATGTGTACGTCTCGGCCGATTATTCAAGGTTCTTCACATCTGATCAAATCTGGGAGTCTAGAGAAGAAGCCTTTTTGTGGGCGCGGGAGATTGCTATGAATCAGCAATTCTTCATCAAAAAGTGGAGGAATAAAGCTTCCACCCCTTCGACCCTCGGGGGGACTTGGTTACCGTGTGATAGGCATGGACAAAACGTCCCTAAAGGAGCTAACCAAGTGAGAGACATCACAAGGTCGAAGAAATGTGGGTGTCCCTTCATGTTGAGGCTGAAAGAAAGGCCGAAGGGATTGTGGAGGATCACTGTACAACATGGAACTCACAACCATGTCATAGGAGACAATTTGTATGGTAGTGCATTAGCTGGGCGACCAACTGCTGAAGAGAAGGAGGTTATAAGGGTGATGCCGGTCAATCATTGCAAGCCTCAGAAGATTCATACTATAATCCAGTCATTCCCTGGAAATTTGACCAAGATGAAGCAAGTATACAACGTCATGCACGAGATAAGAAAGAAGGGCATGGAAGGAAGAACAGTTGTACAACAGTTCTTCTATGAGTGCAATGAGAAGGGGTACTTCATGGAGTATAGATTCAACAAGGAGACCAACAAGATAACGGATATCTTCTTTGCAAGCCAGGATCAGTTGCGGTTGCTGAAGGCATTTCCGTACATTGTGCTGTTGGACTCTACATATGCAACTAACTGGTTAGTAACAAACATATGAATTATACTCTTCATTTGTTCATGTCAAGGTTAGGACGCCATTGTATTTTATATATGATATGTGTGCAGCTACAATTTGCCCTTCCTTGAAATTGTCGGCATCACATCAGTTTGGAAAAACTACAATATTGCCGGGGCGTTTCTGGAGAAGGAGGACGAAGACAGTTACAAATGGGCCATAGAGCAACTTGCTAAGATGTTTGCCAAGGTGCAACGAGCACCCACATGTGCGGTCATTGATCGGGAGAAGGCGTTGATGAACGCATTAGAGAAGCAGTTTCCAGAAGCAAAATTCCTCCTATGTAGGCGGCATGTGAGAAAGAATATTGAAGACTTCGGGAAGAAGGCCATGGGCAAGTTTAGGGGCATAACGTTTTCCAACGACTGCATGAAGCTCTTCAAGGAAACGACCATACAAGGGTACGAAAGATCACTCTGGAAGCTGAAGTGTGATTGGAAGAAAGCTCCAAAATGTGTTCAGTACCTACAAAAAAACTGGCTTGACCCCTACAAGGAAAGAATCGTCTCTGTATGGACAGATACAGTGTTCACGCTCGGTACTACCACCACTAACAGGTATGTGCATCAATGGTTTATCTAAATTTAGCTAGTTATTTGAACTTAGTTAGACCTTTACAACAATCAAACAAATTTTCGGATTCTTGATTGTAATACAGGGTTGAAGGGGCCCATTCCAGTCTGAAAAGCTTCTTCACAAGCAACGATGGCAACCTTTGCACTGTGTTCGATCAATATGATACACGGTTGCGCAATCATATTACTGAGATTCAGGGGGCATTGAATGAGAGCATTGGGAAGAGATATACGCTGCTAACAGACGCACATCTTTTTCGTAAGCTGCACTTCAAGGTGTCTGCGGTTGCACTAGCTCGTTTGATTGAGGAATACAGGAAAGGAGAAGCTCCAGTGTGGAGCACTATATGCAGATGCCAGATGAGGGTCAGAGATGGCTTGCCTTGCGTTCATGACATGGCGCAAAATGTTCGGAGCGAGACCCCAATTGAACCTAGCTCGTTGCATCCGTTCTGGAGGCAACTGACCTTGTCAGAAGTGAAGACATCAGAAGAGGAAGAATTATGCACACGCAACGTGAATAGATCTTTGCTTGACGAATTTGCCCGAAGCGTCTTCCCCACATTGCCAGTGGAGATTCAACAAAGAGCAGTCTGTACACTTAGAAGTATAGCACATCCAGAGCAGACTACTCTGGAAGAGCCAGCCAAAGTCAGGCATAAGGGTCGGCCTCAAGGAGCTCTGAACTTTGCCACCAAAAGACAACCCTCATCATGGGAGCACACTGACCAACAGATGGACGGCACACCTCCGAAAAAGCAAAAAGGAAGACCACCGAAGACGGGCCTACCCTTACCGTGTGGTGTCACGTCATTGATCAAGAACCCGTGGCGATATCTTTCACAGTTCCCCAAGTGTATGAGACCACACTTTGGAGGATGGTATGAGATAGTGGGTGATGGAAACTGCGGGTACAGAGCCATTGCGCATGGTCTGGGCTTAGGGCAAGATAAGTGGGAATTTGTTCGACGTACCATGATCGCTACGTTGAGAAAAGAGTATGAGCTACTCGCACCACTTTGGGTGTCTACGATGACACTTGAGGCAATGGAGGCGAAGCTTGATTGGTTTCCTTCGCCGAACAAGCCGGCCCCACCGGAGACGTGGTTGGAGCTCCCGGATATGGGATGTTTGGTGGCAACGGCATTCACATGTGTGTTCGTTACCGTCGGTCGTGGCGTGGGGATGACATACCTGCCTATTAGGGGGAAGACAAACGAAGCATCGATTGAGGAGAATCTGAAGACGGTATGCATTTGCCATGTCGAGAACGAGCAACATTTTATTGCGGTACGTTAATACAATCTTGTGTTAAAACATATGTTTATACTATCTTGTGTTAAAACATATGTATGATGCATTGATTTTCATGTAGATTGGGCTGGCCAAAACTTCGCCCTTGCCTCCTATTTACTCGGGGTGGCTGTATCATCATGACCCGTCTGCGGGTGATTACGTAGATCAATGGCTATTAGATCGTTCGTTGGAGTATGAACAAGACAAGGACGAAAAGAAGCCAAAACGAAAGAAGAAGATCGAAACAATTGATTTATGTAATGAATGATATGATGCAATGAGTACGACATTCCTATAGTATGCTGCAATGAGTACGACATTCCTATTGTTGTCATAATCCAAACAACTTCCCCAAAACATTCAAACTGAAGTCATAACATTCAAACTTCAACAAAACATTCAAACTCAAGTCATAACATTCAAACTTCAACAAACACATTCAAACTCAAGTCATAACATTCAAATTTCAACAAAACATTCAAACTAATGCTCAAATGACGAAGCAGCCAAGTTCAATGGTTCGAAAGGAAGGGATACATTTGCTCCAATGATTGCCGTAACGCCTCGGCTACGTCTTCACATCGGTCATCTCCATGGTGATGATCGCGATATGGATCCATACGTGAATAGCAACTATCAAGGCACTGCACAGAAGATAAGTGGATACGATTAATAAACATACACGAAGTCAAAAATAAACAGGATATAATTACATGATTACTTACCTGCTGTTGAGTGTAACGATCCTCTTGAGGGATGATGAATGGATGTGTATGCTGGAGGTACCACTGCATGTAATCATCGGTACACTGGTGGTGTTGACGGACTGGAGGACCCATGGCTTGCAGGCTAATGGAATGTTCATTGCGGGCATTCCATGCATGTAAGGATCTATCGTACTCCACCGTGTAACTGCTAATCTTCACGCCCCTCCATGCCTTAATGGGAACAATCGGTGGTCTTGGACATTGTTGTGCACGCCCAAACTGCCGAGCTACTCGATCCGGCA
This sequence comes from Rheum nobile, assembly GCA_027886185.1. NCBI lineage: Eukaryota > Viridiplantae > Streptophyta > Magnoliopsida > Caryophyllales > Polygonaceae > Rheum > Rheum nobile. Next base: position 3,933,181 of record WOAB01000511.1, read on the forward strand.
TGTAAGGCTCGGTGACCCACAAACAGGATATGACTCCATGAAATCGCGATGAAGCAAACATCTCATTATTGAAGTCAATGGAGCCGTATGGCATCCACTCAACCTAAACACAATTGAATTTCAAACAACTTATCATGCATATATATTTTAACATAGAAGATAAGGACCGTATATGCACTTACACTATCAGCATGCATCCCATCCAGCTCCTCCCTATAATTCCTGGTCCGGTTGGGTTCATGTGACATGTCCCATTTTCTGGCGTATGGGATCGGCTGTTGTGGGTCCCAGTAAACACTCTGTGCAGGTCTAAACATGGGAAAGTATTGATATATCCATGACTACAAAATAATTACACATATGTCAATTCCCTACATAACAAACATATAATATATCTATAACAAAAATTTAGATATTTTTATTCAAGTCATTTAATACCTGGATCATAGTGAAACATGTGGACATGACCCGTGCCTCTTTTCTTGTGCACTCGCCCAAGCTGCGGTACACGTGTGCAAGAACACCGGTACCCCATGCATAGTTCGTGACTTTTGTGAGATCAGTCACGAACGGAGTGTAATAAACGGGCAAGCGATGCTGAGACTTGTCAGGAAAGAGGACAGACCCCACCAAGTACAGCAAGAACCCAGCCGCCAGCTTCTTCGACGCCAACTCCTCGCAATGAGTCTTAAAATCTCCCGCGTGCAAGTTACCGGCGACGATAGCACCATCCTCCAGCTCAAAAAACTCATGCGTCTGCTCCATCAACGCCTTCTTCAAATCATTGCGGCTCAGTTGCTCGTGCCATTTCTTTGGGGGACCCATGTCTTGCCCTTGTATGTTAAGCCCAAGGATCATCCACACATCATGGAGAGTTATAGTCATCTCTCCCCATGGCATGTGGAATGAGTTGGTTTCCGGTTGCCAACGCTCGACGAAGGCACCAATCAGCGTCTCATCCACATGCTCATGCATGATGTCCGATAGATGACATAGCCCGGACGCCAACGCCATGCTACCCCACGCGTCTTCTGTTGTGAGACGCCATGAGCGTAACTGCTTGCCTCACTGCTGGAACCTCAAGGGTTGCACCGACTGTATATGAACATAATTAAGCAATCATACAGACTTATTTAAAACAAGATTAATAATTAAAAAATTTGTGTTACGTGCAACTTACAACGCGCTGGTAAAGGAGGTACGCCACGTGGTTTACAAAACTCTTTAGGAGTTCAGGTCTCTCCGGACCTCCAGGAACGCTCACCACCAGTTCAGGGTCGTATCTGACATTCTTCTTTGATCGGGGTGGTTTTCCCCGCGAAGAAGAGGCTTCCTGAGGCTCCTCGCCCGCCGTGTTTGGGGCGTCTTCTCTTGGAATCCAGGCATTGCTGGACTGGTCCTGAGTCCCTTGGTCCTGAGTCCCCCATGTACAGGCATGATCCTACATTTATTAAATAGATCAGATGCAATAATGAATTGTAAACAAATGCATGTTATACTAAATGTACTTACCATAGGCTGATGATAGGCAGCGTTCGGGTACACTGCCGGGTTCTCCCACGGGTTGTCCTGCTCCTCATCTCCCTGATAATAATCCCTCGGGCTATGATGAGGGCTCACATGCGGCGGTAGTACCGGCAGACTAAAATTCCGCCCGTAATAGTTATTCTGATCTATTGTATCAGAATAACAATGCAGCGGACTTCCTTCATAGTCTGGGTCCCTCGGAGGCTCAGAGCCTGCTCTACCCCCAATAAACGACGGCACTGCCATTAGGCTATGCACTCCTATCATGCCAGTATCGTCAGCAGCCCCACTACTGCTACCGACTCCAGTTTGAAACCCTAAACCAGCCCCAGTACTGCTACCTGCTCCAATCTGGTATGCGCCGGTCTCATCATCCCGGTAGCACACATCCCTCCGTTGCCTCCTTTCCGACCTTTTGACCTCTTCGCCAGTCACATACGACTGTTGGCGTACAAGGTTGCGACGTATCCTGCGTTCAGTTCTTTCCCCAGGTTCCATCTGCGGTTACATATCAACACATTTTAATCAACAAAAATCAACAAACAGAAAATCAACGTTAAAGATATCAAAAAAAATGCAAATTCACACGTTACGTGTGACTTGTTCTCACACGTAACGCTTGGTGCACATTCACACGTTACGTGTGACTTGCTCTCACACGTAACGCGTGGTGCACATTCACACGTTACGTGTGAATGTGCACATTCCAATTTCACCGGCAAGCCGCCGGCGACTTTCCGGCGATATTCCGGCAACTTTCCGGTCGTCTTCTCCGGCGAGACAGTCCGATTTTTTTTTTTTTTATCAAATATACCCAAAATTCAACAACAAATCCACAATTTTTACCAATCTAACAATATCATCACTTTCACTTTCATTTTTCCACACAAAATGTCAACAGACCTAGATCTACCTAACCAAATTCATAAACATCACAAAAACTTCTACAAAACCTAGATCTACCATCCAAATCATCTCCACATCGTAGATCTACCATCCAAACCTAGATCTACCTAACCAAACACTTTGTGTGGATCTACAATTCCTAACAAAACACTTTAAATTTATTAAAAACAAAATCAAATAATTATTTCTAGGAACTAACCTTACGCGGGAGGGGCAAGGAGGCGCAGCGGCTGAGTTATGGTGATGAATGAAGAGGAGGAGCCGAATCTGGCTTTTATAGCCAGATTCCCACACGTAACGTGTGGAGCCAATTCACACGTTACGTGTGGGTCTTGAATGGGTCAGTATCGACGCGTAACGTGGAAAGTCTATTCTCACGTTACGCGCGGCCCTATGCGCCAAAAGGCAAAAATGTCTATGCGCCGAATAGTTGAGCCTATAAATATGCTACAATGAAGCTATAACTTTCCTCAGGTACGGTGTAAGTCATATATATTGTACTTTCCAACCGAGAAGGAGGCCAATATTCATATACTGATCTGGCAATAATGTTTTACCCCTACAAAATACAAAGGTAACATATTAGTTAGTTGGGGTTCATCTAATAGGCCAAGGGCTCCAGAATGAAATATTCATCTTGTGCAACACAATCACTACCCATACATGCCATCATGGACCTATTCAATAACCAAAACCATTTTTAGCACTTCCAGCGTCGCATGTTTCTAATGCTTCTCCCCAATTGGTCGATGTGTTTCAAGCAAATGTGAAGATTGTTCCTGTTCTATCATGTTGTCTAGGAATTGGACAAAATTAGAGGTTCTTCGCTCCCGCAGTCCATAAATTGGGACATATCAGACGTTGTTCTACTCGTCGGCCACAAATATGGAACAAATCACTTCTATCCCAACAACCATAAGTTTGAGCCCTTTCAAAACCATGAAAATTTGACAAAAACTTAATACAAAGGCGAAGGTGATCGAGGGCAACAAGAAAATGGAGATACAAGTTATTTTGGTTGAAGACCCACATCTTGTTGATTTCAAAAAACCCGGTCTCATTTTCGAGGTCGACCCCTCTCACCTTTAACTTGAGCGGTATGTGTGTTTTTCTTGACAGGTCGTCCTTGTCCCCTTCCCGTGCTTTCTTGTTCCCTCCTCGGCTAAGGTCCAAAGTCTTCCCGCCACGTTTCCCCTTACGCCCAATCTCTCCATTAGCTTCGTCTTCGCTCTCATCATTTTTTTCCTCATCGCTCTCGTTGTCTCCTTCATCGTCTTATTCTTCTTCACACTATGATGATTCCTTTTTTTTACTCATCTTGGCTTTTGTGGAAACAGCAACCACTCTTGTATAAAAGAGCTAGACGTTTATCAGTGTTTTGAGCATGTCAGTTGAAATCTTGCCAAGGTTAGTGCGAGGGTCAGGTCTGAGTCCAAAAGCCTTTATACAAGTATATGCCCAAACAATTGAGTGTAGGAGACACTGCCACTGCATACTTGGCAAATTCTGCATCAAGCATTGTGTACCTTTCGTTTCTTACTCCACAAGGCTTCTATCCCAATTTTTGTGAAGAAGATTCGACAAATTATCTAGTTGGTGACGTATTTGTTTCTGGCCCCTAGCGATTCTGAGTGTCTGTTGGAAAAATACAAGGCACAAATGATCAAATAATCTAGAAAAAGATCAAGCATAGATTATCTAATTAGTTTTCGATCTAGAGAAAAATATACAAGTTTTGACAAAATTAGTTTACCTCTTCCATTAAGGAAAAACCCTTCATCAACTGTTTGGAAGATGAAGGCTTTGTACTACATGCACTTTCGCCCCCCCTTCGGACAATCCTGGATCCGCCACTGATTAAGCATAGAGATGAATGATCAGGGTGTGCTTATGTGATGATAAATATGGAAATCACCTGGTTTGTCACAAGCCCACTTGATTCACCACTTCTATCGTCAAATCTTCACCTGCTCAAATCAAACCCAACAATCTTAGGAAGATTCTTCTCCCCGTGGTTGGTGTAGCTTTGAGTAGATTCCACGTGATATATTAGTCTGGATTATTGAATCTAGCAATTGTATTAGGTTGAACCTCCGGAATTTTTCACATCTTCCCTGCCACCAATACTTATGCGCTTCAGTGGATCTAAAGAAAAAGCGGGAGGAGGATCATGTGATTCTGCAACTGGGTGGTTCCCAAACACATTTTTCTCTATACCAGTCTACAATGATGCAAATATTTGTTATAATAAAGACATTTTCCAAACACATTAATAATTAGATCCAAAAATTCATCTTGTAGAGGAAATACTTAATCAAGGCAATTATGGACCTTACCTGCATAATTGCTTGTTTGAGTTTGGAATGAAGACATGAATGTGAATCCTTGACATTCTTTGGGGGCCATATCTAAATTTGTAAAAGCACTAGTCAGAAATGATTAAGTCTTTCTGCAATGCTCCAAAATATCATTCACAAAAAAACCAGATAGGATAAAATCGGTAACAAACATTATCAAGTAGTATAAGAACTACAAAAACCATATATAAAATGATGATTTACTTTAGCGAAACAATTATTTTGAGAGTTTATGGAGGAAGACTTCTGCACAAATTTGATCACTTCGTAGATACTCTGATTCAAGATACTAACAGCAAAGAAGCGCCATTAATTGCAATATAGGCATCATCTCTGTATGGAATTTATTTCCTTTGACTGGTGACAAGGACAATATTATGTAACTTGCCCCCTATTGGTTAAAGCCCACACCTAGACTTGTAGTATATTAATGACTTCTACCACAAATATTTTCACATTTAATATTAGTAGCTTAGAATCAATTATGGTGAAAACACTGGACTAAACTCAAAAGGAAATGAGAATAAAAAAGGTAGAAAACAACATTAAAAATCAACGTAATCAATAAATAAATCATCGGATGTACATGTGAATGGATAATAATGGACTTCTGTCATCATGATACACATGCAGCTGATCATGAAGCACTATTAATATATTTCATAGTAGCAACAGCCAAATTCACATCGAGAGCAGTATAGAATATTGCACCAAGGAAACAAAAAGTTAAGATATTGTAGCAAAATACATTGTTTTAAGCTTCAACTTTAGTACAAATGTGAACTTAATAAGCTATTGAATAAGATCAAGTAGAAAAATTCTTCACTACTATTGACTTACCGAAGTAGAGCAAAGCAGGCAAACATATCCAGTTGGTGTTGTATGTGGAGGAAAACTTTTGATATGTGAAAGTGAACAGCTTGTGTGAATGAAATATGAGGAGAATGGAAGCATAAGATTCAACAACACATTCTTTATTTTCAATTAGTCTAAAAGGTACAAACAAAAGTTACAGGAATTATTACTATCAACCACATTTTGTCAAATCACATATGTAAACAACCCAGACGAGTAGTTTGCTTATCAATTTCGTCCTCCAACATTGATTTGCATTGACAGCAAAAAGGTGGCCAATCATATTCTTCATCAATTACCCAATCCGAGTAGGTACTCACCTACATATAAATACATATTAAGCTCAAAGAAATTCACATTTAGATTATGGGAAACAAAGAAGCCTCAAAAGATTAATACAAACAATAGGAAGAAAGCATTGAGAACCAACATTTCAATGTGTTTATGACCACTTTTCAATGCAGATTTTTAGTGATACATCTCTATGACGACATTCTGCAGTGTAAAAATGTTCTTCCTTGTGATACATCCCTACTAAAATGCAATATAGCTGACTCATTGGAGTATTGTTGATAAATATTATAGAAATCTTCAGATCACGTAAGGGTGTACAGCAAGGCTTGAACATAATAGTACTATTTTGTATTATTGTTACTTCAGGGGCAGACATGAAATGCTTTTTTGGAATTAGGTTTATCTACAATCTAGTTTTTCTATCAGAATATCCATTTTCCATTACAAGAAATTTCTACAAGTCTACTTTCTCTGATTCCCTAATCACAATAAGACCATCCTAATGACCTCCCTAAATTATTGCAAAACCATTTTTAGTATATAGAAAGAAATGTGTAAATTTAGCTCCTAATCACAAGTCTACTTTCTGCTCAAGCTATCATATATGGGAGAAAGAATTTCCATCACAATAACCATTAGAACAAAATTTGAAGTTAGAGAATAGAAATAGCTGCTGCAGTACCACACAGATCTGGTGCTCGAAAAAGCAAATGCATTCTCCGCAAACGGGAACCTTGTGGACAAAGCAATATAATTTTGTTGCCTAAAGTGCCAAAAAACCTAGAGAAATTAGATTTTTCAATTTGCAGTATTCACAATCAGAATATTTGACAATCAAAATAAATGGCCAAACTAGGATATCAAATATTTGATTGCAGGTAAAGAAGGCGTAAATCCATCACCAGTTGGACTTTCAACCAAATTTAAGCTACTTTCAGAGATAAACTCAACTCACACCACACCCCAGAGCATAATGTTTAGGGTAAATAACATGTTGATCCTTCACGCGTTCAACTATATATATAAAAAAAATCACTTTGTCAATCGGAATACAAACTCCATGAACACGAGATCGAGAAGCATTCACCAAAAATTTGCAAAAGACTGATTAAGAAGACTTCGGTAATAAATAAATAAAACTGGACATCATTCATACTTTAGAATTACACTCATGATCAGATCTGATCACATGAAAGCACCAAATTAGACCAAATATGAGATGAATTCGGTAAACCTAACTACCTAAGCAAAGATCCGTTAAATTTCCTCGAGGATAAAGGGAAGGGAAGATTACTTAAGAAAAAAAGCCTCTATCACTTTTGCAAGACAATTATATGGAATAAGCCAAAATTATACTTTCTCAGCAACCCATTTATAACTCAATCGTAATAATAGAAATTCAAAGAAAGAAATTAGAATTCGAAAGTAGAAATAAAGCGTGCATAATAAAATGAAAAGCTCGTAACCATACCCGACTAATTTGGGATCAGAAGTGCCGGAGAAATCAACCATGTCGTCGACACCTTGCAAGATTCGAGAGTGGCCAACTCTATCTCGAGCCCGGAGAACTTTGATTTACGTGTTCTTGTTCACCGAAAATGATCGCTTAAGAGTTAAAAGGCTTGTTGGCCGTCCAAAGCCACCATACTACGCCACCATGACTGCGACAAAGATAAGCACTGCCATAACTGGAGCCATGTTCAAACAACCGATGAATTTGCAGAACAACATCCGCCGCCGTCATGAGGTTCTCTTGCAATTTGAGGTCTGTGAGGAGAAGAAGCAATTGTTGTGTTTGTGACCATAAAACTGACTCGATTCCACAAACCCTAATTTCCCATACACTTCAAGGGAGCTGAAAAAATGCCCTAAAACTGAGAAATTGAAAAAAAAAACAAATTAAGGATAAATATAAAAAAGCCCTAATAAGCATGAATCAATTCACAAAAGTATACCTCACAGGTTATGATGCATAAACAAAGGGTGGTGATGCTTGTTGGGCGGAAGGCGTGGTCGATCAAGAGCATTTGCGAGCCAAAACTCACCGGTGGTTCCAGAAAAGTTAGAGAGATATTAGGGAGGAAGAGGAGGAAGAAGAAGAGGAAGACGAGGAGGAATGGACGATTTTGCTGCAGATCTGGAGGTTTTGAGAATGTGGGGGATAGCACTCGAAGAAGGAAGGGTGAAGAAAAGAAGAAGAAGAAATGTAATATAGGATTGAAAAGGGGATTGGATGAGGGTGCCCCGTGGCGGAAAAATAGGGATTGGGAAGGGGTTTGGTTTAAGGGGATTATTGTTTTCATCCGCAATTTCTTGTGGTGCATTCCATTTTGGGCGTATTCGGGATGCGTTCAAACTGGGGTTTTTTTTTTTTAAAAAAAAATAATTTTTTGGGCGCACCCTGTTGCGCCCAAGGTCTGGGTGGATTATTTTTATTTTAAAAAATAATTTTTTAAAGATTATTGAACCGGTTTGGGTCTGAACCGGTTGCGCCCAAATTTGTTTATATTCAATTTGGATGTCTTGTAGTTATATCCAATTTGGTTATTATTATGGTTATATACTATGATTATATCTTATAGTTATATCTATGGTTATATCATATAGTTATATACTATGATTATATCTTATAGTTATATACAATTTGGTTATATCTCATGATTATATTCTATATTTATATATTATGGTTATATCATATAGTTATATGCTATGATTATATCTTATAGTTATATCTAATTTTGTTATTACTATATAATATAATCATAAGGATATAGCCAAATTGGATATAGCTATAAGGACATAACCAAATCACATATAACTATAAGATATACTCATATTATATAAGTATATGATATAACCATAGTATATAACTATATGATATAATATATGATTAAGCATACTATATAACTATAAGATATAATCATAATATATAATTATAAGATATAACCATAGTATATAACTTTATAATATAATATAGGATATAACCATAGTATATAACTATATAATATAACCATAATATATAATCATAATATATAACTATATAATATAACGATATGATATAACCAAATTTGATATAAGACATATAACTATAAGATATATTCATTATATAGAACTATATGATATAACCATAGTATATCTATATGATGTAATATAAGATATAATCATAATATATAACTATGAAATATAACCATAAGATATACCCATAGTATATAACTATAGAATATAACCGTAGTATATGACCATAAGACATAACCAAATTGGATATAACCATATTTATATGTGATTTTCAAAGGATATAATCATAGTATATAACTATAGGATATAACGATATGATATAACCAAATTGGATATAACTATAGCATATAATCATGGTATATAACTATAGGATATAACGATATGATATAACCAAATTGGATATAACTATAACATATAATCATGGTATATAACTATAGAATATAACGATATGATATAACCAAATTGGATATAAGTCATATAAGTATAAGATATAATCATAGTATATAACTATAAAATATAACCGTAGTATATGACCATAAGACATAACCAAATTGGATATAACCATAGTTATATGTGATTTTCAAATGATATAATCATAATATATAACTATAGGATATAACGATATGATATAACCAAATTGGATATAACGATATGATATAACCAAATTGGATATAACGATAACATATAATCATGGTATATAACTATAGGATATAACGATATGATATAACCAAATTGGATATAACTATAACATATAATCATTTTATATAACTATAGAATATAACGATATGATATAACCAAATTGGATATAACGATAATATATAATCATGGTATATAACTATAGGATATAACGATATGATATAACCAAATTGGATATAACTATAACATATAATCATTTTATATAACTATAGAATATAACGATATGATATAACCAAATTGGATATAACTATAACATATAATCATTGTATATAACTATAGAATATAACGATATGATATAACCAAATTGGATATAAGTCATATAAGTATAAGATATAATTATTGTATATAACTATATGATATAAGCATAGTATATAACTATATAATATAACCATAAACCCCAAACACCAAGACCTAACCCTAAACCCTACAAAACGCTACAAACCCCTTGGGCACAACCTAGTTGCGCCCATAATTCTGAACGCAATCTAGTTGCGCCCAAAGGGTGTGTAGGGTTTAGGGGTTTGTACTCGAATGGACGAAAACCTCAAACCCTAAAACACACTAAAAACTCATTGGGCGCAACCTGGTTGCGTCCAAAAACCCTAAATCACAAACTCTAAAAAATAATAGAAACCCCTTGGGCGTATCCACGTTGCGCCCATTTTTTATTTTATTTTTAAAAAAAAAAAATTCCCTTCTGGGCGCAACGTGGATGCGCCCAAGGTGAACCAGATTTAAAAAAAAAAAAAAAATTGGCCATGAACCGGGTTTTTTTTAAAACCCGGTTCTTTCACTTGGGCGCACCCTGGTTGCGCCCAAGGAATTTTTTTTTTTTTGAAAACAAAAATCCTGTTTTTGGGCGCAACCAGGATGCGCCCAAAAACAGGTGCGCCACCAGAAAATCCGGGTGCGAACATTCTACCCGTTGATTTAATTGTAGCAGTAGATTAGAGGTATATTATGGAGGAAGAGGAGGAGGAATGGACGGGTTTGCTGTAGATCGGGTGTTTTTTTTTTTGATAAAGTAAGAATTCGAGTTACCGACATAAAATATCGAACAACTCGAGAGGCCGATAAATCGGCAATTGAAAAAATCAGTTAAGAACAACACTGACAAGCAAATGAAAATACAACAAAGCAAAAGCGAGCTACAAGACTAGGGAGAGAAGTGAGTCCAGCACAAACAAATAGTGCCACCAGACGACAGGTCAAATAGGAAAACAATCCTGGGAAGTGATGAATGAACAACCATGACGTTGTCCCCACCTAGATGAGGGATCTTCAGGAGTCTCGACCACCCTGACGTTGCCATCGGGATCTTCAGGAGCCTCAACACAACCACGACTACAACTGGAACAACTCGATCTCCACCCTAAATCAGCTCAACAAAAGCAAAGTAGTACAACACATAAGCTTGCACACACACACACACACACAAAACGGGAGCCAAGAAGCCGCCGCGGGTGAGATTCTGGTAAGGGATGCATTTCTGGATCTGGGTCTAGATCTGGGAGAAGCAGAGGTTGCAGTCGGAGGAGGAGATGTCGGAGAAGCACGGGGAAAAGGCGTAGACGGAGAGGCTGGCGGAGCCGTAGAGTACGGCGGCGTAGCGGTGGAGGGCGATTTGGGGAGTGAGGGAGTCGAGGGCGGCGATGAAGTTGGAGACGAATTGTTGGCGGTTGGAGAGAGGGTCAGTTTGGTTAGAGCAGACGTGTAGGGCTTCTATGGCTCTTGGGTCGGATTGAGAGGGGTTGGGTGAGATTGCGAGGAGAATGAGAAGGAAGAGGAGTGGTGGGTTTGCCATGGCCGGAGCCACCGGCGGAAGTTGGGTGGTGGGGTTGGGTGCTGGTATCTTTTAGGGTTTGCCATTCGTTGGTGGGGCTCGGTGCTGGTTTCTTTTTATTTATTTTTGGTTGGGAGTGTTTCAACGGCGGCGTCCAGAATCCCCGACAACTGCTTCACGACGCTCTCGATCGACACAGCGCAAGCCGAGCAGGTCATCCCGGTGACGAAAAACACCGCCTTTGATTTCGGGCCGCCCATCTCTGCCCCCGGAGGAGGCAGCGGCAAGCCACTCGGCCTCGCCGGCGACCCCTGCAGAGAAGCCGACTTAGCGCATATGCATGCCAACGAGCTGAGAAGCTTCAACTCCAGTGGTGTGCGGTGGTGGCTCATCTAGTGGTGGAGGTGGCCATAGCTTTCTAGGGTCGGCTCCCATGGGAGCAGTGTGCAGTGGTGGTTCATCTGGTGGTGGAGATGGCCATTAGATCGGGTGGTTTTGAGAATGTGGGGGATAGCGCTCAGATAAGGAAGGGTGAATAAAAGAAGAAGAAAAATGTAAAATAGGGTTAGAAAGGGGATTGGAAGAGGGTGCCACGTGGCGGAAAGATAAAGATTGGGAAGGGGTCTGGTTTAATTGTAATAGTAGATAGTAGATTGGGCAAGTGTGATGTGTGTTAGACGCAACATCTAGCTAGTAATGCAGATGTAGTTTTTATTATAAATAACCAAAATAACCAAGGACAAGAGAATTTTACACTAATTATATATGAGTAAATAGGTGGAGTTGTTGATTGTAATATCCCTCATTTTATAAGGATAGTTTGGAATTTTTCCAACTCCCATATTACAAGTCGGATTAATTTCAGAGAAGTTCAGACATTCGGTAATATGTTTGATCTCTGTAATATTTTTTCCGAGTAATATAAAATACAGTTGACGTATGTTTAAGGTTAAATAGTCGTTCGTGTACGAATATATTTAACCCGGGGTTAAGAAGATTAACCCAAGATTTAAATCGGACAAAAGGGTGAAGAATGGCCTTGACCGCACCCCACGGTCAAGTGGCCGCACCCGCGGCGAAGGCCGATCTGTGAGGCGGTCAGAGGAGGCCACCGCACCCTACCGCACCCTTGCCGCACCCCGCGGTCAACGTCATCTTCTTCGCGATAAGATTTCTGAAAATCTTATCCTTGGCCGTGTAACACCCCCAAAACTTAACCCTTTTGGAAATGTATTACCGCCAGTGACCCCAGTGTTCCTTATCGAGATCACCCAAGGCTTTACCATTTAAATACAATTTATGAAATACAAATGATACATAATGATCAAAGCATTCAATTCCAAAACATAACATTGTCAAAGAAACATGAGTTACGGGATTACAACCCAATCCCGAATAGGCTAACACAGAGTTTAAACCAAATACAGCGGAAGTCTTATAAAGTAGGGTACAACGGAAGTCTTACAAAACACATTACAACCAAAGTCATTGCCCAAAAGATCTCAACCTGATTAACGAAATAACTCAAACATTCGAAAACCACCGTCGACTCCATAGTCCTTCTATTCTTCTGAGCTACTTTCTATCTGATGTGCCGAATCGAACGGATGACACCAGCCCACATGCGGAGAACAAAGTTCGTGGGTTAGTCTACTTGAATAGACTAGCAAGGGTACAAAGCAGAAGGTTCGATGTAGTTGTATTAGGTTAGACTTATCGTTTCTCGAATGATAACCGATAACGATAATCAACCTTCATACTTCTACGGAATAATAACAAGATGTATGCACAAGAGAAGACTCTGGAAGACTGAATCATTACAGAAATCAACTCAAAGGAAGACTCCAACGGAAGTGAGTCTTTAAGGAATTATGACAAATATGGAAAGTTTAAAGAATCATACAACAATGATTTAAAAGCTGACTGAGATGCTTCGGTTCACGACCAACCTCACCGCATACAGCGAATCCAGATTAGAAAGAGAACGTACTATGATCAAAGTCGAGACGAGTTTTCCTAGCTGCACTATAACTTAGCTGCACTACTCGCCGAAGGTTTATTTATTATGTGCGTCGAGTATCACTTATCTGATTTATATTTCAAACACACATCACGTTATTAGACTTTTACATGTGTACCCCACCATTGGGACGACACATCTTAGTATACGTTTCGTCGAGAGTGACGCACACCGGAAGGTTTGTGACACCAGCTAAGTGTCCTGCCTCTACACACTTGTGAAAGAGACCGATCATGATCTTAGAATAGTACCAGGTGGAGACGAGCCACCCCGATACCAGATTATAAAGAAACGACCGGACGAAGTCCGAGTACATTCCTAAATAACAGTGTTAACCACACAGATACAGCACAATCACAGTTATAGGATAAATTCACATAAAGGCCCGAAAGGCGATCACAGATAATAGCGATGTTCTAACAGATATACAACCTATTATATAATTTTCAAAACAGTTTATAAATCACTTCCAGAAGAACAGAGTAATAACCGTTCCAAATTAATTAATCAATTGAAATAACTGATAATCAATGTAAATATGGAAACGATGAGCAAGAGCGAACCGCCACTTGCCTTAATCCGCATAATAGAAACAAGCCTAACGACAACGACGGGATTCCGGGCTCGACACAGGTATAGCTCCGACAGCACAACGACCTTCGAATCGACCCATAAAAGGAACCCTAAGTTAGATCCGACATAACCACAATACGAATCTAAAAACGACGAAAGAAAACGAAAGGAACGACGCCACAACGACGACCACCAAAGCCAAAATCCCAAAAAGGCACTCTGGACACTGGCGGCGGTCGCCGTTCTTGGCGGCGGTCGCCGCAGTTCATCATGGCGGGCACCGTGAAGAACACGGCGGTCGCCGTGAAGAACTCAAATGACAGAAGCGACGAGAAAACTCACCCAAAACACGAGCGACTCGGCCTCCTTTGACTTGCTTTGGTTTCTAACCTCCAAGGCTACCAAAAGCTTCACAAAGGCACTCTGGAAACACCACCAAACGACCTCCGGCGAAAGCTTCAGAAATCCGGCGAGGCACAACTCCAGTGAGGCAAGAATTTGGGAGAGCTTGGGCTGTGGATTGAGCTCAAAAAACCCCTCCCAAATGTCAGGAAACACAATGATGGCCCTACGAAGAGATACTTCGGCGCTGCCAGAGCCACGTCGGCGACCTTCGGGCAAGGACCTCCGGACAACAACGACGGCGGACGCCGTCATAAATGCGGCGGGCGCCGCCATAGGCCTGGCGTCCCCAGCTAGGAGAAGACCCAGCCTGCTCCTCGAGCCTTGCGACGGCGGGCGCCGCCACTGCACGGCGGGCGCCGCCCTTGGCTTTGCCGCCTCCTCAGCTCTTAGACGAAAACGATATTAACCCGGGATAAAATTACCGTACGTGAACGAGTATTAAAATCCAAAGCACGTCGTCTGTATTCTATTTCACTGAGAAAAATATTACATATACAAAGAGCATTACCAAACGTCTCCAACCTTCTGAATTAAATCCGACGTACATAACGGGTGCTCGGGAAAAATCCCGGAACTCCAGAAATAGCTTACAAAAATATGGGGTATCACAGGCCGATCCACTTGGCTCGTTTTTGTCCCCTTGGTCGATGGCTTGTCTCCTTGCTTGTCCCCTCTGAGGAAGCTCACTGATGGGCTATAAAAGGGGGTTGAATTCAGAAGTCAAAGGGCACTTCACCTTCCTCCTCTGTTTTCTCCTCTGAATTTCTCCATTGTTGTTCAAGCTTTTGAGCTTGGTGTGAGAAGGTGATCGAGATACCTTTGAGTGATAAAAAGGTACTCCTAAGTGGTATTCAAAGGCCTAAGGTGTTGGGAGATCAAACCAAGAACGAATCAAAGTCGAACGAATTGATTTGGGTGAGCTGTCCATCGAAAATCTGTCACGACCTTCGCCACTGTAACCTGGCCGCACCCGCGGCAGAGGCTCCACCGCACCTGCGGCGAGCCTTGTCCGAGTGTGTGTTCTTGGGTGTGTGGTCTTGGGCGAGGCTTGACTCCTTCGATTATTTTCGTATTCTTTTAGATTCATATATGTGGATATTGAATCTAACTTAGGGTTTCATTTTGGGTCGATCCGAAGGAATCTGTGGTCTCAGATCTGTCCATGTTTCGGACCCAGGAATTCGTCGTCTTTAAGCTTATGCGGATCTAAGGCAAGTGGCGGTTCGCTCTTGCTCATCATTCCATATTTCAATTAATTATCAATTGTTTAGTTGTTAATTAATTTGTGATGATTTACTGTTTGCGTTGGAAACAGTTTTGTTAAATGATATGATTAAAATGAGATATTATAATAGGTTGTATATATGTTAGAACAACGCTATTATAGATATATATTGTAGATGTGGGCCTTGATGGCTTTGATGTGATTTATTGTTGTGTTGAACTGTTTAGTTAGCACGAGTATTCGTAGGAACTTTTGGGCTATATGTGAGGTCCAGTAGTTTCTTGATAATTATTGGTTGAGAGGACAGTGGAGACCCTGACACCAACGAGATGTGGATGCAAACGAGATGTGGATATGAACGTGATGTGGATTGAGGTTTGGACCCTGCGAGGTCCATTCCTTCGATATATGTCCCTCATGGCGAAACATATATCTAAAAGCTTATAACGTGATGTGTGTTTTGGAATTAAATAAGATAAGTGCCATTGTCGCACATAATTAATATACCTTCGGCGAGTAGTGCAGCTAGGCGATAGTGCAACTAGGAAAACTCGTCTTAACTTTTAAATCGCTCGTATGCGATACTATGATTCTGTGATTAATTAATGTTTCCCAACATTTGTCATGCTTCCGATAAGACTCAATTCGTTGGAGTCTTCTTTGAGTTGATTGTTGTGAGACTTGGTCTCCAGAATCTTCTCTTGATCATGCCTTTTCATGTATTCTAGTAGGAGTATGGTGGTTGACTATCGTCATCGGTTTTAATCCGAGAATCAATGAGTCTAACCTAATACGACTACTTCGAACCACTCTGCTTTGTACCCTTGCTTAGTCTTTCATTAGACTAACCAACCGTAATTGTTCTCTGCATGGTTGGCTGGTGTCATCCGTTCGATTCGGCACATCAGATAAGTTGTCATCCCGTGAAGGCTAGAACGACTATAGAAGCAAACGGTGTTTTGACAAGTTTATTCAGGTTAAGATCCTTGGCGGGTGATCATTGCGATCAAGACCCTTTTGTTGTTTATTTAAAGTCTTCCGATGTGTTAAATATGTTTTGTGTAAAAACTTCCGCTGTATTTCTGATGTATTTGAAATTTTGTTGAAATTACGAGACTTTGGTTTAAATGAAAGTTATGATATGTTGTATTATAACTTTGGTTTAATGATTTATATCAACTGGAAAAGCCTTGGGTGACATCGGACTGTACGTCTGAGGTCACTGACGGTAATACTTTTAAGAGATTATTTGAGGGTGTTACATTGATAGAGTTCATTTCATCTAAAAATATGTATTATAGACTGGTGGTGTTAGTTGAGTTCGGGAGAAGTATATTGTTTTCGAGTTTAAAATGATTACTAGCCCAACAATCTTGTGTTACCAGTAAAAAAACAGTAAAGTGAAGGTCAAGTTTAATCTATATCGTAATTAAGCAATAAAGCTCGCGTTTAATGTAAACGGTAAGACTTTCAGATTACAACGTCCGGGTCAACATTATAGAGCTCGAGTGAATTTTGATAGTCCAAATTAGACATTCTGAAACCGTACATTTCAAATTTCATAAGAATAATTCTAATTACCCTTTAATAAGAATACCCTAATTTCATTGGATTGAATTGAATTTCACTTTTTCATAATCAGTTACGTTTTAAATTTGAAAATGTATATACAAAGAAGAAATCTATAATTTGTGTGCTTCAGATAATAAATTATGTTTTCACTTATACCTTTATTTTTTGGTCTTCGACCAACCGGTTTAATCATGTCCGACACAGCTAACGGCGAAGGCACACTTCTACCAACATTCACATCCCATACGTGCAGCTGAAGGGACTCAAACCCGAAATCTCCAATTAAAGCGCTTAAAAAGTCTAGTATCGATGCCTACTGAATAAGTGCTAATTATGTACCTTGTTGTATGATGGACGAGTCTAACACTTGTTTTTTAATTAAAATTGAACAAGAGAGCCTACACTTTTCGAAAAGGTTTGTTTTCTAGATGCACAAGCAAGCAAGCAAAGGATATGTCATATGTGGGGGAATAGTACTTTGATATATGGAGTGGGGAAATCCATATGCCACGTACAACATACATCTCAAATTTTATACTTGAACTTGCATTTACATGGGAGGGGACACTAAAGTCATTTTTTCACAAGTAAATTGGGTTTTAATTTCAAAGTCTGACGAGCTGAATAAAGATCTCATAATTTTGAGTACAAGTCATTTACAAGTTGAATTTAGACACTACAATTTATTTTGGTCGAATGAACAGATGATTGTTTTGAATTGTATTAGAAATGCTTGACTAATTTTGAGTCCATGAACACGAGTTCAGTATGACTAACGATCTAAACCTATATTATATTATATTATATATATGGAAAGGATCATACGAGAACAATTAATTAGAACAAAAATAAAATTTAGGAGAAAAAAATGACCTAAATTAAATTTTCATTAAAAGGGAAAAAATCGACCGAGTCGAATTTTTTTCGTATTATACGCATTTTTTTGGAAAAAAAATCGTTTGCACCTCGATGTGAACATATTTGTGAATTTCATCACTTTTGTCCTTAAATATTCACCACTTTTATGTCTAGATGTTACCACTTTTGTACCTAGATGTTTATCAATTTTTTATAAATGCATATTCATCACTTTTCTCTTATATGTTCATCATTTTTCGTTACAAACATGTTTTCAATGTTCGTCACTTTTGTCTGTAGATGTTCATCACTTCCTTTATGCATGAATGTTTACCGCTTGCCTCCTATTCGTTCATCATCGTATGCGTGAACATGTTTTCGATGTTCATCACTTTTGTCATTTAATGTTCATCAGTTTTATACCCAAATATTCACCACTTTTGTACCTAGATGTTCATCACTTTTTTACGCATGCATATTCATCAATTTTCTCCTATACGTTCATCATTTTTCGTGTGAACATTTTTTTGATGTTCATCACTTTCATTCCCTAATGTTTAATACTTTGTATCTAGATGTTCATCACTTTTTTATGCATGCATGTTCATCGTTTTTCTCCTTTACGTCCATCACTTTTGTACATAGATATTCACCACTTCTATGCTCAGATATTTATTATTTTATGCCTAGATATT
Organism: Rheum nobile; assembly: GCA_027886185.1. Taxonomy (NCBI): domain Eukaryota; kingdom Viridiplantae; phylum Streptophyta; class Magnoliopsida; order Caryophyllales; family Polygonaceae; genus Rheum; species Rheum nobile. The sequence goes on from WOAB01000511.1 coordinate 3,951,962, forward strand.
CATCACGTTTGTATGCATGCATGTTTATCACATTTTTCCTATATGCTCATCATTTTTTATGCTTGTATGTTTATTTTTTTCATGTCTATATGTGCATCACTTGTTTAGGCATACATGTGAACCACTATGTCAACATGTGCATCACAAAACGCATACAAGAAAAATCTACACTTTACTTACTTTAAACTTGATTTCATATTAAAAAGATTACCAATATTGCGTCGTATAAACATGCAATGAACATTAAATGATCATTTTTATAAGATTTGGAGTTTATAAAACAAAAACACAAGGATTGATAACTAGCAAATTCTGTATTTTTCAGTTGTAAAGTGATGAACATTACTTATATATTATGATGAACATCTACGAACAAAGTAGTGAACATCCGTGTTCACTGAGACAAACACGTATACAATGCGATAACGCCTCTGATATATTCTCAATTCTCTTTTAATTAATGGTTCTCACTTCAACCTCTTATACTCGACCATATTAGCGGCCAGACGGGACGAATAGCCTTTTAATATTATAACAACTCTAGCTTTTAGGTTCGGCAAAATTGACAATTATGTGCAAATGTCATAGCATAATCATCTTGCAATCCACCACTACCACACATATAAATGAGCACGAATTGATTCTGCTTTATTCCAATTATTTCAGTGCATAACATAGCATTCATATGATTGCTTGGTTTATCTTTATCGGTGATATTGAAAATATCATAAGATCTTTTTACAGTAAAGAACAGAAAAAATGATGTCAAATTTTTTAAGACAACCAATGTACTTATAATACAAAGTCTACATGACACTCAATTTTTTTATTTTCACCCAACATTTTTATTCTTTTTTGTCTACAGTATTCAAGTAAGAAACCACCATTAAAGATGCTCATATATTATCATCTCATGATTCTTGAACTAGAAATAAAAAAATACTAAAAAGAAGATAAAATAAAAATTGCATAAAGATGTTCAGGTAATTAATTTTATCCACGTTTCTGAATTGAATATGTTCATGTGATGCTGATGCATATATATATATATATATATATATATATATGTTGTTGGTCTCTATCAAAGGTTTTGTTTTAAGGGGAAAATCATCAAGAAAGATGAAGTTTCGTAAGGAGAGGGATCCCATGTGAAAATTGATCAGCAATTGCAACATATCTCTTGAGAGGAGCAAACATGATCTATATGAAAGAAGTTGATTTGTATGGTTGAAGTGAGCAGCTATGTCTTGGCCGAATGTATAGCCAGCGCCACACCGATCATCAGGATCAGACCACAAGAGATCACACATTGGTCCTTCATGTGGAACCTGCTAAAAATAAAAACAAAGAATAGTTCCATGCATTGCAATTGGAGAAATCTGCATCTATCATGCTTATATGAACCTAAAAGGTCGCTAAAGATGAACCATAAACAAAATCAGATATGTATTTAGACAAGATTGACAACCAAAAGGGACAATAAAATAATACGGAATCATAAACGACATACCTCCTGAATACGGTCCGAGGTATCTAAAGATGGTGAAAGTCCTCCATGTAAGCACACAATCTGTAAGAAGGGGCCAGAGAACTTTTAGTTACGTTTCTTTTCATGGAAAGGTCACAACAAGACGAGAAAATAAACAACTTAGACCTGAATCTCAACGAGGGCGCGCAGTGAGAGGTAGATAATCAAAGAGGTCAGTGAAATATATACTTGCGCATTCCTCATAAAACCCATACCTGAAACCAAATGCTTAAGCAATTCATTCTTCATATAATAAAAAGTAGCTGCAAGAAGAATACATGTATTGGATCAAAAGTTCACAGCCATCAATAAAATGATGAAGACAAGCCAGGATAGATTTAAAGCATTGAGCTTCACATATATGCATGTGAAAATCACAACAATGCAGTACAATACCAAAAAAGGCCTATCATATACTACATCAGGATAGCGAACAGCTTTAATCATAGTCTCCATAGCAAATCAATGAAATGAGACAGTATCTTTGAATGAATTTATGGTCACCAAGATTGTCCAATAAACTTTGCTACTTTTACAAAGTATAGCATAGTGTGCTGAAAGACATCTATTTATGCTAATACTAGTTACATGTGTCCGTGCCTATGACATGTTTAATTCTATATAAATATTATATTTATAATTAGAGTGTCTGATATTTTTAATATTCTATTATACTTTGTAAAATTTAAATGCTCAAGTTTATTGTAATTTACAATCCGTTTCTAAATAGTGAAACAATATATATAGAAGGTATTCAGTTATACCTTACTAATTACTATGTTAATAATGTTAAATGAAATTGAACAAAATCACTTTGTCCACTTGATATTAATAATTCTATCTTATATCAAATTATTATATAGAAGTTGCTTAAATATACACTATTTAGGTGTTATTTAAAGAACCAGTGTACTTTTACTATGCTTTTAAAATCTTCCTTTTATTTATGATCAATTAGATTGGTTGATCTTTTTGATATATTAGTATAATTGTATAAAATATGTATAGTCAATATAGTATCACATCAACATATATTGTACATTTCATCTCATATTCCATTACTATAACGTTAGTAAAACATTCCATATTTTGGTATTATTTCAAGTATTATTTAAGATTTATTTTGAAGAATCAATATATGTACCTTTATTACATTGTTATGAATTATTTATATAAATTTTCATTTGACATATACGTAATATATAATCAAAATTTCGTGAAATAGTTGATATTGAAGGGGTTTTCGACTTTGTTTGAGATAGTGTGAAAAAACAACAAATATGTACAGTTTAAGATTTGTGATATGTCGAAAAATAGATTAATGTATACATCCAAACAAATTACAAAATTATAACACCTTATTATAAGTTGAAATTGCTTGTTTATTTTATGTTTATATTTGTATATTCTATATATTCGTGAATTCTAATATTATTTTTGAGCACTTATAAATTAAACACTACTTTACATTAGCAAACAAAATCCAAAAGTGAAATTATAAACAAATTTTAAATTTTAAATTGTTTATACTTTTTCCATTTATTTATCTATAGATCATATTATAAAAGATATTATATTTGAATACAACAAATAACAATTTATTGAATTTAGATTTGTTTAATCTCTTCATCTTTATGGGAATTTTAATTTTTTTGATATTGAATACATTTATTGCATAAAAAGTTTTTTAAACAAAATTAAAGAGAAATTGTGTAAGAGAAAGGACATTTAGTACATTACACAATATGTCAACTTTTCTTGTTAGATAGAAGATTGCTCAATGCCCAAATATTTAAACATGAACATGTATTAACAAATTGAACATGAAAATGTATAGTAAATATTATATATATATTAACTAATCTTTATAAATACTAAACTAAAAACATATAAGCCATATTTCTTCCTTATAAATTCATTCTTCTTATTTCGAAAATTTACAAAAATCATAATGCTTTAGATATGCTCTTGAACTCCAATCTTCTTCGTCTTCAATCCGCTTTGCATCAGCCATGATTGAGCTTCTTTTTGCTAGACGAAGTGTATTAACACATTTGACATGAAAATATCAAGATAATGAATTCTTCATACATAAACAAATTTTCGTAAATACTAAATTAAATATACATATTCCTTTTGAATTTAAGACTTAGCTTGAATTTTCTTACCTGAAAATATGCAAAATGCTTAAGGTATTTGTATGTTTTTCTCTCTAGGCTTTGTTTTTGCTCACTATTGTATTTCTTTTCTGTATTGAGATTTTGCAAATCAAATACCCATACTTCTTTCCAAGCAACTCTCGTATGTTTTTAACGGCAAAAGTGGATGTGAATTTAAAGGTTCGAGACCAATCCATTGCTCCACTTTAATACACCGTTTCAATTTTAAGCCTTTTCATTTTTCAACTCTCCTTTTATTTAACTAAAGTTTGAACACGGCAGCTTCAAATAACCGATTGATTGAAAGTATTATAATTAGATTAGTTATGACAATAAATAGCCAAATTCAAATTTACCATATACTACGGGCATGTTCGGTAAATAAAAAGCTAAAGTGAATTGAACTGAGTTGAAGTGGAAGTATGAGTTGAAATTAAAGTAAGAGTTGAAGCGAAAGTATGAATTGAAACTGAAGTTAGGAGTTGAAGTTATTTTTGGTATGTTCGGTAAACCAAATTTAAGTGAGTTGAAGTTATAAAAGTTGGGTTGGTAAATGACCAAAAAAGATATGGAATTAATGTGAAAAATTGGCACCTGCCCAGCACGTTAAGATAAATCGATCAAAGTCGCATATAACAAAAATAGCAGAAACGCTAGTTGATTCATACACTACTATAGACAGATCTTTTACAAACTTGATTTACACCAAGTTGCCAGCAATAAATAACAATGGTGTTGCACAAAATCAAAAGACAATTCCTTGAACATGTTACATGATAATGCTGATAATGATCTTGTTTTACAAATCACAATGACACACAAAGTGACAAATTAATTAAAGAAGCTATTCAATTGTTATGTTGCTATTTGCTAATTTGATTAAATGATCCTCAATAAACATACAAAAAGGTAATGAAAGTCACAATCTTTGCTCCAATTCTACTAGCAAAATCTACAGGAGCTTGAAGCCAGGCATTTTCTTTATAGCTAGTAAGCAGTCCATGCTACACCATGCACCTGATCATCAAACAAATGGAGCTCTTCTAGTAACATAGAGGTGTCTCCGAATGAATTGCATCGACTGTATTGAAAGGAAATAAAATTTAAGCCAAATGAGCTCACAAGTTACAACAGAAAGATGATATAAGAAATATAGTTCTAATCAGTACAAGTAATTAAGGTAGGAGTGCTAAAAGTGTGACATTTTCAAGTTACAACCAATCACCCTCATTGCAGTGGAGTGCTAAAAGTTTGAAGAATGTCAATATTTTCATTAGTAAAATTAGGAATAATTCTTCCTTTCATAGTCAAAAATCAATTTATTAGTACTAGTTTTCTAGTTCTAATTAGGACAAGTAATCAAGGTAGGAAGCTTCTCTTGTTAAGCATGTGGAATTCTTTGCATAAAAGCTAAATTGGTCATTGTTCCAACTATAAAATAAACACCAGTCTATATATCAACATAGGTTTCACTTTAGTACAAAGGTTCTATTAAACCTAGATTTAGTTTCAACTTTTAAGCCTAATTCATCTTCAGGAAAACATGAAATGGAAATTGAGATAATGATAGCATGTATAAAAGTAAAGCTAAATCCATAAGGGTTTATAAAGGATGAAGAAGAAGGCCTTGAGAAACTTTTGAGTGAACTATGTAAATTCACAAGGAATCTAGAGTTCTAAACCTGTGCGGGAACTCATACCATCTTCTATTCACTTTTTCAAAGAGAAATTTACTTAGTTATACCATCTCAATATGCCTTCCAACCACTCAAACTTCAATATTTTGTCTAACAATTAACTTTATTAGAGCAATACCCGTATATTAGATCAAATCCTGCACATTATTCTTACAATTCCCCATCACTTTTATCAACAAAAAATAGCATTTGAATCCCTTCTAAGACATCTACTTACACAAGTATCTTTCAAACGCTACTGAGTGAACTACCCTAAATATAAGTATAATCTTTTCAGGATTCCCAACTCGGAACAATTCACCTTGCTCGCACACCAACCCCCTGGGTGAAGCTCTCATTTCCTTACCAAACAATTACTTGTTAATCCAAGACAAGACAAGACGATTTTCATTTTAAATTGTAGGCTGATCTACCTCAATTCAGTCAGGCTTTTCATCGAACACGTTGAGTGCATTAAACCCTAAAATCTACCAAACAGACCCATTATTCAATTCATATCTCCAACTTAAATTTGAAGATCAAAAGAACAGTAATAACATGAAAATTATAGTGAGGAAGCAAAAAAAATTGGGTTAGAACATGGAATTAGGATTCTTAAAAAAATGAGTAAAAATGGTGGTTTCAGAGGAGGAACAATGGAGATGGAGGATCGGCTACGCACCTGGGAGCTCGGAGACTTCGCGCAAAATTACTTCTCGTAACTGATGGAGGGTCTTCTTAAGCTTGATGAAAAAGTACAATCTGAGGGGCAAAATCAGTAATCTGGCTGCTTCAACCCCCTCCTTACTACTTACCCTACCCCCTCCAGCATTAAGGAAATCCATCAACTTCAACCTCCTTCCTACTTCATCTCCTATCTTCCACTCCCTCACCAAAAAATTGCCGAACACGACCATGTGTAGATGAAGCTAGATGAAGTTTGAGCTTCAGCTCACTTCCAACGCCAAAACAACACACCGAACAGACCCTACGTATGTAGTGCCAGTGAAGAGTCAGACTTTTTTTCCTTCCTTGAAACGATAAGCATACTAATGAATTTAGTTTAATTTTGATTTTTAGCGTGAAGTATTATTAATGCTTTCTTAATGTAAAATAATCATGAAACAAATACATGCATAGACGGTCATTATAAAAAAGTTTATTTATTTTTATACAGATATATATTTTAAAAACCTATTGTATTAGCTAAGTCTACTTAATAAAACAGATTAACTTAGAACAATATTGAGCGCTTGCAATTTAGTGTTACAATTTTTTGAATGCTTTAAAGTTGGATGTTTCAATACTATTACTACATCTAGGAAAATGCAATATGTATATTGAACATAACAGAGAGGGCTGACACACGATGAGAATTTCTGTAAAAATATGATTGTATGTTATATGAGAAATAACATATGGATAATTTGATTTATTATTACATGTGAATTATTACTACATTTTTTGGGTAACTAAATACAATCATTTATATACTACACTGGCCGTGACTACATCCAGTAAATTAATATTATATGTACATGGAACACAACAGAGAGGGGTGAATATGATTGTATGTTATATGGGAAACAACATATGGATAATTTGATTTATTATTACATGTGAATTATTACTAGAGTTTTTGGGTAACTAAATACAATCATTTATATACTACACTGGTCGTGACTACATCGAGTAAATTAAAATTATATGTATATGGAACACAACCGAGAGGGGTGAATATGATTGTATGTTATATGGGAAATATCATATGGAGGATTTGATTTAGTATTACATGTCAAATATTACTACATTATTTGGGTAACTACATACAATCATTTATATACTCCATCGGTTGTGACTACATCCAGAAAAATGAAGATTATAAGAATGAAAAATAGAGAATGAATGTGTTTTAAAAATAGAGAAATATTACTCATTTATTGAGTCAATATGTAGTATCTATAAACTTATAAAGTAGATTTTTGTACAATTAATGCTCACTCAATTCATAAATCCATTTGAAAAATCATGTTTATTTTTTTGTTTGCATTTCACTATAAGTAAAAGATGTTACTATAGCTCAATGGTTTAGATTGTGTCTAATAAAGCAAAGGTTAAAGGTTTAATCCTTCTTACAAGCATTTTCGTTGAATTTATTTTTACAAACCTAAACACATAATTTATTTTATTTTTTAACTTTTTTTTAATCACTCAAAATTTTTCAAATAATTAGTTCTTTTAAGGGTCTACAAATCTATAAAATAGAGTCTTAAACAACTAATAACCAACTATATTATTATTATTCTTTGTGAAAACGGCCATTCAATAATTACATTTACATATGGCCATATTCACGATCATTATATTCTACGTACAAATTTACATATTTATATGAAAAAAAGGTAACTATATGTCATTCCTAAACCAAACATGAAACAACCCATTCATTAGCTGAATTTACATATAGCCATCATTATATGTTTCATATACAAATTTATATTTTTCTGTGATAATTTATAAATATGAAAAGCTACGAATTCAATATATACACACACACGTTTTCTATGAACATGAACGACCCCTTAATTAATTGAATTTACATATAACCAAATTCATAATCATTATATTTTATGTACAAATTTATATCTTTCTATGAAAAATATGTAAAATCAAAAAGTACTAAAATAACTGTGATAATTTACATATGAAAAGATCGGTACAAGTTGAATATATATACAATTTTCTATGAACATTAAATTATATAAATATAATTTCACAGATTATAGTATTACATAATTGACCTCCAATGATTTTGTGAAATTAATTTACTATTACATGTCAAAAAACCTTTCATTTGTCATCTGTTGTCATTACTTCTGAATTACTAATTCTTTGATCAGATTACTATTCAATTACAATCTCATTTACTAAGGTTTTAATATTATTTTTAAAACAAATATAATGCCGTATATACTTAATACCCATATAACAACTAAGCATCCTTATCCAAATGACAATCAAATTTACTTTCAATAAAAAAAAACTTTTCGTTTGTCTATCGATTGTCGGTACATTTTGATAGCTCCACAACTCCCTTGATGATGGCGCAGGACGAAGAGGACGCAATGAAGTTGGGCTCGGCTGGTCCGATGACAAGAGCCCGCGCCAGAGCCATGGAACGAGCCACACACTCCTTAGTCTCACGGGCTTACGCAAGTGATACGGGTTCATCTAGTCCTAAATGGGCCCTCCTCGTGACCTATGAAGGCTTAGGTGGGGCCTCGTCCTAATCGACCCCACCAAGAAGACGAAGACGACGAGTTCGCGGAAGCGGGGCAACAGTGAAGAACTCGGCCCAGAACTCGACCGAGTTCTGGACCGAGTTGTTGCTACAGTGAAGAACTCGGCCCAGAACTCGACCAAGTTTTGGACCGAGTTGTCGGCGATTTTTCGCCTCTGTTGGAGTGCGTTTACAGACAACAACTCGGCCCAGAACTCGGCCGAGTTCTGGACCGAGTCGCGGCCCGCGTCAGCGTTTCGCTTCGTCGTCTCTTCGTTTGCTGAACAATTTTAATATTATTTTATGTTATTTTATTTGACCTATTTAAACACTTGAAACCCTAGTTTGTATTCTTTACGTTGGATTTTAGTTTACAAGTTGAGTTCGCTCCTTAGAAGTTGAGTACGCTCCTTCCTTGAATCCTAACGTCAACCCTTCGATCTCCGGATCAACCTATCCCGTAGCTCGTCGCTTCGAGCAAGTCATTCACCGTCTCTTCGGTACTCAAGGTCATCTCTTTGACCTCTTCGTCATCTCTTTGACGCGCTAGAAAGGGTTATCTCTTTAACCCTAGGAAAGCCATCACTTTGGCTACGGAGGAGAAGATTCAACCTAGCTTGAGGAGTCAAGATCCTACATCGCGACATCGCCCAGGGGTTGTTCGCATCAACTGGCATCAGAGCCTTTTCCAAGCTAAGTTTTTTTTTCTTCTCTCTAATTGTGATTCCTTGCAATTTTCCGCTTACAAACCCTAGAAACTTTTTTTTCTCCCCAATCACCGGAATCACCACCACCGTACCCTACCACCACCGTTCCCCACCACCGCCGACCACCCCACCACCACCGTTTGCCACCACCACCGATCACCACCACCACCGTCCGCCGCCATCTCTCACCCTCTCGACTGAACCCTAATTCCCTTCGGTTTTGGTTACTTGTTCCCCAATCCTACAACCTACCCTCTAGCAATTCTTGTTTCCATATTTGCATATTTGATTTCCTTGTTACTTGTTCATCAAGTTTTGCTTCATCTTTGGATTAATTGCTCGATTAGTTGTTTGATTTTCATCCCTCATAGTTGCTTGTCTCTTCTTTCTTTTCCTGCACTTGCTTGTGTGGTTCTTTTCTTGCTTGCTTCAAAATCATAGCAACACAAAACAAACACATCAAGGTTTGACCGTATAAACAAAAATAAACATACTATTCTCACCTTCCATCAAACAAGAAAAAGGTTTGGGAAGACGGAAGCCCATAAAATCAAAAAAAAAAAAAAAACAAGGGCAGAGAACGCCTCATACGGTCACCCTCCATCTTCTCATCTTTCATGTCTCTATGCAACTCTCATTAAAAAGGGCAAATAAAAATTTTCAACTCTCTTGTGATTAATTCTGAGACACTTGATTTGATTTGCTTGCACTTGGAAATTTTGTGTGTTGTTTGGGACTTGAATTGCTAATCCTTGCCTTGTTACCTTACGTTCAAGCCTCTCCCTCCTCACGAGCAACCCAAATTAGTACGCCCAGCGGAAAATTTCTTGGGTCACTTTTGAGACAAGGACTTGGCTTGGACTTGTTTCTTTTGCTTGGTGCAACTTACTTCTTGTGGTGTATGCTGCGTATAGGTTCTATGGACGTACCGACCACACGCACTTCTCGTTCTACGGGCAACCGCAGCCCTGGACCCATCGTCGTGGACTCCACGTCTGAGCACATCGACTCCCTTCACGCTGAGATTGACAACTTGAACGCTTCCACTGCTGAGCAAGCTGCTGAAATCGCTCACCTTCGTCGGGCCTTGAGCACCTTGACGCTGCCCACCGCTGATCCCTTGCTCAATCCTATGGCCTCCACAAGCCAGCCACGAGACCGCAAGGGGAATGGTGTTTTGTCTATTCCGCAGGATCGCCTTCGTTCGCAAATTGCAGGATACCCCACCAAGCGTGGCGACTCCCGCGTCCGGTACAACCCCACCTTTGCTCAGGGGGAGGACGATTACACGTCGGATCGCTCACGTCGTAGTGTTCGCATTTCCAAGGATCCCCTCCCGTATGTCAACACCAAGAACCGACGGGCCCGAGGTCGGCAACACGACCGGTATGACGATTCCGAGTCCGAGCGTGATGATGATGCTGATGATCGTCGCTCAGACCACTCCCGGGACAGCCTTGATGATCACGAGGCATATGAGATGGAACGCCACGAGGAGTTGCGCCCTACGCGACGCGGCTACCGCCGCCACTCGCTAGACCGGCATCGCCCGAGTCCCGGTCGGCAAGGCCCACGGCGCCCTGACATTAAGGTAAAACTCCCTACCTTTTTGGGTGAATTTGATCCTCTTAAATTTCTTGATTGGCAGCAGTCTATGGAGTATGTTTTGAACCACTACCAATACCCGGATGAGGAACGGGTTGCTACCGCCGCTCTACACTTCGACGGCGCCGCCAAGGCCTGGTGGCATCGCTTCTGCGCTGACCGTGTGCATTACCGCGAGCCTCCAATCACTTCTTGGCGCCAGCTTATGCGGATCATGCGGAAGAAGTATGTCCCCGAGGACTTTACTTCTGAAATGCGCCTTAAGATACAACTCGCTTCTCAAGGTAATCGCTCCCCCATGGACTTCTATGCTGAACTTGAAGAGTTGTACCATAAGGCAGGTATCCATCACACTGACGAGGACTTTCGGAGTATGTTCCTTCGTGGTCTGCATGAGCCCATTCGCAACCAACTCAGGGTGCTTAATATTCCGGATCTCCAAAAGTGCGCTCATACGGCACAAGAGATATGGACACAGGCTCAAGCGGCTAAGCGAGCATCTTGGTCGCGCACCAATTCCAGGTATGCCCCCTCTAACTCGTCTGGTTCCTTTCCCTCTAATATGCGCCCCTCTTCGCAGTCCGCCCCCGCGATTGCACCACCGGCGCCGGTCACTCGGCCGAGCAACACCTCGGCGCGCGTCAACGAGCCACCGCAGCGGCGTGCACCGCCCTCAGATGAACGGACGCGTGACAAGGTCTGTTATAAGTGCCAAGGGCATGGCCACGTACAACGGGACTGCCCCAACAACAAGCGAGTCCTCTTCTCAGCCCTCATCGGATACGAGTCCTTTGACGATGACACCCCGGACAGCCCTCCAGTGTTTGATTCGTACGACCAGGACGAGGAAGCGGAGAAGTTAGATGGGTATATTTGCAGCCCTATGGACGCTCAAGGCAACGTGCCCCTTAGCCTGGTCACTCGCCGTGTTCTTACCGCCAAAGAAGGTACCTTACTTGACCAACGTGAAAATTTATTTCATACTAAATGTGCGGTCCAGGGTGCTTCTTTGAGTGTCATTATAGATGGTGGAAGTTGTTGCAATATCATCAATGAGAAGGTGATCACACACTTCAAGTTCGACACCACTCCACATCCCCAGCCTTATAGCCTACAATGGATCTCCGAGGGTGATGACTCCAATGTTGTTAAGCGTCAGTGCACTATCAATTTCAGCATTGGCCATTACAAGGATTCTTTGCTTTGTGACGTCGTTCCCATGGATGCCACCCATCTTCTCTTAGGGCGTCCTTGGCAATTCGACAAGCGTGCCCTTCATGATGGTTTTCTCAACAACTACGTCTTCATGCACAATGGGAGGAAGGTGACATTGCTTCCTATGAGCCCTCAAGAGATTATGCAGGATCACGTCGAAAGGAACCGCGTCAAGGCCCTTGAACAAGCCAAGGAGAAGGCCGGCCGTGACACCTCCCAAAAATCAGCACCCAAGGCTGGCATCCAAGGCTCGTGTGAGAACCGCCTTCTTTTGGCTCGGTCCCGGGATGTCTCTCCAGTCATTCAGGGAAGACTTCCTTGCTTTTTACTTGTTCCTTTTGCGTGTCTTTTAAATGTTAAAGATCTTGTTGATTTACCCCCTGCAGTGTCTTCTCTTTTACAGGAATTTGACGATGTGATGCCCGCGGAGCTGCCAGAAGGCTTGCCACCCATTCGTGGTATTGAGCATCAAATCGACTTTGTCCCTGGCGCCTCCCTTCCTAACCGCGCAGCATACCGCGCGAGTCCAGAGGAGACAAAGGAATTGCAGCGCCAAGTCCAAGAGTTGATGGATAAGGGCCACGTCCGAGAGAGTTTGAGCCCCTGCGCCGTGCCGGTCATTCTTGTGCCCAAGAAGGATGGTAGTTGGCGCATGTGTGTTGATTGCCGGGCGATCAACCAAATTACGGTGAAGTATCGCCACCCTATTCCTAGACTTGATGATATGCTTGATGAATTGTCTGGTGCTACCTTATTTTCCAAAATTGATCTTAAGAGCGGGTATCATCAAATTCGGATGCATGAGGGTGATGAGTGGAAAACTGCATTTAAAACTAAGTATGGCTTGTATGAGTGGTTGGTTATGCCCTTTGGTTTGACCAATGCCCCTAGTACTTTTATGCGGTTGATGAACCATGTGTTACGTGCTTACTTAGGGAAATTTGTGGTTGTCTACTTTGATGATATCCTTGTTTACAGCAGGTCTTTGGATGAGCATGTTGAGCATCTTAGGAAGGACTTAGAGTGTCTTAGACAAGAGAAACTTTATGCTAACCTGAGTAAATGTTCTTTTTGCTCGGATTCCACTGTTTTTCTTGGTTTTGTGGTGTGCAAGGATGGGCTGCAGGTTGACCAGGAAAAGGTTCGCGCCATACAAGAATGGCCACGTCCTACTACACCAACCATGGTGCGGTCCTTTTTGGGCTTGGCTGGCTTCTATCGCCGCTTTGTGCGTGATTTCTCCACCATTGCAGCCCCGCTTCATGAGCTTACAAAGAAGGCAGCGTCTATTGAGTGGACGACCGCACATGAGACCGCCTTCACCACTTTGAAGGACCGATTGTGCAACGCTCCCTTGCTGAAATTACCGGACTTCTCCAAGACCTTTGAGGTGGAGTGTGACGCTTCTCATCACGGAATTGGAGGAGTTTTGCTGCAGGATAGGCGCCCCATTGCATACTTCAGCGAGAAACTCACCGGCGCCCAGCTCAACTACCCCACGTACGACAAGGAGCTCTATGCTCTTATTCGAGTGTTGAAGACTTGGCAACACTACCTATGGCCCAAGGAGTTCGTCATTCACTCAGACCATGAGGCGTTGAAGTATTTGAAGAGTCAGTACAACCTCAACCGCCGCCACGCCCGCTGGGTGGAATTCATGGAGACCTTCCCCTACGTGGTCAAATACAAGAAGGGCAAAGAGAATGTGGTTGCTGACGCCCTTTCTCGCATGTATGTATTACTTACCCACCTTGATGCTTCTATCTTAGGCTTCTCTTTGATTAAAGATGTCTATATGCATGACGTTGACTTTGCTGAAATTTTTAAAACATGCATGAACATTGGAGAGTCTAATGGGTTCTATATTGATAATGGCTACCTTTTCAAGGCAGGGAAACTTTGCATCCCTAAAACATCTATGCGTAGGTTGCTCATTCAGGAAGCCCATGAGGGTAGAGGTCATTTTGGTATCCCTAAAACCTTGGCTGCATTAAAGGAACATTTCTATTGGCCTAAAATGCTGCATCATGTTACACGTTTTTGCAAGGCTTGTGTTACTTGTGTGCATGCTAAGTCTAGATCGAGTCCCCAAGGATTGTATACCCCTTTGCCTATCCCGGATGTTCCATGGGAAGATATTAGTATGGATTTTATCACTGGTTTGCCCATGTCTAAGAAGGGGAGGGACTCGATATTTGTGGTAGTTGATAGGTTTTCTAAGATGGCTCACTTCATTGCATGCAAGACTACTAACAATGCTTCTGAGATCGCTTCATTATTTTTTGAGCATATTGTTAAGCTGCATGGTATTCCTAGGAGTATAGTGTCTGATCGTGATGCTAAATTTGTGAGTTATTTCTGGAAATCTTTATGGGCCAAATTGGGGACTAAGTTGTTGTTCTCTACTAGTTATCACCCCCAGACTGATGGCCAAACAGAGGTTACTAATAGGACTTTGGGTGCTCTATTGCGTACTATGTTAAAGTCTAACCTCCGCAAGTGGGAAGAGTGCTTGCCTTTTGTTGAATTTGCTTATAATAGGTCGGTGCATTCGGCGACGCAGCGGACTCCCTTCCAGGTGGTCTACGGCCTCAACCCGCTCACCCCGTTGGATCTCATACCACGGCCATTGAAGGACAAGGAAAGCTTGAAGGGCATGGAGCGGGCGGACCAGGTCAAGGCCCTCCATGAACGGACGAGACAACAGCTGGAGCGGAGATCCGAGCAAGTAGCTGCCCAACGCAACAAAAATCGCCGCCCGGTTGCTTATGAGCCCGGCGACTTGGTGTGGCTGCATTTACGCAAGGAACGCTTTCCATTGAAGCGACGCCACAAACTGGACGCGCGAGGTGATGGCCCTTTCCAGGTACTACAACGCCTTGGGACCAATGCCTATCGCTTGGAGTTACCCGATGACTATGGCGCGCACCCGACGTTCAACGTCGCTGACCTTGCTCCTTATACTCCTCCTGCTTTTGACGACGAGGACGAAGCGAGGACGACGAGGACGAAGCGAGGACGCTTCGCAGCCAAGAAGGGGAGATTGATAGCTCCATAACTCCCTTGATGACGGCGCAGGACGAAGATGACGCAATGAAGTTGGGCTCGGCTGGTCCGATGACAAGAGCCCGCGCCAGAGCCATGGAACGAGCCACACACTCCTTAGTCTCACGGGCTTACGCAAGTGATACGGGTTCATCTAGTCCTAAATGGGCCCTCCTCGTGACCTATGAAGGCTTAGGTGGGGCCTCGTCCTAATCGACCCCACCAAGAAGACGAAGACGACGAGTTTGCGGAAGCGGGGCAACAGTGAAGAACTCGGCCCAGAACTCGACCGAGTTCTGGACCGAGTTGTTGCTACAGTGAAGAACTCGGCCCTGAACTCGACCGAGTTCTGGACCGAGTTGTCAGCGATTTTTCGCCTCTGTTGGAGTGCGTTTACAGACAACAACTCGGCCCAGAACTCGGCCGAGTTCTGGACCGAGTCGCGGCCCGCGTCAGCGTTTTGCTTCGTCGTCTCTTCATTTGCTGAACAATTTTAATATTATTTTATGTTATTTTATTTGACCTATTTAAACACTTGAAACCCTAGTTTGTATTCTTTACGTTGGATTTTAGTTTACAAGTTGAGTTCGCTCCTTAGAAGTTGAGTACGCTCCTTCCTTGAATCCTAACGTCAACCCTTCGATCTCCGGATCAACCTATCCCGTAGCTCGTCGCTTCGAGCAAGTCATTCACCGTCTCTTCGGTACTCAAGGTCATCTCTTTGACCTCTTCGTCATCTCTTTGACGCGCTAGAAAGGGTTATCTCTTTAACCCTAGGAAAGCCATCACTTTGGCTACGGAGGAGAAGATTCAACCTAGCTTGAGGAGTCAAGATCCTACATCGCGACATCGCCCAGGGGTTGTTCGCATCACATTTGAATTAAAATTTCGATGAAATGCATGGTGCCGTATAATGCCAATTACTACCCTTTATTGCTCTCATTAATTAATAATTTGACCCAAATAACACATATATTGCGTATATATATGTTTCAAGTTTTAACAATCTTCCCATTCCTAAGAATTCGATATCTGCTAACCACACTATTCTAATACTAATTATTTTTTGTTCTCTTTTATCATCCTTTTTTTAAAGTTAAGGCTATTATCAATCTCAATATTACAGAACATTGAACAACATGTCATAAAGCTAATTTACTATAATTATAATGTGAAAATTATATCCATAGACATTTCTAAATCATCCTTAAAATATAAAATAACAAAATTATAACAGTCAAGATAAATAATATTTAATAACAATCACTATTACTTTCAAGATTATATATATAAATGTGCTAATGTACACATTAAATGACATACATAAAGACAAAACTAATTTTTTTTAATGCCAATTATGTGTACCTAAGCAAGTAAACAATCCTCATGGTCCATTTCATTTCCAAACTCCTATATATACCAACATGGAATAAAATTACTGGAATTTTTGGGTTTTAAAGAATCAAGAAGATTGATAGAGAAAAAGCCAAAACAAGGTTCGGAGAAGGAAAAAGAGTAGCAATCATCTAAGATTTTTTTTAATCAAGTTCAAGGATGGTATACGGTATACCCTACCCTTATTGCCTCTTTTAAATTAATTTATATGATTATTATATATTTGTTGTAAACTGGAATGGTTAATCCACGGTTGGTAATAATCATATGTTTCGCGATATGGTTGCATGGAGATCGAAATTTACATTTTAGTTGAATTCTTTTTACACACTGAGACGAAATAAGTCTCACAATCTAATCAAGTTTGTTTTTTATACCGAATTCGATCAATATTTTTGACGTTTCAATTTAATGAAAATCTTGCACATGTTGAAACTCTAACTACAATATATTGATCAAGTTGAACCCGATTTGAACTCTCTTTTGGCTATTGTGGAAGGTTCATTCGTCGATCAAGTTGAAGCTTTACTGCATATACTGATAAGGTTGACATTGATTTTTCCATACTCTTTGGTTAAAGGTGTTGTAATTAATTTTCAGGTTTTTACAAAGAGAAATTTTAGATATCCATTATGTTTTTAATGTTTGTACAAATTAGGTAATTGTTATGTGTTTTGTATGAAGTCACAAAAGTAGTACGGAGTACATTATGTTGCCATTCTATTTTTATGTGTACGATGTCTTTACTTTCGGTAAAACCCATATAATTAATAGTAATAAATATTATAAAATATAAACTACAAAAATTAACATTAGTCCTACATTTGTCATGATTCTCTTATAAAAATAAATAAATTTCTTTCCATGCATATATCTTCTATTTACATTCAGATAAATGAATGACAAGTGTACCTTCAAAATTTAAAATTATGTTGATCCTCTTACACGCCAACAAAAGTAACATCATATACCAAAGTAAATAAATAAATATACGTTATTTATATTACAAAATAGTTATGCTACACTATGATAAACTATTGCACATGCCAATCAAATTAGCACCAATCACTTTCATTGATTTCAAAACCTTGATTCAAAACATGTATTTATACTGAACGAGCATTACGTCATATGTATTTTCCTTATTAAAAATTATTTTAAGTTAATCATATACACTTAATATAATTATAAACATTGATAGTATGATATATAATTTTATGACATAATCATATCTCCGATAATATAACTTTTATTAATTTTTTTCCAACCATGTATGATACTAGTCTTTATGCCCGTGCTACGTGATGAGTGCCAACCACCCATCAACAAGGACATTCAAGGCCCGGTGACTAGGGTTCGAGCCCGAGCCATGGCACAAGCCCTCAACACCCTAGTCCACAGTGCCCTCTTGATGTGTCCTTGCCTCTTGTGTCAAGCCAAGTTGTCAAAGGAGACGCCTTGGATCTAGTCTTGGTTGGAAAGTCACTTCTGAACGTCACAGTGGTGGGATCGCGAACGGAAGAACGCGATGATGATGGTGGTGGTGATCACGGTGGCGATAGAAGCGAGTTGATAGAAGTATGGATAACGGTGGCGGAAGCGATTGAATGGAGGGACAAACGACTTGAAGGGACAAGTCGTTGGTGTCGTAGCGTCGACTGTGGAGGGGATAAGCTCGATGGAGATCGAGTGGTTGCCGTAGCGTCGACGGCGGAGTGAATGGGGATGAGAGGGATATGGGTGACGTCCGATCAAGGGAAGGAGGGATTAACACTCGACTTTAAACCTTGAACTTTAACTTTGAACGTGAGAAATAAAGAGTACAAAGTATGGTATAAATAGGGAAGGGATCTCGACCAAGACCTAATGGGCTTGGGTCGAAACGAACCTAAGGGCTAGCCCATGCAAGCATGCAAAAGGCACAAACCCTAAAAGATAAAAGGAAACTATCTTAAACGCTATAAATAAGGAAACTATCTAAAACATTGCAAATAAGGAAACTATCTAAACAAGCTGGAAATACCAAATATAGATAATGTCTTAAAAAGAACGCGTGAAACTCATGGACGCGTTGAAGGCTTTGAAGAGATCATCGCGTGAGACGACGAGGTGGCACAGTCTTCAAAAGAACACGACCTTTTCACAGTCTTCAGAACTTCCGATGGTGGCGAGGACAACCGGCCTTGGATTGGTCTCTGGGCTTCCTTGGCTGGCGGCGGCACGTGCGATAAGTGACGCGATGGTGGCGGCAATGGCCTTGGACCTAGACCTTGCTACTGGGCCCTTTGAGCGTAGACTCATGGCTTCTTCCTCGTCTTAGGCCGTCATGGGAGGCAGGGTCACATCACCCTCCCCTACTTGGCTGTGAAGCATCCCCGCTTCACCATCATCAAACTCTGGCTCAACATATGGAGTCAAGTCGGCCACGTTGAAGGACGCGTGGACTCCAAAATGGGAGCTCGAGTTGATAGGCATTGTCCCCTATGGCCTTTATCATGCGGTAGGGGCCATCTCCACGTGGTGCTAGTTTGTGCTTTCGTCGCGAGGGGAACCTCTCTTTTCATAGATGCACCCAGACAAGGTCCCCGGGGGCAAAGACGACGCGGCGGCGGCCTGAATTCTTCTACGAGGCATAATGTGCGGCCCTCCTCTCCAGCTGCTCCTTGGTCTTTCGATGAAGCTCTTGGACTTGCTCAGTGCGATGTGAGGCGGATATATGCACTGGATCTCGGAGAGGGCGCGATGACAAATCCAGTGGTGTCAAGGGGTTGATGCCATACACCACCTTAAAAGGTGTCAACTTGGTCACCGTGTGCCTGCATCTATTGTAACAAAACTCGACAATTGATAGTAAGTTCTCCCAACGCTTAGGGTTGGCTTTGAGCATCGTGCGAAGGAGGGCTCCTAGAGTTCTATTGGTGACCTCCGTTTGGCCATCGGTTTGGGGGTGGTAGCTAGTCGAGAATATGAGTTTGGTTCCTAGCTTTCCCCAAAGAGTTCTCCAAAAATGACCAACAAACTTAGAATCCCTGTCACTAACAATGGTACGCGGGACTCCATGAAGACGCACCACATGCTCAAAGAATAAATCAGCAATCTCACTAGCACTATGGGTGGTCTTACAAGCTATAAAATGTGCCATCTTAGAAAATCTATCTACGACCACAAAAATAGAGTCTTTACCTTGTCTAGAGAGGGGAAAACCCGTGATGAAATCCATAGACAAATCTTCCCAGGGGGTACTCGGAATGGGAAAAGGAGTGTAGAGGCCGTGAGGACTAGACTTAGCTTTGGCTCTCTGGCAAGTCACACAACTCCTACAAAACCTAGTCACTTGGTGGGTCATGTTAGGCCAAAAGAAATGTTCTGTCAGCGCGTCTAAGGTCTTCCTAATCCCAAAGTGTCCACGACTCGCGTGTGCTTCCTCAATCAACATGAGCCTAATGGAAGATCTAGGAATGCATAGACGACTAGCCTTATACAAATAACCCTCAGAAAGGTAAAACGTCTCAAACTCACGCGATCTCAGGCAGTAATCAAGAATAGGGGCAAAGAAAGGGTCACTAGCATATAAATCTTTAATCAAAGCAAAACCCAAAATCTTAGTTTGCACTTGAGTCAAGAGAACATACCTGCGGGACAGCGCGTCAGCAACGATGTTATCTTTCCCTTTCTTGTGAACAACGACATAAGGGAATGTCTCCAGAAACTCCACCCAGCGAGCATGGCGGCGATTGAGGTGAGCTTGGCTCTTCAAGTAGCTCAACGCGGCATGATCACTGTGGATGACAAACTCATGCGGCCAGAGGTAGTGTTGCCAAGTCTTCAGCACGCGTACTAAGGCATAAAGCTCTTTGTCGTAGGTGGGGTAATTGAGAGTGGCTCCTGTAAGCTTCTCACTGAAGTAGGCAATTGGCCTCTTTTGTTGGTGTAGCACACCACCAATGCCTATGTCAGAGGCATCACACTCTACTTCGAAGTGTTTGGTGAAATCTGGAAGCTGGAGCAACGGTGCTTGGCATAACGCGGTCTTCAAGGTGGAGAAGGCACGTGCATGGGAATCCTGCCACAAAACTGTGCTTCCTTTCTTGGTGAGCTCGTGAAGTGGCACGGAAATGGAGGAAAAATCGCGTACAAAACGCCGATAAAAGCCCGCGAGACCGAGAAAGCTTCACACTTGTGTCGGAGTTGTAGGCGTGGGCCAGTCCCTGATGGCCGCGATTTTTTCCTCGTCAACGCGTAAACCATTGCTACTAACAATGTAGCCCAAAAAGTTAGTTGACGCAGAGCAAAAGGAACACTTAGCCAGATTGGCGAATAGGTGCTCTTGGCGAAGACACTCTAACACTTGTCGAAGGTGATCGGCATGGTCTTCGAGGCTCCAGGAATACACAAGTATGTCATCAAAATAAACGACAACAAACTTGCCAAGGAAAGATCTCAACACGTGGTTCATCACGCGTATGAATGTGCTGGGCGCGTTCGTGAGCCCAAAGGGCATGACAAGCCACTCGTAGAGCCCATACTTGGTTTTGAATGCCGTCTTCCATTCATCACCTTCTTTCATTCTGATCTGGTGATAACCACTCTTCAAATCAATCTTGGAGAAGAGTGTCGCGCCATGAAGTTCATCAAGTATATCATCAAGGCGGGGAATAGGGTGCCTTTACTTGACTATGATCTGGTTTATGGCACGGCAATCAACACACATTCTCCAGGTGCCATCTTTCTTGGGCACAAGGATCACATGCACATCACAAGAGGAAAGAGATTCCCTTATATACCCGCGATCTAACAATTCTTGGACTTGGCGCTGTAGGTCTTTGGTCTCTTCTGGACCAACTCTATAAGCAGTGCAATTGGGCAAAGAAGAACCTGGAACAAGATCAATCTGGTGCTCAATGCCTCTCAGGGGAGGTAATCCTTGTGGCAACTCATCTGGGAACACGTCTTGGAACGCGGCAAGCAACTTCGCGATCGATGATGGTAAGACCGCGTTCTTCGACGATTCTGGTATGCACGTGGTTGGCACAAGTAGAAAACATGGCGCTTTGCCAGTGACACATGCAGTGAGGTCACTGGGCCTGGCCAAAAGAACGCGTTGCTCACAGGTTCCTTGCAAAGGACGCGCTGGGGGCAATGAATGATGTGGGGGCACTTGGTGTCCCAGCTGTGGCGTTGTGCTTCTTCTTGCTAGATCCTGAAGGAGATGAAGTGTGACCAGATTGGGGCGTAGTGGACACGGTCTCTATGGCCTTCTGGCGATCACGTTCGACCTGGTCCTGCGAGATCTCATGGGGAGACATTGGATGCAAAGTGATGCGCTTCTAGTGGTAATTGAACACATAAGTGTTCAAATACCCGTCTTGGAGCACACGCCTATTAAATTTCCATGGGCGCCCAAGCAAAATATGGGTGGCGTCCATTGCAATGACATCACAAAGAATAGAATCACAATATTGGCCTATAGAAAAAGAAATTAAACATTAGCGAGATACTATGTTACCTGGACTAGAAGAAATCCATTGGAGGGCATAAGGTTGTGGATGAGGCGTCGTAGGCAATTTGAAGTGGTTGACAACCTTCTCATTCACAATATTTACACAAGATCCGCCATCAATAATAACACTTAAGGAAGCTGTTTGGACTAGAGCCCTTGTGTGGAACAAGTTCTCTCGTTGATCGCTTAAGTTGGCTTCCTTGACGGTGAGGAGACGATGCGTCACCAAGCTCAATGGTGTGCCCGCGTGCAGAGACGTGGGTTCGCAGTCATACGCGTCTTCATCCTCCTCTGCATTGTCTTCAGGGATCGCGTCAAGTGTGGCCTCCTCTTCCTCACAAGACTCGTAGCCGGCAGCGGCTGTGGAGAACAACACTTTGCGAGCATTGGGACAATCTTTCTTGTAGTGGCCTCTTCCACCACATTTGTAACACTCAATATCACGTGCGCGATCATTGTTCACTGGCGCTCGTCTTGGCGCGTTCTGTCGCGGCGTGGTGGCCGGTGGCGCGGTCTTCGCTTTGGGGACTTGGCTAGATGCGGCTGTGGTAGAGGCACTAGGGCGAACATTAGTATAAGGTAAACCACTAGATTTAGAAGAATACCTTTGTTGGCCACTGGAATATGTGTAAGACTTCCGGCGAGATAATTGGGCATGAATTTGCATCGCTGTGTGGGTGAGTGTGTTCATGTCTTTGATGGGCAAAATCTCGAGTTGATCATGGATGTTGGTGTTCAAACCACTCAAGAATTTCGTCCTGAAGGTAGATGGTGCAACAAAGATGTTGGCCTTGTAATACATGTCTTCAAGCTTGGAAAAGAATTCGAGTGGAGTCATCGATCCTTGGCGAGCCATGGCAATGTCCAATCTCATTTGATTCCGGTAGTCTGGAGGCACGTATTTCCTGGTCATTACGTAGACTAATTGATGCCATTCAGTGACTCGTGCTTTGTGGCGTCGAACGCAGTCATCTTCGAACCTATGCCACCACACGCGGGCGGCTCCTCGGAAGTTAAGCGTCGCGGCTTCAACATGGTCCTCAGGTGGCACACGATTATAGCGAAGAGTGTACTCTGTAGCCTGCACCCATTCAAGAAACACAGAGGGGTTGTATTCACCATGAAAATGCTCGATTTTTACCTTGACGTGGGGTCGCTGGTATCGAGGCTGTTCTGGGGCTGGGTTGAACGCGTTGTGTGGGGCAGCGTCATAAAGAGGGTTGTTAATGGCGCGCAATCCATGTGGTCTATCACGTCCAACGTGGTGTCCATCGCGTTGTTTGCGATCTTCGCGGACAAAGTCATCCCTGGGCTCGTAGGCGTCATCGCGTTGACGTCTTCGTGGCTGGGGATCATAGTTGTCGCGCAATCCAGGTAGGGCTTGTTTGGGCTTGCCGTGAGGGCGGCTTGGCTTGCACAAGAGTTGGTGTATCAAGCAAGTTGCAATCAAACAAACAAGAACAAATTGAAACCCTAAACAAACGTAAACAAAGCAACCGAGTAGCAAGAAATCACCTTCTAGGAAGCTACCTAGACGATGGAGAGATTGAGAAGATGAGCTTAGACCTGGGTGAGGGAGTTAGGGTTGCCTTTACCTAACTTTGGAAACATTTTTTTTTATAAATATCTTTTTGATTTTTTTTTTAATATCCGAGATCTTATCTTTTGATCTTTGCGGATTGCAAAAGGAAACAAAATAAAAAAAAGGTCTAAGTAACTAGAATATCACAAGTGTGATCTTTGTAGAGTGAGGAGAGAGAACATAAGATTTCGATGATATCTTATAAGGAATTTGGTAAAGTTAACTAAAAAGCAAAATCAAGCGAACAAGGAAACTCTATCCACGCATGAAATAAGGAAACAAAATATTCAAGCATGAAAGATAACAAAATTACCTAACACACCAAAACTTGGGAAGGAAGAAAAAAAAAAAAATCGGCCAAGGTGGGACCTTGTAGAAACCGAATAGGTAAGGAAAGAAGTAAACGTTGTTTTTCTCGCGATAATATGAAAAGAAGACGATGGGGGCAAGAAAAAATTACGTGAACAAAATTGGAACTTGAGTTCGTGACTTACAAGACTGCTGGACTCTCAGGCTCTGATGCCAGTTGATGTGTCCTTGCCTCCTGTGTCAAGCCAAGTTGTCAAAGGAGACGCCTTGGATCTAGTCTTGGTTGGGAAGTCACTTCTGAACGTCACAGTGGTGGGATCGCGAACGGAAGAACGCGATGATGGTGGTGGTGATCACGGTGGCGATAGAAGCGAGTTGATCGAAGTATGGAAAGCAGTGGCGGAAGCGATTGAATGGAGGGACAGACGACTTGAAGGGACAAGTCGTTGGTGTCGTAGCGTCGACTGCGGAGGGGATAAGCTCGATGGAGATCGAGTGGTTGCCGTAGCATCGGCGGCGGAGTAAATGGGGATGAGAGGAATATGGGTGACGTCCGATCAAGGGAAGGAGAGATTAACACTCGACTTTAAACCTTGACCTTTAACTTTGAACGTGAGAAATAAAGAGTACAAAGTAGGGTATAAATAGGGAAGGGATCTCGACCAAGACCTAATGGGCTTGGGTCGAAACGAACCTAAGGGCTAGCCCATGCAAGCATGCAAAAGGCACAAACCCTAAAAGATAAAAGGAAACTATCTTAAACGCTATAAATAAGGAAACTATCTAAAACGTTGAAAATAAAGAAACTATCTAAACAAGCTGGAAATACCAAATATAGATAATGTCTTAAAAAGAACGCGTGAAACTCATGGACGTGTTGAAGGCTTTGAAGAGATCATCGCGTGAGACGACAAGGTGGCATAGTCTTCAAAAGAACGTGGCCTTTTCACAGTCTTCAGAACTTCCGATGGTGGCGAGGACGACGAGCCTTGGATTGGTCTCTGGGCTTCCTTGGCTGGCAGCGGTGCGTGTGATAAGTGACGCGACGGCGTCGACGATGGCCTTGGACCTAGACCTTGTTACTGGGCCCTTTGAGCGTAGGCTCATGGCTTCTTCCTCGTCTTGGGCCGTCATGGGAGGCAGGGTCACATCACCCTCCCCCACTTGGCTATGAAGCGTCCCTGCTTCACCATCATCAAACTCTGGCTCAACATATGGAGTCAAGTCGGCCACGTTGAAGGACGCGTGGACTCCAAAATGGGAGATCGAGTTGATAGGCATTGTCCCCTATGGCCTTTATCACGCGGTAGGGGCCATCTCCACGTGGTCCTAGTTTATGCTTTCGTCGCGAGGGGAACCTCTCTTTTCGTAGATGCACCCAGACAAGGTCCCCGGGGGCAAAGACGACACGGCGTCGGCCTGAATTCTTCTACGAGGCATACTGTGCGGCCCTCCTCTCTAGCTGCTCCTTGGTCTTTCGATGAAGCTCTTGGACTTGCTCAACGCGATGTGAGGCGGATATATGCACTGGATCTCAGAGAGGGCGCAACGACAAATCTAGTGGTGTCAAGGGGTTGATGCCATACACCACCTTAAAAGGTGTCAACTTGGTCACCGTGTGCCTGCATCTATTGTAACAAAACTCGACAATTGATAGTAAGTCCTCCCAACGCTTAGGGTTGGCTTTGAGCATCGTGCGAAGGAGGGCTCCTAGAGTTCTATTGGTGACCTCCATTTGGCCATCGGTTTGGGGGTGGTAGCTAGTCGAGAATAGGAGTTTGGTTCCTAGCTTCCCCCAAAGAGTTCTCCAAAAATGACCAACAAACTTAGAATCCCTGTCACTAACAATGGTACGCGGGACTCCATGAAGACGCACCACATACTCAAAGAATAAATCAGCAATCTCACTAGCACTATGGGTGGTCTTACAAGCTATAAAATGTGCCATCTTAGAAAATCTATCTACGACCACAAAAATAGAGTCTTTACCTCGTCTAGAGAGGGGCAAACCCATGATGAAATCCATAGACAAATCTTCCCAGGGGGCACTCGGAATGGGAAAAGGAGTGTAGAGGCCGTGAGGACTAGACTTAGCTTTGGCTCTCTGGCAAGTCACACAACTCCTACAAAATCTAGTCACTTGGTGGGTCATGTTATGCCAAAAGAAATGTTCTGTCAGCGCGTCTAAGGTCTTCCTAATCCCAAAGTGTCCACGACTCGCGTGTGCTTCCTCAATCAACATGAGCCTAATGGAAGATCTAGGAATGCATAGACGACTAGCCTTATACAAATAACCCTCAGAAAGGTAAAACGTCTCAAACTCACGCGATCTCAGGCAATGCTCAAGAATAGGGGCAAAGAAAGGGTCACTAGCATATAAATCTTTAATCAAAGCAAAACCCAAAATCTTAGTTTGCACTTGAGTCAAGAGAACATACCTGCGGGACAGCGCATCAGCAACGATGTTATCTTTCCCTTTCTTGTGAACAACGACATAAGGGAATGTCTCCAGAAACTCCACCCAGCGAGCATGGCGGCGATTGAGGTGAGCTTGGCTCTTCAAGTAGCTCAATGCGGCATGATCACTGTGGATGACAAACTCACGCGGCCAGAGGTAGTGTTGCCAAGTCTTCAGCACACGTACTAAGGCATAAAGCTCTTTGTCGTTGGTGGGGTAATTGAGAGTGACTCCTGTAAGCTTCTCACTGAAGTAGGCAATTGGCCTCTTTTCTTGGTATAGCACACCACCAATGCCTATGTCAGAGGCATCACACTCTACTTCGAAGTGTTTGGTGAAATTTGGAAGCTGGAGCAACGACGCTTGGCATAACGCGGTCTTCAAGGTGGAGAAAATCACCACTTGTTAACCAATTACACTGCAGTGTAATTGGTTAACAAGTGGTGATATTCCCACTTGTTAAAGGGAGGTCCTGGGTTCGAGTCCCACCTTCAACAACCTATAGGCTAACACCCTGTGAGCATCTGGTTGGGGTGTATGGCCTGCAAGCCTGTTGAGTTTGGGCTAGGCCCGCCGGCTATGCCACAGGTTAAAGTCCTGGGCTGGTCGGGGGTTGACAGTCCACGGCCACAGGTTAGAGTCCTGGACCGTGGGGTCCACACTCATCAAAGCCTATCTCTCCATCTTCCTCTATGTTGCTTGTCACCACAATCCACCTCTCCTTGGGCCCATAGGGTAGCCGAATTGTGCTATTCTCTACACTTGTCATCCATAGTCATTTTTGGCATTCCCTCATCTAGCCTAAGTCATTCAATTGGGTTTTGCTTGGAAGTGCTTTAACCCGCCCCATGTCCTCAAGTCACACGACCTTAGCCTACCATTCCCCTTTGCTTGAGCCTACTTTGTGCTACTTGTGATTGCCTTGGCCTTAGTCTTTTTCTTCCTTACTTGCTTGGCTTCACTTAGTGCTTGGGAACTTGTTACTTGGTTTGCCTTGTGTCCTTGTAGGTGACACCCATATGGAAGACCAATTGGAGGCTGGAAACCGGAGCCCTCGAAGCTCATCACCCACCATCTCCCCCGGCTCCTTTGAGGCTCGGCTGGCCGAGGAGCGGCTCTTAGCGGAGGCGGTCGCCCGACGTGCCTAAAACAGCAACGCCGCCAACCACGCCCTCATGGCAGAGTTGGCTCACATTTTCCAAGACAATGAGCGCCTCGCAGCCGCGCATGCCGCCCTCGCGCAGCGAATGGGAAGCCTCTCCACGGCCTTCCCCACGACCGCGCCGCCCGTAGCAACACAGCTGCCCACACCCATCCTCACCGGCACGCCCTCCCACAACCTTATGGATGAGCACCGTGAGCACTCGGCACGTGACCGGGGCAAGGACCCCATGTACCCATCTCCGACATCCGAAGCTCGCGCCTTGGCCGCAAGTTTGGGTCCACCCCGGGAGCCCTCCTACTATGATCGCCCTCCGGTGCACCATGAAGCCGGCGGCCACCACGATGCTCGGCCGCTGCCGGGCTGGCATCGCCACCGCCCCACTGTCCACTTGGCCGGTGCCGCCTCCTCGCGCCCCGTCCGGGCCCCCGTCACCGGCGATGAGGCTCCTAATCCCCGCTATGGCTATGGAAGCCTTGAGGCTTTTGATGAGGATGACAAAGCCTATGGAGACCATGAGGCGTATGATGACCTTGAGGAGGTCTTCCATGAACCCGTGGAGGAGGACCCGTTGGCCGACTTCCATGCGCCGGAGCTGGGCCGTGTCCGAGGCCGCCGAGGTCGCCCCCTCGATCGGCGAGATCCATATTGGTTGCCTCCACCGTAGATGGCCCGTCGCGGCCGTGGGCACCCCGCACGCCAACACTTTGAGCGGCGTGGCCCCATGGAGGCTCCACCATACTATGGCCAACGCCGGGAGATCAAGGTCAAGATTGAGCCATTTGAAGGCGAATATGATGCGGCAAAATTCCTTGATTGGAAGCAAGTCACGGAGTATGCTCTCAAACATTGACGTTATGAAGACTATGAGCGGGTTGAGATCGCCATAATGCAATTCACCGGCCTTGCCCGTGCATGGTGGTTCCGGTTCACCATCGAAAGGGAGAGGCGCGGCTTACCTCCCCTTGAGTCTTGGAATCAACTTGTTCATGTCATGACCAAGCGGTATGTCCCGGAGGTCTACCTTGAGCACATGCGCCTTCAAATTGCCCTTGCACGCCAAGGCTCCCGCACTCCGCTTGAGTTCTTTGCCGAGCTTGAAGAGCTCATCCACAAGGCCGGTATGTCTACCACCCCCGCCTCTCTCCGGACCACGTTCCTTTGAGGCCTTGACATTGAGATCTGGGAGCCCTTGATCTTGCTCCCCATCCGGGACATCAATGCTCTCACCCATACCGCCATAGAGATCTACAACCAACTCCAAAGGAAGAGGCGAGCCACTTGGGCCCGTTCGCAGCCACCTAGGCTCTATACCGCCCCTAGCTCCTCCTTTGGTTCCCCCTCAGTCGCAATTGTTGCACTGTAGCCACGCCCCGGGCCCGCTCCAGCCCCGACAATATCAACCAAGGTCGCCAGCGCCGCTCGGCTGCGTGAGCCACCCCGTGGCCCGGCTTCATGCACGCATGCCCCGACCCCCACGTCCGAGCGGTCTAGCGACCGTGCTTGCTTCAAGTGTGGCGGTCGTGGCCACCTCCAATAGGATTGCCCCAATGCCAAGCGGGTCTTGTTCACCGCCACAAGTGGGTATGAATCCTTTGATGATGTAGGGGAGGCCCCGGAGGACGAGCATGAGGCTGCCGCAGACGGCATTTATGAGGACTATGATTGCGACCCTCTTGAGCATGGAGTCGCCGCCCCTTTGAGCTTGGTGACTCGTCGTGTGCTCTCGATCCACGAAGGTGACACAAAGGACCAACGAGAGAGTCTCTTTCACACTCGATGCCTCATGGGTACTTCCTCCCTTAGTGTGATCATCGATGGCGGGTCATGTGCCAACTTTGTCAATGCGCGCGTGGTCAAGCATATCCATCTTCCCACCATGGCTCATCCTCATCCTTATAGCCCCCAAGGACTTGGAGACGGTAAAAGTGATGTGGTAGCTAGGCAATGCCACATTGCTTTCTCCATTGGCTCCTACTTTGATCAAATTTTGTGTGATGTGATTTCTATGGATGCCACTCACATTTTACTAGGAAGGCCTTGGCAATTTGATAGGCGAGTGATCCATGATGGCTTCCTCAATACCTTTCTCTTTGTCCATGATGGGAAGCGGATCACCCTCTTGCCTATGTCTCCACGAGAGGTTCTTGAAGATCAAATCGAGAGAAATCGGCTCAAGGCCCTTGAAGCTCATGATCCCTTGGCAGCCCACACCCAAGTCAAGGCGCCCTCCTTTGGCCCCGCACCGACAGCCTTCTCCCCTCGCGCGGTCCACGTGCCGACTGCCTCCGACCAGCCGACGGCGCACGCATCCACGACTGCCCTCCAAGGGCGTGGCAAGCACCGTACCCTTTTGGCTCATCGCCGCAGCCTCTCGCCGACACCTCTTGCTGGGCTCCCTTGTTCCACCTTGGTGCTTCCCATTTGACCACCCCATCATGAGAGGAGTGGCCTTGCTTCTCATTTGGCCGCCGCCATCACTACCGCCAGGGGCCACGCCTTTGCCACGCTACCAAGGAGTCCAACCGCCCCTCAAGGATCTCTCACCGCTCGGCCTTCATCCGGCTTCTACTCTCTTGGGGATGCATGCACATGGAATGGCCCTTGTGGACCCTTACCCCCATGACGAGTGGTGCAAGAAGAACCGATACAAGATTGTCAACATCTTGTCTCCGAGGTATGGGTTTTCCTCTCCTCCTCATGCTTACACTTTCATGCTTCATATTTCTTTGTCTTTGCATACACCCGAGACACCCCATAGTCGTCTCTCCCCGGTGTGTGCCACGTTCGGTGACCTTGCGGGATATTCTTGGGATGACATTCCCCTTCCCCGAGCGTGTGAGATTTGTGCCCTTAGAGCCCCATTTGGGATATTGTTGCTTAAGGATGCCCTGGAGTGCCATTTTGAGTTTGGGAACACAAGCTATATCTTCACCTTTGAGGATTATACCTTTGCACCACCACTTGTTCCCCTTTTGCCTAGGTTCCACCCTCCCGGCCCTTACACGCCCTTTTTCCATCTATCCACCACTTGGGAAGACCTAGCTATGGTTTTTCTAACCGGGTTGCACTTGTGTAAGAAGGGGAGGGATCCCTTATATGTTTTAGGTGAGACAACCCCTAGGAGAGCTCATGGCATGTCTTGTCTACTACCGCCACCAACAACCGAGCTACCTCCCTTTCCATTTGGCTTCGAGGCACCATTCCATGGAATCCCTAACGCTATTGTGGTGGTTTGGGCACCTAATTTAGTGACTCGTTTTTGGAGACTTTGGTGGCTGAATTTTGGGGTGCGCTATATCTTTGACACTAGTTGCCCACTGACAGACGGGTTTTCAGTCGTCCTTAACCCGATCAAAATAAAACCTAACAAACCTAAACAAGTAGTAGAGGCAAGCAAGGGTCGAATCCCACATGGAGGAAGTAATCAATCTATGTGTTTCTTAGCATGCAAGTAACAAAGGGGGGTTTTGGATTGGTTTCGTAACAAGCAATCAAGGCAAATAAACAAATCAAAGGATGTAATCAAATATGGGGAAAACACCTAGCCAAGCAAGATCCACTTTTTCTATGATAGATTGGTCCTAGGTCATCTCTATTCCTTTCCTTTAGTTATTCATGTCCCTAATCTTATATAGTTACTAGCCCTACCAGTTCTAGCAATACTTATTATTGAACAACCGAACAATAACAACATAGAGCATAGGATCAACCAGGATACATGTCAATAATCACAACCCGCAATAATTAACATGCAATCAATTCTTATTTCATAACAATCTAGTCCTACCAGTCCTAGATAATCATGGATGTTACTTCTGAATTAGGGATGAATAATATTGATCTCAACAAGTTGACCAGAAAGTAATAATTAACACTATAGATAATATTAATCTCAACTAGGTTGTCAGGCTAGGGAAACTAATATTAATAATGATAATTACCACAACTGATGAGTTAGATCCAACCAATACTATTCAAGAACCTAATCCTGCAGTATGAATAATATCAATAACACTAGGTAGCTAATCTAGAGAAATCAATATAACTCAATGGAATGAAGCTCAAGAAGAAAGATATAAATCCAAAGAAAAATAGGAAATAGAGAATTAACCTCGCAATCAAATCATAGAAAAAGCTTCACATGCCGGGCTAAGCAAAGGGTGCTTAGCTCTTCATAATACTGAAAGACATAATTGTTGAAAGAGAAAAATTCTGAATACTGAACATACGATAATCCGGGGTTCTTCTATATGGGATCTCGAATGGAGGCTGTGGGAGTTAGGTTAAATAAGTTAACCTAAAGCCCAAGATCACAAAACATCATCCCTTAAAAGGAAAAATACTAATATTCGGAATTAAATAAAACATCGAAAAAGGAAAAACAAAAAAAGAAAACAGAAGTTCGGAGCGCGTCGGGCTGACTCCCGTTGATGGCCGCGGTCGCGGTTTGCTCTCGAAGTGCATAATTAATTTCCGATAATTCGGCCGCGGGCGCGGCCTCCTCGCTATCGCCCATCTCCTTCGGAAATCTTGCCGCGGCCTTCTGCTCCCCGCGGCTTGGTCGCGGTTTCTTCACTTCACCGCCTTCTCACGTGGTTTCTTCATGGATCTTGCTTGTCTCCTCAGGTGGTCAACTCCTCTTCCTCTGGATGTCTCCAATAAGCTCCTCCAGACCACCAAAACCACACTTCTCTGCTCCAACTCCATAATCTCCAATTGTGCATAAAATCCCACCAAATGACACCTCAAACCTGGTAATAATCCCTAGAAATGTGCTACAAAATAGCACTGATCAAATCCCCCATGCTTAAACCTTGCTCGTCCTCGAGTAAGCTAAAGTAAACCTACTCCTCCAATCAAATCCCCAAGGCTTCAGAAAGCATAGAAAACTCAACCTCCAAGAATTACACCAAACAATAAACTCCAGGCAACCATACAAAATAAGCTCAGCACAACATACAACAATACCAATCAACACCACACACAGTCAAGCTAAAAGGAAAGCAGAGTACTTCCTCCAAGCTTATCCCAAACACCATAGAGTGAATTAAATCTAATCCTATCTCCCATCTATCTTCTTATTCCTCCAGAGTGACCTACCCGAAACTTCCTTATGACTCCTCTTCTTATGACGCCTCGCCAAGTAAAATAGGGATTCCTAGAAATCGCTCTTCTTCTTTTCGCTCATTTTGCCAAGGCGCCCTTTCGGGTTTTCACCAAGCCACTCATTTCATTTTTCATAGATGGGCTCACAGTATGCTCACATCACTCTTGACCTCTTATTACCCCAGCGTAATGATGGTCCAAGCCACCTGCTTATTACCTAGGCCGCCCTTTCGGGTTTTCGACCTATCCCAGGATTTTCATGTATGCTTTTTTTTTTCAAATTTTTGGCTTTTTTTTTCTTTTTATTCATCTCCTCAGCGACATAAAGTATAAAAGTATAAACCCCCCCCCCCCATGCTTAAACATTGCATTGTCCTCAATGTAATGAAAGACAAAAGAATAGAAGCATAGGGAAAAGAAGAAATAAGCTCACAAATGTCGCCGAGTTGGCTTGGACACTTCCGTTGTCGCTGGCGGTGTACTCCATATATGCCCAGGTCTCCAGTGTTGGGCGGGTGTCTTCATCAATTCCAGCGTCTTCATTACCGTGCAACCAATAGGGAACCACTTGGTGAGTAGTGGTATAGCATGTATGGCGGGGTTGCACGGCCTTCAAAGACCACAAAAATGGGCCCAGATATGATCGTGGTGTGGGCCTCTGGTGGTGGTCCTCCTCAACTGCCAATTGTAGGGCCATCATCGTTGCCAAATCAAGTGTAGGACAATGTATCCTCCTTGGCAACATGATGCACACCATCTCCATGAGAAACTCTGGACAGTTGGCCTTCGGTAATTTTTTTTGTTTTTTTTCTATGTTTTTTTTTTCGGATTGTTTTTTTTTTCGGATTGTTTTTTTTTTTGCTCCCCATTTAAGGTTTTTTCGGGGAGTGACTTAGTGCAGGGAAAGAAGACTTACATTGGTGTGGAAACACCTTCTTCAATAGGCATAGGTCTCTTCCCTGTAGGTTAGTCGGAAACAAAAACAAAAACAAAGCAAAAACAAAACACACCAAAACACATGCAAAAACAAAGAAAAGAAAAGTAAGGAAAGAATTCCATACCTCGGGTTGCCTCCCGGACAACGCCTTAGTTATTGTCATGTCATGACATACTACTCAAAACTCCTCAACTCGGGTTGGTCCTAGCACTTGAACTCCTGAGATCTATATTAGGGGGATGCCTCTTTGTGTGCTCCATGTTGAGCATTGCCCCCAGTCTCTTGGACTTCGTGGTGGGTGGACCGTTGTGCATATCCATGAACGCACTTGCCATCTTCAGAAATGGCCTACCCAGCATCTCAGGGGTTGCATGTATATCATGCCCCGTATCCAGCATGTAAGAATTTGCCACCTGAATCAAGGCCTCCTTCTTGTGCTTCCCCTTTGGTTTCCTTTTTATGTTTCCCAACACCCTTAAAAATTCTATGTAGCACGGGGCGCTGTTTGCTAGTTGGACCAAAGGGATGGTTGCCTTGCAGCTACTGAAGGTGTCAAATAAGCCTTTGTCGTTCTCCACCTTTTGGGTGTCCTTCAGAGCCTCAGGAAAGGGCGTAACGGGGTGCAGCGAGACAAGTGGGAAGGAGTTTAGATGCACATACTCATCATAGGCGTCCTCGAGAGGGTCGGGGGCATTTTCGGGAGGAACAACCGCTTCTGGGGAAGATCCGCGATCGCGGTTGGGAGGCCGCGGTCACGGCGACGTCAAATCTTCGAAGATTTCCCCCGCTGCTGGGCCCCGATCGCGGTTTTCAGGCCGCGTCCGCGGTTTGCTCTCGACTTCTGGGAGATTTAATTCCGCGATTAAGCCGCGGTCGCGGTTCCTGTTCGCCCTCGCCATTCTCGCTCTCGACCACCTTTTCTTCGTGGTGCTCTCCCTTGGTCTCCTGGACCTCCTTCTCCTTGACTCTTTTAGCCTCAATGATGTGACCATGCCACATCAAGGTCAAGACACCGAAGACAACCTAGGCGCCGCCGAGGAGCTCTCCGTGGGCACTATTGAGGACCAAGAGCTGGATCAAGGCACGGAGCATATGGATGACACACTTAGAGCTGGAGATGACCAAGACATGCATGGGAGAGCCAAAGCCAAGCCAAAGGGAGACATTGGCCAAGTCAAGGCCAAGGCGCCGGCCGCGCCGGGCACAAGAGCCTCC
This sequence comes from Rheum nobile, assembly GCA_027886185.1. Classification (NCBI taxonomy): domain Eukaryota; kingdom Viridiplantae; phylum Streptophyta; class Magnoliopsida; order Caryophyllales; family Polygonaceae; genus Rheum; species Rheum nobile. The sequence goes on from WOAB01000511.1 coordinate 3,986,844, forward strand.
AAGGCCAACACTCAAGATGACGAGGCAATTCTTGGCGCCATCACGAGGTCTAGGGCTAGGAAGCTTCTCCAAGACCTCCACAAGGGCTTGACCTGCCAAGCTACCCTAAGCCATGCCGAGCCAGGCTTGGTTCTTTGCCTTCATCAAGGCGTCGGCGAGCCCAGCGCTAGCGGCAAGTGAACATTCAAGGGGGGCGCCGAGCCACTTGGACCACTTTTCTCGGCACTCCCACCATCATGGGCTGGCCCAAGTACCCCACTATCACGGGCCCAAGCCTTGACCGAGATAATATTTGAAGTGCTTGAAGATATTTACCTTTGAAGTTAATGACTTACCTTTTTTGGACATTTTCGGTATTAAGACTAGGGTTTAATTTTGTGCTGGACATTTTGATGTTTCCTTAGGCATTCTTGCCATATTTGTAAGCCTATATAAGGTCTCTTTGAGATCTGAAAAGGGCACGTCAGAATCATAAAAATTGCTTGAGCAAATCTCTCTCTCTTTCACCTATCTCTTTCTTGCGTCAAATTCCAAGTGTGCCGAGTGAGTTCATCTCTCACACTTCCTCTTCCCTTTCACTTCTGCAACCAATTCTTCTTCCCTCTATAAGAAGACATTGAGTGCCAACTATCCACCACAACTCCGCCTACAAACCACCTCCGAGCCTCCGTCCCGCCGCCGTCCCGCCGCCGTCCACCGAGAAACCCTAATTGGTGATTCCAACTCCGACGACGAGCAAAACTTGCACCGTGGCTGCACGATCCTTTGAATCTAACATTTGGTATCAGAGCACGTAAGTTTTGCTCAAATTTCTCTTTTAAATTCAAGGTCCGAAGTCCTACAAGTTCTTTGTTTTCGTGCCTTTGCATGCGTAGTTGTGAGTTTGTTGTCCGAATCTTGTTCTTTCTTTGTTCTTGATTTTCTTTGTGTTTGTGTCGTGTGTCTTGCATCTAGGTTAGATCTAGAAATCTGATTATCCTATAGGAAGTGGACGTTTAGAGTGGAAGAATTAAACCTTCAAATTTGGCTTTATTGTGTGCTTTAATTGCATTTAATACTTGTTGAATTTGAAAAGTTGTAACCTTCAACCCTCTTAAAGCCCATTTAGTTGTGCACTTAGTATAGGATCTTTTGAGTCTTTTCTTTCCTTATTTGGCACATATACAATCCGAGTTTAATTGTTTACGTAAATTGCAAACCGAACCTCTCTTGTGGAGGAACGAATCCGAGGTGCGTACGCTATTGTTACTCGAGTTGCCTTGCAAATTTCTTGTTAATTTTCTGCATTTCTTACGTCAAAAAAAAAAAAATCTTGGAAAAACTCGGCTTGATATTGTACAAAAGAGCAAGCCAAGACAAGTAAAAAAAAAACAAAAAAAAGAAAAGAAGAAGACGTACACTCTTTCTTTGTGAAGCATTTGTAAGTGAAGTTGTAATTCCTTTTGCTCGAGCTAACATTAGTAAGTGGTAATAGGAAACAAGTACTTACAAGAATTATTTGAGTTGTGAATTACTTAAACTTTTGACAAGGATTGTGGTGCACTTTATTTTTGATTTTTGTGAGTCTTTTGCATATAGGAGCCACCCTCACCCGAGAACTTGTTGGATTCCGAGTCCTAATTTAAATTAGGCAAATTTGGCAATCTTACTTGTGACGTATCTTTGTTGGAGTTTCTTTGGGTTTTTGTTGGCTTTCGTGTGTTTGTTTTGTGAAGGTTGGAGATGGTGAATCCCAAAGACAAGCAAGCGGTTAATGAGGACCCCACTGAGGTCTCGGCTCTCACCATGGAGACGCTTCTCAAAGCCCTTCAAGATTCTAGGGAGGAATCTGACGAGCGCGCCCGACAACAATGGAGCGCCATTAGGGAGGAACAAGCTGCCTTCATGCGCACCATGGAGGAGAAATGGAGGGCCATACAAGGCGCCTCGTCCGTCCAAGGCCAAGGAGGGTCTTTGCCGCAAGCAAGTGCCGGCACCTCCTCCCTTCTAGGCCTTGCGCCACCGGGAGATCAACTTTCGGTGCCCCTAACTACTTGGCCGTTGCCACCTCCGGGAGTGCCCACTCAAGCTATGACCGAGGGCTTCCAAGGGCATGCGCATCACATGAGCACTACAAGGGAAGAATATGCTTCTTCTAATTTTTCATTGCCTTTTGCTTCTTCTACTATGCCTTTTAGAACTAACCATGCAGATCCCGGATTAAGGCTTGGAGAGCAATCAAGAATGCAACCCCATGAAGTCCATAGGTCTCAAAGACCCTTGCTGCATCCTCTAAGGAATGCACCAAACCGAGGTGGAGCATCCCAAGGGCAAGGACAAGGCGGCTATGCGGCCTACGAACCGCGCGGCACCGGCGGCTATGGCAACCAATATCCGGCCAACTTGGAGCAGCCACGGCCACATGGAATAAAATTGGAGGTACAATGCTTTGGTTTAAATTGTGAGCCCGATGTATATCTTGATTGGGAACAAAAGACCGATCAAATATTCCAGTACTATGACTACTCAGAAGCTCAACGAGTAGCTATAGCTATGATCAAGTTTGAGGGATTTGCCTATCAATGGTGGCTTGGGGACAAAGAGGAACGAGAGTTCCATGGACACCCCCAAGTGACCACATGGCAAGAGCTCAAACGAGCTCTTAGAGATAGGTTTGTTCCGGATGACTATGTCGAGCGAGTTCATGAAAGATTGGAACAACTTGAGCAAGGGAATAAAACCCCGGATGAGTTCTATACGGAGCTAAGGACCTTGGTCTTTAGGTCCGGGCTTAGAGTTCCCGAAGGGTATCTTATTTCTAAGTTCATTAACCATCTCAACAATGAACTCAAAGCGGTCGTGAGTAAGCAACATTTTCCTCATGGGACGCCTATGGAGGAAGTGCTTCATTATACTAATCGTATGTATAAAGCATTATCTTCTAGACGCCCCCAAGGGAATAGCTCACGCCCTTGGCAAAGTCCCAAAGGAGCACCACCTCCACCTAGACGCTTGGAACCGACTAGGGGTGATAATCCTAGTCACCCTAGATGAGAGTTCCCTAGTAGAGTCCAACCCCAACGAAAGGAGGGCGAGGACCAGACAAGGGACATCAAGTGTTACAAGTGTCTAGGAAGAGGGCATTATTCCCGAGATTGCCCCTCAAAAAGGCAAGTTCTACTTAATACTCAAGGAGAGTACGAATCCGAGGATGAGTATGAGTATGAAGTAGAGGTTGTTGAGGATGAGGAGGCCGAGGAGGAAGAGATGCATGTTGTTGCAGCCCATGGGGACTGTTTTGTGGCTAAAAAGGTGCTTATAGCCTCGGAGGGATCAAGTGTGCCTAGCCAACGGGAGACCATCTTCCATACTAGGTGCACTATCAATGGCAAAGTATGTAGTATGATAATTGATGGGGGGTCATGTTGCAATATCATTGACCAAGAAGTAGTGTCTAGGTTCAACCTAAGCACTACTCCTCACCCACAACCCTACACACTTTGTTGGTTGAATTCCGACACCCCTTTAAAGGTTAAGGAGCAAGCCACAATCAAGTTCTCAATTGGTGGCTATGAGGATGAGGTTTTGTGTGACGTGTTGCCTATGACTGCGTGCCACCTTCTCTTGGGAAGGCCATGGCAGTTTGATAGAGGCGTCATACATCAAGGGGTGAGCAATGAGTATTCCTTCCATTTACGTGGGAAAAGGATTACTCTCCATCCCTTAGCTCCTCATGAAATCATGGCTGACCATGTGGCTAGGGAGCAACGCAAGACCCAAGCTAAGGAGCATGCCAAAGGTAAGAAAATGGCGATTGGGGGCAAGGGAAGTGCCTCTAGTCATATGCTCTTAGCTAAGTCTAAGGAAGTCGTTCAAGCGTTCAAGAGTGGGGAGTCATGTCTTTTGTTCATTCGTAAGGACATACTCCTCAACGTGAATGATCTTGAGGGACTACCGTGGCCCATCACTCGCCTTTTGTTAGAGTTCGATGATCTCTTTCAAGAGGAAGTGCCAAAGGGGTTGCCTCCGATAAGAGGTATTGAACATCAAATTGACTTCATACCGGGGGCAACACTACCTAATAGGGCTGCGTACCGCGCTAATCCCGCGGAAACAAAAGAGTTGCAACGTCAAGTCCAAGAATTGCTTGACAAGGGCTATGTGAAGGAGAGCCTTAGCCCTTGTGCAGTTCCGGTCATCTTGGTACCAAAGAAGGACGGTACTTGGCGGATGTGTGTTGATTGTCGAGCGATCAATAACATAACCATTAAGTACCGCCATCCCATACCAAGATTGGACGACATGCTTGACGAGTTGCATGGAGCGAGTGTGTTTTCCAAGGTTGATCTTAAGAGTGGTTATCACCAAATTCGCATGAAAGAAGGCGATGAATGGAAAACCGCTTTTAAGACCAAGCAAGGATTATATGAGTGGTTGGTGATGCCTTTTGGACTCACCAACGCTCCTAGCACATTCATGAGGCTCATGAACCATGTTCTAAGGCGCTTCATTGGCAAGTTTGTGGTTGTGTACTTTGATGACATCTTAGTATATAGCCATAATCTTGATGAGCACGTAGATCACCTTAGGCAAGTTCTTGAGGTCCTTAGGAAGGAGAAGCTATATGCCAACTTCAAGAAGTGCCACTTTTTCTCGGATCATGTGGTATTTCTTGGATTTTTGGTATGTAAGGAGGGCTTGAGAGTTGACGAGGAGAAGGTGAAAGCTATTCATGAATGGCCAACACCTACTACTATGACTCAAGTCCGAAGCTTCTTAGGCTTGGCTGGCTTTTACCGCCGCTTTGTGAGGGACTTTAGCACATTGGCTGCGCCCCTCACGGAGCTCACCAAGAAAGGTGTGACGTTCTCATGGGGCGCCACACAAGAGGCGGCCTTTGCTAGCCTCAAAGCCAAGCTCACCCAAGCACCACTTCTATCATTGCCTAACTTTGACAAAATCTTTGAGATAGAGTGTGATGCTTCGGGAATAGGCCTTGGAGGTGTCCTCATGCAAGAGGGCAAACCCATTGCCTATTTTAGTGAGAAACTTGGGGGTGCCGAGCTCAAATACCCCACCTATGACAAAGAACTTCTCGCTTTAGTACGTGTGCTAAGAGTTTGGCAACACTACTTATTGCCTAAAGAATTTGTCATACACTCCGACCATGAGGCATTGAAATACTTGAAGGGCCAAAGCAAGCTCAACAAGAGGCATGCCAAGTGGGTGGAGTTCATTGAGTCTTTCCCCTATGTGATAAAACACAAAAAGGGAAAGGACAATGTGGTGGCGGATGCCCTATCAAGGAGGTACACTCTATTGACCATATTGGATGCAAAGTTGCTTGGTTTCACTTTCATGAAAGACTTATATGCTCTTGATTCTGATTTGTGTGCTATAGTATCCGCATGTAAGTCTAAGGGAAGTGAGGGGCAATTTTACTTGCATGATGGATTTTTGTTCAAAGGTCATAGGTTGTGCATCCCTAAGGGCTCCATTCAAGCTATACTTGTGCAAGAAGCACATGGGGGTGGGTTGATGGGGCACTTTGGTGTCCTTAAGACCTTACATGTGCTTAGAGAACATTTCTTTTGGCCTAAGATGCTAAGAGCGGTTGAGAAGCTTTGCGCTTCTTGTACTACTTGTATGCGTGCTAAGGCCAAAATGCAACCCCATGGTCTCTACTCTCCATTACCAATCCCTAAACTACCTTGGGAAGACATTTCCATGGACTTTGTTTTGGGATTGCCACGGTCTAAGAGAGGGAGAGACTCCATCTTTGTAGTAGTAGATAGGTTCTCCAAAATGGCACATTTCATTGCATGCCATAAGACCGATGATGCATCTCATGTTGCTAACCTTTTCTTTGATCATGTTGTGAGATTGCATGGAGTTCCTAGGTCCATTGTGTCGGACCGAGATGTTAAGTTCCTAAGCTACTTTTGGAAAACTCTTTGGGCTAAGCTTGGAACTAAGCTTCTTTTCTCTACTACTTGCCACCCTCAAACGGATGGCCAAACCGAGGTGGTCAACCGTACTCTTGGTGTCTTGCTTAGAACTATCTTGAGGACTAACTTGCGCAGGTGGGAGGATAGCTTGTCCTTCATTGAGTTCGCCTACAATAGGACGGTCCATTCGGCAACAAGGAAGACACCCTTTGAAGTGGTCTATGGGCGCAATCCCACCACACCACTAGAGCTCCTACCCTATGCTATCAAGGAGCGAGAAAGCCAAGAAGGTGCGGATGCAGCTGCAAGGATCAAGAAGTTGCATGAAGACACAAGGTTGCAACTTGAGAGGAGGACCGGCCAATACAAGAAGCATGTGGACAAGGGGCGAAAGGAAGTGATTTTTGAACCGGGTGACCTAGTATGGTTGCACCTAAGGAAGGAGCGCTTCCCATTGCTCCGCAACTCCAAACTCAAGCCAAGAGGCGATGGACCCTTTCAAGTGCTTGAGAGGATCAATGACAACGCCTACAAGCTTGACCTCCCTCCTAACTTTGGTGTACATGATGTTTTCAATGTCTCTGATTTGATGCCTTATTGTGTGCAGGAGGAAGACGACCAAGAAGAGCTGGATTCAGGGTCGAATCCCTTCTAGAGAGGGAGGATGATGTGACCATGCCACATCAAGGTCAAGACACTGAAGACAACCTAGGCGCCGCCGAGGAGCTCTCCGTGGGCACTATTGAGGACCAAGAGCTGGATCAAGGCACAGAGCATATGGATGACACACTTAGAGCTGGAGATGACCAAGACATGCATGGGAGAGCCAAAGCCAAGCCAAAGGGAGACATTGGCCAAGTCAAGGCCAAGGCGCCGGCCGCGCCGGGCACAAGAGCCTCCAAGGCCAACACTCAAGATGACGAGGCAATTCTTGGCGCCATCACGAGGTCTAGGGCTAGGAAGCTTCTCCAAGACCTCCACAAGGGCTTGAACTGCCAAGCTACCCTAAGCCATGCTGAGCCAGGCTTGGTTCTTTGCCTTCATCAAGGCGTCGGCGAGCCCGGCGCTAGCGGCAAGTGAACATTCAAGGGGGGGCGCCGAGCCACTTGGACCACTTTGCTCGGAACTCCCACCATCATGGGCTGGCCCAAGTACCCCACTATCATGGGCCCAAGCCTTGGCCGAGATAATATTTGAAGTGCTTGAAGACATTTACCTTTGAAGTTGATGACTTACCTTTTTTGGACATTTTCGGTATTAAGACTAGGGTTTAATTTTGTGCTGGACATTTTGACGTTTCCTTAGGCATTCTTGCCATATTTGTAAGCCTATATAAGGTCTCTTTGAGATCTGAAAAGGGCACATCAGAATCATAAAAATTGCTTGAGCAAATCTCTCTCTCTTTCACCTATCTCTTTCTTGCGTCAAATTCCAAGTGTGCCGAGTGAGTTCATCTCTCACACTTCCTCTTCCCTTTCACTTCTGCAACCAATTCTTCTTCCCTCTATAAGAAGACATTGAGTGCCAACTATCCACCACAACTCCGCCTACAAACCACCTCCGAGCCTCCGTCCCGCCGCCGTCCACCGAGAAACCCTAATTGGTGATTCCAACTCCGACGACGAGCAAAACTTGCACTGTGGCTGCACGATCCTTTGAATCTAACACTCAATCTCAGCCCCGCACCTCAGCGTCATAGCATAGACAGTCTCTCGTGGGTTCTCTACCGCAGGAATTGGTAGTTGTCCGGATTTCGACTCAATCAACTTTTGACTCAGTTGGGTAAACTGGCTTTGGAGACTGAAAATCGCCTCTTGCTGCTGTTGGTCCCTCTGAGCTATGGTTGTTTGAATAGAGGACACGTTCTGGGCCAAGGTTGCTATACTTTGAATCAGAGTGTTGAGTACATCAGTATTGGGTGCAGGCAAGCTTGCGTTTTGTCCTTGGAATCCATGTGCAAATGGTTGCCCGTACTCTGGTTGGTTTCCATTCAGACCTGGGTTATGGTGCTCCCTCCATCCTGAGGTGTAAGTGTTCGGATACGGCTCATGTCCTAGTCTTTGCGAGTTTACTGCCGCTGCGAATTCGGAAAGTCTTGGACAATCATCAGTGGTGTGCAGCGTTTCGTGACAGATTCTGCAGGGTCTGACTGGGTCTTTCTGCACTCGAATTGGGGGGTTTTCGCATGGCTCTCCCCAGAATTCCGTATCTGAATCAAAATCAAAAAAAAGAAGACATAAATCAGTAGTACTGGTGTGGACCGTAAGATAGGTCCATACCAAAGTAACACGCACACAAACAAACACACAGAAAGATCAAATCTTGCCTCCCCGGCAACGACGCCAATTTGATAGACGATTGTCGTATACCGCTAAATCAAAGTAATCCCCCAGCAACGGCGCCAATTTGACAGACGGGTTTTTCAAATATTAGGTTTGTTAGGTTTTAATTTGACAGATGGGTTTTTAGTCGTCCTTAACCCGGTCAAAATAAAACCTAACAAACCTAAACAAGTAGTAGAGGCAAGCAAGGGTCGAATCCCACAGGGAGGAAGTAATCAATCTATGTGTTTCTTAGCATGCAAGTAACAAAGGGGGGTTTTGGATTGGTTTCGTAATAAGCAATCAAGGCAAATAAACAAATCAAAGGATGTAATCAAATATGGGGAAAACACCTAGCCAAGCAAGATCCACTTTTTCTATGATAGATTGATCCTAGGTCATCTCTATTCCTTTCCTTTAGTTATTTCTGTCCCTAATCTTATATAGTTACTAGCCCTACCAGTTCTAGCAACACTTATTATTGAACAACCGAACAATAACAGCATAGAGCATAGGATCAACCAGGATACATGTCAATAATCACAACCCGCAATAATTAACATGCAATCAATTCTTCTTTCATAACAATCTAGTCCTACCAGTCCTAGATAATCATGGATGCTACTTCTGAATTAGGGATGAATAATATTGATCTCAACAAGTTGACCAGAAAGTAATAATTAACACTATAGATAATATTAATCTCAACTAGGTTGTCAGGCTAGGGAAACTAATATTAATAATGATAATTACCACAACTGATGAGTTAGATCCAACCAATACTATTCAAGAACCTAATCCTGCAGTATGAATAATATCAATAACACTAGGTAGCTAATCTAGAGAAATCAATATAACTCAATGGAATGAAGCTCAAGAAGAAATATATAAATCCAAAGAAAAATAGGAAATAGAAAATTAACCTTGCAATCAAATCATAGAAAAAGCTTCACATGCCGGGCTAAGCAAAGGGTGCTTAGCTCTTCATAATACTGAAAGACATAATTGTTGAAAGGGAAAAATTCTGAATACTGAACATACGATAATCTGGGGTTCTTCTATATGGGATCTCGAATGGAGGCTGTAGGAGTTAGGTTAAATAAGTTAACCTAAAGCCCAAGATCACAAAACATCATCCCTCAAAAGGAAAAATACTAATATTCGGAATTAAATAAAACAATGAAAAAGGAAAAACAGAAAAAGAAAACAGAAGTTCAGAGCACGTCAGGCTGACTCCCGCTTTTGGCCGCGGGCGCGGCCTTTTGGCCGCGGTCACGGTTTGCTCTCGAAGTGCATAATTAATTTCCGATAATTTGGCCGCGGGCGCGGCCTCCTCGCTATCGCCCATCTCCTTCGGAAATCTTGCTGCGGCCTTCTGCTCCCCGCGGCTTGGTCGCGGTTTCTTCACTTCACCGCCTTCTCACGTGGTTTCTTCATGGATCTTGCTTGTCTCCTCAGGTGGTCAAATCCTCTTCCTCTGGATGTCTCCAATAAGCCCCTCCAGACCACCAAAAGCATACTTCTCTACTCCAACTCCATAATCTCCAATTGTGCATAAAATCCCACCAAATGGCGCCTCAAACCTGGTAATAATCCCTAGAAATGTGCTACAAAATAGCACTGATCACCCACTTCCCCCCGATAACTTGCTTAAAGCCATCGTTAGGGCTCCCCCGCACCATTGGCTAACTTTTCCATTCCTTGTTGAGTTTACTTGTCATAGGACTTTTGCGGACTTGCCTCCTACGTGTGCACGGATTCCAGCCCGGGGCCGCCCATACGGCCATGAAGCCTCCCGAGTGATCAAGTGGTTCGTAGATGTTGCACCCGAATTGAGGATAATTCTCCCTCAAGAAGGGAAGAGTGATGAGTGCCAACCACCCATCAACAAGGACATTCAAGGCCTGGTGACTAGGGCCCGAGCCCGAGCCATGGCACAAGCCCTCAATGCCCTATTCCACCGTGCCCTCTCAAGCCCAAGCGACGGAGATCCACCAACCCAAAGGACAAGCCCACTTTCGTGCCTCACCTTGGAGTAGCAACGGCGCCCACGCCTCCATGCCACGACAATCAAGCACCCGGTGCTTCGACTCCAAGGCATCTAGGCGCGCGCCTCCACCCAAGCCTTATGGCTTGTATCCCTCTTTACCCCTTTATGGGTTTATTTATGCATTTACTTTTATTGGTAGGCGTGTGGACCCATTTGCCAATGGCTCCTAGTCCACCCAACAACCCTAGGCTATTTAAACTCTTTGTTGTCTCCTTTTGCAAACTAGTTGAAGAATTAAAGAGTGGCCAAAGCCTTGGGTAAGAGTTTATCTCCCATAGGCAACCACTATCTTCTATCAACTCAAGCTTCCAACTCTCCAATCCCTCTTTCCCCCCTTCAATCTCGTGTTGGATCCCTCATGCTCACAAGCTCTCGTTAGAAGCAAGACAATCTCAGCCAAGGAACCTCCAAGAGAGGTTCCCTTGGCACCTCCACCGTTCGCACCTCCTCTCGGCCACCCTCCGGGCCTCTCGGCGCCTCCCTTGGTGTTCAGCCCCTTCCACGACCGAGAGTCTCTTCCAAAGGCCATTGGAGACCATTCAAGCTCAAGAGTGGAGAAGGAACCCTAACTTGGCCACAATCTAGTTTCTCTTGGGAAGAAAAACCTCTTTGGGGGTTTGATTCTCATCACTACGCACGGTGACAATTTATTTTCTTTTAATAAAAAATTCTTATGTTGTTTCAATAGTTTTTATAGTTATATTCTGTTTTTGTAAATTTTTCTATGAAAATTTTTAAATCCAAATTTATATATATATATATATATATATATTATACGTCTAGTTCTTAAATCTCTTCAAACTATATATATTTATATATAGAAAAAACACATTTCTTTATACCGACAAATAAGGCCTAATTTTTTGTTTATAAAACATTTTTTTCAATAATCTAATTTTATAATTCGATAAACGTGTAATGAAATAATCTTATTTTTTCCCACTACTCACACTTCTTTAATAAAATATACATATACCTATAAAAAAAATACTCTTTATAAACACTATAACCAAACAGACCCTAAATTAGTACATATGAAAACATATTACATAAGTTGGAATTTTAGGTATATCAAATCTTTTTCTAAGAGCATGTCTTATGTAATATATTTTTTCCTACTACTCACACTTCTTTAATAAAATATACATATACCTATAAAAATACTCTTTATTAACACTATCACCAAACAGACCCTAAATTAGTACATATGAAAACATATTACATAAGTTGGCATTTTAGATATATCAAATCTTTTTCTAAGAGCATGTCTTTTGAGCAATACAACAAATGCATATTTACTGGACAAATACATTAAGAGATATAATTATAGATTAGAGTTCAAATTTAAAGTTAGAGTGGGTAACTTGGGATTATTATAAGTTCAAGTCAATTACAATGTTAAATTGAATAGATTCATTTTATTTAAGATATGCACTATTTAAACTTATAAATTTTTTTTAATATTACAATTGGTTTTATTTAATAATTTTGGTCACATAATTGATTTGCATTATATAATCAAAACTAATTTTGTATTATTTAACCATAGGCACGCTAATGGGGAATTGAGATGAGTATTTATTGTGATAACACTCCATTTATACTCCTTATTATATATAGAATAGTGAATTTCTTATTCATTTCAATAACAAAATTTTATGTTCATTTTTTGAAAGATTAATTAAACATGATTGATGTCAAATTTATATACTTCTATACACTCCTGTACAAATCCGGGTTCGGGCCGGATCGAGTTTTTTGTATTTTTTTTCCCGGTTGACCGGGCTGGGTTTTTTGTCCAGGCCCGCCCGGTCAACCGGGCCGGGTTATCCGGCGGGCTGGCCCGGTCGGGTAAAATTATAAATATATATATAATTTTAAATATATATATATAAAATTATATATAAAAAACTATAAATATATATATATAAAAAGTTATAAACAGTAATTATAAATATATATATAATTATAAATATATATATAAAATTATAAATATAATTATAAACAAATATTAATTATATAAACAGTAACGGGTACCAGGCCGGGCTTCTAGGCCCGGTCGGGCCTAGAGGACCGTCCGTGCCCGGCCCGTTATTGTACCGGGCTGACCCGGCCCGACCGGGCCAATATTGTTGTCCAGGCCCGATTTTTTAACAAGGTGGGCGGGCCGGGCCGGTCGGGCTAGCCCGGGCCTGGACAATATTGTTGTCCAGGCTCGATTTTTCAACCCGGCCCGGCCCGTTACTGTACCGGGCTGACCTTGCGCGGCCCGACAAAAAATGCTATAGAAGTTCTATAGCATTTTTTGTTCAAACCTTGATTAGGATACCGACCTACATAAATATAAATTCTTAACAAAATTTACTATATTTTTCAATCACTCCACTAAAATATCGATTTTTGTAGGCATGAATGAAATGAGATTGTGCAATTATTATCATGAGATATAATATAGGGAATCAAGGGTGTGAACTGTGAAAGCATTAACTTTTTTCCAAAATAGAAAATTATATATAGTAATCCCATTTTACCTCAATTTATTGAAATAAATCATTGTATTAAAAAAAGTAACTGAAATGATAACAAAGATATGTTTTGATTTGATAATAACTGATATAGAAAACGACTTTCGTATCATTTTCAGTACTTTTAAAAAATTATTGTTTTTATATTAAAATCGAAACTTTCGTAGGTTTGGTTCTTCTTTTAAATGGTTTAAAAATAGTTGAATTAAAAAAGAATCAAATAATAATGATGCTAAAAACATTTAATTGGCTGGTATCTGGTGATATTAATATCCTTAAAATAAAAGACTAATTAGGAGGTTACAAACCAAAAATTGATTTATGTCGATTCCTTCGATTTTTATGAGTTATAAAATTATTTCATGCAATTACATTATATTAATTGTCCTTAATTGAAATCTAAGAAGGGTGAAATCATATCATGCATATAGTATGTTATAATTTCAAAAGAACCGTTTTGATTTTATTTTAAATTAAGAATTGCTTACATAAAAATACTCCTAACCACTAATATTGATTTGGCCTATTAATTTTGGAATAAACATCATAAAATATAAAATAAGTAATATTATATAATCTCATATCATAGATCCCTATATCATGCATACGTTATTATTTATGAGAAAAATTAAAAGAAGAATGCAAACTTGTGTATTGTATATCTTCATGATCTATAGTTGAGATTGTACTTTGGTTTGTATGTTTATTCGATAATAAGATATAAAAATTCTAAAGAAAAACAACAAGGATGACTCAACAACTCAGATGCAAGACTCAAATGCAACAACACAAAGGAAAAACATCAACAAGACTCGAAAAAAAAACACAAAACACAACAAAAATGAAGGGCACGAAATCTACAACTTGCATATATGAAATTCTATCAATTCAAGCCAAGGATTTGAGCAATTACTTACATAGCTCTGATACCACGTGATATACTCTTGGATCGAGGGGCTCTCGGTGTAAGGAATCGCTCGGCAACACCCTAGCTTGCAAGAAATCCAGATCTGGCGATGGTGATGCAAAAGAGATGATGTATGATGGATTTGGACGTTGATTGATAATGAAATGACAGTTATTGTGTTCTTGAGAAAGCTCTCTTTTTCTTGTTCTTGTTCGTGAGTCATATCGAGCAAACCGGTCTTGTTTCAAAGGTGAGTCATATCTCTTGAATCTCAATCTCTCATAAACTTGAGTGGTGAGTCATATCCACAAGGGTGTTAGGTGCCTATCGTTCATTAAATCCATCACCATCCATATTCCCTTCACGAACCCTATCAAAACAACTCATCTCGCTGAATTCCTTCACGAAACTCTCTGTGAGGTCTCAGTAAAATTACCATAACTATTGATTCCCAGATCCGTTCATTCTCACATTTGGAGGGCTTAAACTAGACTTCCTGATCTATCTCCTCAATTTGAAATCACCCAATCTGGAGGTCGGAGCCTAGAGAACGACCCCATGGAAATCCGGCCAGTATTTTGGATTCTGGCTGTCGTGAGCCCTTGCGTTTGGAGACGACTAAGAGCAACAACTTGCACCGATTCATCCTTGATCCTAGCCTACATCAGGGTTGTAACACCCCCAAATATTTCCTTGAAAGTATTACCGCCAATGACCTCAGATTCCACATCTGAAGCTACCCAAGGCTTAACCATTCATACAAATCATAAAATACACTGATAAAACGAAATATCATAATCTTTATTTAAACCAAAGTCTCAGAATTACATCCGTAAATCCCAAATACAACAGAAATACAGAATATGTTTAATACATCGGAAGTCTTTTAAATAAATAACATAAGGGTCTTGATCGAATCGATCACCGCCTAGGATCTTCAACCTGGATAAAACTCTTAAAAACTTCATCTGCCTTCATCGTCGGTTCTAGCCTTCATGGAACGGAAGTTTACCTGATGTGCCGTATGAGACGGATGACACCAGCCAACCATGCAAGGGAAAATAACCGATTGGTTAGTCTAATGAAAGACTATGCAAGGGTAAAACATAAAGGTTCTAAGTAGTCGTATTAGGCTAGACCCATCGCTTCTCGAATAAAAGCCGATGACGATAGTAAACCTCAATACTTCTACGGAAGGGTACGAAACAGAAAGATCAAGAGAAGACTCCTAAAGATCGAGTCTTAATGGAAACGTATGAAGAGAAGACTCCAAAAGACTGAGTCTTATCGGAAAGTATGACAAGTGTTCGGGAACATTATAATTTCACACAAGCGTTTAAAAAGACTTGACCATTTGGGTCCACGAGCAACCTCACCGCGTAATGCGAATTCAGATTTGGAAGGAGGACTTACTCTAATCGAAGTCTAGACGAGGTTCCAAGTTGTACTTCTCGCCTAAGGTTCATTAAATATGTGCATAGCGGCACATATCTTATTTTAGTGACAAAGCGTACATTTATGTTATAAGCTTTTAGAATATATCATCTCATCGCGAGAGATATCGAAGGGAATAAATCCCGAATGGTGGTACCAGCTGTGTGCACCTACCCTGAGTAAGGGTACAGTCATGACCAGAGAAAGTACTAGGGAAAAATCCTCCTAGTACTAGTTATAAAGAAACGACTAGACCTCGCAAGATACATAGCGTTCCTACGAATACTCGTTCTAACTAAGCACTTAAAATCACACAATAGTCCACATCAATACCATCATGGCAATAATATATATATATAATAGCGTTGTTTCTAGCAGTATATGCAACCTATTATAATATCACTTTTTAATCGTATGATTTATAAAATCTATTCCCAAACGAACACAATAGTTCATCCCAATTTAATTAACAATTAAATAATTGATAATTAATGGAAACATGGAATGATAAGCAAGAGCGAACCGCCACTTGCCTTGGTCTAATGAACGATTGAACGACGATGGGTTTCTAGGTCCGAAACGGGAACGGAAGACGGATTACAGATTCCTACAATGACGACCCATAACGAAACCCTAGGTTAGATTCGACAATAAAATGATACGAATCTAAGAAGGAACGAACGAAATCGAAAGAATGAAGGTCCCGACCGAGACCGGCATGCCCAAGGGCACGATCGCGATTGCCAGAGCAATCCACGGTCGCGGCAGGGATTCTGCAGTCACGGCCGTCGAGGACAAGGCCACCGCGAGTGTCATGACAGTGGCCGCGGCCGACCTTGTCACTGCCGCGGTCGCGGCCATGAACTCCGACGACTCCGAAGGGAGAAAACTCACCGACGACGATGCGAGAGGGCTTGGTTCGCGAGGGCTTCGACTCCAGCCTTCCTTGCGCCTCCAATGCACCACTCCAAGGCTGCTACTACTCCCGGCGAGGCCTCCGACGACACTTCGAAGATTCCGGCGAGAGCTCGAAACTCCGGCAAGCAAGAAAACGAGAGAGAGAGAGATCGGATTTGAGTGCCCAGAGATCCTCCAAGCTCGCCTCTATTTATAGCCAAGGAGAGGAGTCCTCCCCTCCCAGATCAACGATGAGTCAGACGATCAACGGTGGCACGGACGGCGATGCTCTGTAGACGACGCGATGTTGGCGTGTTGGAGTTTTCCGCGGTCGCGAAACGATTTCCGCGGTCGCGGAACCATTTTCGCGGTCGCAGAACCATTTCCGTGGTCGCAGAACCATTTCCGCGGTCGCGGAATATTCATGTGCCCAGCTCTTTTGAGAGCCATTTTTCCGCGGTCGCGGAATTGCCCTTTCCGCGTCTGTTTGCCCGGGGAAAGGCTTGGCATGGGTTTAAACTCCGAAAATTATATATTTGTACCCAAACAAATATTCTAAGCCTCGAAAATACGTCGAATGTAATTTATACCACTCAGGGAAAAATTACAGAGATCAAACACGTTATAGAAAATCCGAACTTCTCTGAAAGCGACACGATTACAGAATGAGGGTTGAGGAAATTACCCAAATACCCTTACTAAAGATTGAGGGATATTACATCACTTCCCCCTAAAAAGAAGTTTTGACCCCTAAACTTGGCCGAAACCAAAAAAAAGCGAGGCGTTATATCACTACCCCCTTAAAAAGGTTTCGACCCCGAAACTAGGCCAAAAACAGATCGGGAAAGCGACTAAGCATATCCTCTTCAGTCTCCCAGGTTTCCCAAGTAACCTCTTCAGATCCAGCCTTGGACCAAAGAATCCGTACTAATGGTACTACCTTGTTTCGCAATTGTTTCTCGCGACGTTCGAGAATACGCACAGGTATCTCTTCGTAGGTACCATTTGCCTGAATCTCGATGTCTTCAAAACTCAGCACATGAGACGCATCTGACACGTACTTTCTCAACAAGGACACTTGGAACACGTTATGCACCGGATGTGCCGATGGCGGCAATGCCAAACGATACGCTAGAGACCCCACCCTGTCAAGGATCTCAAACGGTCCCACATAGCGAGGGTTAAGCTTCCCACTCTTGCCGAACCTGAACACTCCTTTGGATGGCGACTCCCTGACAAACACCTTGTCACCAACCTCGAATTCGACATTCCTGCGCTTCAGATCTGCGTAGGACTTCTGTTGATTCTGAGCTGTCAACATCCTCTATCGGATCAACGCAATGTCCGAGGTAGTCCTTTCGACTAACTCCGGTCCGAGCAGAACCTTGTCGGCATTCTCATCCCAACAAATCAGAGATCCGCACCTTCGACCGTATAAAGCCTCGAATGGAGCCATCTTAATGGTAGCATGCCAGCTATTGTTGTACGTGAACTCAATTAGACTTAGGCTATTCTCCCAGCTAGTCGGACGATCAAGTACGCAAGCTCTCAGCATATCTTCCAATGTCTGGATGGTCCTCTCAGACTGTCCATCCATCTGAGGATGAAACGCAGTATTAAACCTCAACTCTGTTCCCATGGCCTTGTGGAGTTCCTTCCAGAATCTCGACATGAATCGACCATCACGATCCGATACAATGGTCTTTGGTGTACCATGCAAACGGACAATCTTGTGTAGGAACACTTCCGATAGCTTCTGGGTTCCCCATGTTGACTTGATAGCCACGAAGTGAGCACTCTTTGTGAGCCTGTCAATGATTACCCATATCGCATCCTTTTGACTATGAGTCTTTGGCAACCCTGTGACGAAATCCATAGCGATATCCTCCCATTTCCACTCTGGCACTGGAAGATGTAGTAATTCACCACCTGGTCTACGGTGTTCTATCTTGACTTTCTGACAGGTCAAGCATTTCGCCACAAATTCCGCTACATCCCACTTCATGTTGGGCCACCAGAATTTCTTCCTGAGGTCGTTGTACATCTTGCTAGAGCCTGGATGTACAGAATAAGCTAACGAATGGGCCTCCTTCATCACCAACTGGCGAAGACCATCAACGTCAGGCACACAAATCCGGTCCTGGAACCAGAGTGATCCATCCTCCTGAATCATGAATTCGGGAGCTTTCCCGTCCATCACTTCACTGCTTAGCTTTACCAAGACCACGTCGTCAACTTGCTTCTCCCTGATTTTATCAAGTAGCGTAGCTTGAATCTCTAGCATACGCAGGTATCCTCGACGTTGATCCTACAAGACTTCAATCTTGCACAACCCTTGGTCCAGCTTGGTCTGAGCAGTGAGTAGAGCCACTACAGTCTCGTGCGATGTCTTCCGGCTCAATGCATCGGCTACTACATTAGCCTTGCCCGGATGATACAGCAACTCGATATCGTAGTCTTTGAGTAGCTCTAACCAGCGATGTTGTCTCATATTCAACTCCTTCTGAGTGAACACGTACTTGAGACTCTTGTGGTCGGTGAAGACTTGGCACCTCACACCATAGAGATAGTGCCTCCAAATCTTCAACGCAAATACTACAGCTGCTAACTCCAGATCATGCGTCGGATAGTTTGCCTCATAGGTTTTCAATTGTCGAGATGCGTACGTAATAACCTTTCCATTCTGCATCAGTATGCACCCTAACCCATTCTTTGAAGCATCACTATAGACCATATAATCATCAGTTCCTTCTGGTAGCGCTAACACTGGTGCAGAGATCAGACACTTCTTCAGTTTTTGAAAATTGGCCTTGCACTTGTCATCCCAGACAAACTTCTTGTGGACTTTGCGGAGCAAACCGGTCATAGGTAGAGCGATCTTAGAAAATCCCTCTACGAACCGTCTATAATATCCAGCAAGTCCTAAGAAACTGCGCACCTCCTTCACATTCTGAGTCCGCTTCCAGTCGGCTACCGCTTCAATCTTTTAGGGATCAACCATAACCCCATCCTCATTGATCACATGGCCTAAGAAAGCCACTTCTTTGATACAGAAGTCACACTTAGACAACTTTGCGTATAGCTGATTCTGTCTAAGGACTGACAAGGTGATCCGAAGATGTTCCTTGTGAGCCTCCTCACTCGGGGAATAGATCAAAATATCGTCGATGAAGACCACCACGAACTTATCCAGGTATTGGTGGAAACATTGATGCATCAGATCCATGAAGACCGCCGGAGCATTGGTAAGTCCAAATGGCATGACTATGAACTCATAGTGGCCATACCTCGTCCGGAACGCAGTCCTCGGAATGTCTTCCTCACGAATCCTGAGTTGATGGTAACCAGATCTCAGATCGATCTTGGAAAAGACTTTTTCTCCTTGCAATTGATCCAACAGATCATCAATCCTTGGCAACGGATACTTGTTCTTGATCGTGACTTTATTCAACTCTCGATAGTCGATACAAAGTCGGAACGATCCATCCTTCTTTTTGACGAACAAAACCGGAGCGCCCCAAGGTGATGCACTCAGCCTTATATATCCTTTCTCAAGAAGGTCCTCGAGTTGTTTCTTCAACTCTTGCATCTCAGCTGGAGCCATCCGGTACGGTGCCTTGGAGATTGGCGCGATACCAGGCTCGAGATCAATGGTAAACTCCACGTTATGATTCGGGGGTAAACCGGGAATCTCCGTCGAAAAGACATCCGGAAATTCGTGAATGACCGGAATATCAAGAACTGAAATCGATCACCGTCCCATGACGCGTCAGCCAATCCATACCGAGAATAATGTCGTATGGAGCCATGGCTATACATATCAAATCTGCTTCGAACTTTCTACCCTGAATAGTAATCGAAAATTCCGACAGACGCTTGGATCCTACTAAATGTTCACCATTGGGAAGATTGACTACGAAAGGCTCACAAGCCTCATTGCATACTAAGCCTAGCTTACTTACGCAACATTCCGAGATGAAAGAATGGGTAGCACCCGAATCAAAAAGTATACACACAGAAGTAGAATGGAGGTATAGAGTACCTTGAGCAGTAGGAGCATTTGGTCCATCAGCCTCACACATCTCGTAGAGTCGCTGACCTTGACCTCCTGAAGCAGCAGGGCCTTTCCCCTTGTTCTGCGCAGTTGTCTGCGCCGAAGGGCTAGGAGCCTCCACTGGTCTGAATCTGGGTCGGTTGTTATGACTAACGGACCCTTGTTGTGACTCAGCTCCCTTCTGCCTCCTCTGCGGACAAAATGTCTGCAAGTGCCCCACCTTTCCACAGCCAAAACACGTCTTCCTCTCCTTCGGACACTCGTTGCTCTTGTGTCCGGGTGTACCACAGTTGTAGCACTGGATCAGATTCTTGCCCTGGCCCGAACGTTGCGTAGACCCTCCGTGAGTCATCTCCGTTCTAGCTCGGCCAGACTTGGCAAAGTTTGACGGTGGCACGGGTCGCTTGAACCCACTTGCCTGAGGCTGGCTCTGTGCCGGTCTCTGGCGATTGTGCTTTTTAGCCGACTCCTCCAGAGTCACCTCCAACTTATAGGCAGCATCCACATACTGCTCCAGAGTAGAGCATCTGTGACCTACCATCAGTGGCTTGATGTCTGGATTCATCCACTCGTGGAAATGCCAGATTTTCTGCTCATCATTGGACACTTTCGGCCCAGCGTACTGCAACAGGTGATTGAACTTGGCTGCAAGCTCAGTCACTTTCAATCCATCCGTCCTAGGATAGAGAAACTCCTTATGCTTCTCTTCCCTCATAGCTCGGGAAAAGAATCGATCAGTCATCTTCGCCTTAAACATTCCCCAGTTCAACACAGGGTGATCAGCTAGGTCGGTGCCTTCCCACCATTCACTAGCCGCCTCCTTCAGTTGAAGGGAAGCAATGTGCACCTTCTCCGCTTCAGTGCACTCGACGTTTCTGAACAGTCGTTCCATGTGCGAGAACCAATATGCCACTCTGACTGGCTCTCCCTTCCCATCATAGATGTCAAGCCTCATAGAGCTAATGGCCTTCAGTGCTCGACCATAATTGCCTATGTTCCTGACCGCATCCTCATAGGGTACATGGACAGCTGGCTCCTTGAATCTAGGAACCACAGGAGGAATTGGCACACCTTGTGCCTGAGGCGCGATTGGTCGCATAATATCGGTGACTGCTTGCATCACAATCCCCCGAATAACCTCAATTGCCACAGCATCAAAAATAACTGGAGCGTTGACCGGAACTTGGTCACTGCCTACTGGATTATTGTGAGAAACAGACTCGTTCTCATCCAATGGATTTGCGGCATTCCCCAAATTCAGTATGGGGTTGTTGCTTGGCCTAGCACCAGCATGAATGGTGTTCCTTGTGTTCACCATCTGTTTACCGATCAAATTCCAAGTATTTTATAACATTAATATCATTTCACATGCACAACGTATAAAATCGACTTAGAATAGACTAAACTTGGTAAACTTTCATTGATGAACTGAAACTGAGTTTGATAGGTCTACATCGGAAATTCTTCCAAGCGACAAGGCAAAATTGCTTGGAGATACAATGCTATCAAAACGAAACAACCGGAATACTAGAAAAGAAGACTGCTAAACTTAACACTGGCCCTCATCATGGTGCCCTGAAAAACTTCCTATACTCGGGAACTCTCATGCACTGCTTCTTCGCACGTGGTCTATCATCGGGGTCTGGTGTCGGACTTCTTGATCTACTCGGCCCTGGAGCACACGGCTCACCTCTCGGCCTTTCCCTAGGCGTGGGAACACTTGGTCCAGCCCCATCAGATCCCGGTGGATAGCAAAACTCCTCCAGAAATCCTGGTTGGAAGTCTGCCCTGTTCACCTCGTACAAAGGGTCAAGTATCAATCTTGCTTGGCGGATATACTCCTGGAGTTCGCGGACGTCCATAAGCATTCGGGAGAGACCGAGCTCAGCCTCGTATGTCCTCTCCTCCATGTTGTCTAGGGCGTTCGACCACTCCTCCAGTCGCTCCTCCAGCATTTGGAGCCTTGGCCTGCTGGGTCGGGACCACCCTCGGTGTACCCATCGATTCCCACGGCCTTGCCCTCCTACGAGTCATGACCAGAGAAAGTACTAGGGAAAAATCCTCCTAGTACTAGTTATAAAGAAACGACTAGACCTCGCAAGGTACATAGCGTTCCTACGAATACTCGTTCTAACTAAACAGTTAAAATCACACAATAGTCCACATCAATAAATACCATCATGGCAATAATATATATATAATAGCGTTGTTTCTAGCAGTATATACAACCTATTATAATATCACTTTTTAATCGTATCATTTATAAAATCTGTTCCCAAACGAAAACAATAGTTCATCCCAATTTAATTAACAATTAAACAATTGATAATTAATGGAAACATGGAATGATAAGCAAGAGCGAACCGCCACTTGCCTTGGTCTAATGAACGATTGAACGACGACGGGTTTCTGGGTCCGGAACGGGAACGGAAGACGAATTACAGATTCCTACGACGACGACCCATACGAAACCCTAGGTTAGATTCAACAATAAAATGATATGAATCTAAGAAGGAACGAACGAAATCAAAAGAACGAAGGTCCCGACCGAGACCGGCATGCCCAAGGCCACGATCGCGATTGCCAGAGCAATCCGCGGTCGCGGCAGGGATTCTGCCGTCGCGGTCGTCGAGGACAAGGCCACCGCGAGTGTCATGACAGCGGCCGCGGACGCGGCCGACCTTGTCACTGCCGCGGTCGCGGCCATGAACTCCGGCGACTCCGAAGGGAGAAAACTCACCGGCGACGATACGAGAGGGCTTGGTTCGCGAGGGCTTCGCCTCCAGACTTCCTTGTGCCTCCAATGCACCACTCAAAGGCTGCTACTACTCCCGGCGAGGCCTCCGACGACACTTCGAAGATTCCGGCAAGAGCTCGAAACTCCGGCGAGCAAGAAAACGAGAGAGATAGATCAGATTTGAGTGCCCAGAGATCCTCCAAGCTCGCTTCTATTTATAGACAAGAAGAGGAGTCCTCCCCGCCCAGATCAACGATGAGTCAGACGATCAATGGTGGCACGGACGGCGATGCTCTGCAGACGACGCGACGTTGGCGTGTTGGAGTTTTCCGCGGTCGCGGAATATTCTTGTGCCCAGCTCTTCTGAGAGCGATTTTTCCGCGGTCGCGGAATTGCTTCCACGGTCGCAGAATTGCCCTTTCCGCGTCTGTTTGCCCGGGGAAAGGCTTGGCATGGGTTTAAACCCCGTAAATTATATATTTGTACCCAAACAAATATTCTAAGCCTCGAAAATACGTCGAATGTAATTTATACCACTCAGGGAAAAATTACAGAGATCAAACACGTTACAGAAAATCCAAACTTCTCTAAAAGCGACATGATTACAGAACGAGGGTTGAGGAAATTACCCAAATATCCTTACTAAAGATTGAGGGGTATTACATCTCTTCCCCCTAAAAAGAAGTTTTGACCCCGAAACTTGGCCGAAACAAAAAAAAAGTGAGGCGTTACAAGGGTCAAGGGGATTTTGAACGTGACTTCGAGACAGAGCTAATGGTGACGCTAATTGTGGCGGAGGTGCACCGTGGTGGCCGGGAAATCACCAAGAACTGACGCAACACGAACAAAGGAAATCAGGTGAATAATCTCAAAATTGGATGAGATTTGACCATGGGTGATGCCAAATTTATAGTTTTAGGATAGCTATATATAGAGCTTCACAACCGCGTTAAATCCAATGCAAATTGATCCCAAATCGGATCGAATTTCATCAAAAAATTAATCGATGCGTCTTCATGACCTGGCTTGCCTTCTTGGAAAAATTTGATCTTATCTCGAGGGAATTTTTTTCCCGGTTCTTGAGGGATAATGTACATAAGGATCTTACCTAAAATACCCAGTATTTTGAAAAACTGCGCCCAAATTTGATCGAATTCGGCCATGGAAACAAAGCTTTCATTCGTTGGCTGAAAGTTGAAGAAGGAGAGTACTGTTCATGGTCGGCCTCCCCCATTTTGAGTATATTTACACATTTTTTCCCGACTTTTCAAGTTGTGGCAAAAAAGCCCTTATTTTACTTTTCATAAATTACATAATTTACCCAAACTTATTTATTATATTATCCTAAGTTTATATAATTATTTTAACCCAAATTTAAGATGTAAGAAAAAATAAATTAGGTTAAACTTGAACTTATGTCACTCTTTCTCATAAAATGGACCATATTTAATTAGTAATTAACGTATTATTAATCTTAATTCAAATAATTTAGGTTAAATTGATAAGTTCTTTTAAATTTAAATTACCATAATGTTAGAATAAATTTAAATAAAACATAACTTAAAGTTGTAACATACTTGGGATAAGAATACCATTAATCTATTCCCTTTTTGGAATAAAGTAAAAATACCATAATGTTTTTATTAGAAATAGAATAAGAAATTACATTTATACCTTTATATAAAAATGAGGGATATTACAGACATGATGTCAACAAGAGGAACGAACGTGATGACTCATAACGTGTCTCCGACAGTATCACTTCTAAGCCTTCTTTTCATTATTATTCTCCATTACAACTTGATTTCATTCCTCTACGGTGACACTATCACTTGAAACAATGAGAAACACCCACGACCTACTCCGACACGTTGCACCTGAAGGAAAGGCCTACAGCCTAGCATCAGTAGATAACATAGGGAACGCCTAGCGCGATCCTTCTAGTTATACGACATTCTTTGCCAGCCGCCTTGGGGAAACGTGACCTTCTCACTAAAGTCACATGCTCCCTCAAAGGCTGGTCCACAATTCAAACCCGACATTGAGCTTGGTTGAGCTACATCGTACACGTGCTAACGCGACCCCAACTCAAAGAAAGAAAAAAAGAAAAAAATCACGCTTCAACTTGATATGTCGTAACGCACACTCTAATGGAAAAGATAGTCTATCCTTATGTCCAATCGGTATTGCCTCGGAAAAGATAGTTTATCCTTATGTCCAATCGGTATTGCCTCTATCGGAACATGCACAACACACGGGTTCTCAACCCTATAGTTGACTTACGCTCGTGCGAGCTACATTATATGCCCCTATGGCAGCGACAAGATGAGCTACATCGTCCAATATTCTAAATCGATTACACTCCAAGCAAGATACATTGTGACACAATCATCGCCCCCGAAAGCGCCTGGTCAAGCTACACTGCACCATATGCTAAACCGACTATGCTCCTAGTGAGCTATGTCGTAGCACAATTCTTGCCCATTCGGCATCATTATCTCTACGACACCATCATCTCCCCTAAGGCATCATCCTATCTACGACAAGATCATCTTGATCACCTTCATCTCTAAGACGTGATCATCTTGATCTCCTTTGTCTCTAGCGACGCGATTTTCCTTGCCTCTATCGGCACGACATGTTCTCCTTGCCTATATCAACACGTTTCTCTCCAACGATGCCTATAAGACTACAACTTCTTAACCTTACAAATGACTGCAACACATTACGGGTTCTTAATCCTACATCACGGGGGTACTTTTATGTACAAAAGAGTACTATACTCTCACAGTTTAAACGCTCTTGACCGATACGGTCATGGCTCTTGAAGCATGCATCAGCTGCAGAAGACTAATATGAATGCGCCCACTTCTCCACATACACTTGATGAAGATCTTGAGCAGTATACTTCGCTCGAAGGCAATAGGAAATGCATCATTCTTGCTATGCTTCCAAGATGCATTTGGGGGTATTGTTAGGGTCATAGAACTCGGCATGTGGAATTGCCTCCCCCTAGTGGCGGACCCAGGATTACACAGAAGAGGGGTGGGGGGGGGAGTGCAAGTAGTCTTAAGCCGTTTGGTACCCGACCTTGGCGTTCGATCAATCTACCGATCTTATAATCAATTTTTTTACTCATATGGATCATTGGAAGACCAAATATTTAGAATTAATAACCTCTTCGAATAATAAACTAGTCTATAACTTAATATAAAAAAATTATTTTCAACAAGATGTAATTAGAAATCAAATAAATATAAAATAAATCAAATCAAATAGTCTATATAAAAATTGACAAGGTCTTTTTAAAAGTTATTAAGAAATTAAGGCAAAACTTTATGAGATTGGGAGAGAGATTACTAGTAAATAAACGCTATATTTTCTTATGTCAAGGGGAAAACAACGGTTCTTGACAATAAGCGTTGTAACAAGTGTAAACTTAATTGTTGTAAAAGTCTAGGCCAACGGTTTTTAACATAAACGCTATAATTGTTATTTCCAAAAATGCTTTAAAAGGGGTTACATCACTTTTTTTTAAAATAACCGATGTCCCACATCTTGTTTTTCCGAATTTCTATAGGCTCGACAGAGGCCAGGATGGGCGGTCGTCCACACAAGCCCCTTGAATCAGGTACTGTCTCCCCCCCTCCGAGAGTAGATACATGGAGTACAAGTATTCAAATACAAGGGTCATGATTCTCCTATAGTAGAAGAATACCATCACACTTTACTTGCAAAGATCTCCAAAGGCGTCGCCGTGTTTCAATTCGTCGACACGATCGTCGACACGTTTCGAGCCATCGACACGATCGCCGGCACATTCAAAGTTGTCGACACGATCTTCGACACGTTCCATGTTTTAGGACACATTATAGAACTGGATTATAATACGTGAAAACATCAGAGGAGTTTATTATATAAGACACAGATCGCCTATCATCTTACTTTGGATAAGATAACTTGCTACACAAGGAGTTATCTATTAGAAGATATAAATTCCATATGTTATTATCTCTTAGATGATATCTATTTCCTAGATTGAATAATATATATAGTGTCCTAGAAGATCTTATGTCTATAAAGATTTCATACAAAATCGAATAACTTCATACACACTTAATAATATTCAAGGCATCTAATTTGCTTCCATAATCAATACATCAATACTTCTATAGTACTATTGTATTGTATTTTCGTTCCTATTCTCCATGAAGTCATCCGACGCCTTCGTTTCAGCATCATTATTTGGTTACCATACTCCGCAAACAATCAGATTTAGGGGAGGTGTTAAATATGAACAAAACAAATACTTGAATAAGTTTGTGATGGTTTCATTGATGAAATCTTGATCTACTCGCCAAGTGAAGAGGATCACGAGGAACATCTATGGATTATGTTGCCGATCCTTAGATAACATCAGTTGTATGCCAAATTGTCTAAGTGCGATTTTTGGTTGAAATAAGTGTTCTTTCTTGGCCACGTAATTAATGAGAATAAAGTGATGGTT
The DNA here is from genome assembly GCA_027886185.1 of Rheum nobile. Classification (NCBI taxonomy): domain Eukaryota; kingdom Viridiplantae; phylum Streptophyta; class Magnoliopsida; order Caryophyllales; family Polygonaceae; genus Rheum; species Rheum nobile. Next base: position 4,014,203 of record WOAB01000511.1, read on the forward strand.
GACCCTAAAAAAATGAGGAAGTGGTGAATTGGACACAACCTCAAAATGTGAAGGAAATGGATAGTTTCCTAGTACTTGCTGAATACTATAGACGGTCCCTAGGCGGGGCCTATGACCAAAATGAGACAGTCAAGGGGGCCAATCAATGCGATGTTTCATCCTCAGACTGACGGACAATTAGAAAGAACAATTCAAAAGCTCGAGGACTTGCTGAGAGCATGCATTCTAGATCGACCAATAAACTGGGAGAGCAGTCTTAATTTTATCGAGTTCACGTACAACAACTGGCATTCAACCATTAAGATGGCCCATTCGAGGCATTGTATGGTCAAAAGTGTATATCCCCAATTTTTGGGAAAAAAGTACTGATAAAGTTCTATTGGGACTTGAGTTAGTCAAGAGGACATCAACTGATATTGCCTTGATAAGGCAACAAAATTCTTACAGCCCATAGTAGAACGTTGAATTCGACGTCGGTGACAAGGTGTTCCTTAGGGTGTCACTAACAGAAGGAGTATTTAGATTTGAAAAACAAGGAAAGCTCAATCCTTTCTATGTTGGGCCATTCAAGACTTTAGATTGAGTTGGGACTTTAACACATCGACTAACCCTGCCACCCTCGGCACATTCGGTGCACAATGTGATTCTTGTGTCACTACTAAGCAAATATGTTCCGGATGAATCTCAAGTGTTGAGCTATGACTACATCGAGATTCAACCAATTGGAACTTATGAGGAGAGACCATTTAGTATTCTGGGACATCAAGAAAAGCACTTCCGCAACAAGATAGTACCATCGGTGAGGATTCATTGGTCCAAGGATGCAAAAGAAGAAATAACATGGAAAACTGAGCAAGATATCAAGAATCGCTTCCAATGATTTTTTTTCGGACTAGTTTTAGGGTCAAAACCATCCTTCAATTTGAAGGCTAGAATTATAATTTCCCTTTTATTTCAATTTATAACAAAGGTTATATGATATAATATTTATTCATTTAAATAAAAGATGTAAATAAAATTAAATGATAATTGTTGGGGTGTTATGATCGTGTCTATGTAGAGAGCCTTGGCGCATCAAGATGTGAAGAAGCGGATCATCATAAGCGTTGTTATAAGTAGACAACATGGATATGATCGTCATTAGGACGCAGAGGCCGAGCATCCAACAACGTGATTGGGGAGATATTATTTCCTTATATATTACGCGCCTTAACTCTGGAAAATAATGACAGCTGGCAAGATTCTTATGATAGAAGATTCAACACGTTATGAAATACAATTTCCTTGTTCGTTATAAGGAAATATCTTCTACCATGTTTGTTTCTTTATATTAAGCTCCAAGCTAAGATATTATCTTATTTTTATGGTAAGATCTTATTCCTTGTAGGATTACATTTGGACCCCTATATAAGGAGGGTGCCAAGACCTTATAAGATATCAACTATTCAAGCTATTGCAATCATACTCTCATATAAGCTTACACCAAACATGATCCCTATTTCCTCTCAAATAACCCGTTCTTTCTAGCCAACGTATAATCCTTGATCCCATACTCCACAATCAAAGAGGACAGTGTCACAATATGAAATTTGCACACAAAAATTGGCGACCACTGGGCTGGGAGTCAAAAACATTATACCTTTTTTCCAACCATAAACATTACAAACCATATCATGATGTCCAACAACGTCATCACGTCTGAAGACGTCACCATCACAACAACGACTAACCTTCCTTATAGCGGTCTGGGGGATGAACACACCACCGACATGGCGAAACTCAGCAAAAAGATGAAGGCTTTAGAAGAGCTAGTGGCCACTCAGAGGACCCAATCCGAAGCATGGCTCCATGAGGTGCTAAAGGAGAACGAGCCATTGTGTTCCCAATACACGTCGATGCCGCCACCGACACCTTGTTCACGACTCCAGTACGTCCGTGGCGACAACACCGTCTAACGCCTCGATCTCAAATCAGTTGTCGTCAACCCGTCTTTCTTTACTCCAATCATGATGCCGTCAGCCGACGCTGGGGGATCCCGTCACCCACCAGCAATGAAAATCACCTCATTATTGCCGTCATCATCTGAACTCTTGATCTTCCTATGGGTCATGCTTGGGAAGATAAGCGTGGACGAATACACTTTATCGAAGGCTACTCTTTCGGCTACGATGTCCTAATCAACATGCTTTCCGGCGGCATAATCCTTTGTGGCCTCAACCCGGGCTAGCCAAGAGTAGTAAGCATATGCCTCATCAAGTTCAGCCACTAGCCTATCATTTTCTTCCTAACTCTGCTTTTGTATGACAAACGTTGGTTGATTTCTACTAGTATATATCATTGTGTTAGTTTATGAAATGAGCATGCCATTGAAATTGATGACACTCTCTCAATAAACTTTCTTGTTTTGTTTGCTTGCAATTTATGGGTTTGCTCCGGAGTTTCTTTTTCTCTTTTGTGTTCCTATTTCCTTTCGCTCTCCATGGATAGTGGGAAATGATCCATGAAGGAAGTCTTGTGTTCTGACCCCGAATCTTTCTCTGGGACTGATAAAACGATTGTGAGTAACCCCACCAACACCAACTAGCTTCTACTCACCACTCTGAAACCCCCCAACACTGCTACAGCCAAATCGATACCCAAGACTTCCATTGCCTCTTCCCATAAAACACAACCCTTGCAAAACCCACCTATCAATATAGCCATGTATCTCTCTCGGTTTTTGGGGTTTAGGGAGACTATAAAGAAACTTAAAGACTCCCCATATGGCTATTTTTTATCAGGAAATAAATTCAATGTACTAGACACACCTGGTAGATCAAGAGGCCGAGAAACACTCGGCAGACGGACAAACCGTCATGAAAAAGAAACTAAAAACAACAAAATTAAGACAAAAAAGAAACTAACAAGCTAGACATGAAGCTGTGAACATCGGGAATGGAGAGAGAATGACATGTACACGTGTTGCACTAAGGCCAACAAAGGCGTTGTGTCGCCGGGGAGCAGAGAACAATCATTCGTCTGGAAGTGCGATACAAGTATATAACTCCTGGAAGTGCTTCATCTCAAGCAGACAATCCAAACCATACAGCCATGACCGTAATCTCATCCGAAATAACATCTCAAACCGACTAATCCGAACTCAGCTCCATGCAAGAAATGAAAGTGTCTGAAATGATATTTTTTGTTGATATGATGTTGATTGGCTAGAATAGAAAACAAGGGTTAATTGTTTGGTTTTGATAGTTAATCTTACTAGTTATTTGTGCATTCTATATGTGATGATAAATTGGGCTTTAAGGCCCAAATATTTTTACTTTGGTTCGTATATGGTTTGGTGGATTAGGCAAGCCGTTTTTTTTTGTTTCATTACTCTTAAATTAATTAATAAATTAGATAAAGTTTGACTTAATTTTCTTTTGTTATAGAGGTAGTAAATTAATGTTTTCTTTTGTATATAAAATATTTTATTTTGATATTTTAAATGGTTGTTTTAAATATTTTATAAGGTTGGTGGAGGCTACGTAAAGTAGTGAACAACAAAAAAAAATCCATTTTGTTCAAAACAAATTATAGCTCAAGGAGACTAGTATTGGATCGGGTATAGGTTGACCCAGTGAGAGAAGGTTCAACCATTACGGCTTTTTAGTCTAGAAATTCCAGATCTGGTTCAATCTAAAATTCAGGTGACTTTAGCGCGGTTCGTGTTGAGAATGTGGAGACAACGTAGGTTTGTGGGGAATCGATGGTGGCGTAGGTGCATATTAATGGTTGGGTGGTAGATAGGATGAAAGAACTCAAGAGCACTAGAGGGTGGTGAATTAATTGGGGTGTAAAGTCTTATTATTCATTCCACCGAGCAAACCACTGCTCAGATTTGAAAATAATTTCAACATGTTTTTTACCAATTTCAACAATTTCAAGATTTCTGGACTTGTTGATGGAACAAGAGATTGTTGGATATGGATTAGTACACATGTTTTCCCAAAAGAGATAAAGGGGTTTCCACATCATGAGAAGATATGGTCATTATTTGAAGATGGCAACCACTCATATAAGATGGTGTGTTGAAAACTTTAGTTCAGGTCAAAGAAATCAAAAAATTTCTGGAATTGTTCATGATGGGAGGTTTTCCCTTGGTATTTCTTAGTGGGGGGTTACCCCAAGAGTTGTTAATGGAGGATTACCCCAAGTGTTGGATGCTTGACAAGTTGGTAGTACTAAGAAAAATTCGTCTATGAATCTAAGCTTTCATGGACTTCTGTAAGTATAAAACATATGTTGTTGTTGTTATTGAGGTTGAGGTTTAATGGTGGGTGTTGATAGTGGGAGTTTTTGGGTTTGGGTTTTTAGAGAGAGGTTCCCCTTATGGCTTTTGTTATTGGGGATGCTATTGAATACTTTAGACTAAAAAACAAGATTAAAAATGATTAGAAATTTGTGAAAGGATCCTTTGACATTATTGAGCAAGCAAACCTTTGGTTTGAGCTTCGTTTTGCTAAACCTATTGATAAAAAAAAGGGTGTGGAGTGGTAGACCGTAAAAATAGTGTGTGATTTTCTAGATCTTCAGATAGGAAATAATATCTTTTCAAAAAGAAATAAAACGGAATAAAAGAAATAAAAGAAAAAGAAATAAAATAAAATAAAAAGCAGATCTTCGGAAGAAACTCTCGCGCGTCTGATGAACAGATTTCCGCGACCGCGGAGGAATTTCCGCGACCGCGGAAAACTTCATGTAAAGCCTCGCGTCTTCGGTGTTGCTCTTCTCGCTTCGTCTTCGTTTCGCGACCGCGGCGGTGATTTCCGCGACCGCGGAAAAGCTCCTGTAGCTCTCCTTCTTCTCCAGTCGTGGTCTTCTTTTGTGACTTTCTCTTCCTTCTTCTTAAGTCTTCATTTAAGCTCTTCCAAACCACCAAAATCATAATTCTACTCCTCAACTCCATTCTCCACAATTGTGCTCTAAACCCATCCAAATGGTACCTAAAACTCCGATAACAACTCCTAGTTAAACCCTATAAAGTAGCGCTGATCAAGTATCCACACTAAGACTCCCACTCATAACATTATTTGCCTCACTCGTGAAAAATTATCTATATGAATATAGGTTATTGGAATGTGAGAGGAGTGAGACGCCCATGCTTCTAGGAAGAACTAAAATACAAAAAAAATCTAGTAATTTGAATGCCCTCGTCTTAGCAGAAACAAAATATAACATATAACCAAATCCTAGCTTAATTAGGAAGCTTGGATTCCATGAACTTGTTTTCATACCATCAAATGAAACCAAAGGTGGAATGTGGATCCTATGGAATCACAATATTGAAACTAGACAACTTCAGTTACAATTAAAAACAAAACCAATTATGATAACTTATTAAAACTAGATCATGCATCTAATCCATATATATATATGCATCTTTGTCTATGCTCCTTCTAGAGAAGATTATAAAAATGAGTTTTTGTTAATTAGGGAGCCTGGCGTTAAAATTAGATATGAAAAAAACATATGTTATAATACGCTCGGACTTTATTGAGCATATCCTACTATCTTTTGGATTCCATAGAAAATTTGTAAATTTCATCATGGCGTGTATTACAACGGTATCTTTCTCGATTTTAGTTAATAAAGAACCTGGTAGTATACAAACACCAACTTGCGAAACCAGACAAGGTGACCCTATGGTACCTTTTATTTTTTTCATTGCTTTGGAATATCTAGCAAGATCTCTAGCCAATAAAGCAAAAAGCCCAAATCCTAGGGTAGGTATCAAACTGGTAAGGCATGGTACACCAATCCATTTTCTTAACTTTGTTGATGACACTCTCATATTAGCTGATGCAAGTGCTACATCGGCTATGTACATTAAAACCTTTCTATAACACTTCTCGGTAAAATTGGGCTAACAATATATTTCCATAAAAGCTCTGTTCAGTTCTTGTCCAACATCTCTACCCAAACCACATCCCATCTAGTTGGGATTCTACAAGTACCCATAACCAAAAATCTTGAAAAATATATAGGTATACCGATCATCTAAGGATGCATAAATAATGCTACTTTCCAAGATGCCATCGCCTCACTAAAAAACAATTGTCAAAATGGAAGGCAAATTTACTATCAAAATCAGGGAGAGCGGTCCTTATTCAGTCAAATTTGATTTCAAAAGTAAATTTCCCCATGCAGAGTTTCTTGCTCCCTAAAGGAATACTAGCGAAATCGATAGAGTAAATAAATCATTCTTTTAGAACAAGTAGATTCCACGGGTTTTCACCCACTCATCAATTGGGATCGGATGTGTACTCCAAAAACTGATGGAGGCTTGGGTTTTCGAACCGCTGAAATAAATTAGAAATCACTACAAATGAAATTATATGGAAAAGTTTCATTAGCCGAATAATGCTTGGGTACGAGTACTTCAAGAAATATACATCAAGGAAGATTGTATATTCTCCCTTCAAAAAAAGAACTTTTTATGGTAATTTACACAACTGCTTAGCCTCGGAAAGGAATTCCAAAAAGAACTGCAATGGAAAATAGGAAATGGTAAGAGTATAGATTTTTGGAATGACAAATGGCTTGGCGATCTATCAATAAATGAGGCTTTGGATACTAACACCGCTGGAAAAATGGTCTCTAATTTCATCACAAACAATAAAGGATTAGCCCTTGATAACCACGTGATAACCTATCATGGGTCTCTAATTTCATCACAAAAATTTAACAAATTCAAATTCCATTACACAACTTTGAGGACAGATTATTATGGGATCCTTTTCCTAATGGAAAATATTTAGTAAAATTTGTGGCACAATCTCTTGATAAATATAGAAGGGGAATACCACGTGATAACCTATCATGGGTCTGGCAACTCAACTTAATGCCAAAAGTAAAGCATTTTCTGTGTAAAGCTTGTTCAGATTCACTTCCAACTACTGAGAGATTGAATAGGCATTATAACAGAGTTCTCGCTGAATGTATTTTATGTAAATAATCAAATGAAGATACTAGTCATTTATTTTTTTCAATTGCAAATATACCAAAACAATTCTTCATGAAACCGAACGACATTTTAGTGAATTTCTAGCACCCGTTTTATTAACCACAAATTTCAATGATAATTTAGCATACAATAGAGGAGCAATGTCAAACTTTGAACTTGCGTGCTTTGCCCGGTGGCATATATGAAACTATAGAAAATTGATGATTTTCCACAATAAGACAAATGATAGTCCAAGATGTAATGACATTTGTGCATCTTATAGGCTCTTCCGAACATTGGAGACACAAAAAAGTTTTTAAGGGAAATTCATGTTGGTGCACCTGAGTTTAGGGTTATTTTTGTTGGTGTCCCACGATTAAGTTTTTCCCGATTGGTGACCTTAAGATTTGGGTTTGTTTGCTTCGTAACCAAACTTTTTCATGTTTGTACCACTCTAGTTCAAATTGATTAAATCCAAGTCCACCATTGTGTTCCTCGCCCTCAAATTAACAAGATTTGACTCCTAAAATACCCAAATCCATGTCCGAACCATGTCGATTTGAATTCTGAAGCAACAACCCGTTTCCGGCCTTTAGAATTCAAATCGGAATGGTTCGAGTATGGATTTGATTGTATTAGGAGTCAAATCCTACTAAGTTGAGGTCATAAACATAATGATGAGATTCGATTTGATCAATTCGAACATAAATGATACGGATATGGAAATTTTCGGTTACAAAGCCAACAAACCAAAACCTTAGAGGTACCAACTGAAAAAACTTAATCGTGGGACACCAACAAGAATAACCCTTAACTCAGGGCCACCAACAAGAATTTCCCTAAAAATAAACTAACAAATGACAATGAAATTGTGTGGTCAAAACCGACATGCGGACATATCAAACTAAACTTTGATGGATCAAGGATTGGCAATGGAAACACCAAGAGAGGCTAGCTTCTCTTTTTAGGGATAGGCATAGTAATATTATATTTATGGATAGTCCCAATATTTAACCAACAACTATCTTACAGGCAAAAGCCATCTCGATATGGATCGGAGTGGTGCATGCGCATTGACTAGGTTTTAAGAAGCTTACAATTGAAGAGATAATCTAGTTGTTATAAATGCTCTACATGGAACATGAGAGATACCATGGGAAATCGACATGATCATCAAAGGCACTCGAAGATTCCTAGCCTATTTCGAGGATATCAAAATCCGTCACTGCTACATATAAGCTAATCAAGCGGCAAATTTCTTCTCATCAAAAGTGTGTGATATAGATACTTTACGTCGTCTTTGTATAATTGTATGCATGACAATGTTAGCCATAATGGGACCCTTCATTCTATGTTGAAGGATTTTCTTATGATTGTCCGAAAGAATTATTTAGGTTGGACCTTTCTGAGAAAAGATAGCCTACTTCTTAACTATATATATAGAAAAAAATAGAAAAAAGAGACGGTTTTCAGATGACAATAGGGATCAAAAGTCGCATAACATGCATGAATAGAAAATACAAACATATGTACACCTAATGTTAATTTGTTCAACTTACAAAAATCGTAACATTCTACATCCTCGATCTTCCTTATCCTCGATCTTCCTAGTAATATAATAACAAGTGCTCATGACGATCTTTTTTTGGGGTTGAAGTGCCACTTGAACATTTTTAGAACCCAAATTTAAGAGCATCAAGAGAGAGTATCCATTGCGCTCCATATATATGTGCTCTTGTTTTGCAAGCAAACAAAATTCAGTCTTCAAATATAATTAAGGGTTCAACATACTTGTCAAACTACATTTAATTCTGTGACAAGCTAGCCAGCTACCTGACACTAGGCCTTTCCTGGTGGTCGTCTTGAATTTGAAGCTCTCCTACAAAAAAGAAGCACTCGAGAATAATTAATATTAGATAGTGACATGAAAGATTATTAGCAAGTGATTTGGATATTCCAATTATAGTCGTCTCATTTTCGGGAAAACTAAAATTTTATAAACATCATTTTGTGTTTTCAAATAAAAAAAAAAAAAAAAAAGTGAACCGAACAGAAATACTAGAGAGATCGAAGTGGTAGTTATATATTAAGAAGTTAATAGTAAATTAATTTAAAGAGGCCGGGGTTGGTTTAGTATGGAGTGGAGCATGACAGATCGAGTGAGGAAGTAAGTTTGATTTTCACTAGCCTCGAGTAAGATAGTTGTTTGTAAGGATTTTAGAGTTAAGTGCGTGGTTGAGCCTGTATAAACAGGTAGTGGTAATTAATGTGTACAAGGTAGATTTGGAGGTGTAGTACGTTTAGAGATTTACATAAAGGATATGGGAATTGGGGAATAAAGGTTGGTGAACAGGCTTTGGTGGTTGATTTTTGGGGTTGCTTTTTTTGTATAAGGTGAGAACAGGGGACAGCCACAGCCACAATGAATCACTTTGAGCAGAGCCCCCTTTAGTTTGAACTTTGAACTCTCTCACTCCCAAGCCCCAAGCATAGCATCTTGAACCATAATAGTTGGATGTGACTCGAAAAAGATTAACCACACATTAAAGGAAGAGGAATCAACTAGATGCTCATTCATTAACTACTAATATTTGAAGGTAACCAATCAAACAAAAGATTGTGTAAGATTCGAAACAGAGAAGCAAAAAAGTGCACTTGGCCTAAAACTGAAGAAGCAATTCTTGGTTGCAAGAAAAGTAAAATTTCAGTTCACCCATTTTATATCTAGCTCTATAGCCGGCCTTAAGTCCAAAGAAGAAAAAACCAGGTCTTGATTGCATTCAAGCGCTACACCTAAGTTCTATGACAACGGATACGTATTCACGCAACACGTACAATGAAAATAATTCATTTGTTTCTTAAATCAACATAGTACGTAGTAGCCTATAATTTCCATTAGGGTTTGGCTAAGATATATAATTAAGAAGATGAAGTTAAACAGTACGTACGTAGAGTACCTATTATGGATGGGGTCGGGGCCTTTAGGAACTCTTCGGTTGCTCATGTAATTGACGTCTGTCTTGGGGTGGACAATCACTTGTCCTGCGCCGCCTCCAACAACCACTTGCGCGGTTGCGGCAGCCACGGCGACCGACGAATGAATGAAGGTCGAAGCAAGCAGGAAGCATACCACGAAAGAATACATGGAGGAGTTAGTACTCCTCATCATAATTCTATGCATGTATTATATATATATATATATATATATATATATATATATGAGATTAATTAATGCTCACTACTACCACTACTACTACTACTAGAGAGTAGATCGAGGCTAGAGTACTAGTACCGGCCGGGAGAGTTTGGTGGAGAAGAGAGCCAAGTTTGGAGTGGGAAATGCAAAGCCAAGATCTTTGGGGGCAGGGATTGGAATTTATTAATTAGTAGATCGTAGACGGCCTTTTCTTTTCTTTATTTTTTAATAACTCCGTAGTATTAGTATATAATATTAGTGTTATTTGTGGGAATATAAAGTGGGCGATTCTGCTACGCTTTCTCGAACCTGGAGTGACTCTCAAACGCCACCTTCATGTTTCTTACGCATTTTTATATTTGGGGCGTTCCATGCACGCCCAAACCAACTTTCCTCTATTTTTTATACAAACTACGTACGTACGTAGTCTCAAACCTACAATACCATGATGTCTTTCCAGCTGTATTTTTCAATACTCCCTCCCTTTGCCAAGTGTCATTTTATCCTTTTCTTTTTATTAATAAATATTTATTATTTTTAAAATTTAGATAATAATTTATTTATGAGTTATATGTTATATTATTAAAATTGTATATATTCACACTTTCTATTCTAATATTTTATTCATTAATTTAAAATAAGATGGATAATTATTTAATTGTAATTTTTTTTAAAGAATTTACTCGCACCAAATTTTTTTAAATTACGTTTAGCCATGTTCACACAGATTAAGAAACTCTTCTAATTTAACTAATTAAATAATGTATTCTAGTAAAAGTAATAACTATATATAGTTTGAAAATGATGTCACACATGAGTGGATTAATGAAAAATCCACTCATACATTAATGGGACTTGTAAATTGGGAAAATTAGAGTATCATAAAATGCCTTATACTACAAGTCTACAACGACACATAAATAAAATAAAAAACAAGTGACTAACACGTCACATAAAGAAAATAGGGAAAATAGGAGGGAGTAGTATTTTTACTTAATAATATATCGTAGTTATTAAATGTTGTATTAAATATTAAAACAATAAGTAGTATTAAACTAGGGGAATATATTTGATCAATTCTCCTGTGATTGTTTGATTAGCTCTTTAGAATGATTTAGAATTGTACTGGACTATATATAGAGTCAGGCTCCGATAAAACGGATGCTTACGGTAAAACGGATTTTTTTTGGGCAATTTTTTTTTTTTTTGTTTTCCTACACGTTTTTATCATAAAATTGAAATTAAAAAAGTTGAACAATTCCCTATTAAACTTGAACTTTTATGTTAAAAGTTCAACAATGTTTTTTAAACAATATATGAAGTTGAACAATTATACCAAAAAAGTTGAATAATTGTATCTTAAAGTTGAACAACTTTATTTTTATTGTTAGACATGTGTTTTCACTATGCAACGGTCAATTTTGTTTTTTTTTTTGCCAATTTTCTTTTCGGGATAATATATATTTTTTATTCTTGTTTTCCTACACGCTTTCCTCATAAAATTGTTTCTAAAAAATTGAACAATTATCTCTTGAATTTGAACAATTGTATCTTACAAGCTAAACAACCTTTTTAACAATATATAAAGTTCAACAATTGAACCAGAAAAGTTGAACAATTTAATTTGCATGAAAATTCAAACTTATAACAAAAGATAGATTGAACAGTACTTCATTAAAATTTTAACAATTGTCCAATAAACAATAAGTTTTGTTTATAATGTACTATAAACATAATACAACTCAAAATGTTCAAAACATAAACCCTAAAACCTAAATGTGTAGGAAAAAAAAGAATAGTAAAGACAAAAAAAATGGCCAGCCTAATTTTTTTTATTAAAAATATGAAATTGTTCAAATTTATATACATAGCGAACACAGTTGTCTAACTATAAAAATAAAATTGTTCAACTTTAAGATACAATTGTTCAACTTTTCAGATACGATTGTTCAATTTTAATATTGTTCAAATTTTAATTGTTTAACTTTAAACATATAATTGTTCAACTTTAAGAACTAATTGTTCAGTTTTTTTTCATTAATATTTTATAATGGAAACGTGTAGAAAAATGAAATTGTTCAACATTAAGATACAATTCTGGGTGTTGACCGGTTAACGGTCGATCAACGTTGACCGTTGACCGGTCAACGATCGGTCAACATTGACCGGTTAATGCTGATCGTTAACCAGGATTGGGTGTGGTTGGGTGTATGGTAATATTAAAATAAACGGCCTATAATTCTCCTAATTTTTCACCCTAAGGGTGCTCCTCATATGAAGCTAATCCTATATATATATATATATATATATATGAGGCTTGATAACATGAGAATGGTGTCTCATGTGTAATATGAAAATAAACATCAACTCTTGGATGGGTTGTGTTTTGGGCGGATTAAGTACGATGACTTGATCCGCTTTGTTTGCAGAGTACGAGACTCTAAGTTTACACGTTCGGGTTAGATTGATTGAAAAAAGGTTGGAAAAAAGAACTCTTGTATCTTATATTTGTATTACAAGCTATCGATTGTGTGTGATTACAAGAGTAGAATACCCTCCTTATATAGAGGTCTATGGCCTTGCATAATAAAGATATGATTTCCATATTTACAAGATAAGATTTCTCTCTTGATGCAAGTAAATAATATAGATAAGATTTATTTCCATATAATTTATAAGATTATTTATCTTATATCGTCTATCTTGAGCACCTCTACATTTATGGAAAAGAAGATCTTTCCCATCATGTTGCAGAACGTGTTCACTTCGCCTCTATCATGCCTGTCATACTTGTAGTGTTTCCTTTGGCGATGACCCAGTGCAACTCTTCTTGACCTCTTTTGGTGCTTCACGTTGTTTGCATATGAGGGCCCTAACAATTCCCTTAAGGTGTGTAAAGATGAGCCTGGATTATGTGCAAACGACTTCAAATTTCTCCCTTGGAACTCGGGGTGGCAATCAGCTCAAAATATTTTCAATATCTTTTCATATTATTTCAAAAACAACTGCCACCTCCTATTAAAGGCAATACAATCTCCCTTTGTCTGCAGCTCTAAAAATTTGCAACATGTTATCTCTCTCCCACTGTCTCTTCAATTATACTTTTCGCCGCTTCAACACTCCTCTCTCATGGCTTCCTCCCCCGAACACTTCCCACCTTCTGAGTCCCAATGTTTTGACGACAAGCAACCTCTTTTTCTTCCCATGAACATCCTCCCATGGGAGCCGGGAGGGCGCTCGTGAGTGCGCGTGAGTGGCAATGGGTTTATGTGGGTCGCCGGGCTCCTTGCTTGCGCATCGAACCGGCCGCACATACGCCCCATCATTTTTCCGGCCCCGAGTGCTTCGATGCCTCGTGTGCGGAGTCGGGTTTCCTGTGTTGCATTCCTAACGTGAAGGAATTGATGGCGGCTAAGAGAGAAAGGCTTCGCCCGGCGGCCCGCGAGGGCTGCGGGGCGAACTCGACAGCGACGACCCTCGTCCGCGCCGACGGGATGCGCTCGCACCCCGTCGCCCGCGGCCGAAGGCCGTCGCTGGGCTCCCGGATGCGGAAGGCTCAGCACGTGAGAGGGGTGCGCAAAGGCCCCATGTCGCGAACACGAAAAGAGCGCTCGCTCGCTCGCCGAGGACGACCGCCCGAGGCGCGCCCGTCCGCCCCCCCGCTCCGCGCGGTGGCTCTCTGCACCACTAGGGATACAATACAATTTAGATCCACATTCAAGCCAATATTTATGCACGCATAAGGAAAAACATGTGTAAATTTCATCTCAAATCCGCCCTTGAAAAATTTGCCTGAAATAAATAAATAAAAATTGGTCGGTCAAAACTTGTGCACATACGAGTCAATATTTATGTACACAGGTCAAAACATATGCACATTTTATCTATGTGCACATTACATTTCAGGTGCGCGCCCAAAATAATGGCCGGTCAAAACTTGTTCACATACGGGTCAATATCTATCCATACAGAGGCCAAATCATGTGCACATTCGATCTTAGGTCTCGCACATAAAAAAATCGGTCTCTCGAAACTTGTGCACATACGGGTCAATATCTATGTACATACATGTCAAAATATGTGCACATTCGATCTTAGGTAGGCACACGAAAAAAGAATTGGCCTAAAAAAATGGCCTCGTAAAAAAAAAAAAACCGGTCAACACCTGTGTTGACCACCAAAAGCCTGTTTGATCAAACCAACTAAATAAGGTCATGTGGCATGCACGCCACATGACCTATTGAAAAAAAATTAATCATGAGAGGAGAAACTCATTCAAAGTTTATAACTCATTCAAAGTTTATAACTCATTCAAAGTTTATAACTATAATATTTTCACAAGAGAGGATAAATTCATTCCCAATATACGCCTGTGTAAATTATCTCTCATATTAATTGGACTTACTTATAATCCAGCACAAATACAAGCTTATAACTATAATATTTACACAAGAGAATTAGTAGTTAAAGCATCCACATCCAGAACCTCATTCAAAGTTTCTTATTTTATTTTTCAACTTTTTCTTTCCACCACATTAGCATATGAAACTCTACCCCATTTTTCTCACAATCCATAAATCTATATAAAGTTTCTTGTTTTATATTCATATGAAATCTTTTGATTGACAAAACAAAAAAAATATTTTTTAGCCAAAAAGTTGTAAATGTTATCTAAAACGTTATTCACATGCAACTTTTTGTAAGATAAATAAGTTTTCTCTTAAGAGATGGCACAAGAACCACCATTAATTTCTCTTTTAATAAGCTTACATATAATTCATTTATCTATTTTTTAATTTGTTCAGGAAACTCCTAACACCACCATTGTGAAAGCTCTTAAGGTTTTGCGTCTCATTAATATCTTTGACCATGTGTAATTATGAAAGAATACTCTACGAGTTATATTTCAAACTCGATGTGAAGGGGCATAGGTACAATAATGTGAGGAATTAGAGCAGGTAGTGTTTTGGGCGAAAAATGATCGATTTCAATCCGCTTAATTGATGGATAAGATAAATAGAGGGTATCGATCAACTTGAATAGATATAAACAAGTTAATACAAAGTAGTCATGAATATTATTTGAGAGTGCATGAGAGAGATGGGAGGAGAGTTTTGATGAAAGTACATCTGGAAGAGAATTAGTAATTAGCTCAAATTACAAGTAAAAGATAAAGACTTTTTTATAGCTAAAATTAATATTAGGAATTTTCCAAATTATATCTCTTTCCTTATGCCTGAAGTTGTGGGTGTGGGAGCCGGATTAAGCTCGGCCAAGTGCGTAGGCCCAAGCAGGGGAAAAGCTCAATCAGTAATACGGCCTATCTCGAAGCAGGGCCCTAAACGGCACAACCTTAGCTCAACCCAGCCACACCATCCGCGGCCCTTCTTCTCGCTCTACCCTGTCAGCTCCTCCCGGCCCTACCCGACTGCCCGGTCCGAGAACCCTTCTCACGGCCTGGGCCGGCTATGCGACAAAAAAGGGCCATTGGGCCGAGGGTATATAAGGGGGAGATTGTAACTGGAAAGGGGATTCTCAACCCTCTCTCTGGTTGGCCTCTCTCTCCCACCCTATCGGCTAACACTAAAAACTATTACCCCTTTTTTACTCCACCGCACTGTAGCTCCATCGTACTCTATACTCCATTGCATTGTAGCCCCATCGTACACTATACTCTACCACACTGTAGCTCCACCGTGCTTCATACTCCATCGCCTTTTCCGCCCTATTTGCAAGTTGAGTACTGACTTGAGCGTCGGAGTGGCAAGCCCGGGGTTACCCTCGGGCCCCTCTTCTTTTTCAGGTCTAAACTCGAGTCTAGACAATGTCTAGCATGACCGGAGGCAGCCGACGGGGAACATGGAGAGAGGTCTCCGGGAGAGACGAGCCGGAGTTGGTTTCGTGTGAACCGCCAACTGCTTCCTCGTGGAAAATCGGATGATCACACTGGCGCTGACTGTGGGGACTCCTCACACAGCTAGTACACCTCCGGCCATGTTAGACGTTGAATCCACCAACCGCACGAGCCAGACCGAGTTCAACGAGTCCCAAACCCCGAGCGCGCAACACCCTTTTATGAACATGGAGGAAGAACACTTCCAGGGGTTCCAAGGATGGCAGTACAAATGCCTGGCTTTTTGGGGGCCGTACGCACCTCAAGGAGCACCGCATCATGCACCCGCAGAGCCATACCCTCATTATGGGTTTCCACAAGAGTCGTACCCATCCAATGGGTACAGATACATGCCGACTCTCGAGCCAGCTATTCCAAACCTCCCTCTGTCCCTAAGAGAAGTGAGGCAAGCCAGACCCGTGCAACAAGCAGGCCCCACCCGACCAGTTCCAATGGCCATCGCACCCGGTAGGAGCCACAATCATGAGAGGAGAAACAACTTCTTGCACGCGGAGCCCCATCCGACCGCGGATAGGCCCAAAGCACGCCAGGACCTCACCAACCTCCCTGCCATGTACGGCTCCATCTCTTCACAAACGAGGTACTAGTGGCAATTCCTCAGATTGACTCTAGTGCGATTCCAACCATGGGGGAGTATGCCAATGAGGGGGGTCCCTAGGACCACATCTTGAAGTACAAGTACGCAATCCTGTCCTGCCGGAGGGACGGGCCAACTATGTGCAAGTTATTCCCCATCTCGCTTACTGGAGCGGCCCTTACATGGATGATCAACCTTTCGGCGGGGAGCATTGACAACTTATCCCAGCTGGAGGAATCATTCCTAACACACTTCGGAAGCTCGAGGAGAAGACGCCGTGGGTTCAAGAATTCTTTGCCCTGAGGCAGCGCGAGGTGGGGAGCCTAGCCTCATACGTGAAGAGGTTTACGGCCGAGGTGATACAAGTGTGCGATTTCGACGAGAAGGTGGCCAAGATCGCGTTCATACAAGGGCTCGCAAACTCGGATTTCAAGTTCTCGGTGACCAAGTAAGAGCCGGCAACCTACTCTAAGTTGATGGATAAGGCCAACACTCACATCCCATCCGAAGAGACGGCGAACTTGTACCGTGGTCCCTCGAATGCGCCCAGGAATGAGCCTAAAGGAAGGTACCAGGGCCCGTGGGAACAAATGAGGCAAGCCATAGCCACATACAAAGGCAAAGCCCCAGAGCGAGCTCCGGTGCACACAGTGTCGATGAACCCACCGCCCCTGCAGTACAACCCCTTTCTCAACTGCTCCAAGTCTCAAGCAGAACCCCAGCAAGGATAACCTCCCCAGAAGTTATGCTCGTACCATCAATAAAAAAACTCACGACGACAACGAATGCATGGGATACGGATCCCCAGCGAAGAAGCCCATTTTGGGGTCTATATTTGCCCGAGGCTATAGAGAAATGAGCAAAAGAATGAGCAAGAACTCAGCGCCTCCCCTGCCCCCTCCCTAGAGAGATAACTTCCCTCCCCCGAATGGCTGCACGGGAACAATCGCAGGCGGCGCAAGTCCGTGGGGAGAAAGCATGAGAGCCGCGCGTAGATATGTGTAACACCCCTAAATTCTTAACCCAATTGGAAAGGGTATTACCGCCAGTGATCTCGGATTTCACCTCCGAAACCACCCAAGGCTAAACCGGATTATACAAATCATAAACAACTTTTATATAATCAACAACCATCTTTAAAACATATGTCGGGGGATTACAGCCCAATCCCCGTAGGATAAAACATTGTCATCAAAGTAATTAAAGCATAGCGGAAGTCTTTTAAAGATAAAACAAGTCTTGATCACAACGATCAATGCCAAGGATCTCAACCTGGATAAACTTGTCAAAAATACCTCCCGTCATAGTCGTTCTTAGCCTTCGTGGAGTGGCAACTTATCTGATGTGCCGAATCGAACGGATGACACTAGCCAACCATGCAGAGAACAATTACGGTTGGTTAGTCTAATGAAAGACTATGCAAGGGCACAAAGCAGAGTGGTTCGAAGTAGTCGTATTAGGTTAGACTCATCGTTTCTCGGATAATAAACGATAACGATAGCCAACCACCATACTTCTACGGGAATATATCAAAAGACATGATCAAGAGAAGACTCCAATGGATATGAGTCTTACGGGAAAAATATCCAAGAGAAGACTCCAAAAGAGTGAGTCTTATCGGAAGCATGACAAATGTCTGGAACATTATAGTTTCACATACATGCGTTTAAAAACTGACTAGATGTTTCGGTTCACGACCAACCTCACCGCATAAAGCGAATCCAGATTGGAAAGAGAACGTACTCTGATCAAAGTCAAGACGAGTTTCCTAGCAGCACTATTCCTAGCTGCACTATTGCCTAGCTGCACTACTCTTCAAGGGTATATTAATCATGTGCGCTCGGGCACTTATCTTAATTAATTCCAAAACGCTCATTCACGTTTCAATCTTTTAGAATCTCATCCTGGCGGATATTGAGATATAGAGTAGGGACTAAATCGCAGAGACTGGCACCAGCTGTGTGCACCTTCCCTGTACACGGACAGGGAATGATCATGACCAAAGAGAAGTGTTGGGGCCTGGACATCCCATCCACTTGGTTATAAAGAAACGACTGGTACTCACAAGGAGATACCAAGTAGCGTTCCTGCGAATACTCGTTCTAACTAAACAGTTCAGAATTGTCCAAAATCATATCAAAGCCATCAAGGCCAGCATCATAGATATATTTTAATCTAGATATATATATATATATAATAGCGTTGTTCTAGCAAATATACAACCTATTATAATATCCATTTTAATTTCCAAAACAGTTTCACAAAACCGTTCCCAGACAAGAACAACAATAATCATCCTAAATTAATTAACAACTAAGCAATTGATAATTAATGGAAATATGGAATGATGAGCAAGAGCAAACCGCCACTTGCCTTAGATTCGAAGAAAGCTGACGAGCTCTAAAGACGACGATTCCCGGGTCTGATCAGGGACAGATCTCGGATCTCAAATCCTTCTAGAATGACCCATAATAAAACCCTAAATTAGATTCAATATCTACATATATGAATCTAAAGGAATAAGAATCGAAAGGGTCCAAGCCTTGCCCATGAACCAACACCCAAGACACACACACACACACACACCACAGACCCATGCATGCCGCGGGGTGCGGTAGGCCCTCACCGCGGGGTGCGGTGTCTGGCCGCGGGGTGCGGTGGCGCTTGGCCGCGGGTGCGGCGAGACAACAGAGGCGAAGTTCAGCAATTTTTCGAGAAGAAACACTTACCCAGATCGATCGATTCGACTTCGATTTGTTCTTGGTTTGCCTTCCCACCTTCTTAAGCTTTAAAACACCTCTAAGGATCACCCTTCTACTGCTCGAAAAGAGGTTCGAATCCCTCACCAAAACAAGCTTGAAGTTCAGCAAAAATGGAGTTTTGCTCTGAGAAGGAAGATGGTGATGAAGCTGAGTTGAGGCTTCTCCTCCGCCTCTCCCTCTCCATTTAAAGCCCATCCAAGACGTCCTCAGGCAAGACAGGTGTGCAAGGAGGTGTACAAGCTAGGAGAAGTAGGCCCGTCGACTCAACAGACCTACGAAGTAGCCTCACCAAGTCGCTTATAAGTTGTCGAGTGACGACAGGCCACCGTGGGGTGCGGTGGGGTTGCGGCAGGGGTGCGGTGGTGACACCGAGCTGCTTCGCTTCTGGCCTTTGCCGCGGGGTGCGGCATGCCCTTACCGCGGGGTGCGGTCAAGGCCAGGATTGTCCCTCTCCGACTCCTTTGTCGTTTTTACCTTAAGTGGTAACATGTTTTTAACTCGGGGTTAAATATACTTGTACGCGAACGATATTTTAACCCAAAAATACCTTAACTGTATTTTATATTGCTCAGAAAAATATTACAGAGATCAAACATTACACATAATGTCCGTACTTCCCTGTATTTAATCTGACTCGCAACATGGGCTTAAGAAAGTTCAAAATTTACCCGAACAAAATGAGGGATATTACAATATGTGCGAGGAGGAAGGCATCGCCCAACAATGGCAATACTCAGCGTTGCTAACAGCTCGCCAGTAGGGCACCAACTCTCTTTCACGAAAGCGGATGCGGAGGCGGTGGAAACTCCGCACTATGACCCCTTGGTCATACATGCTCAATTCGGGACGAAGCTAGTTAAGCGGATCCTGATCGACACAAGAAGTTCCGCCAACATTTTATACTGGGACGCCTTCCTGCTACTAGAGATCTCGCGCGCAGAACTCCAACCAACTAATTGCTCGCTAGTCGGCCCCTCGGGAGAAAGAGTCATCGTCTCCGGTGTTGTTTCCCTGGATCTCATCCTGAGGGATGAGGGAAGCCCAGGCGAATCCAAGTCGGTGGACTTCATGGTCATGAGAATACCGTTCGCGTACAATGCGATCCTCGGGGGAGTGTTCCTCAACAAGTTCCAAGCTATTGCATCAGTATACCACCTTAAGGTAAAGTTTTTCGTCTGTGGAGAAGTAGGATAGTCGAAGGTCCGACAAGCAGAGAGTCGGGCATGCTATTTAACCACCCTGAATGGAAGGGGCATCACGGAGCAAGTCTTGCAAGTCCAAGAACTCAAGCCGGAAGCAGGATCCTCAGATGGGACTCAATAGCAAACCGACCTCAAAGTACGGGAGCAAGTCTACATGATTGTAGAGAACGAGGAGACAAGGGCTATAACCCCTTTTGGCAAGGAGGATGAGAGGCTATTCTTAGGACCCGCCTGGGTGTGAATGACCAAGAGCAAATCGAGGAGCTATTCGGAAAGTCTAGGGATGTGTTTGCCTGGACGCCGAAAGATCTAACTGGTATCCCCCGGACGCTGATGACCCACAGCTTGAACATCATCCAAGGGACCAAGCCCGTAAGGCATAAAAAGTGAAAGCAAGCCAGTAACAAGGCCGAGGGAGCCCGCGAAGAAATTCTCAAGCTCTTGACGGCTGGATTCATCCGTGAAGTTCAATACCCCACCTGGATAGCCAATATGGTAATGGTCAAGAAATAAAGCGCCAAGTGGCGAATGTGTGTAGACTTTACCAACCTAAACCAGATTTGATCTAAGGATAGCTACTCGCTCCCCACTATCGACCGACAGGTGGACTCCATAGCAGGGCACGAGGCCCTAAGTATTCTTGATGCATACTCCGGGTACAACCAGATCAAGATGAATCCCCGTGACGAGGAGCATCGGCTTTCATCATAGAGGCAGGAACCTACTGTTATCGCGTGATTCCTTTCGGCCTCAAGAACGCGGGGGCCACTTCCCAGAGGCTCATAGATTGCATCTTCCGCGATCTAAGAGGCAAGACAGTAGAAGCCCATATAGACGACATTGTCGCGAAAAGTCGATTCGCTTTCGAGCATGCAGCCGACCTCCGTGAAGTCTTCAACACCCTGAGAAGCAATGGAATTTGTCTGAACCCCGAAAAGTGTGTCATTGGAGTGCAAGGAGGCAAGTTTCTAGGTTTCCTAGTTAGCACCAGAGGAATCGACGTTAACCATGAAAGAGTTGAAGCATTCATGGCGATGACTGCCCCGCGGAATGTTAAGGAGGTATAACGTTTCTTGGGCGCGGTAAACTACTTGGGCATGTTTTGTGCCCGACTGTCGGAGAGAAGTTACCCTTTCTTCAAGGCTCTGTGGAAGGTCCACAACTTTGAGTGGACGCCAGAGTGCGCAACAGCCTTCGAAGACTTGAAGAGCCACTTGAAGCGATTACCCATCTTGGCGGCTCCTGCACCCGGAGAGGAGCTCCAGCTTTACATCGTTGTAAGAGACACCACAGTCAGCGCGGTCATTGTGAAGGACGCGCGAGTACCAGACTACTTCATGAGCAAGCTGCCCGTGGAAACACGGTACTAACCTGTGGAGAAGTTAGCTCTCGCCGTAGTCACGGCCGCCCAAAAGTTGAGACCATACTATCAAGGCCATCCTATACAGGTCCTCTTGGACTTCCCATTGCAGAACCTGCTCCACCGACCTACCCTCTTGGGCAGGATGACAAGGTGGGTCATAGAGCTCTCGGAGTTTGACATTTCGTACAAGATTTTCCCCGCTATTAAGGCGCAATCGAGGCCAGCTTCAGGGATGAGGCCATCACAGAAGCAACATATGCATTGACTTGTTGGATACTCTTTTCTGACGGGGCGGTGAATGAGGAAGCTGGCTGCTGAGCCGGCTTGGTCCTCACGTCCCTAGGAGGAGAGAAAATGGAGTATGCGTTAGCTTTGGAGTTTGAGGCTACTAACAATGAAGCAGAGTAAGGGGGCCTCTTAACGGGAATGGAGCTAGCCCTAGTGAATGGAGCACAAAGCTTGACTTGTTACAACGACTCTGAAGTCATAGTTAACCAGGTGCAAGGGACCTACGAGGCAATGACGGGAACCATGCCCAAATATTGCGAAAGAGTGAAAACATTGGCCAAGGCTTTACGCCACTTTGAGATACACTCCATCTCAAGGTCCGAGAACACGACATTAGATGACCTCGCAAAGCTTGGTTCTAGATCAGCTGGTTGTACTACATGTATAGCCCGCGTAGAAAGCAAGAGTCTCCCCTCCATTCGAATGCAAGTCATGGCAATCAGCGAAACCCCTAATTGGAGGACACCCCTATAGGAGTACTTGGAAAAGGGAGCCTCTCCTTCCGACAAGGCCGAAAGGCGGAGGTTGTAGGTCCGAGCCTCACGTTTTTACATGAAGGGAGGCGGGCTCTACAAAAAAGG
Source organism: Rheum nobile (assembly GCA_027886185.1). Classification (NCBI taxonomy): domain Eukaryota; kingdom Viridiplantae; phylum Streptophyta; class Magnoliopsida; order Caryophyllales; family Polygonaceae; genus Rheum; species Rheum nobile. Next base: position 4,037,065 of record WOAB01000511.1, read on the forward strand.
CTATAACTTGTCAGGCCTTAAATGCGTCTCGCTAGAGCAAGGCCGCCACCTCATTGAGGATATTCACAGCGGCATGTGCGACATCCATTCCGGGTGGAGAACCCTTGCCCACAAGGCCCAACGCGCCGACTTCTTTTGGCCCATTATGAGAAAAGATGCTATGGAGGTCTCCCGGTCTTGCAACCCCTGCCATGTTCATGCTCCGGCTATCCTGCAACCCAGGCAAGAGATGAAGATACTGAGTGCCCCGTGCCCTTTCGCCATGTGGGGGATGGATCTCCTCCGCCCTTTTCCTCGCGCTCTCGGGCAACTGCAATACATATTGGTGGCCATTGATTACTACACCGAGTGGATCGAGGCGGAGGCCTTGGCAACTACCACAGTCGAGAAGGTAAATAAATTTCTCTGGCAAAATGTTAGTTGTCGCTTTGGACTCCCCCAGGTTATTGTTACCGATCGAAGGCCCTAATTCAACACGGAAAAGTTGAGGGCGTTCTGCGATGACCTGGGCATTCGCCTTCGCTTTGCCTCGGTAGCTCACCCGTGAACAAACGGCCAGGTAGAGAACGTGACCAGGGAGATTTTGGCCGGCTTAAAGAAGAGGCTAAACAAATCACAAGGTCGGTTTTCAGAAATCCTCCCGCTCGTCCTCTGGGCCAATCGGACAACACCAAAGAAAGAGACCGGCGAGACGCCATTTTTCCTGGCGTATAGGGTTGAGGCGTTCATCCCGGTAGATCACCTTTTTCCGAATGAAAGGATTTCACATTACGATGAGGAAAGCAACAATGAGAGGATGTCTGCGGAATTACAATTAAGGGAAGATGTGCGAGAAATGGCCGACATCCACGAGGCCACGTTTGTTGTAAGATCGTGGTAGAAGGCGAGCCTGATTCCGTCTCTTTGATAGTATCCAAGTTCTTTCGAACAATAATGGGTGAAGGGAGGTTGAGAAGTTAGAAGAAAGGAAAATAAGCAGAGATATGTTGACGTCGAACCCAAAGAAGGAGAAACTCAACTTGACAATTTGGATTAAACTTTGACGTACCAAATAATGAACATAGCGCAAGGCTTATATAGCCAAGCATTCGGCCTAATAGGCCTTATTCTAACTAATGGGCCGGCCCTCTTAAGAAAAAGAGGAGCACACGCCCGAAATAGAAATAACTATAAATGGTAAGTACTAAATCAAGCATAAGACAAAATAGAATATGCTAAATATGGCAACATGCCAAAATGGAAAACTACTAAAATAGAAATATATAATAATAGTAACTCCAAGGGGGACGCCAAGGTATAAGGCGTCTAGGGCTCGTCGTAGAGCGGCGTAGGGCTAGCCAGGGTCACATCATTCTCCCTCCCTTGGATTTGAAGCGTCCCCGCTTCGAGCTGGTGGGGGCTAAGGAAAACATGCGATCTGCAAACAAGAGTGTTGTATACTGGAGGTGTACGGGTCCGACGCTCGGTATCTCAAATAGCAGCAGTGATGGATCGGAGGCAGGAGCAGGTGTGACGATTGGCAAGGGCGTGCTGCAGACAAGTGCGGTGTGCACCTCTAGTGGCGCGCTGGTGGTGAGCGCATCGGGCACGTCAGGGATCGCGCTGACAAAAGCGGGTGCGCTGATGGCAGTGGGCGCGCTAAAGACAACGGGGGCGCAGACGACAGCGGGCGCACATATGACAGCGGGCGCGCTGAAGAGGGACTGTGGCGCGACCGGTGGTGGGGCGGTAGGCTGTGGAGTAGCGGAGTATGCGACCACGGGCGGGGAAACTGGCGCGCGCGCTGGTGCAGGAGCCAAGTGCGGAGGCAGAGTCACCGTTCTTGGTGCCGGCGTGGCGACGGTGCGCATAGGCTGTGACGCGGGGGTGTAGGCATAGCGCGTCGTCGGAACATGTCGGCGTCGAGGAGGGGCGTCGTAGTAGTGACGTCGGGGCGGTGAGTCGGAGACGCGGAAGAAATCGTAGTCGAGGCACCGAGGTGGGTCACGTCGGTATCGAGGCGGGTCACGTCGGTGCCGAGACGGGTCACGTCGGTGCCGAGGCGGGGAGTCATAAACGTGGCACTGTGGAATGGAATCGTAGACGCGGTGCCGGGGTGGTGCATGGGTGCGAGGCGGCGGAATCCAATCCGGGTCCGCCTCGTACGGGCTCACTCCACCGAACCAAGGGTCGTAGTCCTCCTCGTCGGGCTCGAAGTATGGGTACAAGCGGGCCATGGAGTGGGTGCGACTAGGGCTCGGGCATGGTTCCGGGTGTGGGTGTGGCTGGGCTCAGACGCAGGTCCGGGTGCGGCTGGGCTCAGGCACGGGGCGGGAGTGGGTTCGATTAAGGCAAGGAAGGGGATAGATTTGAATTTGAATTTTCAACTTCAAAAACAAGACCGGGTAAGATATGGTAAGTTGGATATTGGGGGATTTGATTGGCTTTGGATAAGGAAAGATAAGATATGGGTGGAGAAAAGATATGGTAATGGGCTAATGTAAGGCTGATTTTTTTTTTTGATTTGCTGAGGGCTAGGTGTAGGGTAATTAAGGCAAGTAGGTTAAATTAACTAGGTTTAAAAAATTAAACTTGCGGCTGCGGAAAGAAAATTGGAAGGGGAAGGGTGACGTAAGATATGGGATTGAATGTGGGGGATGATGCAGGCTATGAACAAGGATGATGCAGGGATGGAAATTGGCAATTTGCAAGACGAAGGTTGAGGGGGATGACCGAATGATGATGGTACGGTGATGCAGTAATGGTGGATTGCAATTTGGGAACAGTAGTAGGTGTATGTAAATGGTAAGGGTTGGGTGGGTGGGAGATAATAATGGATAGTTTGATAGGGAAGAGATGGAAAACTATACCTTGAACCGCTGAGTTCTGAATACCAGTTGATGCGATCCACAGGGGGGTCGGATCACGTTTGTTGTAAGATCGTGGTAGAAGGCGAGCCTGATTCCGTCTCTTTGATAGTATCCAAGTTCTTTCGAACAATAATGGGTGAAGGGCGGTTGAGAAGTTAGAAGAAAGGAAAAGAAGCAGAGATATGTTGACGTCGAACCCAAAGAAGGAGAAAACCAACTTGACAATTTGGATTAAACTTTGACGTCCCAAATAAAGAACATAGGGCAAGGCTTATATAACCAAGCATTCGGCCTAATGGGCCTTATTCTAACTAATGGGCCGGCCCTCTTAATCATAAGAGGAGCATACGCCCGAAATAAAATTAACTATAAATGGTAAGTACTAAATCAAGCATAAGACAAAATAGGAAATGCTAAATATGGCAACATGCCAAAATGGAAAACTACTAAAATATAAATATATAATAATAGTAACTCCAAGGGGGACGCCAAGGTCTAGGGCGTCTAGGGCTCGTCGTAGAGCGGCGTAAGGCTAGCCAGGGTCGCATCAGCACTACACAAGAGAATCCTCCCTCGATGCTTCAAAAATGAAGACTTGGTACTCAAGAGAATGAAGGGCGGCAAGCTAAACCCAAGGTGGAAAGGCCCGTACATCATCTCGCACAAAGTGGTTGAGGGAGCCTACAAGCTAAAAAGGGAGGACGGCAACCTGGTCCCGAACATGTGGAATGGCTGAGGGAGCCTACAAGCTAAAAAGGGAGGACGACAACCTGGTCCCAAACATGTGGAATGTCTTACGACTGAAGAAGTACTTCCCGTAAGCAAGAGAGCAGCAAGAGCGCCCGAAGAAGAGCAACACCCATGTAGACCCTAACAACATATGTAATGTAAGCATCAGTAAGGCCGGTTAGTAGCTAGACCTTTTTTGATTAAAGCCCCACGAATGTTAAACAATATTAGCGCGAGTCAGGAAAGCAATTTTGAGCAATGATGAGCAATAGAAGGCCAGGTGAGGGGGCGCAAGCAATACAAAGCCTTGTTGTGCCCAGGGAGAGGCGAGACCAATACTAAAGCAATATCAAGCAACACCAAGCAATATTATGCCCGGAGAGGGACGAGAGCAATATTGAAGCAATACCAGGCAATACTAAAGCAATACTTGGCCCGAAAAGGGGCGAGAGCAATATCAGGCAATATTAAAGCAATATTGGGCCCAGAGAGGGGCAAGATCAATATTAAAGCAATACCAGGCAATACTAAAGCAATATTGGGCCCGGAGAGGGGCAATAGCAATATTAAAGCAATACCAGGCAATATTGGGCCTAGATAGGGACGAGAGCAATATTAAAGAAATACCAGGTAATACTAAAGCAATACTAAGCCCGGGGAGGGGCAAGAGCAATATTAAAGAAATACCAAGCAATATTAAAGCAACATTGAGCCTGGGAAGGGGCGAGAGCAATATTAAAGCAACTAAAACAATAAATGTGCAGGAATAAGTCCGCGGAAAAAGCAAAGGGCAATGCTGGACCGGCGAGAGCAAGGCGGAAAGGTTAAAGTAATGACTCATGGCAACCTGGCTCAGGACGAAGCGACGATATAGCGGAAAGTGCAACAAGGCAAGAGAGTGGCGGAAGCACCAAGGCCGCGGAGCCAGGTAAGTACAACAAGGCAGGAGAGTGGCGGAAGCACCAAGTCCGTAGATCCAGGTATGTAGCATAAGGCAATAGAGTGGCGGAAGCACCAAGGCCGCGAAACTAGGTAAGTACCACAAGGCAAGAGAGTGGCGGAAGCACCATCGCTGCAAAGCCAGGTAAGTACCACAACTCCACAAGGCACGAGAATGGCGGAAGCACCAAGGCCGCAGAGACACGTGAGTATAACAGGGAGAGAAAGTGGGGAAAACATGAAGACCACAGAGTCGGGTAAATACAATAAAAAGGCAAGAAAATTAACAGAAGGGCCCAGATCGCGGAGCAAAGATAAACGCAGCATAGGGGAGAAGCTACAACACCACCCACAACCGCATCAAGACCGGGCGGCCAGCGATGAGGAAAATAGCCCTAAGGCCCACAGGGTGGAAAGCCTTTGAGAAGCCGGAAATGACCCTAAGAACGCAGCAAGACAATCGACATGGATGGACGCGAGCAAGTGGGCGAGGGGCTCAGCCGTGAAGCAACATTGATGCCATAAACCAAACGTGCAAGACATGCAAGGCTAGTAAAAAAGAGGAGCAAAGCCAGCAGAACAAAGCATGCAGAGACCATCTACTTCTAGCAATAAAAAAGAGAGGGGCCGACTACTCTATTTGTCCCGCGAGCTTCCCTTGATGTGGCGCACTCAAGCAAAGCCCCCAGTCTTCATCCCCCTTGATCCGGGCCGACTTGACCCTCTCGGACAGAATGGGGGGAATAACCCTACTGCCGGTGCTCTCGGCCGTCCTGCTCGAAGCCGATTCACACGACGACAACCCTAGGGAAGCCTCGGACCCACTACCGGCATCTCGCCCGACTTTCGGCTGTGGATCCACCGTCTGGGGATCTATTACACACGGCGTCACCACCTGGGGCTCCTATGTACACGGCTCTGCCACTTGAGACTCTGTCGCCCGAGAATCTGCCGTTTGAGACTCGACCGCTTGGGGCACCAGGGCTTGGGGCTCCGCACTTGATGCCCCCACATTGACCACCGAGACTCTTCGACCACCTGGCCCGATCGGGAGTTCATCTTTATTGCTAGAACTCGGAGACATTCTCTCTGAAAGTTGGGACTTTTGGGAGAAATTAGGAACCGACTCGAAGAGAAGCGCGCGGGAAGAAAGAGAGGAGGGAAAAGACAACCTGTCTCGACCTCGAGCGAGCTTGCCGGTATGAGAATGAAGAAGTGAAGAGATCACCGAAAAACTAAAAGAGAAGAAGCAACGACGGCGGAACGCAACTAGCAAGGTCATTTTTTCCCTAAGCACGGGTTTTTCTCTCGACTGAAAAATGAAGGGAAAACGCAAAAAATAGAAGGGAAGAAAAGGCAAAAGAGGGTTGCTTACCTACCCAATTAAAGACAAGAAGCCCTGATACACCTTGTACCTTCCACGAAGAAGCTCGAGCAAAGAGAACGGCAATGACAAAGTAAAGAAGAAAGCGAGAGAGGAGAAGCAACACGCCGGAGAAAAGCCGGAAGCCCTATTTATACCGACGATGTGACGGGATGGTTATGATTATAGAGGCAGAGAAACTATCACAAATCAACCGCTTCGGAAACCGATCAAGTGACGTTCAAACTGCCAACATAGACATGGTAGCCAGTCCGAGGATGATGAGAATGCCGGCTAGACATTAGCAAGCGCGAATCAGGAAGGTTTGAAGCAGCTTTTTAGACCCAACAGTCTACCCGCGGGCAATCGAACAACGATAAAGTAAGGAGTAAAAGTTACACCACACGAGACGAGATCATAATGTCCGCGAGCACTGCCCGCGACCTTTAGTGAAGCACAAGGAAGGAAGAAACTGTATGACCGAAAACAAGGGAAAGCAAGCAATAAACACAGGAACAAGCAGTGAGCAAAATAAAGTGACAGGGGAACAAGCAGTGAGCAAGCCCATTTCGGCCGCAAGTGTACAAGAAAGAATCTAGCAAAGAAGGAGACCGAGGACGAGAAGGAAGGCAAGCACCGTCACCAACCGCGAGCTCTGAGGCCCCCGCGGAAGATACAAGCCTGGGGATTTGAGGCGAACGTTTACATGACCCACGTTCCCTCAGGCTCCACCCTAAGCCCAAAGAGCTGGCAAAACCCGTGAAGGGAAAGATACGAAGGGATCCCTTGGAGAAGGAGAAGCAGGACAGCTTGGCTCCCTCTGACTGGGGAGTCAATAATAGAGCATATTCTCCTCGCCATCCGCGTGACACCATTAGCGAGCGCCCCCACCTCGCCCGCAAGCGTCACAACCACCCTATGGACCCTGGCCTGTAAGTTGGCAAGGCGAAAAAGGGCCCTTTCATTCGCAGGGAAGCAAAACGCTGCCCTCACGACCCCTGCTCCACCTCGCCCCACACACCCTGGGCCGGAAGGTTATTTCTCCTTCTCGTCTACGAGGTCGCGACGCTCTAAAGCCAAGAGCATCCTGAGAGACGTCATCCACATTTCACCTCCCTTGAAGCACCTCTACCCGAGGCACTCACACCCCTCTTGGAGGAGGGATTAAGGAGGAGAATCTGAGGCAACGACCCACAAGCGCTAAGAGCCACATTCATACAGACTTCATACGCTGTTGTCGGCATAACCTAGCATCGCAATTCGCGGGCGCAAAGTAACGGTGTCCTCCCGGCTCGAAGGGTATCGCGTCTCTCCAACCACCTTGTGACCTGGCCATCTGTGAAAGGAAAGAGAAGAAGCAAGTGGGTTTGTGTTTGGTTCGAGAGACCCGGGCAAGCAAGAAGCTGCAAGGAAGGAAGCAAGAATCAAAGCAAGTATAAGAGAAATTGTCCAGAGCAAGTGTTTGAAGCAAGTGTGTTAAGCAATCTGAGCAAAGGAGAAGGAGAGATATGAGCAAGAAATGAAGCGACAATGCTCTTTTTATAGTTGCTCCATCGGATGAGACGTGTGGGACCTACCGCCTGCCATACAATAATGGCGAGAAAAAAAAGTCTTCCCCTTTGTGGCCAGTTAAGAAGGTCCGTAACCATGCCAAGTCAACCGGCTCCTTTTAAGATCAAGCCCCCCCGGCCGGATAGGACTTCGACCGCGCGGCTTGAGGGGTTGTGTGGGAGATGGATTTAGCCAAGCCCAAGTGCGTAGGCCCAAGCAGAGGAAAAGCCCAATCCGCAATACGGCCCAACTCGAAGCAGGCCCCAAATGGCACCATCTTAGCTCGACCCAGCCACACCGTCCGCAGCCCTTCTTCCCGCTCTACCCTGCTGGCTCCTCCCGGCCCCGCCCGGCTGCCCGGTCCGAGAACCCTCCTTATAGGCATTGTCACAAGCACCTAAATAAAGTAATCCTTAAAAACCTAACCAAGTATAGTAGGCAAGCAAGGGTCGAATCCCACAGGGAGGTAGTAATCTTTCAAAGTGCAAAAGTGTATGCCAAAGGTAACAAAGGAGGGTTTTTGGTTTGTTTGCAAGTAACAAAGTAAATCAAAGTAAAGGTTGTAATCAATTGTGAGAAAGTACTTAGCCAGACAAATATCCATCATTCATTTGATTGATTGATTCTAGATTATCTCTATTCCTTCCTATGAATATTCCTGTCCCTATTATGAAATAGTTATCAGTCCAACCAGTCCTGATAACCCTAACTATCGATCGCACAAGAAACCATCAAGATTTAGAACAATAGCAGAAAGAATCATAGGAATTAACCAGGATACATGCAATACCACAACTCGCAGCATTTAACACATAATCAATTCTCTTCACAATAAACTAGTCCAACCAGTCCTAGAATATCATGTTTGCTACACAAGATAAGGAATTTCAACTCGAAATATCCAAACCCTAGCAATAGACAATTACTAATATCAACTAGTTGATCAGGCCAGTCAAATCAGCAAGAATCAATAGGAATAAGCACAAAGAGAAGAGATATAATCAAAGGAAAGGAAATAGAGTTATAATCTCACAATCAAGTCAAACGAAGGCTTCAATCGTCGGACTAAGCAAAAGTTGCTTAGTTCTTCATAGTCTTGGAAACACAAAAACTCTAAGGGAAAAACTGATGTAAACTGAATAATGTCTGAATGATTCAAAGGCTGCTAGGAAACTAGGTTATAAAACCTAGCAAAACCTAAAACTCAAGATAGGAAATAATATATTTCCATAATGAAATAAAACGGAAATAAAATAAATAAAAGAAAAAGAAATAAAATAAAACTTCGGATCTTCGGACGAAACAAATCTCGCGCGTCTGATAAATGGATTTCCGCGACCGTGGAAGAATTTCCGTGACCGCGGAAATGTCTCTGTAAAGCCTTGCAATATTCCGCGACCGCGGCGGTGATTTCCGCGACCGCGGAAAAGCTTCTGTAGCTTCTTCATCTCTTCCTTCGTCTTCTCTCGTGGCTTTCTTCTCCATCTTCTAAATCTTTATTTAAGCTCCTCCAAACCACCAAAAGCAGATTTCTTCTTCTTAACTCCAATCTTCTAACTTAAGCTCTAAAACAATCCAAATGGTACCTAAAACTCCGGTAACAACCCTAGTTAAACCCTATAAAGTAGCTGATCAAATTCACACATGCTTAAACCTTGCTCGTCCTTGAGTAAGCTAATATAAACCTACACCTCCAATCAAATCTCCAAGGTCTCAGGAAGCACAGAAAAATTCTCTCCACTAAGAACTGTACCTAAACATGAATCTCCAAGGCACCAACACAATAAGCACAGCACACAAAACACAAGCTAAAAGGAAAGCAGAATACTTCCCCCAAGCTTAACCCGAACACCATAGAGTGAAAGTAACCATCTAATCCTAGCCTCCATCTATCTTCTTATGCCTCCCAGAGTGACATACCCGAAACCTCCTTATATCACCTCTTCTTATGTCATCACGCCAGGAAAAATAAGGAATCCTAATAATCACTCTTCTTCTTTTCACTCATTTTGCTAAGGCGCCCTTTCGGGTTTTCACCAAGCCACTCATTTCATTTTTCAATAGATGGGCTCACATAAAACTCACATCACTCTTGACCAATTATTACCCCAGCCTAATGCTGGTCCAAGCCACCTGTTTATTACCTAAGTCGCCCTTTCGGGTTTTCGACTTATCCCAGGATTTATTTTTGTCTTTTTTTTTCTTATTTTTGACTTTTTCATTTTTTTTTCTTTTCTTTTTCTCCTCAGACGACTAGCAAGTATAGACACTCCCCCATGCTTAAACATTGCATTGTCCTTAGTGTAATGGAAGACAAAAAAGATGAAGCACAAGGAAAAGTAGAAAAATACTCACAACCGTCGTCGAGTTGGCTTGGACTGGAATGTTGGTGCTGGCAGTAAAGAAATAAAGCACATGCCTCCGGTGTTGCGGCGGTCTTCAATGAACACAGAAAGGGAGCCCATATGTAATCGTGGTGTGGGCTCTGGTGTTTCTCCTCGTCAGCTGTCTAATATCGGGCCATCATCGGTGCCAAATAAAAATGTCGAGCAATATATCCTCCATGGCAGCATGATACGCGCCGATCTTCAAAGTAAACGTTGGGCAACTGAGTCGCGATCGCGGATGTAAGGCCACGGTTGCGGAAAATCACCGATTTTTTTTTCTTCAGGTCAGGGGACTTACAGTGGTTTTTCCGCGTCCGCGGAAAATTTTTTGGTGCGTATTTGAACACCGTCTTCAATTTTGGCTCGGGCCTCCTTCCTGCAAGTTAGTCTAAAAACAAAACAAAACAAAAACGAAATAACAAAAATAAAAACTAGAAAGGAAAATATATGAAAAGAATTTCATACCTCGGGTTGCCTCCCGAGCAGCGCCTTAACTATTGTCGTGGCTCGACTTGGAGCTTTCCAACTCAACTTGGGTTGCTCACATCAACCGAACACTCGAGGTTACCATCAGGAGGGTGTCTCTTTGCATCGTTGATGTTGAATCCGACCCTCACCCCATCAAACTCCATTGTGAGCGAACCACTGCTCACATCAATGTTGGTCTTCTCCGTGTTCATGAACGACCTACCAAGCATCACAGGGGCTGCATTTTTGTCTTGCCCCGTATCTATCACAAAGAAGTCCGCAGGAAAAATCAATTTATCAACTTCTACCAGCACATCCTGCACTACTCCCTCGGGATACACATAGGAATTGTCCGCCAGTTGGATCATAATCCCCGTCTTCTGTAATGGTCCGACCTCTAAAGATTTGTACAGCGAGAAAGGCAAAACATTGATAGAGGCACCCAAATCCAGCATGGCTTTTTCAAACATGGTGCCACCTATCTTGCAGGGAATAGTGAACATGCCTGGATCACTGTACTTCTTTGGTAACCGCTTTTGCAGCATAGCGGAGACATTTTCACTGACCTAGACCTTCTTCTTCTCTTTCACCACTTTCTTTTTCTTTATTTTGCATAGCTCCTTCAAGAATTTAGCATAGCGAGGAATGCTTTTAACTAGCTTTATCAAGGGAATATTTACCTCGCAGTTGCTGAAGGTCTGAAAGAGTTCCTTATCATTCTCCAGCCTTCTGTTGTCCTTCAGAGCGGAAGAAAATTTGGACGAACATAATCATCGTGGACATCAGAGGCCAAACCGCGATTGCGGTTTGGGGTCCGCGGTCGCGGCTCTTCGTCTGGGCAAAATAGGTCTCCAGGGAGTTTTCTGCGATCGCGGATTTCTGTCCGCAGTCGCGGATTTTCGTCGATAATTTTGTCTTCCCCAGGAACTTTTCCGCGATCACGGAAATCTATCCGCGGTCGCGGAAAATCGCCGATTTTCGTCTCGGCTCCAGGAGCAAATCCCCGGTCGCGGCCTTCTTCTCTACGGTCGCGGATTTCTTTCTGTTGGCCATGAACTTCATCTACTTGTGTTCCGCTCCTCAGCGTCATGGCACATACGTTCTCCCTCGGGTTTACTACCGTTTGAGATGGTATTTTTCCCGAGTCTCGGGCTTCCAGCTTGCTCACTGCGATGGAGATTTGCCCCACTTGCTTCTCCAAGTTTTGAATGCTTGACCGCATCTCTTGATTTTGTTGGACCATAGTATTGGCCAACGTCGACATATTCTGAGCTAGAGACTCCTGTTTCTTGGTCACCGCTTGAATTTGTGACCCCATCGTGGTCACAGTGCCAACCAATGTCGATACGCTTTGGGTGAGAGATTTGATCATGTCATCGCCAGACATAGATGAACTGGAGCTCTGGCCTTGGGTTCTTGGGTCATATGGAGCTCTAAATTGCTGTTGTTGACCCCCAGGCTGCTGATAATGTTGTGGGCGCGGTAGGAATTGTGGTGGCCTCTGGTGATACTCTTGATTTTCCTGGCCTTAAGGAGTACTCTGCTGATTCCCGTATCTCATATTGGGGTGATCTCTCCACCCTGGATTGTACGTGTTGGAGTACAGGTCATATCTTGGCCTAGGAGGACCGAAACCTCCAATAGCATTTACCTCAGCAGTGGGTTCCTGTAGCGTGGGACATGCATCAGTAGGATGCATCGTGTCATAGCATATCCCACAAGACTTGACTTGCTGCTGGCCACCCTTCATCATGTACCTCCTCATCATCTTCTTCATCTCAGCCATCTCAGAAAGTAGTGAGGAATTTGGCTGAGAGTCTGCAACCTTGACTGATTGGGCGCTCGCCCTCTTGCTGAACTATCTTGAGCCCTCATATAGCTCAAAGATTATCTCGAATGCTGTAGTAAGCGTCTTATTCAAAATATTTCCTCCACAAGTTGCGTTCACCATTCGACGCTCGTCGTCAAGGAGGCCTCCGTACAAATAAAGTGCGAGGTCTTAGTTTGAATACCCATGGTAGGGGCAGCTAGAGATCAGCCTCTTAAATCTTTCGTAGTACTCATACAATGTCTCAGCAGCCTGCTGTTCGATATTGCTGATGTTCCTCTTCAAGTTGTTGAGCTTGGTCGCATGGAAGTACTTTTCCAGGAAGGCTTTCTTCATTTTGGCCCATGTATCAATGCTTCCTGGGGCCAAGTAGTAGAACCAATCATTGCCCGCATCCTTTAGAGAGAAAATAAAGGCCCTCAGCTTGATTTGGTCCTCAATAAAGCCTCTTGGCTTCATGCTGGTGCAGACAGCGTGGAATTCTGAAAGGTGCTTGTTGGGGTCTTCTCCACTCATCCCATGGAAGTGGGGTAATAAGTGAATCAACCCAGATTTGAGCTCGAAGTTCACACCATCCGCCAGCTCAGGGAATTGCACAGCAAGCGGTTGCTGCTGTAGATTCGGGGCAGTCAATTGCCTCAACGTCGATTGTTCTTCAGCCATCTCAAAACAAGGATTATTAAAGCACAGCGATCTGTTTATCTTGCGGTTCCTAGAGAGTGTTCTCTCAATTTTTGTATCACAAGATAACAGTGGAGAGTCAGTAGCACGGGTGTGGATCATAAGACAGGTCCACACAAAAATTGGCACACAAACACACACAAAGAAAAATTAAAACTATCTCCCCCGGCAACAGCGCCAATTTTGATAGGCGTTGTCGCAATCACCTAAACAAAGTAATCCTTAAAAACCTAACCAAGTATAGTGGGCAAGCAAGAGTCGAATCTCACAGGGAGGTAGTAATCTTTCAAAGTACAAAAGTGTATGCCAAAGGTAACAAAGGGGGTTTTTTGGTTTGTTTGCAAGTAACAAAGTAAATCAAAGTAAAGGTTGAAATCAATTGTGAGAAAGTACTTAGCCAGACAAATATCCATCATTCATTTGATTGATTGATCCTAGATTATCTATATTCCTTCCTATGAATATTCATGTCCCTATTCTGAAATAGTTATCAGTCCAATCAGTCCTGATAACCCTAACTATCGATCGCACAAGAAACCATCAAGATTTAGAACAATAGCAGTAAAAATCATAGGAATTAACCAGGATACATGCAATACCACAACTCGCAGCATTTAACACATAATCAATTCTCTTCACAATAAACTAGTCCAACCAGTCCTAGAATATCATGTTTGCTACACAAGATAAGGAATTTCAACTCAAAATATCCAAACCCTAGCAATAGACAATTACTAATATCAACTAGTTGATCATGCTAGTCAAATCAGCAAGAATCAATAGGAATAAGCACAAAGAGAAGAGATATAATCAAAGGAAAGGAAATAGAGTTATAATCTCACAATCAAGTCAAACGAAGTCTTCAATCGTCGGACTAAGCAAAAGTTGCTTAGTTCTTCATAGTCTTGGAAACACAAAAACTCTAAGGGAAAAACTGATATAAACTGAATAATGTCTGAATGATTCAAAGGCTGCTAGGAAACTAGGTTATAAAACCTAGCAAAACCTAAAACTCAAGATAGGAAATAATATCTTTCCATAAAGAAATAAAACGAAAATAAAATAAATAAAAGAAAAAGAAATAAAATAAAACTTCGGATCTTCGGACGAAACAAATCTCGCGCGTCTGATTAATGGATTTCCACGACCGCGGAAGAATTTCCGCGACCGCGGAAGAATTTCCGCGACCGCGGAAGAATTTCCGCGACCGCGGAAATGTCTCTGTAAAGCCTCACAATATTCCGCGACCGCGGCGGTGATTTCCGCGACCGCGGAAAAGCTTCTGTAGCTTCTTTAGCTCTAAAATAATCCAAATGGTATCTAAAACTCCGGTAACAACTCCTAGTTAAACCCTACAAAGTAGCGCTGATCACCTTCTCACGGCCTGGGCCGGCTGCGCGACAAAAAGGTCCATTGGGCCTCAGGTATATAAGGGGGAGACTGTAACTGGAAAGTGGAATCTCGACCCTCTCTCTGGTTGGCCTCTCTCTCCCACCCTATCAGCTAAAACCGAAAACTATTACCCTATTTTTACTCCACCGTATTGTAGCTCCATCGTACTCCATACTCCACCGCACTGTAGCCCCATCGTACTCCATCATACTCTATACCCTATTTTTACTCCACCGCAGTATAGCTCCATCGTGCTTCATACTCCACCGCCTTTTTCTCCCTATTTGTGAGTTGAGTACTAACTTGAGCGTCGGCTGGCAAGCCCGGGGTCACCCTTATGCCCCTCTTCTTTTTCAGGTTGGAGCTCAAGGCTGGACGGCGTCTGGCATGACAAGAGGCAGCCGGCGGGGAACGGGGAGAGAGGTCTCCAGGAGAGACGAGCTGGAGTTGGTTTCGTGTGAACCACTAATTGCTTCCTCGTGGAAAACCGAACGATCATAGTGGGTTGTTAAAATCATATCCCAAAAATCTCGGTTGTGCGTAAGTTTAAGCCATGAGGCGTCAACTAGGTTAAGTCATTAACTTGGATGTGTTGACTTGATAGAATCTTCACACATACGTGTTGACTTGGAGTCGTTAGCCATGAGGCATTGAGTCTGTAAATATGTATGTACTAGCAGGCTTTTGTATTTGTATTGTGTATGACCGGTCTTGTATATATGTATGTCGAAACTCAAAACCATGTATAGGGTTGCAACACGTAATGTATATGGACGTCGTTTGTAGGGATGTATCACGTTTTGTATGTAAGTAGGGTTATCACCTGTATTGTATGTGCATGTCATTTGGTATATATCATAATCAATTCGTTTATTAATTTTGCAAGCAATAGTTCAATGACGTAACAAATGTAGAATTAAAAAATAATATGTTATATAGAAATGATATGGATGAAACCTACACTCCCTTCGGTGATGGACAATCTCTTTGGGCTCATCTTAGTCATGATATGAAATTTCTCTTTCAACTTCTATGTCTTCTTCGACTTGGACTTGGGCCATCTCTTTGGCATTTACGTCTTCAAAGGTTGTACATTGGTACCTCATTAACTCCCTATAGAGGTCATTGTCTTTGTGGAGGCCTTGACGTAATGCTTCGACGGAAGTCAGGACATTGCAATTGAGGATCCCAACTTTTTCCCGATTGAATCGAGTCAAGTAGTCTCTTACCGTTCGTCGGTCCCCTATACAATCCGGTACAAGTCGCTAGACTATTTTTCAAGACACCGACCACTAGTGAACTGATGAATGAATATGTTTATTAAGTCGACGAAGAACTTAACAATTATGTTTGGTAAATTAGTGAACCATGCTAGGGCCAGACCTATCAGAGTCGACCCAAACCCTTTACATATGATGGCTCCTCACATCATCTTGGGGATTGAAAATGTCATCATCTTTTGCTTGTAAAAGGACATGTGGTTATTAGGATCTCCCGAATCATTGCAACGACATGTTCGAAACAATAATTTTTTGGGATCTCAAGCACAACAATATCTTCCACGAAGGGTGATTCCTCAAAGCTGTCGTTGAACTCTTTCTCGATGGGCAGCATGATGCCAGAGATTTGTGTGATCCTCTCGTCCATGGCTTTCGGTTGCTCCTGAATTTTCCACTCAATGACATTTTCCAAGTCAGATTGCATATCCAGGTCGAGTCTTATCACCTGGTCGTCTATGTTGTGAAGATGTCGTCGTTTGGAGTTTGAGACGTCGGGTCGTACCTTCGTTATTAAAGACACAATTTGAATGTTCGGTTGGGCTACCAAAGCGTCGACATGGGCATTTTGGGTAGTCTTCTTTGCGATTTGGATTTTTTTGCTCTTCATCTGTGTCTTGAAGCTTCCAACTGTACTTTTTTTTTTAAATTAAGAGATTTTTCTCAAAGAGTTGATTCCTTCTAAGAGCTTGGCCGTGGTGACTTTTCCATGTCCTTCTGACATAGTGATGGATTGAATGTGTTTGGAATGGCCAATTAGGTTATTTAGCTACTTGCTCCACATTGGGTGCAAATTATTTTGGACGAAAAAGATCGATCTATCTCAATCCGCTTAATTGAGGGATAAGATAGCTAAAGGGTATGGATCAACTTGAATAGATATAAACAAGCAATTACAAAATAATCATGTATATTCCTTGAGAGTACATGAGAGAGATGAGAGAATAGTTTTGATGAACGTCCATTTGGAAGAGAATGAGTAATTAGTTCATATTACAAGTAAAAAATAAAGACTTATTTATAGCTAAAAATATCCTAGGAATGTTCCAAAATATAATCGTTTCGTTGTGGTTGAAATTGTGGGTTAATAAAATCAAATCCCAAAAAACTTGGAGCATTTATAATAGATGCGGTGGATCTTGCTCAGTTGTTGCAAACAAGAAGTTGATTGTCGTGTCATCTTCCGAGTCGCCGGTCGTGTCATCTTAAATCATGTCCCAACAACTAGTATTTACCGATATTGATATGCTTTTCAAATATGGGTTTGTACACCTGGCCATGATAATTTGAGAGATATGGGACTAACGTTGGTTGAGTGGTCTTGCATGTGGTGGTGGTGGTGGTATATACGATATCGATTAGATTAATGCTTTTGTGTTGAGTCGTGAATGTGTTAGTGAGGGAGCGACAACACCACAACGAAAGTAAGTAAATAACATTCAATGGTAACAGAATAATTGTTTATAGAGAAAACTCAATTAATCAACAATTTGATCAAAAAAAAACTCTATCTCTAGGTGGTTAAGATTTGAAACGTCTACTTATGTTATTAATCAGATTACAAATAATCAAGCAAGTAAATGTATCAAATCTAGTCCAACACAATTTCTAGATCACCTAGACTTTTAATCAAGTGATTGTAACCTAACAACCTAAGTAAAACTCAACCCTAGATCAGAATAATCAAAGTTCGTACTTGATTTTTTTCTCTTTCCTTTTCTCTTCATAAGCTCCAAATTGCGTTGTCAATCTATGATAAGACTCAATGTATATATAGCCCTAGGAAAATATCTCATTTTCTATATTTAAACTCGGCCAACACATGCCTAATTAATAAAGATCTCATTTCATCTAATCTTATTACCATAAATACAAGACACTTTAAACACTTGTTCAAAATATATTGTTTTCATAAATAAGACTTAGCTAAATTCTATCTAATTCTTCAACCTTGTGGCTCTACACTTGTTAAATATCTTCTTTCCATATTTCCTTTCCCTTAAACCGAAGTTTCCAGCGCGTTTTCTCTTTGCTAACGCGACATTCCTACGTGTTGTTCCCTTTTATTTATTCTTCATATGCGGCGCACTGCTTTTTCAGTCTGTTTCATCCAGCGCCTTTGTTCTCTTGTTGTTGACTCTTTGTTCCTTAACTCTTTGTTTGGCTTCTTTGATATCCATTGTTTTCAACTTCGTTTAATCAACCTAAAACTCATAGGAACAAATATATCATAAAACCTAATGGTGTTTCTGTTGGGTTATGGAGCCTGATGGGCCCAATTAGGGTTTGTGTATTGGGCCTAATTAGGGTTTCGTCCCTTTTGCCTATTTAAACCTAATTGTTCATTGTAACCGTCATCACAAAAGATAGAAAACCCTGGCTTGGTAGTGCCCCCAGACGTAGTCATATTCTGTGACGAACTGGGTAAACAATTCGTGTGTTCTTTGTCTTGTTTTCTATTCGTTACTGCGTTCGAATCCTAACAACTGGTATCAGAGTTGGTTCTGGTGGTGACGATGGGAAGTGGAAAATCGCCGGTGGAGAAGTTCGATGGAACGGATTTCGGATTCTGGAAGATACAGATCGAGGATTATCTGTACGGTAAAGATTTGTACTTGCCGCTGGGCGAGAAGCCGGAGGACATGAAGGACGACGAGTGGAAGTTGCTGGACATGAAAGCAATGAGCGTGGTCCGCCTATCGCTGTCCAGGAACGTGGCGCATCACACGATCAAGGAAGAAACGACGAAGGGCATGCTGGAAATTCTTTTCGCGATGTATGAGAAACCCTCTGCAGTGAACAAGGTTCACCTGATGCGGCGACTATTCAATCTGCGGATGACGGAGAGTACAGCGGTGACCAATCACTTGAACGAGTTCAACATGACGATCGCACAACTGAGTTCAATTGAGATTGATTTCGAGGATGAGGTACAAGCCCTAATTCTGTTATCTTCTTTACCAGAGAGTTGGAGCGGGACAGTTACTGCTGTTAGTTCTTCGGCGGGGAAGGCAAAGATCAAGTTTGATGAAGTCAGGGATCTGATTATCAGCGAAGAAATTCGCAGGAAGGCGTCAGGTACTGCTTCGGGATCAGTCTTGAGTATGGGGAACATGGGCAGATTAGATTCTAAGAAGTCGAATCGTGGTAGATCGAAGTCAAGAGGGAAGGATAAACCTAAAGACAAGAGCAGGATCAAGTGTTGGAATTGTGATGAAAACGGTCATTACAAGAGTGAATGTAAGGCACCGTTAAAGGATAAATCAGAGAATTCAGCCAGTGAAGATATTGTAGATGCGTTGATTCTGAGCGATTCAACTACAGGAACCACTGCAGATGCATCGATTCTGAGCGCGAGCAGCCTATTGGAGTCTTGGGTGTTAGACTCTGGAGCTTCGTTTCACTCATGCAGCAGTGCTGATATATTGGAACGCTACACCTCTGGAGATTTTGGAAAAGTCTTTCTTGCTGATGATGAGGCTTTAAAAATCGTAGGGAAGGGTGATGTTCAGATCAAAGAACCGAATGGATCTGTGTTGCAGCTACATGGAGTAAGGCATATTCCTGGTTTAAAAAGAACCCTGCTTTCTATCGGACAGTTGGATGACGAGGGTTATGCAGTAACCTTCAACTGCAATAGCTGGAAGATAACCAAAGGAGCTATGGTGGTAGCTCGAGGAAAGAAGGAGGAGACATTGTACATGACTAGCAACGTCCGTGATAGCATTGCTGTTGCAGGAGTAAACTGTGATGCAAATTTGTGGCACTGTCATCTTGGCCACATGAGTCAGAAAGGGATGAAAGTGCTATGCTCGAAGGGTTTGCTGCCAGGTCTCAAATCTGTTGAAATCAGATTGTGTGAGGACTGTGTGCTCGGGAAACAGAAAATGGTGAGTTTTTCGAAGGGAGGCAGAACCTTGAGGAAGCAAAAGTTGGAGTTGGTCCACAATGACTTGTGGGGGCCAGCACATGTGACATCTCTGGGTGGAGCGTCATACTACATGACCTTCATTGACGACGCCACAAGAAAGGTATGAGTCTACTTTCTGAAGCAAAAGTCTGACGCCTTTGACTCTTTTAGAAAGTGGAAGGCCCTAGTAGAGACTGAGACAGGTCTTAAAGTGAAGTGTTTGAGATCTGATAATGGTGGGGAGTATGAGCTTTGTGAGTTCAAGGAGTTTTGCGCTGAGAATGGAATTCGCATGGAGAAAACCTTGAAAGGAACCCCTCAAGAGAACGGCGTAGCAGAACGTATGAACAAGACCTTGAATGAACGTGCCAGAAGCATGAGGCTGAAGTGTGGACTTCCGAAGATGTTCTGGGCGGATGCAGTTAACACTGCTGCATTCCTGATTAACCGAGGGCCATCAACTCCCTTGGAGAATGGCATTCCAGAAGAGGCTTGGAGTGGCAAAGCGGTAAATCTGTCCTTTCTTCGGATATTTGGGTGCGCTTCATATGTTCATATTGCTCATGTTGAGAGAAGCAAGCTGGATGCCAAGTCTATCAAATGCACGTTTATTGGTATGGTGGTGATGATTTCGGATACCGGTTTTGGGATGAGCAGAACAGGAAGGTTATTCGCAGTCGAGACATTGTGTTCATTGAGCAGGTGATGTACAAGGATAGTCTGGGTGTATCAGAAACAACTAGTTCTGGACCTGAGGTTGTGGAGTTAGACATCTCAAACTCGGGTGGGAGCAAGGTGGTTCGTAATGACCAGGAGGCTGTTGAGGAGGAGCCGAACACCCCAGTAATTCCGCTGCGGAGGTCCACCAGAGAACGTGGATCGCCTGATAGATTTTTGCCTTCAAACTACTATTTGTTGTTGACTGATGGTGGTGAGCCAGAGTGTTATGCAGAGGCATCTCGTGGAGAACATGTGAGCAAGTGGAAGCTCGCAATGGATGATGAGATGGATTCATTGATGACCAACGGAACCTGGGAACTAGTTGAGCTTCCAGAGGGCAAGAAGGCATTGCATAACAAGTGGGTTTACAGAATAAAGGAAGAGGCGAATGGAAGCAAGCGTTACAAGGCAAGGCTGGTTATGAAAGGATTTCAGCAGGAATACGGTATTGACTATATTGATGTTTTTACTCATGTGGTGAAACTGACTACTATATGTTTAGTGCTGAGTATGGTGGCTGCAGAGAACTTAGAGTTACAGCAGATGGATGTAAAAACGGCCTTTCTTCATGGGGACCTAGATGAAGACATCTACATGAAGCAACCTGAGGGCTACGTGTCAAAGGGTAACGCTGAGCTTGTGTGCAAGTTGAATAAGAGCTTGTATGGTTTGAAACAAGCTCTGAGGCAGTGGTATAAGAAGTTTGACAGATTCATGCATGACATTGAGTTCGTAAGGAGTGAAGCTGACCATTGTTGCTACTTCAAGAAGTTTGACAACGGCTACATCATATTGCTATTGTATGTTGATGACATGCTGATAGCAGGCTCGAGTGCTCGAGAAGTGAGCAAATTGATGGAGCAGTTATCTGAACGGTTTGCTATGAAGGATCTTGGAGATGCTAAGCAGATTCTGGGTATGCGGATTGATCGAATTAGGAAGGCTGGAAAGTTGTATCTATCACAGGCTGAGTACATCAAGAAGGTCTTGAAGAGATTTAGTATGCAAGATGCGAAGCCAACCAAAGTTCCTTTAGGTAGCCATTTCAAGCTATCTAATAGGGACTCACCTAAGAGTGAATAAGAGCGTGTCCAGATGCAGAGGACTCTATACGCTTTAGCAATTGGCAGTCTGATGTATGCAATGGTGTGTACAAGGCCAGACATTGCACATGCAGTGGGAGTTGTTAGTCGCTTCATGGGGAACCCTGGGAAGGAGCATTGGGAAGCTGTGAAATGGATCCTTAGATACTTGAGAGGTACCACTGAGCAAGCCTTGTGCTTTGAAGGCAAGGAAGTCGTGCTAGTAGGGTATGTGGATGCAGATTTGGCATTAAGTGACCTCGACAAGAGAAGGAGTACAACCGGGTATGTCTTTACATTGGGTGGTATTGCAGTCTCTTGGGCTTCTAAGCTGCATAAAGTTGTAGCCTTGTCTACTGCAGAAGCTGAGTATGTTGCAATGACTGAGGCTAGTAATGAGATGGTATGGTTATAGAATTTCTTGCGTGAGTTGGGAAAGGAGCAAGGGGACAACATTCTATACAGTGATAGTCAGAGTGCCATCCACTTGGCTAAGAATCCAGCATTTCACTCGAGGACTAAGCACATTGAGTTGAAGTATCACTACATACGACATCTCTTGGAAAGAAAGGTTTTGCAGTTGATGAAGATTAGAGGACTTGAGAATCCTGCAGACATACTGACTAAGGTTGTGACCTTAGAGAAGTTGAAGTTTTGCATGACTTCAACTGACCTTGGTAATTGAGTTGAAGTCCAGGCACTACTACCGGATATGGGTTGATGTTGAGGACGATTATGATTGGAATCAGTCTCCAGGTGGGAGATTGTTGGGTTATGGAGCTTGATGGGCCTAATTAGGGTTTGTGTATTGGGCCTAATTAGGGTTTCGTCCCTTTTGCCTATTTAAACCTAATTGTTCATTGTAACCGTCATCACAAAAGATAGAAAATCCTGGCTTGGTAGTGCCACCAGACGTAGTCATATTCTGTGACGAACTGGGTAAACAATTCGTATGTTTTTTGTCTTGTTTTCTATTCGTTACTGCGTTCGAATCCTAACAGTTTAACATCATCAAAACCAGAGGAAACAACATCGTTCAAACATTTTGGTCTTTTTCACAACGAGCTTCTCCCATCATCAAGTTATGGCTTATGATCTTTGTTTTTCTTATCTTTGTCAGATATTGGTCAGTTGTTATGTGAGCTCTTTGTGTTTGTGATCTTCTGGTCCTAAATTAGAGCTCGAGCCTTCTCAACAAGATTCTTATCATCGTTATAAATCCAAATTTCGGCATATGAAGTATAATTAAATGTATTATTTTATCGAGTTTGAATCCTATGTCGATCGTCTTAATCCATACTCGAATTATTCCAAACATTATGTACGATTTTATGCCATGGTTTTCATTTTTTCTCAAAAGTACGGATAAAGTATACCCTTCACAACCAATTCTTACTTGGTCTACTGATAAAGTGATATTAGATTCCCTAAGTGCTGTTTCGGAGTTTAGTTTTTGAATTTTCTTGACAACATGTACGAAGAAATTAGTATTAGAAGGGTGTCATTTGAAACGACGTCACAAATAATAATACACTCGGTTTTCGTGCGAAATGCGAAGCGATGTCGGCCGTATATTTTTTTATTTTATTTTTTTGGTCAACAATTTTTATTTTTTTTTCGTCCCCTGATTAACTTATATAGAAGGTTCACCAATAAGCTATTATCATTCATTTACTTGTGCACTGAAGTTTACAAATAAGTTCTAAATGTGCAAAGATATGTGTTTGAACATGAACATATTATATGTGAACTTGACATCATAAAATAATGAACATTCAGTACTTATATGTGAACGTCAATAATTGTCTATTCCTGAACTGTCAGAGACGAAAAAGAAAAAAAAACTCTTAACGTCCTCTGATCATTCTGGAATAACCTATATAAAAAGTTCACAAATAAGCTCTTAACGTTCACTTATTTGTGCACTGAAGTTCACAAATAAGCACTAAATGTGCAAAGACATGTGTTTGAACATGATCATATTATATGTGAACCTTACGGTATAAAACAATGAACATGTAATACTTATATGTAAACGTCAATAATTGTCTATATCAAAACGATCAAAGACGAAAAATATATAAAAAAAATTGTTGGCTGAAAAAAAAAAAAAAGTTCACCGTATTTACGGTTATGTCACCGCGTCTATTTACTCTTTTTCATTCTTTTAATCTCAGTCCTCCATCTCCTTAATCCAATGGCCCATAATATTTCACATATTGTATCATAAGGACCAAATATATGGAAAACTCAATCTCATGATATGTATAGTTGGTGTCTCAACATCTAAAACATTTGGTCTGGACTCTGTAGGTAGAACGATACTCACCGATCGATCGAATATAGAAGTCAAAGGTAAGGCAAAAAAATATTAATACACATCATGATATGTATAGTAGTACGAGAATTAAAATTATTTAAAGTACCCATTTTTTGAAGTGGATTTTCACGCATGTACGTTTCCCCTCATGCCAAATACTCTTCTAGTACTCCTTAGTATACACAGATACGTTTCTTTAATAAAGCTTTTATGCAACCTACCTAACTACCAATTTGTGTAATTAAGCATCAACGGTATTCGGGGGCGGAGCTACTTGAGGCTATAGCCCCCGCTGAAAAAAAAAAAAAACTTTTTTTTAAAAAAAAAAAAAAAATTAATTTTTTTTACCCTTATTTAATCTTAAAATATAATTTCAGTCAGTCTTAATAAATTTAAGCCATGAAAATAAAATTACCTTAAATTTTCTCCCTTCATCTCATTTGAAAATGCAATTTCAGCCAATCCTAACAGATTTAAGTCAAAAAAATAAAATTACTTAAGTTTTTTTCCCTCATTTCATGTGAAAATTACCTTAAGCTTCATAAAAAAATTAAAATTGATTTTTGCGAAATAAGATTTAAGTCACGTTGGATTTAAGCCACACAATATTTTTATCGTGCAGGATTTTAGCCCCCTCTGGGGTAAAATCCTGGCTCCGCCCCTGCTGGTATCTATATTATGAATCATGAAAACAACTTGCTGAAAGTCTTTCTGATTAAAAAATTTGGTTAAAATATTAATCCCATATCTAAAGTCGAGATCTAAGAAAACCTAATATATAAGATTGGTGACTACTTTTCTAATAGCAAGATGATTTTAGGATGACATTTCACGGTTTTGTCTGTGTATATGCGTCCCTATGTGCACGACCCATAGTTTACCTATGTAACTATCGAGCCAAAGACTTTATCATTTTATCAAAGATAATCCGGTCCTGGGTCATTTTCATGGTTTATTTGAGGTGTGATAGGCGAACTCTACCCTCTAGTATTCTATCTATCCGGTCGTCCAGTAATCTATCTACCCACATTTGAAGCATAAACATATCTAAGCACAATATATAAGGTTGATAAACTATTTTTTCTATCGCTAATTAATCTTTAGATGAAACCTCACAAAATTTACATATTAGAATTGTCTGCACATGTGTGCCTCTTATATGTACAAAACCCCTATTAACTATATATCTATCAGCCCACAAACTTCAACAAAGATAAACTTGTTAAAAGTCTGGCGATTAATCCATGTACGTGAATCACGTGATCATATAATTCTTTAGTTTATAAGATAAATTACTAAATTCTTTTACTTGATTTCATTTTAAACGTGATTTTAACATATACGGTCCAACATTAGCAAAATGTCAAAGCTCAATAATATAATTAAATATACTTGTCAATCTGGACGAGTGAAGTAGTCTCGGGTTGATCAGGTCAAGAAGAATTTAACTTACCTAATATCAACAGCGCAATGCAAATGAAACTTCTATAGAAATTAATTACGAAACCAGATAACATGTGGGTTCGCATTATCATTGAAAAATACCTAAGACACACCCATATCTTTTCTTATGATAAAAGAAATACAGAGTCTTGGCAATTCTCTAGACTTCTTCAAATTCGACACTTATTCAAAAAGGGTGTTCTTTGGCAAATTGGTGACGGTACACAAGTTACATTTTTGACCGACCATTGGCTTCTAGACTGTATCTTAACTCCTTACTCAGATTGACATGACCTTAATACTCTTGTTTCGGATTTTATAACTACTGATATGAATTGGGATATTGCGAAGCTTCAACTTATTCTACCAGCTCATATTATTGCTAAAATTCTACATGTATATTTGCCACGTATACACATATCGGATAAACTTATATGAAGACCTTCTCCGTTAAAAGTGTCAGATCGTTAATTGATAATAATTTGTGCCTTGGTTCTCAACCTAATTTCCCTTCCTGGATTTGGAATGAAAATATTGCACCAAAATTAAAAATTTTGTATGGAAAGCACTCTCAGACTCACTACCTACTATTGAACGTCTCAACAGGATTTACTCTAGAGTACCATCACAATGATTTCTTTGTAATATGGCTACCGAAAATTCAAATCACTTATTTTTTGAATGTCCTTTTACTGTTAACCTAATACAACAACTATAGCTATATACATGACATTCTTTTACTTTCCAATCAGGTTCAGATTTCTGGACAAACATGAGCTATTTCCGAAAGAATAACTCTAATATACAACTTATTCTCTTCCTCTGGTGGAACATATGGAAACACATAAATTTTTTAATATTTAGAAACACACAAACACATACTCCTAATCTTATCAACACAATGTTAATCCAACATAAAGATTGGTTTGTTTCACCTCCTGCTACTACAATCAACAAAAGAAAAAGATTTGCAAGGTGTTGGACTAAACCTGTTGAACCATGGATAAAATTAAACTTCGATGCTTCAGTCAAGGACAATTCCCCTTGCCATATCGATATCATATTTGGAATCATTTTATGGAAGTGGTCTTCTTAGATCGCGAGTAGTTTATCTGCTCCTATGCACTTAAAGTTGAGGCTCTTGCAGCCTTATAAGGTATTCGTCGGGCAATCTCCCTTAACGTCGAGTTCTTAAGGATGGAGGGAGACAATCTTACTGTCATTAAGTCTATTAGAGGTATCTGGAAGATCCATGGGAAATTAGACATATTATCTCTAACAAATTAATGCTCTCCCATAGTTTTTGTGGTTTTAGGTTAGCCACTGCTATAGGGAAAACAACATAGCAATAGATTTCTTGGCTACCAACAACATCTATCCTTTTTTGTTTCGAATAACTTTAATGAAGATTATTTCACCTCATCTTCAACATCAACAGTTACAACAATCACATTCTCAACTTTTTAACTGTAACTCTAGTTTTCAGTTAGCTTGCAAGAAGCTTGTAAAAATCATCCATTGTGATGATTTAGGTATTCCTACCTCTTTGTAAGGATACCTTCTGTCTGCCATATAAAATAAAAAAAAGAATTTAACTTACAGAATATAATATTAAACTAAATCAATTGAGTCAATTTGCAAGATCTGAAAATTTAAATTGAAACCTTTTGAGTTTGGTACTTGTACATATTGTATCCCACATCTTAAGATGGAGTCTAAATATAACAAGTATGTATATATATAAGATAGGTGGACTATTATTGTGATTATAGGATAGAATTCGCGACCTAGTGAGTTTATGTATTAGGTTTTATGGTAGTTTACGCTTAGACTGACACGTTTCCTTGTTATCGCCCACATGAATATTTAACATAGTATTAGAGCGGCTACCGCTTTGTGTCCATTTCTATACTTTTTAAGATTAGCCGTCACTATGACGAGATATAGACTAGCTGATTGGATTTGTTGGCTTTAAGACATTGTTTGTGTTTAGCCTGTCACGATGATATGACATCGATTAGTTCAAGAGTGTAAAGATTGTATTATACATCTGAAATTGGGAATTGAGCATGACTAGCATATGAGATTGGTCGCCTATTCCATCTATTTCCAATTGACTTTAGTATAGAACTCTACTAAACTTATGTATTGAGATTTATATATGGCTTGCGTTCGGACTGACACGTTTCTTCGTTTACCCGCCAAACTAGACTTTAACGATACATATACAGTCAATTTATTTATGAGCGCAGGCAGTTCGTATTACATCAATTTATGTATTAAACTTTATTAATTTTTAGAAGATTAATGAACATGAAATAGTGGGCAGATGCTTAATTCTCGTGTAACAATATCTTTCTTTTAGTATTGTATTTAGAAATTGGCTATACTAGCAAAGGTACCTGTGCTACGCACGGTTTTTATTATAAAAAATTATATTGTGTATTCTATGTTTATTGATATAATTATATTTTCTTATGTTAATTTTATAGCTTTTTATTTATGATGCATTTTTTCTTATATATGGTTAAAGTTTTAAAATATGTTTATTACATATATGGCATATCATCTTTAATATATTTTCTACAGTTTTTAGTTAACTTTGTCTCTCATAGACATATAACAATTTGAGTTTTATATTATTTGTGACTTCCCGTTAGTTGAAATTGTTCAATAGAAATTATTGATATATATGCACGACTAAGAAAAATGTAAAAATTGAGGCTCATTATTTGTACTCTAACCTTAATTTAAAATTCAAAACTACCATTAAACAATTAAGCTAAATTACATACTTATATTTGGAATAAAATGTTAAGAAAATAAGAACTACTATTTCAAATGCATTGATTATTTGCTTTTTAAAGCATTATTCCTACATACATGGGAACAAATTGTGTGGATCAATTTGTCCTTCTAGCTAATATGGAGGAGCTTGGTGGAACTTGAAAAAAGGACTGAACCACAATCTAACAATGCATTTCGTATATGTCATTTTTTTGTCAATGAGAATATGAGATTAAGTTGTGCTACGATTACACAATTAATTGCATATTTTAAATAAATATAGTGTTAATGTTAAAATAGTAATCATAGGCCATAATTATTGGTCTTGCGATAAATTTTTCTAATAAAACCAAATAACCAATGCTCCAATGTTCTTAATAATAAATACAATTAATTAACTCAACTATCGTAGCTATAGTTTGTTTGAAGAATAATACATTGGAATCTAAAAAAAATAAATATTAAAATAGAAAATAATAGTATAATTTTTTAATTTCATCCATCATGATATTCTGAAAAGCTAGAATTTTATGTAGTTATACTGATAACCATAATATAAGTGGATAATTGTAAAAACAAAAGGAAAATCATCTTATATTACCAGCTGAGTTACTAATAAGGATAGTCCCGCATTGTTTTAATCATTCAGCAATGCCATTTTTTTTGCTTGTTTCTGTTACAGTACTAACTAATATATGACACAAGATGTAAAGATAGTAAAATGTGTTTTGTCTATTGGATTATTATAACCTAATTTACAATAACATATAAGAAAACGAAAATCAAGATTGTATATCTTATTAGCTAATTTCCGAATGATTAGTGGATATAGTTTATAGCATCAACATCTTGGCCACAAAGCTAATCGAGAGCTTCTTCCATCTCCATGATAGTTTTTTTATCAGAGGCTTAATTCAATGAAAATTTCCTTTTTAGACCAATCAGAGTATTGAAAATGCTTATAAAATCAATAAGATTGGCCATACATAAAGATAATAGAGATACTTTTCCATCTCGACTAGAAATCGGAGCTCGTGCTTCGCACGGGCCATTTGCGTGTATATAGTATCACGATATAATAAAGAGTTTGTAATATGTTTTTTTTTGGTTTTGTTTGTAATGTGATATATATATATTCTTTGTTACGTATACAAATGTTATATGTAATTATGTTAGGTATTAGATGTCTTTTTTTTGTGATAATCTGTTCAGGAATAAAATTACACTTTGTAGTAAATTAAAATTCCGTGTTTGTAGGGATATGTTTTTTCGTAAAAACAAATTCCTGTAATTTGTAGTTAATAATAAGCATGCATTTTTTGTGCACTAAATGTGGTAATTAAATATCCTAAGTATTTCATTTTTGGTATGAAACCAATTTTAGAGTATTAAACATGTTTAATATGAAGTAGTGAAATAATAGTTAAGAAATAAAGCAACCGTAACTTTTAAAAAGTTTAATCTTTATGCTAAAATACACCATATCGTGTAAAACTATTGCAAATAAGGTCTCTTGCATTTCTTTTAAACTTATATTTAAGTAGTCAGTTGTGTTTTTTTAAGTTATATTTTAGCTATTGATGTATATATGTAATAGGGAAATGGTCATTTTCGTAAACCCTTATTTTTTTTTGATGTCATCTTTATTTATTCGAATCTTTGTCATAAAATAGACCACTGTCTCTTTTTTACATTTTAGCACTGTAATAATAAAGACAATGTCCTTTTTTTCCGTCATTCAATGAACCCAATTGTCACAAAAATCTTGCTTAATTCTCTCATATTCGACCATGCCACCTGCCACACATAGCCTCAGCGCATTGGATTACATTTTTTTTAGCAAGGCGAAAGCTAATAAACGTTTAAGTCTAAAAAAGAGTGTATCACTGTAATTAAGTATCTTCCCGAGTAGAATGACTTGAATTAATAATGCTTGATTTTTTAAAATATTTAAGTGATAATTGAACACTATCTAAATAGCAATATTTGTAGTAGAAATTTGAGAATGAGACTTCTAATCAGATATCCCTCTTCTAAATAATGAAATACTTATATGGATAGTTGTACGAAAATATTTGTAATTACATATTAAATCGTAAATAAAGAATAAGAAGGGAAAGGGACTCCCTCCTCCTCCGGTGAGCATCACTCGATGATAACATATTTCTCTAATTTTATATATATTTTAATCATCAAACACAGCAGCTCTTTTTCACACTCTCTTCCTCCATCTACTGATTCCTCTGCTTTTTTCTCATCCCTAAAATTAAAATTCCTCCAAAAAACTCCCATCAAATTATGAATTGTGAATGCTCTGCTATTGTTCCACTCACTCACCTGAAAAATATTTATCCTTCTCGTTGATATCACCATGAAATGAAGAGAAAAGGGTAATAAATTACTAGCAGGAAAGGGGATTTCAATACCTTTGTACTTGGTAAGCTCCTAACTATCTTGCTCGCAGTAAAGCTTTCATGGTCGCCATGATTAAAGTATGTATGCGTCTTAAGTTCCAGGAGGTGATATGTATTTGTGAGGAAATGGATTTCCTCGGGGAGAACGCATCCTACATCAAAGACCCACCAAGGGAGTAGGAAGGTAATTTAAGGGAGTAAGAAGGTAATTTAAGTAACATCAAAGACCACTTTCCTTGCTCATGCCTATGGCAGACCTTAATACTTCCCAGAGAATGATTCGACTCATTTCACAACTCTCAATTGGTACACATATGTGTTCTAACCTAGCTAAAGCCAACAATCTTATGTGCATTTGTTCTTTGTTCATGCTGTTGTGATGCAACATTTTTTTTTGTATGAAAAGATACCCTTACATTTTGATATAACCTGGGTTGGTACTTGGTAGGAAAAGTATGCACCATTCCCATATTAAAGATTTTTATAAGAAATGTGTCAAAAAACTGGAAGGGTAGAACTGTGGTAGAAGGATGACAAAAGATACATTACTCAGGTACAAAGGGGGTGTAATTTTGTTTGTGTTCTATTATTTATTGTTCATTTCAGTAGGCAGGTTTTCTTAGCCTTTCACTAATAACAATACAAAGTAGTATAGTTTGAACCTCTCCACTCTTTCACATGCATGCCAGGCAGGATGAGGACGTAGTTGGATTGTGCGCTAGCATTTCTCTCGACAAACTCATGGCATAGGCTGCCCCACAACGTCACTCGTATCTGTTTGCCTCTGCAAAGATTGGAAGGTAAACATTTCTACATTTTAGTGAGTAGTAATCTAACAATCATAAAGTAATCAAAATTCAATATAGTCATTCAAGACAAACATGGTAGGTAAGAGCATTTGCTGGAAGGACAAATCTCATTTCATTATTTAAGCGTCCATGTAAAGGAAAATTTTATATTTCTTGAAAAACAAATCCATCTAAACGCTAAGAATTGAATACCAGATTAGTTTACATATGTTTATAAATCAAATGTTGCTACACGTGTCCTTTTTTGGTGGTGATATGGTCTAAAACTCATTATGGTAGTGGTTAAGTACAATGTGGCTTATTTCTCATGAATGGGTATGTTAATTAGTTCTTTTTTTTCTATTGGCAGAGAATTACTGGTAGATTTCTATAACACAAATAATGCACAGGAACAAAATCAGATAATTATTTTCAGGTATTATAGAGTAACTATATTGCAGAGGGAAGCGATAATAAACTCTTAAAAGAAATATGATCATAGAAATAGTTGCTTTTCTAAAACTGTCATTTTATTCAATTTTCAAGGCAATCAGTGATGATTTTGACAAAATCACTTATGCATACACACAATAAATCTCAAAAGAAAGGTCAACAAAGCAACAATGATATTTACACCACATTATATCTTATGTTGCTTAACAAAAACTAACCACAGAATAGACAGTTAGCACCTTATCATCAATAACTTTCCTTTACTCTGCACTATATTGCAAAAGGTGTAAGCAAGTCATGAGAAAAATAATCCCACTTGGTAATGAGAACTAATAAGCACACAATCATCTCACTACTCTAGGGGATCGGTAGTCAAAGCTTGTCCAATGTGGAAATGTCCATTTTATTAGAATTAAAATGATGCAGAAATAAACATCAATTTGAGGTCACATGAGTTAACACAAGGTTCCATCTTGTATTGACAAGTTTCTATTTTGAATGAATGAGACTACAACACACAAACAGCAAAGAGAAACGAGGGAAATTTAACAACCAAGGCTCAAGCCTACACTGAAGATGCATCACATTGATTGAAAATTTAACATATATCCACTAATTGTATCTATATATACGCTGACTAAACTCAATCGAGTCTTCTCCCTATTCAGCTTGTACACTAAGTATTATAAATTATTTTGGACATTTTTTCCCAGCAGAGACTAGTTTTGAGAACTATCTAGCTTCTTCTGCATGTAGAGCAAAACATCCAAAAGTAAAGCGTAATAAATAATTGCCAAGATAAATTGAGTAACAACTATTCAGCTTCAAACTGACCTTTATGATGTAATTCTCTACCTGTAGAGATATAATGAAATTTGTAAAAGGTGAGAAACAGAAACCAGTAACAAGAAAAACACGTAGTAGTCTAGTCCATAGTAAGAATAGATATTTGAACTCCTTCAAAGCAAATTACAAAAGTACAACAGAAGATGAATTGGAACAACGATTGCACGTTACCTGTGAG
Source organism: Rheum nobile (assembly GCA_027886185.1). Classification (NCBI taxonomy): domain Eukaryota; kingdom Viridiplantae; phylum Streptophyta; class Magnoliopsida; order Caryophyllales; family Polygonaceae; genus Rheum; species Rheum nobile. Next base: position 4,069,470 of record WOAB01000511.1, read on the forward strand.
GCTGTAGAGAATGAAGGATGTTAAAGCACCAGTGGTCATGGTTCCATTGATGGTCAAGGTAGCTCCATATATCACCACTACGATGACTGACAAAGTAGATGCTGCATTGAACCTTCCAGAGAATAGACCCACTACTTTCTGCAAAAGATCATGCCAAAATGTTGGAAAGGGCATTTAAATAGATTTGCAGTACTACAGCATAACTTACAGCTTGTTTGAGTCCAAGGCTTAGTGTCTCATGCACTTGGTCAGAGTAGCGCTCTATCTCGTAATCTTCTTCAGCAAAGGATCTTACTGTGCGGATAAAACCGAAAGATTCCTGAACGTGAGAAAATATTTTGTGTGAATTCTATTGCTGCATAAAGTTTGTTCACAATAATTATTAAATATGGCCCTAAAACTTCTACATTGTTTGGAAAGTATTGAATGAATCATGCATTAATTATGTGTTTCTGTTGTGATTCTTATAGCTTCATGTTGTCTTTTCAAGAACTACAACATTTTTCTCTGTGCAGATGTGTACCAACTTCTAACAATATCAAAATCCAGATTAAAGAAGCACCAAAAGTTGCCCCTTTTAAAGGTAATAAATTAGTGAACTATGACTAAAACAGAGCTGTTGAAGTAAGAAAAAGCCAAAAGGCAAGACAAATAAGAGATAACCTTTCTAAGGGAAGCTTAAGCACTATAACAAACTTGAAATTTAGAATGGTAAGAAAAAATCTCAGAAATTGAAGAGGCAGCTGCGGCTGCAGCCTGTGTCTTATGAGACAAGTCACGAAGAAAACGACCAAATTTATGAACAACCACCGAAATTGCAGGCACAACGGCCAAAGCCAACACTAACAACCTGACAACCACATTGCATTGTGTTCCATTAAACATGCCGGACTTAAAATGATGTGGCAGATTGCATATAATTAATCGACTTCAATCATATAAGAAAACTTAATTAAGGGTAGAAGTCTAAGACTGAACTAATTCACATGGGATGAGCTTTAAAAAAACATGTAAATTTATGTACACTCTGCTTGAGTCGACTGGGGAGGGGGAATGCACAGATCGTAGAAGCGGTTGTGCTGTAGAAAACTGGTAAATTTCAGCAACACAGTAAATGATTTCCATGTTCGGTTTGTAGTTTATATTTATATATTTATGTAATAGAGAATCAACTTTCAAGGGTTTTTTACATGCAAATATTTTATGCAAACAAAATTCAGCATGTTATATGAAATGAAGTCAGTCCAATTAACTTTGATATCATAAATTCATCCCCTTCAGTAATTCTCAGATTAAAAAAATGCACCAAATCCACTCAATTTCGCCCCAATTCCCCCGAAGCCTACCCAATCTAAGATAACTTATTCCCCAATTATTTTGACCGACAAGCCTTTAACAAATTAAAAATCAGACTAAAAGGGTTGCCATGTAGGATGAATACATATAGGCCAGCCTAACACACAAGCAGTCTAATGGTGTTCAAAATGGATCTTAGCCAATACGACCTTTAATGCAACATTTTCAAAATGTTTGGGACTTCAAATAGCAAATTTTTAAGTTTAGGGAATATGATATGATCATCTAAAAAGTTGAGGACCAAAAATGCATATTACCCAAATTATCAATCATATATTTGTGGTAGAAAGAGGATGCAAAAAACATAGAAGTTAGCTTACAATTAGACCAGCTAAGTCCAACTCATGAACCTCGTTGATGAGAATCATTGCAGCCAAGCCACAAAAGGTATAGCTATTACAAGGTACACAAAAGCAGGCATGTTTAAAAGATAAATGGCAGATATAAATCTACTGAAAAAACAGGTCAATATCGGTCACTTGCAACATACCTGCCATGAGATTCTGAACCAGGCTCACCACCAATGCCACCTTCAAAAGTTTGACAGCTGGAAAAGCAAGGGAAAAGTTATAATATGTATAATTTATGGTAAATGAAAAGGCAAGCATGAAAAAGACAAACCTTATAATATAATTTCCAACATTTCTGACCAATTCATCATCCAAGATGTTCAACATACTTGCAACCTAATCAACACAAAACAACCAAATACAACTCTAAAAGAGAGAAATCATACCACAAGGACTTGTCAAGAGGGCTCTTCGGTGCAAGATTGGGGAGAGAAGATGGCCACCGGCGGCACAGGGCAACGAAGACCACCTTTGAGCGAAACAATACTACCAAAGAATTCATACCTAGAAAAGATCGAAAGACAAATTATAAGAGCTTGAAAATTGGGGGTTGAAATAAAGTTGAAGAGAGATGATCAACACTATTTTATAGTGCTTATCTAGGAGTTGTTACCGGTGTTTAGGGTGCCATTTGTAGGGATTTAGAGCACAACTGTGGAGTAGGGAGTTGGAGAGTAGAAGTGTAGATATGGTGGTTTGGAGGAGATTAAATGAAGATATATTGAAGGGAGAAGGAAGCCACCCAAGAAGACGAAGTATAGACCTAGTCGGGTCTATAGAAGCCGCGGAGAAAAGCCAGAAAAGGGCCTGCACGGTTAGCTGCACGGTTTGCTAACCGTGCAGGATATTCGAGAGCACAACCTGAAGAATTGCCAATTTCCGCGGTCGCGGAAATTGTTCCGCGCCCGCGGAAAATCCTTCCAGCGAACAGGTCGAGAGCATCGATGATATTTCCGCGACCGCGGAATCTGATCCGCGACCGCGGAAACACACGGAGGCGGGACACTGAGAATTTCCGAAGTTTTGTTTCTTTTTACCTTTTCGATTTTCTTTCTTTTATTTTATTCCGAAATTTATATTTTATTTCCTTTTAGACTACTTTCGTTATCTTTTCCCTTTCGTTTTAGGGTTAGGTTATTTAACCTAGTTTCCCATTCATTGTTCATTGTCAAGTTTTACATTCAGCATCGTTGTTTCCATTCAGTTTTCCCTTTGAAGTTTATTTTGTTTTCCAAGACTATGAGGAGCTAAGCAGCCTTTTGCTTAGTCCGACAATTGAAGCTTTTCGTATGACTTGATTGTGAGGTTACTTCTCTATTTCTTATTCCTTTGGATTATATCTTTTCTCTTGAGCATATTCCTATTGATTGTTATTGATTTGACTAGATTAATCACCTAGTTGATATTAGTAATTGTCTATTGCTAGGGTTTGGATATTTAGGGTTGAGATTCCTTATCTATTGTAGCACCCATGATATTCTAGGACTGGTAGGACTAGTTTATTATGAAAGAGATTTGATTATATGTTAAATACTGCGGGTTGTGGTGTTGCATATATCCTGGCTAATTCCTATGCTTCTTGCTGCTATTAAATTAAATCCTGAAGGTTGGTAGGGATTGTTTGATAGTTAGGGTTATTAGGACTGGTTGGACTATTAACTAATTCAGAATAGGGACAAGAATAACCAAAGGAAAGGAATAGAGATAACCTAGGATCGATCATTCATATGAAAAGTGGATATTTGTTTGGCTAAGTGTTTCCCTTTTATTGAATACAAACTCTTTTCTTTGTTTGCTTTGTTTACTTGTTCAACAATCAACAACCAAAACCCTCCCTTGTTACTTTGCATGCTAATCAACATAAAGAGAAAACAACTCCTCCCTGTGGGATTCGACCCTTACTTGCCTATTCTACTAGTTTAGGTTTGTTTAGGATTATTTTGACCAGGTAACACGACTAAAACCTGTCCGTCAAATTGGCGCCGTTGCCGGGGAGACAAGTTTTGTTTTTCTTTTTGTGTGTGTGTTTTTGTGTGGACCTATCTTACGGTCCACACCCGTGCTACTGATTTCTTTTTATTTTCTTTTCTTTTTTTGAATTTGATACAAAGATGGATAGATTTTCCCATTTCCGGCAGGAGCCTCAATATGACCCGTACTCCTACGCATACACTCCAGGGTGGAGAGATCACCCCAATTCGAGTTATGGGAATCAGCACTACCCTCTATATAGTCATGACTACCAGGAGTTCTACCCGGGGCCACAGTCGTTCTATCAACAGGGCACTCCACAGCAGTACAGTCCAGCCTACGAGCATAGACCACCGGTGTCCAATCCAAGTTCCTTCGATCTGCTTACGCAAAGCATCCAGAACCTGGAGAATCAGACTAGGCAAACGGATCAAGCATTAAGCAGATTGAAGGCCATGGCGTCGTCCAATACCCAGAACTTGGAGAGTCAGATGGAGCAAATGGTTCAAGCGGTGGGCAGAATGGAAGCCATGGCGTCAGCAACACCGCTATCTCACCCAATAGTGCACCCGAGAGAGGATGTCTTTTTAATGACCCTGTGAAGTACTGAAGAGTTGCTTGTCGCCCCCTTAGCTGAAAGGGAAGAACAAATTAGTGAGACGGGTGCAGAATACAGTGAGATGTTTGCAGAAGAGAACCCGAGACCGCGTGAGGTGTACCTTGACCACTGTCCAACCACTAAGGAGATGGGCATTCTAGACGATATTTTGGACCGCGAGGTGCTGTCTGAAGAAGAGTATTTTTTGGGACTAGAGGAATTCAGCGACCACGAGGAGGAGAGCCTCGACCACGGCTTGAACACTGGCGAGGAGAATGAAGAAATCGGCGATATTCCGCGACCGCGGCCAGAATTCCGCGATCGCGGAATAATCCACCACGAAGAGGACAAAGTCGAGAGTTTTCCGCGACCGCGGCCTGAATTCCGCGATCGCGGAAAATGAGCTGAAGACGGCGAGCTGCTCGACAATATTCCGTGCCCGCGGCCACCAATCCGCGACCGCAGAAATGCTCCAGATGCGTCTGTTCCTCTCGAAAATGCCCCGGCAGCCCCCGACCCTCTCGCGGATGCCTATGATGAGTATGTGCGCCTCAACTCCTCTCCACTTGTTTCGCTGCACCCCATCACACCCTTCCCTGAGGCATTACAGGATACTCGAAGGCTGAAGGGCAACAATGAGATCTATGAAGCCTTCAGTAACTGCGCAGAAACCGTTCCTTTGGTCATACTGGCAAATAGCATCCCTCGCTACAAGGAATTTTTAAAGGTGCTGCACAAGATCAAAAAGAAGCCGAAGGGGAAGCAAAAGAAGGGAGCTAGGATTCAAACAACAAATTTCTCTACGCTGGATACGGGGCAGGACAAGCATGAAGCCCCTGAAATGCTGGGTAGGCCGTTTCTAAAGATGGCCAGTGCAATCATGGATGAAAACAGCGGTTCACCCATCATGAAGTGCAGGAGACTGGGGGTAAAGCTCAACATAGAGCATACAAAGAGGCATCCCCCTGATATAGACCCTAGGAGTTCAGTTGTTGTGAGCAACCCGAGTTGATGTGGAAGAGTACAATGTCGAGCCAACGACAATAACTAAGGCGTTGTCCGGGAGGCAACCCGAGGTATGTTTTTCTTTCTTATTTTCCATTCCTTGTTTTTAGTTGCTTTGTGTTATTTTGTTTTTGCTTTTGCTTTTGTTTTCGTTTTAGACTAACCTGCAGGACAGAGACCCGAACCATATTAAAGACGGTGTGAACCACCAATGTAAGTCATCCTAGTTCCCTGCATTCGGAAAAAAAAAATCGAAAAAAAAAAAAATCGAAAAAAAAAAAATCAACCGAGGGCCAGCTGTCCAGGAGTTTCCATGAAGAGAGGGTGCGTATCATGTTGTCAAGGAGGAGACATTAACCCCACATTTTTATTTGGCAACGATGATGGACCTACAATTGACAGCTAAGGAGGAGAAATACCAAGGCCCACACCACGATTACATCTGGGCCTATTTTTTGTGTTCGTTAAAGGCCATGCAACCCCGTTCCCTTAATTTACAACTTCTCACCACAGTGGTTCCTTTTGGTTGTATGGTAGGAGTTGATTGAGTTGAAGGCCGTGCAACCCTGATTTCTTTGATGACCACTACACACCACGGTGGATCCCTTTTGGTTGCATGGTAGAGTTGGGTTTGAAGACGCCCGCGCAACACCAGAGACATGTGCTTTCATTGATGTACCGCCAGCAACAACGTTCCAGTCCAAGCAAACTCAGCGACGTTATGAGTACTTTTCCACTTTTCCCTGTGCTTTATTCTTTTTGTCTTTCATTACATTGAGGACAATGCAATGTTTAAGCATGGAGGAGGATTCTATACTTGCTATGTCGTTGAGGAGAAAAATAAAGAAAATGAAAAAAGCCAAAAATTGAAAAAAAAAGGCAAAAATAGAAATCCTGGGATAAGTCAAAAACCTGAAAGAGCGGCTTAGGTAATAAGCAGGTGGCTTGGACCAGCATTAGGCTGGGGTAATATGAAATCAAGAGTGATGTGAGTTATATGTGAGCCCATCTATTGAAAAATGAAATGAGTGGCTTGGTAAAAACCCAAAAGGGCGCCTTGGCAAAATGAGTGAAAAGAAGAAGAGTGATTATTAGGAATCATCATTTTACCTGGCGTGGTGACATAAGAAGAGGTGATATAAGGAGGTTTCGGGTAGGTCACTCTGGAGCGATAAGAAGATAGATGGAGGTTAGGATTAGATTTTATTCACTCTATGGTGTTCGGGATAAGCTTGGGGGAAGTACTTTGCTTTCCTTTTAGCTTGGTTGTGTGTGGTGTTGCTTGGTGTTGAGTTATGTGTTATTGTATGTTGTGCTGTGCTTATTGTATTGGTGCCTGGAGTTTATTGTTAGGTGAAATTCTTAGAGGAGATGATTTTTCTATGCTTCCTGAGACCTTGGGGATTTGATTAGAGGAGTAGGTTTATCTTAGCTTACTCGAGGACGAGCAAGGTTTAAACATGGGGGATTTGATCAGCACTATTTTATAGTGCTTATCTAGGAGTTGTTACCGGTGTTTAGGGTGCCATTTGTAGGGATTTAGAGCACACCTGTGGAGTAGGGAGTTGGAGAGTAGAAGTGTAGATATGGTGGTTTGGAGGAGATTAATTGAAGATAAATTGAAGGGAGAAGGAAGCGACCCAAGAAGACGAAGTATAGACCCAGTCGGGTCTACAGAAGCTGCGGAGAAAAGCCAGAAAAGGGTATGCACGGTTAGCTGCACGGTTTGCTAACCATGCAGGATGTTCGAGAGCACAACGTGAAGAATTGCCATTTTCTGCGGTCGCAGAAATTGTTCCGCGCCCGCGGAAAATCCTTCCAGCGAACAGGTCGAGAGCATCGATGATATTTCCGCGACCGCGAAATCTGATCCGCGACCGCGGAAACACACGGAGGCGGGACGCTGAGAATTTTCGAAGTTTTGTTTCTTTTTTCCTTTTCGATTTTCTTTCTTTTATTTTATTCCGAACTTTATATTTTATTTCCTTTTAGACTACTTTCGTTATATTTTCCCTTTCGTTTTAGGGTTAGGTTATTTAACCTAGTTTCCCATTCATTGTTCATTGTCAAGTTTTACATTCAGCATCGTTGTTTCCATTCAGTTTTCCCTTTGAATTTTATTTTGTTTTCCAAGACTATGAGGAGCTAAGCACCATTTTGCTTAGTCCGACAATTGAAGCTTTTCGTATGACTTGATTGTGAGGTTACTTCTCTATTTCTTATTCCTTTGGATTATATCTTTTCTCTTGAGCATATTCCTATTGATTGTTATTGATTTGACTAGATTGATCAGCTAGTTGATATTAGTAATTATCTATTGCTAGGGTTTGGATATTTCGGGTTGAGATTCCTTATCTATTGTAGCACCCATGATATTCTAGGACTGGTAGGACTAGTTTATTATGAAAGAGATTTGATTATATGTTAAATACTGCGGGTTGTGGTATTGCATGTATCCTGACTAATTCATATGCTTCGTGCTGCTATTAAATTAAATCCTGAAGGTTGTTAGGGATTGTTTGATAGTTAGGGTTATTAGGACTGGTTGGACTATTAACTAATTCAGAATAGGGACAAGAATAACCAAATGAAAGGAATAGAGATAACCTAGGATCGATCATTCATATGAAAAGTGGATATTTGTTTGGCTAAGTGTTTCCCTTTTATTGAATACAAACTCTTTGCTTTGTTTGCTTTTTTTACTTGTTCAACAATCAACAACCAAACCCCCCCCCTCCCTTGTTACTTTGCATGCTAATCAACATAAAGAGAAAACAACTCCTCCCTGTGGGATTCGACCCTTACTTGCCTATTCTACTAGTTTAGGTTTGTTTAGGATTATTTTGACCAGGTAACACGACTAAAACCTGTCCGTCAAGAGACCAATGCAATGGTAGTGAAACAGGAGGAGGGAGTATGAGGCGTGGGGGTGGAGTCGGCGATGGCGGATCGGCAAGAAGTGAGAATGTCAATGAAGAATAATAACGTATCATCTCGGATCCGTAAATCAACAAAAACAAAAACCCTAAAACTGAACACATAGCCCTAGGTTGGGCCATCCAAGCACACCGAAAGCCCTTTAGGCCCATTTCAAAGTTATTTTAGTGCTCTCATATATTTTGAGGGTTTAAAAGTTAGCTTTCAATGCACCAAAAAGCTAACTTTTAAATATATATTGATTGTCAAATATTTTTCATTTGTTTTGAAGCAATCTTTTCTCTTCTTCCTAATGGTTTGAAATATCTCTGCATGGGTGCTTATGATGCTTTTTTCTTCCACGAACTTTCAATGTCCCTTCTTATATGAAGTTTGTCATAAACTATTTGTTTTATATGACATTTATAAGACATTACTATTATTCATTCATTATCTCTATTTAGCAATATTATCAAAATAAGGATTGCACTTGAGATTGTGATTTAATTACATTTTTAGTTATATTTTTATATGGAATTCCCCCTCCACAATCCATGATGTTGTATATGATTGAAGGGAATAAGGGATAATATTATATTTCTTGACATCAATTTATATTAAAGGAACTTTTTAATAACGAATTTTAGTTTAATGAGATTTAAACTTTCATCAATATAATAGAATCCAATGATTACATTCCTAAATTATGGTCCCAAATAAGGCCATGCTCATTGAATTCTATTACTTCATCAGTTAAGTAATACTTGTTATTTTAGATTTTTATACAACTATTAAAGAATGAATTTTTAGTTTAAATGATGTTTGAGGAATCTACGGTTACAACCTACAACACGTTACAACATATAATCCATAATCAAGGTCTTAAATGAAAAAAAGAGGTGAGAGAAATTCATGCCTTTTCTAAAAAGGCATTAGTGTATTTTTCTATGACCCTTTATTCCCTATAAAAAATCATATTAATCTTTTTTTTGATACAGTAAGAATTCGAGAATCCAGGATCCTCGAGAGGCCGATAATCGGCAGTCGAAAAGACCGACAATAGGCTACAATGTACAACAAATGAACAAAAAAACAAACATAATGAAGAAAGTTAAAATGAAGCAAACAAGCCCGATAGGAGAAACGCGAAGAGGTTTAATCTATGAGAGAGGCTCAAACATGGTTTAAAGAATCCAACACGACGTTGATGCAGCCGAAAAGCATATACAAAACACAATCTGGAGGCATGTCGACAGAAGAAGCCACCAGGGATCACACGACCACTGTCTTGATCTCTAAACCGAATCAACAATCTCAAACCAAACCAAATATGAATACTCGAGTCAAGATGAATCCGCAACGAATGGGAAACACAAGGGGATCAGGACGAGTGCGCGCGGCCTAGCACGAAGGCTGTTGGGGTTCGCTCTTGGATCTGGTGAGCGACGGTCAGACTCGCTCTTGGATCTGGTGAGTGACGGTCAGTCAAGATATGTGAGCGACGCAGATTCTTGGATCTAGATGTTGGTTCGTGGATTAGGGCTCACTCTTTCGGAAAGTGGTGCGCCAAAGAAGGGGAAGAAGCGTCGTAACTGGGGGTTGTGGTGTGGTTGCGAGCGAATCTGTTACATGAGGGTTGTGCAAATCGGCAGGAGTGCGGTGGTCCGGTGGGTGTGGGTACGCGATGGTGGGTCTCGCACAACGGTTCGGTGGTAGCTCGGTGGTACGATGAAGGTTTAGTGAGAGGGAGAGGTTGAAAATGTGAGTCAGATTTGTACAATAAAACACCATTAAAGGAGTTTCAAAGACAAGATTTGCAAATTTCAAGTCAAGGAAGAAGATAGTTGAAATTCATGGTGGTGGTGGCTGACATGTTTTTTTTTTTAGTGTTTCTTTTTGGGAGTTGGTGGTTGCTTTTCTCAAGCCAAATGAGCGACCAAGCTTGTGTAGAAGTTGTTTGGGATTTTGATATTATTGGTTGCGGGAAGGATTGAACTTAGATTCGAACTAATCACTTCATCTTCAAGCCAAAACAAAGTGAAGAGGCAAGAGATCAAAATCATATTGATCTTAATATAACTAATGGAGGTCTTGCGAAAACTGTCAATACTATTATATGGATTCAGTTCATATACTCTGTATTTTCTTATATGTACAATTAGTTTCTAGAAAAGCTATATATATATGTTATGATTAAAATAATAAAAGTAAAACAATTCATCTTTATTAATGAAATTGTTTTAATAAAAATGTTCATCTTTGAATTATTTTACATATATATATTATTGAAATTTAGGGAGAATGGACAATCATAACCTTTTTCAAATGGTTTGTACAATGTCTAATTAAAACGACATTTGTTAATTAATTGGTTTTTAATATAAAACCAATTAATTGGGTTCATACATTATTAGAAAGTTAATATGAAACCAATTGAGTTAGAAAATTATATTAATTCGTTGTCAACGTTTATAAATTTTCACTCATTTTAATATTTATAAATAAGATATATGAATATATTGTAAAAAAGAGACTATAATATAACAAAATTAAAATAAATGGGGCAAATAGATAGAGAGACTAAATGAGACAGTTATTAAGTGATTATATTACATAAATAATTTTAATATATAATAAAATTTTATTAATAATATTACTTTATATATGTAATTAATGAGATGAGCATTTATTATCTTTGAACTCTATCTTACACTGTACATGGATAATAAAAAGACTGCTATCGGTATAAATATATAGGCAGCAATCACTAGAGCCACTCTTATTTGGGATTTGTAGTTGCTGCGAATCTTGTGGAGTAAATTATAAGGAGATTAAAGAATTAGGCCCCATATTGTAAGCTAGCTGGTTTTGTTCCACTGTAAAGCAGTAAAGGAGTTGTTGATTCCACTCCCACCAGTTGCCTTGAGATACATGTACTGCATGTTTTGTCTTGTTTCAGTACAATTATCGGCCGCCTCTCTTTTTTCAAAGAAGTTTTGATAACGGACGCCACATGTAAAATAAGAATTTATGGACATATATAAATAACGCATACACATTTTTAAAATAATATGCATGTAAATGTGCAATTATTATAAAATAATTATATATGTAAATTAATTTATACGTATATTTAGATAAAACTTATGTAATTTAAAAGGTAATTATATATAATTTAAAATTCACACATATTTTCAATGCAAAAACCATATATGTAAATCTAATACAAATTAGATGAATAAATATCCCAATTTATATGTACAGATAAGAAAAAAAATACGGCTTTAAGAAGTCAATAAGACACCCGTTTAAAATTTATGTATTTTATCAGTATAAATATGCACATCTAGTATAAATTAGATGTACATGTATAATTATATATGGACCAATTGATATTGTACAAAAATTTATGAACTCTAAAAAATCAATCTCAAACAATTTGAAACTCATGCAGATCTTTATACAAAAATTCTTCCTTTCGTTTTTCCCTTTTTTGATTTTAAATGAATGAGATTTATGCCTTTGATTATTTAGAGTCAAGCAGTCCGCGTATATCCCTATTTTACATGTGAGTGCCTATGCTCACATTATATTTTTATTTTCCTTAATTTATTATGGCTCACCATTGATATAAAATAAAATTACCAAAAAGAAAAAAGAAAATTGCTTTTGAGGTTTAATTGGAGTAAAGAATGTAGTGCTCATTAGTAAATCAATTAAGATTATCAAAATGTATGTCTTAATAAATTTAGGTTACAAGATCTATGAAAAAATACCTTGGAATTTCAATTGTCCGCGATCGTGTTAAAAATGAAAATTTTGATTACTCGTTTACGAGCCTTAAGAAATAACTATCAAAATGGAAAACAAATTCACTTTCTCAAGATGGGTGTTCGATTCTTATCCAATCAAATCTACTAATTAAAGTCAATTAATTAATGTAAAATTTCCTATTGGCATTCACAGTTTGCAACGATATTGATAAAATTAATAAAGACTTTTTTGGAATAAATCTAATCCTAAGTATCACACTCTCATTAGTTGGGCGCTATTTGCCAACCTAAATCCTTCAGGGGGGTCTTGGCCTTCATAAGGTTGTTAATATGAATAAATCACTACAAATGAAATTACTTTGGAAACTTCTTGTTGAACTTGACAGTATATGGGTCCATCTTATTACTGAAAAGTACATCGGATCCTCTAACTTGTTTTCCTACAAAAGGAAAGTCAAACAATTATGACAATTCTCTAGACTCCTTCATATTCGTGAAATGATTAAAAAAGTTCTTGGTTGGGAAGTTGGCAATGGTAAAACCATAAAATTCTGGACTGATCCATGGATACCATACTGTGATCTTCTTATTTACTCTGACAATACCACTGACCTTACTTTAACAGTTTCTCACTTCATTACCCCAAGCCATCAATGTGATTTATACTGTCTTCAGAACCTCGTACCACCTTTTGTTATCTCAAAAATATAATTCATATCCCTACATCCCCTACAGAAGACCAGATTATCTAGAGGCTTTCCTCCGATGGAAACTTTTTGGTAAAATGGATATGACCCATTATCGAAGGAAATGCATCATAATCGCATGCAAACTCTTTTTCCTGGATTTGGAAGTTGAAAATTCCAACAAAAATACGACATTTCATTTGCAAAGTTGTGTTTGACGCACTCCCAACCATAGAAAGATTAAATCAACATTTCTCAAATGTTCCTTCTCTTTGTAGCCTTTGCAACTCAAATAATGAAGACGTTAATCACCTATTCTTTACTGGTCCCTTTACACATCACATGATTTTTAATTTCGAAAGTAAATTAAATTCATCTTTTTCTCTACAATTTACGTCATACTTTTTCTTCAATCTAGAATTTTCCAGAACATCGAACAACTCACCTATACCACTGTTCTTTTTATGGTGGACAATATGAAATTATCGTAATACTTTAACTTTTAAACAAAATGATACAAACCAAAGAAACTCTCATTCAGATCAAGCTTACTTTCAATTCCAAACCGGGATCACATCAACTTGCTTCCAACTTGTATCTCATCTTTCACCTATGAAACGTAATAGAAAGTGTATCAACAACAGGACTTGGAAAAAGCCCCGGGATGATTGGATTAAATTAAATTTCAATGGATCTAAGAAATCTGATAAGACATCACACATTGGGTACTTACTTCATAACAATAATGGAACTATTCTTTCTACCCATAAAGAACGTATATCGGACATGACTACTCTACGAACTGAAGCTTATGCAACACTTTTTTGCATTCGTCGTGATGCTAGTTTACACATTAGACATCTAATTATATAAGGTGATATTTTGGTCATCATTAACTCAATTATAGGCACTTGCAAAATTCCTTGGAATATACACTCCACTATAATAGACATTACTATATATGTTACTCTCTTCCATTGATGCTATACATGTTCATCACTGCTTTAGAGAAGACAACCATGCAGCTGATTACCTTACTACTCATAACATTCCACCATATGCCTTTCGGAGATGCATTGATTTCTTTCTCTAACATCTAGACAAGATCTGTCAATTTCTAGATATGAGTTCATCGGCCTGAACTCTTGTAATGATAATTTCTGTAAAAAGTTTGTAAAGATCATCCAATACGATAATTTTGGGTTTCCTTTCTAATTTAAAGGAGTCCTAGTATTTATCATGTATTAAAAAAATTAAGATCATCAAAATATATGTTTATTAACCTTGTTCTCTTGCAATAGTTTTTTCTCTTTATTTTAGTTTGTCTGAAACGACGAGTGCTTCTTTACATAATAACCGAGTATTTTATAATTATATTATGGCCCATTTTTTTTCCAAAATTAGTTTTTACATATATATATTTAAAATATATATATATATTTAAAGAGTCTAGCACCACTTTATAAATGGGTCGACTGAGTATTGGTAAAAGTTGCAATGTTTTAACTACCCTTGTTAGCATTGTAAATTAACATGAAAAGAAAAATCTGTTTTACAAAAAATGAGTTTCAAAACCTTAATCTCTGATAAACTGAGCAATGCAAATTTTATCTAACGACGAATGAAAATAATCACATGAACAGTATCAATACATAAGACTTGCAGATCGTAAATAGCCTTAAAGTTATTTTCATAAACCTTTTTTTATCAAATGTGCATGCAGCCTCTGAATTATCTTGTTAACCATGCAAATAATGCATGAGTTATCTACTCTTATTTGTCAATTAAATGGCTCTTATTAGAAAGAAAACGTTTGATGCATTGTAAGCATAGGATACTCTACCTTAACCCAATTCAAGCTTATTACTTTAATCTAAGGCAACATTATCTTCACCAAACTAAAAATTCGATATGCCTTCAAAAAGACTATTATTCTCCATCACAACATGGAATAAAATCATATGAATTTCTACTGGGAATTGGCCAAGAGCTTAGCGATTTGTCCCTTCATGGCTTATTGTTTCCACAATGGCACTAAATAATATTTACTTCAATAGTGGTGCCATAGAATTTAAAGAAGGATAACCGTATATATCTAACATTGTACTATTTTTTAATTAGAGATGTAGAATCGTAAGTGTACAAGTTTTGGGAACGTTAAAGGATGCCCTGGACAACGGATATGTAAAACAATTTAGGTAATAATAAAATTGAGACACAATTTTTAGAGAGGAATCCAATCAACCAACAAGTTGATCAAGAAAACTTTCTATTTCTAGGTGGTTAATCTAGTAGGATTTCAAAGGTATACTTGTGTTATTAAGTTGTATACAAACTATCAATTGAGCAACAATTTCAAATCTAGTCACACACAACTTTTAGGTTACCTAGACTCATAAGCAAGTGATTATAACATAATAACTCAAGTAAACATAACCTAGATCAGAATAATCCCAAAACTCGATCGTATCTTGATCTTCCTCGCTCTCTCTTTCTTCGTATGCTTGAATGCCGTGAATTGTTTGTTGAACCTAATACTATCAACCATGTATATATAAATCTAGAACGAGATTTTCTAACACTTAACTTTTGGTCGGCCCATGTGCCACATAAAATATAATGTTTCCATCTAATCCTATTTCCACAATGTACAATCATATATAAAAAAAAAAATCTCACAACTAAGACTAAATCCAACTTTATATATTCTCAAGCCTTGCGGCCCGAGTTTTCTCAAGATCTTCTTTCCATGTTTGACATGGCTTCCTTTGAATTTCTCAGTGTCTATGAATTTGACTTCGCTCCAACATTTTTCATTCTTTTCATCTCACACAACGCGTGATATCACTTCATCTGCTTCTTTGTCCAATGCCTATGTTGCTTTGTTGACTCTTTGTTCCTTTATTTCATTGTTTTTCTTTTCCTGGTTTCCACTATTCATGACGTGTTTTTTTAACCTGAAACTCATAAGAACAAGTAAATCATAAAACCTAATGGTGTTTATCATCATCAAAACTAGAGGGAATATCATCGTTCCAATAATTTTCCTATTTTGATGATGACAAACTCATCTCAGAATTGTCCATAAAACAATTAAGTATAAAGTCAATCAACATCATTCAATATGCAATGTTGTCCATAAATTAGATAAGTATATAGTCAATAATCAATGTAAAATGTAACTCAAACTTCCCAGCATTGCCCCCTTTAGATAGATATCATATTACTTACAACTAGTGGGAACGACCAAGATCGGCCAAGTGTCAGTCTTTCGTTAGCCAGGTTCTACTTGTTCCTTCTGAAGGATTTGCTAAGTTCACAACTAGTACTATCCCAAAGGAGGTCAAGGAAACGATCATGAAAAGGGTGTTTAGGAAGGAGTTGTCGTCATACTCTACCTCCAACCTCACTCTTACAAGAAGGCTTGCGCATTAGTTTGTCATTAAAGTTGTGGTTGTGATACCCCGTATTTTTGTAAGGTTATTTTGGGAATTTTTAGAATTTTCCCGAACACCCGTTTTGTACGTCGGATTTAATACAGAGAGTTTAAGACATTCTGTAATGTGCTATATCTCTGTAATATTTTTCTCAGTGAAATAAAATACAGACGACGTGCTTTGGATGTTAATTACTCATTCGTGTACGATTAATTTTGATCCCGGGTTAATGTTGATTTCGTCCAAGGCCAATGAAGGCGAAGCCAGGGTGGCGGCGCCCGCCGTCGCTGGGCTCGAGGAGTCGGCGGGTCTTCTCCTAGCTGGGGACGCCATGCCTATGGCGGCGCCCGCCGCATTGATGGCGGCGCCCGCCGCATTTATGACGGCGCCCGCCGTCGTTGTTGTCCGGAGGTCCTTGCCCGAAGGTCGCCGGCGAGCCTCTGACATCGCCGATTTAGCCCCTCCACGTCGCCTTGCTAGCCATGATGATGTTCCCTGGCATTTGGCTATAAATAGAGAAGGTTTGGGATCGGATTAAGCACAGAATCAAGCTTAAATCCCTCCAAAATCTCTCGCCGGAGTTCGTGTGCCTCGCCGGAGTTGTGCAAGTGCTCGCCGGTGTCGTTTGGTGTGTTTTCCAGTAGCCTAGAGGTCCCTTTGGAAGCTTAGTGGAGGTCTGAACCCAAAGCCAGGCCAAAGGAGTGACCCTCGTGCGTGTGTTGGTGAGTTTTCTCGCCGTTCTGTTGGCCGCCGTTCTTCACGGCGACCGCCGTGTTCGTGACGGCGCCCGCCGTGATGAACATGGCGCCCGCCGTGATGAACACGGCGACCGCCGCCAGTGGCCAGAAGCCCCTTTGTTGGCTTGGTCTTGGTGGTCGTCGTTGTGGCGTCGTTTCTTTCGGTTTCTTTCGTCTTTCCTTAGATTCGTACTAGTTTATGTCGAATCTAACTTAGGGTCTCCTTATGGGTCGACTCGAAGGTCGTTGTGCTGTCGGAGCTATACCTGTGTCGAGCCCAGAATCCCGTTGTCTCTGCTTTGTTCCAGATCTGCGGATTAAGGCAAGTGACGGTTCGCTCTTGCTTAATCATTCCATGTTTCATTAATTATCAATTATTTAATTGTTAATTAAATTGGAGTGAACTATTGTTTTGTTTGGGAACTAATTTCATAAATAAACGTGATTAAAGTAATGTTATGATAGGTTGTATATCTGTTAGAACAACACTATTATATGTGATAATTACCGTGATGGTATTGTTGTGAATTTAATCTTAATACTAGAATAGCATGTGGGTTAATAGGAAAACTAATCCAAGTAAGGATTAGCCGTTTCTATTATCTCTATGTTTAAGTTGATTGCCTGGATGACTTTAATGTGAATAATTGCTGTGTTAGACTGTTTAGTTAACACGAGTGTTCGTAGGAACGCTAATCCAAGTAATGATTAGTCATTTCTTTATAACTTAATGTTCATAGGAACGCTAATCCAAGTAAGGATTAGTCGTTTCTTTATAACTTAATGTTCGTAGGAACGCTAATCCAAGTAAGGATTTGTCGTTTTTTAAATCGTAATACTCCTCGGGTTAATTTCCGGATAATAATTTAAGGGTCATGACCTATGCTTCTTATCCACCGTTAAGGATCTGAAGTGTTTTAAGCGCCTTGCAAGCGCCATTGGATGAGCATAATTGCAGTCATGTGTATTAAGCACTTAGCTAGTGCAATTGGGGTGGACGTAACTGTCATCCTGTAAATTAAAGTGTAAGCACTGTGGCAGTGTAAACTGGGTGAACGTAAGATCACCCTGTGTAATAATAACTTCCGTTGTTACTCGGAATAATATTAAGTCTCGTGTGTGTGTTTGTGTGTTGTGTTGATTTGGGTCGACATGATTGTCACCCTGAGATTTAAGCTTTGTGCCGCGCTTAATAACATTAATATATTTCAGTGACGTGTGTTTTATAATTAAATAAGATATGTGCCCGAGTGCACATGATTAATAAACTATTGGCGAGTAGTGTAGCTAAGTTATAGTGCAGCTAGGAAAACTCGTCTCGACTTTGATCATAGTACGTTCTCTTTCCAATCTGGACTCGCTGTATGCGGTGAGGTTGGTCGTGAACCGAAGCATCTTAGTCAGTTTTTAACTCGTTGGTGTGTGATTCTGTGAACATTCCCAAACAGTTGTCATAATTTCCTATAAGACTCAATTCCTTTGGAGTCTTCTCTTCAGTGCATATCTAATTGTTGTTATTCCGTGAAAGTGTCGGGTTACATATCGTTCCTTCGGCTATTATTCGAGGGACAATGATAGTAAACGGTTACGATCACTCAAACCACTCTGCTTTGTTCCCTTGCGTAGTCTATTCAGTAGACTAACCAACCGTAATTATTCCCTTGCATGGTTGGCTGGTGTCATCCGTTCGATTCAGCACATCAGATAGAGCGAAGATATGAGGAGACTAGATTGACTATGAAGACGACGGTTGTTTTTGGATGTTTTAATAATTATCTTTTAATCAGGTTGAGATCCTTGGGCAGGTGATCATTATGATCACAACCCTTTTTATAATATCTTTTATAAGACTTTCGCTGTACCTTGTTTAAAGACTTCCGCTGTAACTTATTTACTCTGTTATATATTTAAAAGACTTCCGCTGTACTTTGTTTAAACTTTGTGTTGTCCTATTCGGGATTGGGATGTAATCCCGAGACTCATGTTTTATATGAATAAAGTTAGCATTTTGTATCATTGTATTTCATGATTGCATTTAAATGGTAAAGCCTTGGGTGATCTCGGTAAGGAACACTGAGGTCACTGGCGGTAATACCTTTCCAAATGGGTTAAGATTTGGGGGTGTTACAGTTGTGGTATCAGAGCTAAAGTTTTTTTTTAAAACGGGTTGGGTATTTGAAAACCATTTACTCGTTTTAATTGAAAAGTGTTTTCAAAAGACTCTGAATTTTCAAAGTGAAAAGAATTTGAAAACACCGTTTATAGTCATGTCTTCTATACAGTCTGATATAGTAAGCTTGCTTCTATATCTAGAAAGACTAATTCCTTCCCCGTTGCCCCGTAAGATATGGGTGCATTCTGTTCTCTTCAGAGGAACCCGGGAGAAGCCAATGTGGTTTTGCCATACCCAATAAGGCTTGAATTCCCAGTTCCCTCGCTTTGAGTTAAGATTGTAGAACCTAGTAACTCGGTTTGAGTTCATCAATAGAAAATTACCAAGTTGATCTATTCTAAGTTGATTTTATTACAATAAGTATATCAGAATGATACTAATGTGATAAAATCCTTGGAATTTGATCGGTAAACAGATGGTGAACACAAGAAACACAGCCCATGCTGGTGCTGAACCAAGGTTGAATCTAAGGAGCGCCGCTAATCAAGAGGAAGAGCGCGAGGCTGCTTCTGACAATAATCCAAGAGGCAATGACCAGGGTCAGCCCAACGCACCGATGATGTTTGATGCTGCAGCAATGGAGGCAATTCGAGGAATTGTCATGCAAGCAATCGCAGATGTTATGCGACCAGTTGTACCACAAGCACAAGGTGGTCCAGTTCCTCAGGCTACTCCTGAAGTGGAGGAGTCAGTGGAGCAAGTACCTCGGATCAATGTTGTTAGGAGCAGAGGAACTTACGGTCAAGCGTTAAAAGCTGTGAGTTCAATGAGGCCCGACAGCTATGATGGTACTGGCGAACCAGTCAGAGTGACATATTGGTTCTCGCATATGGAACGGTTGCTCCGGAACGTTAATTGCACTGAGGCTGAGAAAGTGCACATCGCCTCCCTTCAACTCAAGGATGTGGCTAGCGAATGGTGGGAGAGCACCGGTCTGGCAGATCATCCCGAGCTGAATTGGAGCATGTTTAAAGTAAAGATGACTGACCGTTTCTTTTCCCGTGCTATGAGGGAGGAGAAGCATAAGGAATTTCTGTACCCACAGACTGATGGGTTAAAGGTGACTGAGCTCGCAGCTAAGTTCAATCACTTATTGCAATACGCTGGACCTGAGGTGTCAAGCGAAGAACAAAAGATCTGGTACTTCCATGGATGGATGAATCCAGAAATCAAGCCCCTAATGTTGCGTCACGGATGTTCTACGTTAGAACAATATGTGGACGCAGCCTACAAGACAGAGGTCACATTGGAGGAGTCTGCCCATAAGCGAGAGAAGCAAGTTAAAGGAAAGGATGGACAACAGGATCACCCGGTTGGTTCATTCAAACGACCGGCATCGCCTACCAAGTTTGAGAAGTCTGGTCGTGCTAAGACCGAGACAACTCAGTCTGACTCTGTCAGAGGTTCGGGTTGGAGCAGCGGAGTAATTCAGTGCCACAACTGTGGTGAAGTTGGGCATAAAAATTTTAATTGCCAAAAGGACAAGAGAGTATGTCATAATTGTGGGAGAGAAGGCCACATAAAAGCATACTGTAGACTAAAGGGTCAGGGACCAATGCAGTCTTATCAGACGTCGAATGTTGGCGGTGGACAGAACCCAAGGCCAGAGGTATCTGCTCCTGAGCAGTCTATAGCTCGAAACAAAGGCAAAGCACCTATGGGGTCTTCAGGCCAAGGGCAACGACTCTTCATAATGAGCCAAGTCGACAGAGAAGAACTTTGATCCCTTAAGTTGTATCTGTGCTAAGTCTTTCTGTAAGATTAAGGAGTAACGACGTGTGTCGGTAATCTCCGTAGTATTGTGATCTGGTTGTTCGACTTTTGTCAGTAATGTAATGTTTAATGATAATGAAGTGTTTCCTTGTTTTGGAAAAATCTGAATGCGTTATCAGTACGAATTAGTTGTTCATACGAAACCCCGTAAGTGTCGAGAACAACTTATGCCAAGTAAGGATAAGGACTGTCGGACTTATGGTGGTGGAGTTTTGTGGACAACTTAGATGTTCGTCCCCTATGTGGTTAATCCCAAGGCCGACTCTGTTGTTTAAATCTAAATCCACTCCTAAGATTCTTCTTCATACATAGAGTATATCATCTATAAGAACGGATGCAACTCTTTGAGGAAGATAAAGTTATGGAGCGGTCATGTTGAGAGGAAAGGTTGGAGTTAAGGATGGGATATGTTGATGATCCCGATGTATTAAAGATTCAGTAAGGAGAATTGTCTACGCATATAAGGAGTACTGTGGTAAGCGTTATCTCATACGGTGAGTTCTTCCGAGATTTCTTAACGAAAGGGAATGAGCTTGTAGAGTTTTGTTCAGAGAGATCAGGAGCTATCTCTCATGCGTGAGTTTGTGCCATAAGCTTTGAGGCGGATGAATCATTTTCAGTATGATGTCCTAAGGAATTAAGAATAATATCTCTGGTGATCCATTTCAAGGATAAAGTGATTAAGGATGTTAGATCCAGGTGGTAAGATTGGTGTTGAGGTAGTATCCTCATTGGCTTAATGCAAGTTTCGGGGTCGAAACTTATTTTAAGGGGGAGGTGATGTGATACCCCGTATCTTTGTAAGGTTATTTTGGGAATTTTTAGAATTTTTCCGAACACCCGTTTTGTACGTCGGATTTAATACAGAGAGTTTAAGACATTCTGTAATGTGCTATATCTCTGTAATATTTTTCTCAGTGAAATAAAATACAGACGACGTGCTTTGGATGTTAATTACTCATTCCTATACGATTAATTTTGATCTCGGGTTAATGTTGATTTCGTCCAAGGCCAATGAAGGCGAAGCCAGGGTGGCGGCGCCCGCCATGGGTATGGCGGCGCCCGCCGTCGCTGGGCTCGAGGAGTCAGCGGGTATTCTCCTAGCTGGGGACGCCAGGCCTATGGAGGCGCCCGCCGCATTGATGGCGGCGCCCGCCGCATTTATGACGGCGCCCGCTGTCGTTGTTGTCCGGAGGTCCTTGCCCGAAGGTCACCGGCGAGCCTCTGACATCGCCGATTTAGCCCCTCCACGTCGCCTTGCTAGCCATGATGATGTTCCCTGGCATTTGGCTATAAATAGAGAAGGTTTGGGATCGGATTGAGCACATAATCAAGCTTAAATCCCTCCAAAATCTCTCGCCGGAGTTCGTGTGCCTCGCTGGAGTTGTGCAAGTGCTCGCCGGTGTCATTTGGTGTGTTTTCCAGTAGCCTAGAGGTCCCTTTGGAAGCTTAGTGGAGGTCTGAACCCAAAGCCAGGCCAAAGGAGTGACCCTCGTGCGTGTGTTGGTGAGTTTTCTCGCCGTTCTGTTGGCCGCCGTTCTTCACGGCGACCGCCGTGTTCGTGACGGCGCCCGCCGTGATGAACACGGCGACCGCTGCCAGTGGCCAGAAGCCCCTTTGTTGGCTTGGTCTTGGTGGTCGTCGTTGTGGCGTCGTTTCTTTCGGTTTCTTTCGTCTTTCCTTAGATTCGTACTAGTTTATGTCGAATCTAACTTAGGGTCTCCTTATGGGTCGACTCGAAGGTCGTTGTGCTGTCGAAGCTATACCTGTGTCGAACCCGAAATCCCGTTGTCTCTGCTTTGTTCCAGATCTGCGGATTAAGGCAAGTGACGGTTCGCTCTTGCTTAATCATTCCATGTTTCATTAATTATCAATTATTTAATTGTTAATTAAATTGGAGTGAACTGTTGTTTTGTTTGGGAGCTAATTTCATAAATAAACGTGATTAGAGTAATGTTATGATAGGTTGTATATCTGTTAGAACAACGCTATTATATGTGATAATTACCGTGATGGTATTGTTGTGAATTTAATCTTAATACTAGAATAGCATGTGGGTTAATAGGAAAACTAATCCAAGTAAGGATTAGCCGTTTCTATTATCTCTATATTTAAGTTGATTGCCTGGATGACTTTAATGTGAATAATTGCTGTGTTAGACTGTTTAGTTAACACGAGTGTTCGTAGGAACGCTAATCCAAGTAAGGATTAGTCGTTTCTTTATAACTTAATGTTCGTAGGAACGCTAATCCAAGTAAGGATTTGTCGTTTCTTTAAATCATAATACTCCTCGGGTTAATTTTCGGATAATAATTTAAGGGTCATGACCTATGCTTCTTATCCACCGTTAAGGATCTGAAGTGTTTTAAGTGCCTTGCAAGCGCCATTGGATGAGCATAATTGCAGTCCTGTGTATTAAGCACTTAGCTAGTGCAATTGGGGTGGACGTAACTGTCATCCTGTAAATTAAAGTGTAAGCACTGTGGCAGTGTAAACTGGGTGAACGTAAGATCACCCTGTGTAATAATAACTTCCGTTGTTACTCGGAATAATATTAAGTCTCGTGTGTGTGTTTGTGTGTTGTGTTGATTTGGGTCGACATGATTGTCACCCTGAGATTTAAGCTTTGTGCCGCGCTTAATAATATTAATATATTTCAGTGACGTGTGTTTTATAATTAAATAAGATATGTGCCCAAGTGCACATGATTAATAAACTATTGGCGAGTAGTGTAGCTAAGTTATAGTGCAGCTAGGAAAACTCGTCTAGACTTTGATCATAGTACGTTCTCTTTCCAATCTGGACTCGCTGTATGCGGTGAGGTTGGTCGTGAACCGAAGCATCTTAGTCAGTTTTTAACTCGTTGGTGTGTGATTCTGTGAACATTCCCAAACAGTTGTCATAATTTCCTATAAGACTCAATTCCTTTGGAGTCTTCTCTTCAGTGCATATCTAATTATTGTTATTCCGTGAAAGTGTCGGGTTACATATCGTTCCTTCGGTTATTATTCGAGGGACAATGATAGTAAACGGTTACGATCACTCGAACCACTCTGCTTTGTTCCCTTGCGTAGTCTATTCAGTAGACTAACCAACCGTAATTATTCCCTTGCATGGTTGGCTGGTGTCATCCGTTCGATTCAGCACATCAGATAGAGCGAAGATATGAGGAGACTAGATTGACTATGAAGACGACAGTTGTTTTTGGATGTTTTAATAATTATCTTTTAATCAGGTTGAGATCCTTGGGCAGGTGATCATTACGATCACAACCCTTTTTGTAATATCTTTTATAAGACTTTCGCTGTACCTTGTTTAAAGACTTCCGCTGTAACTTATTTACTCTGTTATATATTTAAAAGACTTCCACTGTACTTTGTTTAAACTCTGTCTTGTCCTATCCGGGATTGGGATGTAATCCCGAGACTCATGTTTTATATGAATAAAGTTAGGATTTTGTATCATTGTATTTCATGATTGCATTTAAACGGTAAAGCCTTGGGTGATCTCGGTAAGGAACATTGAGGTCACTGGCGGTAATACCTTTCCAAATGGGTTAAGATTTGGGGGTGTTACAGTGGTCCCACACAAAGAAAAGAGGAACACCGCTGTTGATATGTTGTGCCTTGACCGTTTTCTGAAGAAGGAAAGGATGGATCTTCCAAAGATCATCATTCAACACACGTGGAGATGCACTGGATAGCCTTATTCACTCTTGTACAAGTCTCGCACTACATCATGATAAAAAACCACCTTAAACTGGCAAAAAGATTCCCAATCTTGGAACGTAACCCAATCCATAACTCCTCTACTCCAGGAATTTTCAACATCTCTTCAGACATATTAATGAGGCAGGAGCTTCTTACCTTCCATTGGCGTTGGCGCCAAAGATGCTTCTTTAGTTTTGGCCAATTTCTTGGTCGGTGCTTTGGACGCTGGCTTGAGTCATCCCTTTAGCAGTATGGCTTTGCCAACCCCTCCACTTTCTCATTGTTGTGATTCGAGGATCTTTAAGCACCGCCTATTTCAAATAAGTCTTGATCTTGAGGGAGTTGATAGTGTTCTTACTCGGTGATGGCTCCAAGAACACAAAGGTGACGAGGGGCTCGAAAAAGAGATGAAGTTCTCCACGTGGAATGGTAGGTAGATAAGAAATCAACACTCCAAGAGAGTCTACTTGAGAAGTTTAAAAGGCTTCGCAATGGCTTGTATATGGCCACCATGTTCTTGACGAAGTTGAACACAAGACGTCGAAGGATAGGTCTGTAACACCCCCAAATATATATCCTTGAAAGTATTATCGCCAGTGACCTCAGATTCCACATCCAAAGCCACCCAAGGCTTAACCATTCATACAAATCATAAAATACACTGATAAAACGAAATATCATAATCTTTATTTAAACCAAAGTCTCGGAATTACATCCATAAATCCCAAATACAACAGAAATACAGAATATGTTTAATATAACGGAAGTCTTTTAAATAAATAACATAAGGGTCTTGATCGAAGCGATCACCCGCCTAGGATCTTCAACCTGGATAAAACTCTGAAAAACTTCATCTGCCTTCATCGTCAGTTCTAGCCTTCATGGAACGGAAGTTTACCTGATGTGCCATATGAGACGGATGACACCAGCCAACCATGCAAGGGAAAATAACCGGTTGGTTAGTCTAATGAAAGACTATGCAAGGGTAAAACAGAAATGTTCTAAGTAGTCGTATTAGGCTAGACCCATCGCTTCTCGAATAAAAGCCGATGACGATAGTAAACCTCAATACTTCTACGGAAGGATACGAAATAGAATGATCAAGAGAAGACTCCTAAAGATCGAGTCTTAAGGAAACGTATGAAGAGAAGACTACAAAAGATTGAGTCTTATCGGAAAGGATGACAAGTGTTCGGGAACATTATAATTTCACACAAGCGTTTAAAAAGACTTGACCATTTGGGTCCACGACCAACCTCACCGCGTAATGCGAATTTAGATTTGGAAGGAGGACTTACTCTAATCGAAGTCTAGACGAGGTTCCAAGTTGTACTTCTCGCCCAAGGTTCATTAATTATGTGCATAGCGGCACTTATCTTATTTTAGTGAAAAAGCGTACATTTATGTTATAAGCTTTTAGAATATATCATCTCATCGCGAGAGATATCGAAGGGAATAAATCCCAAATGACGGAACCAACTGTTGTGCACCTACCCTGAGTAAGGGTACAGTCATGACCAGAGAGAGTACTAGGGAAAAATCCTCCTAGCACCAGTTATAAAGAAACAACTAGACCTCGCAAGGTACATAGCGTTCCTACGAATACTCGTTCTAACTAAACAGTTCAGATCACACAATAGTCCACATCAATACCATCATGGTAATAACAAATATAATAGCGTTGTTTCTAGCAATATATACAACCTATTATAATATCATGTTTTAATCGTATTATTTATAAAATCTATTCCCAAATGAAAACAATAGTTCATCCCAATTTAATAAACAATTAAACAATTGATAATTAATGGAAACATAGAATGATAAGCAAGAGCGAACCGCCACTTGCCTTAATCTAGACGAATGATTGAGCGACGACGAGTTTCTGGGTCCGGAACGGAAACGGAAGACGGATTACAGATTCCTACGACGATGACCCATAATGAAACCCTAGGTTAGATTCGACAATAAAATGATACGAATCAAAGAAGGAACGAACAAAATCGAAAGAACGAAGGTCCCGACCGAGACTGGCATGCCCAAGGCCACGATCGCGATTGCCAGAGCAATCCGCGGTCGCGGTTGGGATTCCGCGGTCGCGGCCGTCGAGGACAAGGCGTTCGCGAGTGTCATGACAGCGGCCGCGGACGCGGCCGACCTTGTCACTGCCGCGGTCGCGGCAGTTCATGTCCGCGGTCGCGGCTATGAACTCCGGTGACTCTAAAGGGAGAAAATCTCACCGGCGACGACGCGACGGGGCTCGATTCGAGGGGGCTTCGACTCCAACATTCCTTGTGCCTCCAATGCACTACTCCAAGGCTGCTACAACTCCCGGCGAGGCCTCCGGCGACACTTCAAAGATTCCGGCGAGGCTTGGAACTCCGGCGAGCAAGAAAACGAACAAGAGAGAGAGATATCAGATTTGGGTGCCCTTAAACCCTCCCAAATCGACTCTATTTATAGCCCAAAGAAGGATCTCTCCCAGCCCAGATCAACGGCGAGTCAGACGATCAACGGTGGCACGAACGGCGAGGAGTCAGACGACGCGGTGTTGGCGTGTTGGAGTTTTCCGCGGTCGCGGAACTTTATCCGCGATCGCGGAAAATTCCTGTGCCCAGCCCTTCTGAAACCCATTTTTCCGCGGTCGCGGAAATGCTGCCGTGGTCGCGGAAATTGTTTTTCCGCGTCTGTTTGCCCGGGGAAAGGTTTGGCGTGGGTTTTAAACCCCGGATTAAATATATTTGTACCCAAACAAATATTTTAAGCCCAGAAAAATACGTCGAATGTATTTTATATTACTCAGGGAATTTTACAGAGATCAATCTCGATACATAAATCCGAACTTCTCCAAAAACGATACAATCACAGAACGAGGGTTGAGTAAATTACCCAAATACCCTTACTAAAGATTGAGGGGTATTACATCTTGATAGACCCTTGATCGTTTTGGGAGCGGTGCAAGGTTTGATCCACAATTCGGAGGCAACGACAACCGGAGGAGGTGAAGAAGTGGACCGGCGTTCTTCTAAGGGGTGATGGCTTCTGCGGCGGTTCTTGGGGCAAATGTTGGCACAACTGATGTGGAAGAGAGTGGTGGTGGTGGTCGGAGCCGATCGTGACGGTGGAGAGAGAAATGGCTTGCCCTAGCGGATGGTGTCGCCAAAGGGAGCAAGCGATGAGGTGGGCGGCGTTCTTCTTGGGGGTGTTGGATTCTGCGGCGGAGATGGCGGCTTTGGAGGGCCCAAAGGTGGTGGTATTGAGTGGTGGTGGTGGCTGGAAGGAGGCGTGGTGGTGGTGGTGGATATTGGCTGCCCTAGGTGGATATGACGCACCACCAAGAGAGAACCGTGGGGCTCAACCAAGGATATGACTCACCAAGGTTGAAGAGGGATAGATAAGGGTTCAATATGACTCATTAACCAAGGGTGAACTTCTGGATCAAATGCTCTCAAAGGAGTGGATTGGATTGATCAAAAGTTGGGTTTTATATCAAGGATTACAAGGCTTTATATAGCCAAAACCGAAAGCAAAAGCAAGGCAATTAAAGCCATCTCCACGTCCCAAGAGGGATATCAAGGGTTGGAATGCATGTACTAGATGCATTGGAAAAGACTAAGATTAAATGCAAAAATGAAAGCAAGTGTTTAAGACAACTAGGTGAATGCACCAAATGCATAACTCTTCAAATTTCCACACGGCTTCACATGGCTGAAATTGCTTCTTCATGGGCTTGGTTTGGGCTGGATTCCTTCGGCCTTCAAGATGACAAAAGGGCCTTTGTCATGCTCGGCCCCAAGTCGTGTGGAGAGGAGGCCCACGTCGAGAAGTTGTTGTAGTTCTTTGGCCTTAGACCGAGTGATGCGTTTTGGTGCCGGATCTTGAGTTAGCATTGGCTTGGCTTCCATGCTTGGTTCAAGATGTGAGGGATTCACATCATCCTCCCCCTCTTGGAGAGGATTCGACCACGAATCTTCAGCTAGGGTGTCCTCCTCATCTTGCGCCAAGTAGGGCTTCAAATCCGACACATTGAAGGTGTCATGTACTCCATAGGTGGGCGGCAATTCTATCTTGTATGCATTGTTGTTAATCCGCTCGAGCACTTGGAATGGTCCTTCCGCCCTAGGCTTCAACTTGGAGTTTCGTTGTAGGGGAAACCTTTCCTTGCGGAGGTACACCCACACCAAGTCACCGGGCTCGAAAATCAACTCCTTGCGGCCTTTGTTTGCTTGCTTCTCATATTGGGCCGTGCGCTTCTCCAGCTGCATCCGAGTTTCTTCATGCATCCTTTTGACATACTCCGCTAGTTCCTGGCCTTCTTTGCTAAGAGAAGCAACAATGGGGTGAGCAACAAGATCTAAGAGAGTAGTAGGGTTCTTACCATAGGCCACTTCAAAAGGAGACTTCTTGGTGGCGGAATGTGTGGAGCGGTTGTAGGCAAACTCTATGAAAGGGAGGCACTCTTCCCACCTGCGGAGGTTAGTCTTAAGCATAACACGAAGTAAGGTGCCAAGCGTCCTATTAACCACTTCCGTTTGCCCATCAGTTTGGGGGTGGCAAGTGGTTGAGTAGAGAAGCTTGGTACCCAACTTGGCCCACAAGGTTTTCCAAAAGTGACTAAGGAACTTGACGTCCCTATCCGACACTATGGACTTTGGAATTCCATGCAAGCGAACCACAAAGTCAAAGAAGAGATTAGCCACATTAGTTGCATCATCGGTTTTGTGACACGCAATGAAGTGTGCCATTTTGCTGAACCGATCCACAACTACAAATATAGAATCCTTTCCCCTTTTGGTCCTAGGAAGACCCAAAACAAAGTCCATGGATAAGTCTTCCCAAGGTTGTTGGGGAATGGGAAAAGGCATGTACAAACCATAAGGGTTCAACTTGGACTTAGCTTGAACACAAGTGGCACACGAAGCACACAAACGTTCGACGTCCCTAAGCATATGCGGCCAGAAGAAATGTTCCCTCAAGGCATGCAACGTCTTAGCAATGCCGAAGTGACCCATGAGGCCACCTCCATGTGCTTCTTGCACAAGCAATTTCCTAGTTGAACCACTAGGTATGCACAATCTATCTTTCCTCATAAGGTATCCCTCGTGCAAATAATATTGATCTTTGCTTCCCAAAGAACTACATGCCTCAAATATGTCTTTGAAATCCTCGTCCAAGACATATAGTTCCTTAATGAAAGCAAAGCCCAACATTCTAGCATCCAAAGAAGTGATGAGGGCATACCTTCGAGACAAAGCGTCTGCCACAACATTGTCCTTTCCCTTCTTGTGTTTGATCACATAAGGGAAAGACTCAATGAATTCAACCCATTTGGCATGGCGCTTCATCAACTTATGTTGACCCTTGAGGTATTTCAAAGCCTCATGGTCAGAATGAATCACAAATTCCTTAGGGAGGAGGTAGTGTTGCCATACCTCGAGGCATCTTACCAAAGCGAGAAGCTCTTTGTCATAGGTGGGATACTTGAGCTCAGCCTCATTCAACTTCTCACTAAAGTAGGCAATGGGCCTTCCTCCTTGCATGAGCACGCCTCCCAGTCCCACTCCCGAAGCGTCACATTCAATCTCAAAGGTGCTTGAGAAGTCCGGCAAGGCTAGGAGAGGGGCTTGTGTGAGCTTGGCTTTAAGGGTGTTGAACGCCTCCTCTTGCTTGGGCCCCCATTGGAAATGGACATTCTTCTTTGTCAAATCAGTGAGAGGCGAAGCAAGGGAGCTGAATTCTCTCACAAACCGGCGATAGAATCCGGCGAGGCCCAAGAAGCTCCTTACTTGGGTCATGCTCACGGGCACCGGCCACTCTTGTATGGCTTTGATCTTCTCTTGGTCCACCTTGAGTCCTTCCTTGCTCACTACAAACCCAAGAAAAACCACATGATCCGAACAAAAGTGACATTTCTTGAAGTTTGCATAAAGCTTTTCTTTCCTAAGGACCTCAAGTACCAATCTCAAGTGTTTAGCATAATCTTGCAAGTTATGGCTATAAACAAGGATATCATCAAAATATACAACCACAAACTTGCCTAAGAAAGCCCTAAGTACATGGTTCATTAGCCTCATAAAAGTGCTAGGTGCATTTGTTAACCCAAATGGCATGACTAACCATTCATATAAACCATATTTGGTTTTGAAGGCAGTTTTTCATTCATCACCTTCTTTCATTCTTATTTGGTGATATCCACTTTTCAAGTCTATCTTGGAGAATATACTAGCACCATAGAGCTCATCCAACATATCATCAAGTCTAGGTATAGGATGCCTATACTTGATAGTGATGTCGTTTATAGCCCTACAATCCACACACATTCTCCAAGATCCGTCTTTCTTAGGAACTAAGATGACGGGAACCGAGCAAGGACTCAAACTTTCACGCACATAGCCTTTATTTAGAAGCTCAACAACCTGTTTTTGTAGTTCTTGTGTTTCCATGGGGTTGGCTCTATAGGCTGCCTTGTTGGGGATGGAAGCTCCAGGCACAAAATCTATTTGATGCTCTATTCCTCTAATCGGTGGGAGTCCAGCCGGCACCTCATCTTGGAAAAGGTCTTCGAACTCCTGCAAAAGCAAAGAAATAGGTGAGGGCAAAGCATCTAGATCTTGAGTTGAGAAAAGCACATCTTTATAAATAAGCAAAAGACAAACTTGACTTCCCTGGATTGCCTTCCGAACTTCTCTTGGCTTGGCAAGGAGCATCTGCTTTCTTTGCTCATTGGCTATGTGGTCAGCCATGATCTCATGTGGAGCTAATGGATGCAACGTAATCCGCTTTCCATTGAGGTGAAAAGAGTACTCATTAGACACCCCTTGGTGAATGACCCCACGGTCATATTGCCAAGGTCGTCCCAAAAGTATGTGGCAAGCTGTCATAGGAAGAACATCACAAATAACCTCATCCTCATATCCTCCTATGGAGAACTTAATCTTAGCTTGTTCAGAAACCTTAAGAGGTGTGTTAGAATTAAGCCAACAAAGAGTGTAAGGTTGCTTATAAGGAGTAGTGTTGAGGGCAAATCTTTTGACCAACTCTTGGTCTATGAGATTGCAACATTAGCCTCCATCAATAATCAAATTACAGATTTTACCTTGAATGAGGCACCGTGAATGGAAGATTGTTTCCCTTTGATTTGGAGGTGTAGGAGCTTCATTGGTCATGAGAGTTCTTTTCACCACAAAGCACTCTCCTTGGAATTCAGCTTGTACATGGAGCTCCTCTTCCTCATTCTCTTCCTTGGTGGGCTCTTCCTCTTGCTCCTCATCCGAATAGTAGTCCCCCACCGTGGAGAGCAACACTTGGCACCGAGAAGGGCATGCATTGGCCATGTTCCCACGGCCCAAGCACTTGAAGTACTTGATATCACTAGAGTGGCGCTCGCCATCTCTTCTTTGTCCTTGGGGAGGCCTAGAGGAGTCATGTCTTGGCTGCACCGGGATGGCATCCGTCCTTGGCTCATGGCGCCGGGGAGGGTAGCTTGGTGAGCCAGAGCTTGAGTTATTCCAGGGCCTTGAAGATGGCGTATTGGAGCCTTGATTGCCCCATGGCCGTGAGCTCGTAGGATGGCTCTTCTTGGTGGGTAAGCTCCTATACACATGATTGGTGTAGTGAAGCACCTCTTCCACCATAGTTCCCCTAGCAAAATGCTGCATAGACACAATAGATTTGAGATCAGAATTCAAGTTTTCAACAAACTTAGAAATAATATACTCATCCGGAAACTTGATTTTTGATCTGAACAATAGGGTTCTCAAATCCTTGTAATACTCATCGGGGGTACGAGCTCCTTGCTTGAGTTGCTCAAGCCTCTCATGGATCCTAGCCGAAAAGTTGGCGGGCCCAAATCTGAACTTGAGGGCGTCCTTGAGCTCGTTCCACATGTCAATGGGAGGATAATCATTTTGTGCTCTTTCGGCCTTATTTTCAGTCCACCATTGATCCGCAAACCCTTCGAACTTGATACTAGCCACAGCCATACGTTGGGCTTCGGTGTAGTTGAGGAAGTCAAAGATTTGCTCCGTCTTACTTAGCCAAGTTAGGCACTCCTCGGGGTCAGTCGTGCTCCCAAACTTCTCTATTTCAAGCTTGGTGTTAGGGAGGCTCACGCATTCTTGCTCATAGCCGTAAGCACCTTGGGGTTGGAACCCTTGTAGATAGGGCTCTTGTTGGTGCCCATGCCCTCGGCCTTGTTCTCTTGCATTCCTATTGCAAAATCCTTGCCTTTGGCCGTTGACGATCCGCATGGGCTGGGTCAAGGGAGCCACAAACCCTGCATTGGCCCCTAGGTGTCCTTGAACCTCTTGCACCTCCTCATTGAAAAGCCTTGCGTCTTGCCCTGAAATGTTAGGGACCACAGGCGGCATGGTAGTATATTGTGTAACAATAGGAGGAGTATAGGTGGAACTCATACCTAGATGGGCACTAGAGAGAGTGAGTGCCGGGGCGGTCGACGGGTTGATGCCTTGAAGATTAGGGAAGGTCATGTCCCTAGGCATGGCGTGAGAGGAGTTACCTTCCAAGAGAGAGGGTTGGAAGGCCCCACACAACCGTGTCACGTCCACCATCTTGCTATCGGTGGCATCCATTCGCGCTTCTAGTCTTCTTAGGTTGGCTTGGTTGTCTTGTTGAGAACTTGCTATTTGAGCACTAAGTTGTGCTATGGCCTCTCGTTGAGAACTTGCTAGTTGAGCACCAAGTTGTGCCATGGCCTCCATGACGGAGTCATTGGCATGGGCACCTTCTTGGTTCACCGAAGGCGAATGGGAGGAACTCCGATTGTCATCCACCATGATCGTGAGCTACAAACCAAGGCAACACAAACAAGATGACTAGGAATCCCACAAGTGGACCCGGCACACGTTAGGGGTCCAAACTGAATTTTCCAAGTACAAGGCAAGCAAGAAAAACAAGTTCAATTAGGGTTACGAGCTAGCCAAGGACAAGGAAAGGTTCAAAGAAGTACAATACTCAAATGTTCAATAAGTTGCAACAAGTGAAGTGCGGAGAAGGTACTAAGATGCAAACACGATTACACTTCACTATCTTTTGAAAGAATTTGCTCTTGGTCAACTCGCTTTTTTCTTATGGCCTCTCCTTTTTAGACCGGGTTTTTCTCGAGTGTTCTTCCAAGAGCGGCTCAATTTTTCTAAGGTCTCTCCTTTTTAGACCGGGTTTTTCTGAGCCAATACAATTTAAATCCGAACCACAATCTTACAACAATTTCTGATTTGTGCAATTGTCTTTTCAACTTACAACCGAAACTTTCTTTTCCCTTAACCCCGAATGCCTTCACTTGATTTATGCAACAAATGAACAAGCAAGTAATGCACAAAGTAATCAAGAAAGAATTTGAAATGAAGGGTCAAGGTTCGGCTGAATCAAGACAAGAAAATTCAGAACTCAAAGAGGCAAGCAAAGCAATCGGACAACAACCAAATAAATTCCGGTTTTAGGACCAAATGAACTTGTCATTCAAAACTCAATCTTGGACTAAAGAAAAATCAGTTTAGATGACGAAACCTTACGTGGCTCTGATACCACTTGATAGACCCTTGATCGTTTTGGGAGCGGTGCAAGGTTTGATCCACAATTCGGAGGCAACGACAACCGGAGGAGGTGAAGAAGTGGACCGGCGTTCTTCTAAGGGGTGATGGCTTCTGCGGCGGTTCTTGGGGCAAATGTTGGCACAACTGAAGTGGAAGAGAGTGGTGGTGGTGGTCGGAGCCGATCGTGATGGTGGAGAGAGAAATGGCTTGCCCTAGCGGATGGTGTCGCCAAAGGGAGCAAGCGATGAGGTGGGCGGCGTTCTTCTTGGGGGTGTTGGATTCTGCGGCGAAGATGGCGGCTTTAGAGGGCCCAAAGGTGGTGGTATTGAGTGGTGGTGGTGGCTGGAAGGAGGCATGGTGGTGGTGGTGGATATTGGCTGCCCTAGGTGGATATGACGCACCACCAAGAGAGAACCGTGGGGCTCAACCAAGGATATGACTCACCAAGGTTGAAGAGGGATAGATAAGGGTTCAATATGACTCATGAACCAAGGGTGAGCTTCTGGATCAAATGCTCTCAAAGGAGTGGATTGGATTGATCAAAAGTTGGGTTTTACATCAAGGATTACAAGGCCTTATATAGCCAAAACCGAAAGCAAAAGCAAGGCAAAAGACTAAAATTAAATGCAAAAATGAAAGCAAGTGTTTAAGACAACTAGGTGAATGCACTAAATGCATAACTCTTCAAATTTCCACACGGCTTCACATGGCTGAAATTGCTTCTTCATGGGCTTGGTTTGGGCTGGATTCCTTCGGCCTTCAAGATGACAAAAGGGCCTTTGTCATGTTCGGCCCCAAGTCGTGTGGAGAGGAGGCCCACGTCGAGAAGTTGTTGTAGTTCTTTGGCCTTAGACCGAGTGATGCGTTTTGGTGCCGGATCTTGAGTTAGCATTGGCTTGGCTTCCATGCTTGGTTCAAGATGTGAGGGATTCACATCACATCACTTCCCCCTAAAAAGAAGTTTCGACCCGAAACTTGGCCAAAAACCAAAAAAAAAAGCGAGGCATTACATCACTACCCCCTTAAAAAGGTTTCGACCCCGAAACTAGGCAAAAAACAGATCGGGAAAGCGACTAAGCATATCCTCTTCAGTCTATCAGGTTTCCCAAGTAACCTCTTCAGATCCAGCCTTGGACCAAAGAATCTGTACTAATGGTACTACCTTGTTCCGCAATTGCTTCTCGCGACGCTCGAGAATACACACGGGTATCTCTTTGTAGGTACCATTTGCCTGGATCTCGATGTCTTCATAACTCAGCACATGAGACGCATCTAACACGTACTATCTCAACAAGGACACGTGGAACACGTTATGCACCGGATGTGCCAATGGCGGCAATGCCAAACGATACGCTAGAGACCCCACCCTGTCAAGGATCTCAAACGGTCCCACGTAGCGAGGGTTAAGCTTCCCACGCTTGCCGAACCTGAACACACCTTTGAATGGCGACACCCTGACAAACACCTTGTCACCAACCTCGAATTCGACATTCCTGTGCTTCAGATCTGCGTAGGACTTTTGTCGACTCTGAGCTATCAACATCCTCTGTCGGATCAATGCAATGTCCGAGGCAATCCTTTCGACTAACTCCGGTCCGAGCAGAACCTTGTCGGCATTATCATCCCAACAAATTGGAGATCTGTACCTTCGACCCTACAAAGCCTCGAATGGAGCCATCTTAATGGTAGCATGCCAACTATTGTTGTACGTGAACTCAATTAGACTTAGGCTGTTCTCCCAATTAGTCGGACGATCAAGTACGCAAGCTCTCAACATATCTTCCAATGTTTGGATGGTCCTCTCAGACTGTCCATCTGTCTGAGGATGAAACGTAGTACTGAACCTCAACTCGGTTCCCATGGCCTTGTGGAGTTCCTTCCAGAATCTCGACATGAATCGACCATCACTATCCGATACAATGGTCTTTGGTGTACCATGCAAACGGACAATCTCGTGTAGGGACACTTCCGATAGCTTCTGGGTTCCCCATGTTGACTTGATAGCCACGAAGTGAGAACTCTTCCTTTTGACTTTGAGTCTTTGGCAACCCTGTGACGAAATCCATAGCGATATCCTCCCATTTCCACTCTGGCACTGGAAGAGGTAGTAATTCACCACCTGGTCTACGGTGTTCTATCTTGACTTTCTGACAGGTCAAGCATTTCGCCACAAATTCCGCTACATCCCACTTCATGTTAGGCCACCAGAATTTCTTCCTGAGGTCCTTGTACATCTTGCTAGAGCCTGGATGTACAGAATAAGCTGACGAATGGGCCTCCTTCATCACCAACTGACGACCATCAACGTCAGGCACAAAAATCCGGTCTTGAAACCAGAGTGATCCATCCTCCTGAATCACAAATCCGGGAGCTTTTCCGTCCATTACTTCACTGCTTAGCTTTACCAAGACCACGTCGTCAACCTGCTTTTCCCTGATTTGATCAAGTAGCATAGCTTGAATCTCTAGCATACTCAGGTATCCTCGACGCTGATCGTACAAGACTTCAATCTCGCACAACCCTTGGTTCAGCTTGGTCTGAGCAGTGAGTAGAGCCACTACAGTCTCGTGCAGCGTCTTCCGGCTCAATGCATCGGCTACTACATTAGCCTTGCCCGGATGATACAACAACTCGATGTCGTAGTCTTTGAGTAGCTCTTACCAGCGACGTTGTCTCATATTCAACTCCTTCTGAGTGAACACGTACTTGAGACTCTTATGATCGGTGAAGACTTGACACCTTACACCATATAGATAGTGCCTCCAAATCTTCAACGCAAATACTACAGCTGCTAACTCCAGATCATGCGTTGGATAGTTTGCCTCATAGGTTTTCAATTGTCGAGATGCGTACGCAATAAGTTTTCCTTTCTACATCAATACGCACCCTAACCCATTCTTTGAA
The DNA here is from genome assembly GCA_027886185.1 of Rheum nobile. Lineage (NCBI taxonomy): Eukaryota > Viridiplantae > Streptophyta > Magnoliopsida > Caryophyllales > Polygonaceae > Rheum > Rheum nobile. The sequence goes on from WOAB01000511.1 coordinate 4,106,410, forward strand.
GCATCACTATAGACCACATAACCATCAGTTCCTTCCGGTAGCGCTAACACTGGTGCGGAGGTCAGACACTTCTTCAATTTTTGAAAACTGGCCTCACACTTGTCATCCCAGACAAACTTCTTGTGGACTTTGCGGAGCAAACCGGTCATAGGTAGAGCGATCTTCGAAAATCCCTCCACGAACCGTCTATAATATCCCGCAAGTCCTAAGAAACTGCGCACCTCCTTCACATTCTGAGGCCGCTTCCAGTCGGCTACCGCTTCAATCTTCTGGGGATCGACCATAACCCCATTCTCATTGATCACATGGCCTAAGAAAGCCACTTCTTTGATCCAGAAGTCACACTTAGACAACTTTGCGTACAACTCATTCTGTCTAAGGACTGACAAGGTGATCCGAAGGTGTTCCTCGTGAGCCTCCTCACTCGGGGAATAGATCAAAATATCGTCGATGAAGACCACCACGAACTTATCCAGGTATTGGTGGAAATATCGATGCATCAGATCCATGAAGACTGCTGGAGCATTGGTAAGGCCAAATGGCATGACTATGAACTCATAGTGGCCATACCTCGTCCGGAACGCAGTCCTCGGAATGTCTTCCTCACGAATCCTGAGCTGATGGTAACCAGATCTCAGATCGATCTTGGAAAAGACTTTTTCTCCTTGCAATTGATCCAACAGATCATCAATCCTTGGCAACAAATACTTATTCTTGATCGTGACTTTATTCAACTCTCGATAGTCGATACAAAGTCGGAACGATCCATCCTTCTTCTTGATGAACAAAACCGGAGCACCCCAAGGCGATGCACTCGGCCTTATATATCCTTTCTCAAGAAGGTCCTCGAGTTGCTTCTTCAACTCTTGCATCTCAGTTGGAGCCATCCGATACGGTGCCTTGGAGATTGGCGCGGTACCAGGCTCGAGATCAATGGTAAACTCTACGTCACGATTCAGGGGTAAACCGGGAATCTCCTCCGAAAAGACATCCAGAAACTCACGAATGACCGGGATATTAAGAACTGAAGGCTCATCTTTCTTGGGCTTATCCAGATAGCACAGGTACCCGACACAACCTTGTCGAAGTAGCTTACACGTGGCCATCGCATTGATGAGCTTGCCGTTATCAGCACCGTTACGACCCTTGAATTTGCATACGAATGGGCCCCTAGATGACACCGTCACAGTTCTTGAGTTGTAATCGATCACCGCCCCATGACGCGTTAGCCAATCCATACCGAGAATAATGTCGTATAGAGCCATGGCTATACAGATCAAATCTGCTTCGAACTTTCTACCCTGAATAGTAATCGAAAATTCCGACAGACGCTTGGATCCTACTAAATGTTCACCATTGGGAAGATTGACTACGAAAGGCTCACAAGCCTCATTGCATACTAAGCCTAGCTTATTTACGCAACTTTTCGAGATGAAAGAATGGGTAGCACCTGAATCAAAAAGCATACACACAGAGGTAGAATGAAGGTATAGAGTACATTGAGCAGTAGGAGCATTTGGTCCATCAGCCTCACGCATCTTGTAGACTCGCTGACCTTGACCTCCTGAAGCAGCTGAGGCTTTCCCCTTGTTCTGCGCAGTTGACTGCATCGAAGGACTAGGAGCCTCCACTGGTCTGAATCTGGGTCGGTTGTTATGACTAACGGACCCTTGCTGTGACTCAGCTCCTTTCTGCCTTCTCTGTGGACAAAAAGTCTACAAGTGCCCCTCCTTCCCGCAGCCAAAACACGTCCTCCTCTCCTTCAGACACTCATTGCTCTTGTGCCCGAGTGTATCACAATTGTAGCACTGGATCAGATTCTTGCCTTGGCCCGAACGTTGCGTAGACCCTCTGTGAGTCACCTCTGTTCTCGCTCGGCCAGACTTGGCAAAGTTTGACGGTGGCGCGGGTCGCTTGAACCCACTTGCCTGAGGCTGGCTCTGTGCCGGTCTCTGGCGATTGCGCTTTTTATCCGACTCCTCCAGAGTCACCTCCAATTTATAGGCAGCGTCCACGTACTGCTCCAGAGTAGAGCATCCGTGGCGCACCATCAGTGGCTTGTGCGTGAGGCGCGATTGGTCACATAATATCGGTGACTGCTTGCATCACAATCCCCCGAATAGCCTCAATTGCCGCATCATCGAAAATAACTGGAGCGTTGACCGGAACTTGGTCACTACCCACTGGATTGTTGTGAGAAACAGACTCGTTCTCATCCAATGGATTCGCGGCATTCCCCAAATTCAGTATGGGGTGAATGCTTGGCCCAACACCAGCACGAATGGTGTTCCTTGTGTTCACCATCTATTTACCGATCAAATTTCAAGTATTTTATAACATTAATATCATTTCACATGCACAACGTATAAAATCGACTTAGAATAGACCCAACTTGGTAAACTTTCATTGATGAACTGAAACTGAGTTTGATAGGTCTACATCGGAAATTCTTCCAAGCGACAAGGCAAAATTGCTTGGAGAATACAATGCTATCAAAACGAAACAACCGAAATACTAGAAAAGAAGACTGCTAATCTTAACACTGGCCCCCATCATGGTGCCCTGAAAAACTTCCTATAATCGGGAACTCTCATGCACTGCTTCTTCGCACGTGGTCTATCATTGGGGTCTGGTGTCGGACTTATGGACCTACTCGGCCCTGGAGCACACGACTCACCTCTTGACCTTGGTTCCCTTGGCCTTTCCCTAGGCGTGGGAACACTTGGTCCAGCCCCATCAGATCCCGGTGGGTAGCAAAACTCCTCCAGAAATCCTGGTTGGAAGTCTGCCCTATTCACCTCGTACAAAGGGTCAAGTAGCAATCTTGCTTGGCGGATATACTCCTGGAGTTCGCGGACGTCCACAAGCATTCGGGAGAGACCGAACTCAGCCTCGTATGTCCTCTCCTCCATGTCGTCTAGGGCGTTCGACCACTCCTCCAGTCGCTCCTTCAGCATTTGGGGCCTTGGCCTGGCCTGCTGGGTCGGGACCACCCTCGGTGTACCCATCGATTCCCACGGCCTTGCCCTCCTACGAGCATTCTCAACCGCTTCGTCCACTAGGCGACGCACTTCAGAGGAAGCCATCTGACTCTGGCGAAACACCTGTCGTGAGTCAGGACTCATTACTGGCCTCCTCGGAGTAGGAATAAACTGTGAGCCCTCAGATGCATCCCGCGGCCCACTCCTCCTCCTGACTGTACCTTCAGCACTAAATGCCTCCCAAGTGGCATGAGACAATGGCGAATACTCCCGCCCAAGTGGCGACGTCGGACTCGGGAAAATGAATTCCTTCTCTGGATCCTCCTCCGGATCTTCTTCCGGGTCTTCTTCAGGATCCTCCTCCGGATCTTCTTCCGGGTCTTCTTCAGGATCCTCCTCAGTTTCGAAGTCGTCGTCGTAGTACGCTCCAAGGTATTGCACTGGGTCCTCCTCTTCCTCGGTATCCTCCCTTGGGTCCGCTTCAGGCTCTACCTCGGGAACCTCAGCCCTGTCAGATACCAAGACCACCGACTCTGAGAGTACGGTCTTCACCTCCAGGCGTGGACTACTGGGCTCCCTGACCTCAAAGCACGGCGGGGGAACCGGGAACTCAAGCCTAACTGGAGATGGCGGGGCCACCTCGGCTTTCTTCGGGTTCCTCAGATGAGAGATGATTGTGCCCATAATCTGTGGGGCGACGAGAAAAAAAATAGTCTTTCTAAATATAGAAGCGAACTTACTATATCAGACTGGAAAGAAGGCACGACTAGAACGGCAGAGATTTCAAAACAACACATTTTCTAGTCAAGTATGGTTTTATTCGGAAATTCAAATTTTTTGAATTTAAACAACTTTCTCAGTTAAAAAATGGATAAACGGTTAATAAAATCGTTGTTTTCAGTAAGACGATTTGAAACCCAACCCGTTTTAAAAATTTCCGGCTCTGATACCAGATATGTAACACCCCCAAATATATATCCTTGAAAGTATTACCGCCAGTGACCTCAGATTCCACATCCGAAGCCACCCAAGGCTTAACCATTCATACAAATCATAAAATACACTGATAAAACGAAATATCATAATCTTTATTTAAACCAAAGTCTCGGAATTACATCCGTAAATCCCAAATACAACAGAAATACAGAATATGTTTAATACAGCGAAAGTCTTTTAAATAAATAACATAAGGGTCTTGATCGAAGCGATCACCCGCCTAGGATCTTCAACCTGGATAAAACTCTTAAAAACTTCATCTTCCTTCATCGTCGGTTCTAGCCTTCATGGAACGGAAGTTTACCTGATGTGCCATATGAGACGGATGACACCAGCCAACCATGCAAGGGAAAATAACTGGTTGGTTAGTCTAATGAAAGACTATGCAAGGGTAAAACAGAAAGGTTCTAAGTAGTCGTATTAGGCTAGACCCATCGCTTCTCGAATAAAAGCCGATGACGATAGTAAACCTCAATACTTCTACGGAAGGATACGAAATAGAATGATCAAGAGAAGACTCCTAAAGATCGAGTCTTAAGGAAATGTATGAAGAGAAGACTCCAAAAGATTGAGTCTTATCGGAAAGCATGACAAGTGTTCGGGAACATTATAATTTCACACAAGCGTTTAAAAAGACTTGACCATTTGGGTCCACGACCAACCTCACCGCGTAATGCGAATTCAGATTTGGAAGGAGGACTTATTCTAATCGAAGTCCAGACGAGGTTCCAAGTTGTACTTCTCGCCCAAGGTTCATTAATTATGTGCATAGCGGCACTTATCTTATTTTAGTGACAAAGCGTACATTTATGTTATAAGCTTTTAGAACATATCATCTCATCACGAGAGATATCGAAGGGAGTAAATCCCGAATGGCGACTCCAGTTGTTGTGCACCTACCTTGAGTAAGGGTACAGTCATGACCAGAGAGAGTACTAGGGAAAAATCCTCCTAGCACCAGTTATAAAGAAACAACTAGACCTCGCAAGGGACATAGCGTTCCTATGAATACTCGTTCTAACTAAACAGTTCAGATCACACAATAGTCCACATCAATACCATCATGGTAATAACAGATATAATAGCGTTGTTTCTAGCAATATATACAACCTATTATAATATCATGTTTTAATCGTATTATTTATAAAATCTATTCCCAAATGAGAACAATAGTTCATCCCAATTTAATAAACAATTAAACAATTGATAATTAATGGAAACATAGAATGATAAGCAAGAGCGAACCGCCACGCGCCAGATTATATTTATTTCCTTTTATTTCTATTTCAGACTTTGTTATTTTATTTGTTTCCTTTTGGATTGGTTTTGTGATCTTGGGCTTTAGGTTAACTCTATTTAACCTAATGTTCCACAACCTCCAAGCCAGTCTGCGAACACTTAGACACATCTTGTATCGAACTACTTTTGATCGTTATTTCATAATATAGTTTTTCATCCCCTTTGATAGAGAACTAACTTTCCTTTGTTCTGTTAGACGATTGAAGCAGTACTTTGATGTGTTTGTGAGATTTCTATTCCTTGTTCTTATCCTTATAATTGTTGGATTGATTCTCTTGCTTACCACGTCTACGATTTCTAGTTGTTCTTCTTAGCCTGATCACCTAGGTTGAATGCTTGTTATCAATTGCTAGGATTGCATATAGGGGTTCCGAGTGCATATCTAGTGGCAAACACGTTTGTGCGTATAAGGGTTCCGAGCGTACACTTGTGTGTGAGAATCAATTGCATGTTAAGTAGGGGAGTGAGTACTTGTACGTCTTTCTACTTGCATGTATCCTAAATCCTTGTGTGCATCGCTATTGCTGTGTTGGTGCTAAAGTACGCTGACAACTGTGAGAATCAGTTATACTTTATCATTGGCATAGTGATAAGTCTATTGACAACTGTGAGAATCAATAGTACTTACGATTAAGGTGGGAACGACTATAAGGATAAATAATTGAACTTGGGTTGAATAGATTTCAGGGATCAAACTCTATCTTTGTACTGTGGATTTCGCTTTAACAGGACTACTTCCCCTTATATTATTCTCTCGATTTTACTCAATCTGCATGCTTGTTTGCTTCGTTCTCTTCACTACAAAACCCCCGGTTGCTTGTTACTTGTCATTCACGATTGCATATTACATCATACCTTCTCTGTGGGATTCGACCCTTACTTGTCTGCTATACAGGATTTAGATGGAGTGACCCTCAAGGTGGTCAGCAGCCGGCACAACAGCAATATTAGCCGGGTCAGCAACAACAGTACCAGCAACGAGCTCAGTACCAACAGAGGCCCCAAGGCTAAACTTCTGGAGCCTCTACTGAGGATATGCTGAAGACCTTGACTCAGCACTTTGCTATGCATGTGCAGGCTACTGAGTCGAGTATCAAGAATATAGAGAGGAAGATTGGCCAGTTAGCCGACGAGGTGACTAAAATCAACCAGAGGACCTCAAACTCCCTGCCGTCCCAGACCACTGTGAATCCTAGAGAGAACGTGAGTGCTATCACGCTGAGAAGTGGTAAAGAAGTTATGTCTCCTATTGCTGAAGAGGAGAAAGAAATTTCCGAGAAAAAGGAACTCACCGCACCGCCCCGCGGCAATTCCCTCCGCGACCCGGTACCTATGCCCAGTAATGTCAATGCGACCCCACCGCCCCGCGGTGACGATTTACGCCCCGCGGTGGGCTCGCCGCGAGCTGCTCCTCAGAAATTTGTTCCTACTGACGATGTCTATGTTGATACCTACGTTCGTCCAGTGTTTCCTCCCCTACGTTCAGAGAAGCCCCCAGCACCTTTTCCAGAGGCGCTAAAGGCTAAAAGAGTTGTCGATGACAGAGACCTGTTCGACACGTTCCAGAACTGTGAGGTGAACATTCCCCTGCTGAAGCTTATCAAGGCTATCCCGCGATATGCCAAGTTCTTAAAGGAGCTCTGCACGGTGAAGAAAGCTCAAAGGCAGAAGACTCAGAAGAAGAGTCCAGTGGGCGAACAAGTGTCAGCTGTGGTTCAGAAGCGTCTACATGCGAAGTGCAAGGATCCAGGTATGTTTACTATTCCTATTACTATAGGTGAGCATGTTTTTGAGAAGGCCCTACTTGATTTGGGTGCCTCAATCAAAGTTTTACCCTATTCTTTACTTGAGAAATTGGAATTAGGACCCTTGCGTGAGTCTAGTATTGTGATACAACTTGTTGATGGATCGTGTGTACCCCCTAAGGGTGTTGTAGAAGATGTCCTTGTTAGGATAGGTCCTTTGATATTTCCTGCTGATTTCTTTGTTATGGATATGGATTATGATGAGCAAGTTGCCCAGCTTATGCTAGGGCGACCTTTTATGAAGACTTCCATGACTAAGATAGATGTTGATAGTGGTACCCTGACTATGGAGTTTGATGGAATAATTTTTCAGCATGATATTCATAAAGCTAATTCCATTAAGTCTCCTTCTCCTCTCTCCATTAATGACTTTGATGATTCTGTGCATGATAATGTTAAGATTGATGCAGTAGAGGCCGTAGTTGAGTGTTCCACTAGTGATGGACCCATTGAGTTGCATGATTTTCATGATTTGCCTGTGGATAATGTCTTATTAGCTGATATAGGAGATTCCTCTACTTTGGGCACTTGCCCCCCTGCACTAACCACACAAGGCTGCAAGCCTTTATCTAGTGAAGTGCAGCATGTTCAGGTTGAGCCAGATCGGCCCCCGCATCGTTCTAAGTATGGGGGCGACACTCCGAAGAGAATGCACATGGAGTGGGTGGCGAAGAAAGACCATGGTCTAAGGTTCAAACCTTTCCATGAGAGGTCTCACCAGGAAGAGACAAGTTGGAGGATTCCGAAAGAATCCTACCCAAAATGGTAGTTGATCTGCAATACGTCGAGCCGACGACGATAACCAAGGCGCTGTCGGGAGGCAACCCGTGTTTGTATTTCTTTGATCTCTTTTTCTTTTTATTAGATTATTTTTGTAGTTTATTTTGCTTTGTTTCGTTCGCCTGTTACTCACATTTCAGGTACGAAAGTAAACCCGAGAAGAGATGAAATGCCCAGCCTTTCTCACCGCCCCGCGGCACTTTCCTACCGCCTCGCGGTGGAGCTGCCGCCCCGCGGTGACGGTCAGGTATCGATTCTCAACTTTAAAAAAAAAAAGCAAGAATAATGGGCCCCGAAAAAACCTTAAACGGGTGAGTAAAAGCTTATTTCTTAAGTGGTTACTAAGGTTTTGACGGATTGGGCTTCATTTTGGGCCAAGATTTCTCATATGGGCCATGGTACATGACCGGCCCATCAACCCTTTCTTTTCACCTTACCCTACCTTGACCTAGCCCCATATAAAATTCCCACCGCCCCCCCTCAATTCTCCTTCTCCTATTTTCCATTCACTCTCCCTGAATCCCCTCTCGACCTTGAGCATTTCCTAGCCCCCATACCCCCCATTTGGAGTCTAGCCTCACAGCCCAGCCCAAACACAACCCCTACCGCGCCGCTGTTGTCTCGCCTCGCTTTAGCTCCGCCTCGCGCTGCCACCGCTTCGCGTCTCTGTTGCTACCGCCCCGCGCCGACCTCACCGCGACCCGGTGACCTATTGTCAGTTTCTCGCCGCGACGCTACCGCCTCGCATTGAGTCTCTGCAGAACATGTGTTTGCTTGATTATGAGTATTCTTTGCTATCTTCTGATTTGAGCATTCCAATTCTTCACTTATGGATCCCAAAGGCAAGAAGAACGCGTCGACGAGTAGGGATGAGAGTGAGCTGTACGATATTGTGAAGGGGAGGAAGGTGATGCCTTCAAAATTTTTCCACACGCCGAATCTGGAGCAGATGGGAATGCTCGCGTGTGTGACGGTGTGCCTAACGCAGTGTGGGCTGGGAGGATTTCTAGGCAAGGCAGCCCCCGCGTATCCTGAGCTATGTTTCCAGTTCATTTCTTCGTTCCGGTGGTTCAACCGCGAGGAGGGTGATGATAGCTTCCTGCGCAAGATCGCGTTCTCCTACAATGGACGTGAGCATTCTCTGTCGAGGAGGGCGATCCACGAGGCCCTGGGCATTACAAAGAAACCGACCCCTGGATGGTCGAATGGGCTTCAGGAGGACGAGATGTTTGCTTTCTGGCGGGCTGCTACTAGGAGGACTTTCAAGATGGGGCATGAGGTGAATTCGAAGTTGGTGAACCCGTGTCTGCGGTTGATCCACAAGGTGTTGATGAGAGATTTCTTTGGCCATGCTGACGATGGGAAGGTGCCCATGAAGGACTTCCAGTGGTTTTTGAGCATCCTGGGAACGGTTGAGCTTACTCCGTGTTGGGCAACTCTTTTCCTGAGTTCCCTGCGGAGGATTCGTGAGGGCGAGCCTAGAGATATTTGTGTGGGTAGCTTGATTACTCTCCTCTGCGCTGATGTGATTGCTTGCGATCGGATTGCTCGGCCGATTCCCTGCGTTTTATATGATGCCGCCCATATGAGGGTGTGCTCTATGGTGAAGCCGTTGGGGCAGGATGGTGATGTGGCTTGGACGGCTTACGAGGGCCATATTTTGAGTGTTCCGCGAGAGTTCACTTACTCGCCTTCATACGCGGGCTGGTGGATTGATAGCGATGGCCAGACGCCTGCTGCTGCTGCCGCTGCCGTTGTTTCTTCGGGTCCATATGGAGAGGGCCCTAGTGGTGGATATGCTGCTGCTGATCGCGAGGAGGGGGACGACCCCAGTTCTTCACAGTTTGAGGAGTCCTCATCTGTGTACGGACCTGTCGCACCATGGCAGGAGATGTACGCTAGATGGGATAACTTCTCTATGCGCCATGATCAGTGGACTTCCAGAGTAGAGACCGGTCTGCAAACTTGGCAGACCCAGCTTCACAATGAGATAGATGAGCGTCTGGAAACTATAGACACTCATCTGCAGGACTACTTTGGGATGTACCCACCACCACCTTCCGGTCCACAGTGAGTTTATTTCTCTCTTCCCCTATCATTTGACGTTCTCTTTTCACATTGAGGACAATGTTCGGTTTAAGTATGAGGGAGGGATATAGACTTGCTATTCTTGCTAGCTAGTGTACATAGCTTTATTTCTGCATTCGTTTTCTACAGTGTTGATTCTGTTTTCAAAAAAAAAAGAAAAAAAAAGCCAAAAAGAAGTAAAAAAGGCAATCAAAATCCTGGGATGGACTGAAAACCCGAAAGGGCGGTTCAAGTAAAAAGCAGGTAGTCCGGCTGGTATTAGACCAGGGCAAAATTGGACTAGAGTGATGCGAGCTTATGTGAGAACGTCTATTGGAAAATGAAATGAGTGCTTGGTGAAAACCCGAAAGGGCGCCTTGGCAAAATGAGTGAAAAAGAAGAAGAGTGATTTTAGGATTTCTCTTATCTTTCGGCGAGGCGTCATAAGGAGGGTGACATAGAAGGATTGTCGGGTAGGCCACTCATGGAGCGATAAGGAGATAGACGGGAGTTAGGTTAGATTGTTCTTGCATCATTTGTTTTGGTTGTTTTGGGCGTATTGTTGATGTGTTGTAGTTGTTGGAGTCACGTTTTCTTGTACTTCCTGAGGCCTTGGTATTGATTGAGAGGGTGAGCTTTTCTTTAGCTTACTCGGGACGAGTAAAGGTGTAAGTATGGGGGAATTTGATAGGTGTTATTGTGATACCCCGTAATTCTGTAAGGATTATTTTGGGAATTTTTGGAATTTTCCCGAACACCCGTTTAGTACGTCGGATTTAATTCAGAAAGTCGGAGACATTCTGTAATGTGCTCTGTATCTGTAATATTTTTCTCAGTGAAGAATTATACAGTTAAGGCCTGTTGGAAGTCTATACTCGTTCGTATACGACTTTTGTTATCGCAAGTTAAGATTAATACCAAATCTCTACCAAATTGGTTATTGCCCAAGAGGTGCAAATGGATTAACCATGGGTTAATACCCAAGGGCATAATTGGAAGGCTTTTTGGCTCCCAACAAGCCTCATCTTTGCCTATAAATAGAGGGCATGGGTGAAGCTAGAAAGGGTGTGAAAAACGCCATTACGCTGTCCATTTCTCGTCTCTCAAAAATGCTCCCAAAGAAAAATGCTCTCTCTCTCGAAAAGCTCTCGTGGATCGTTGGAGGCTCGTTTGGTGTCGTTCTCGGTGGCCAAAGGAGACTTGGAAGGCCCTTAGAAGCCTAGAAGCCAAGCAAGGCGAAAGGCGAACCAAATCGAGCGTCGCGGGTAAGATTTCTCGTCCGTTTTTAAGTTTCTGTTCAGCGACGGCGACCGCCGCCAGGAACGGCGACCGCCGCCAGGGACACGGCGACCGCCGCCAGGAACGGTGACCGCCGTGTTGTGGACGGCAACCGCCGTGTTGGGGACGGCGACCGCCGTGTTGTGGCCGACGACCGCCGTGAAGTTCTTGGTGCCGCCGTGGAGGAAGCCGATGAGCGGCGCCCGCCGTGCTTGAGACAACGACCGCCGTGATGGTGGCGGCGACCGCCGTGATGGTGGCGGCGCCTGCCGCAATTGTTGGTGGCCGGCCGTGAAGGGTAGTTGCCCGGGAGTTGTGCGTTGGCTTCCGAGACCTTCGATCGGGTCTCATATCCTTCGATTCCTTTCGTCTTTTCGTACTATTCTTTGTCGAATCTAACCCAGGGTTCCTTTTTGGGTCGACTCGAAGGTGTTTATCCTAGTGGAGCTATACGCGTGTCGAGCCCGAAATCCTGTTGTCTCTGCTTTGTTCCAGATCTGCGGACTAAGGCAAGTGGCGGTTCGCTCTTGCTCATCGTTCCATATTTACATTAATTATCAGCTGTTTATCTGAGTAATTAATTTGGAATGATTATCTGTGTTTGTCTGGAAAATGTTTTATAAACTGTTTTGGAAAATCATATAATAGGTTGTATATCTGCTAGAACGACGCTATTATCTGTGATCGCCTTCCGGGCATTTATGTGGATTAATAGGAAAACTAATCCAAGTAAGGATTAGCTGTTTCTATTATCTCTTTGTTTAAGTCGTTTGCCTGGATGGCTTTAATGTGATTAATTGATGTGTTAGACTGTTTAGTTAACACAAGTGTTTGTAGGAACGCTAATCCAAGTAAGGATTAGTCGTTTCTTTATAACTTAATGTGCATAGGAACGCTAATCCAAGTAAGGATTAGTCGTTTCTTTATAATTTAATATTCGTGGGAACGCTAATCCAAGTAAGGATTTGTCATTTCTTTAAATCATAATATTCCTCGGGGTTATTGCCGAATAATTTAAGGGTCATGACCTATGCTTCTTATCCACATGTAAGGATCTGAAGTGTTTTAAGCGCCTTGCTAGCGCCAGTGGATGAGCTTAATTGCAGTCTTGGGTTTTAAGCACTTAGCTAGTGCATTGGGGTGGACATAACTGTCACCCTGTAAAATAAACTGTAAGCGCTGTGGCAGTGCAAATCAGGGTGAACGTAAGATCACCCGGTGTCTTAATAACTTCCGTGTTCTCGGAATATTCTTAAAAGCCTCAACACTGTGTGTGTGTGTGTTGTAATTTAATAAGATAAGTGCAGTTAAGCACATAATTAAATTGTAAGCGCTGTATAGTGCAATCAGGGTGAACGTAAGGTCACTCGGTGTAATATTAATCGCCGTTGTTTCTCGGCATAATTTGGGTTGACATGATTGTCACCCTGTGATTTAATAACTTCCGTGTTCTCGGAATAACTTCCGTGTTCTCGGAATAACTTCCGTGTTCTCGGAATAACTTCCGTGTTCTCGGAATAACTTCCGTGTTCTCGGAATATTCTTAAAGTTAAGTCCCGCGTGTGGGTTGTGTGTGTTTTAATTTGGGTTGACATGATTGTCACCCTGTGATTTAAGCCTTGTTGTCGCTCTTAATAACATTAACGTGTTTCAGTAATGTGTGTTTTGTAATTAAATAAGATATGTGCCCGAGTGCACATGATTAATAAACCTTTGGCGAGTAGTGCAGCTAAGTCATAGTGCAGCTAGGAAAGCTCGTCTCGACTTGAATGTAGTACGTTCTCTTTCCGATCTGGATTCGCTGTATGTGATGAGGTTGGTCATGACCGAAGAATCTCAGTCAACTTTTAAATCATTGTTGTTTGATTCTATTAAACATTCCAGATTTATCATATTTCCTTAAAGACTCAATCTCTTGGAGTCTCTTTTCGAGTCGATTTCTGTGAAGATGAAGTCTTCCAAAATCTTCTCTCATGCATACCTTTGTTGTTATTCCGTGAAAGTGTCGGGTTATGTATCGTCCCTTCGGTTATTATTCGAGGTACAATGATAGTAAACGGTTACGATCACTCGAACCACTCTGTTTTTTACCCTTGCTAGTCTATTCAAGTAGACTAACCCACAAACATTATTCTCCGCATGTGGGCTGGTGTCATCCGTTCGATTCGGCACATCAGATGGAGTGTAGATGAGAAGACTAGAAGGACTATGGAGTCGACGGTGGTTTTTCCGACGTTTTAATAATTTCTTTTAATCAGGTTGAGATCCTTGGGCAGGTGATCATTACGATCACAACCCTTTTTGTAGTATCTTTTAAAAGTTTTCCGTTGTGCCTTGTTTAAGATTTCCGTTGTAATTTATTTAAACTCTGTGTTTGTCCTATTCGGGATTGGGATTTAATCCCGGGACTCGTGTTTTATATGATTAAGGTTATCATTTTGTATCATTGTATTTCATGATTTGTATTTAAACGGTAAAGCCTTGGGTGATCTCGGTAAGGAATACTGGGGTCACTAGCGGTAATACCTTTCCAAAAGGGTTAAGTTTTGGGGGTGTTACAGTTGTGGTATCAGAGCCAAAGGTTGTTTTAAAACGGGTTTGGATTTTTATAAATCATTTATCCGTTTTTGAAAATGCTTTAAGAAGGGCTCTGCTTTTTTTATTTTTTCAAAGTGAAAAGAGTTTGAAAACACCGTTCATAGTCCTGTCTTCTATATGGTCTGATATAGTAAGTTTGCTTCTATATCTAGAAAGACTAATTCCTTCCCCGTTACCCCATATGATATGGGTGCATTCTATTCTCTACAGAGGAACCGGGAGAAGCCAAGGTGGTTTCGCTATACCCAATAAGGCTTGAATTCCCAGTTCTCTCATTTTTAGTTAAGGTTGTAGAACCTAGTAACTCGGTTTGAGTTCATCAATAGAAATTACCAAGTTGATCTATTCTAAGTTGATTTTATTACAATAAGTATATCAGAAGATACTAACGTGATAAAATCCTTGGAATTTGATCGGTAAACAGATGGTGAACACAAGGAACGTTATCCGTGCTGGTGCTGGGCCGAGTAATGACCCTAGACCAAATGCAAGGAATGTTGCAGACCCAACAGGAGAGCATGAGTCTGTCTTTAACAATAACCAGGGAGGCAATGGCCAAGCTCAGGCCAACGCTCCGATGATGTTTGATGCTGCAGCAGTAGAGGCAATTCGAGGAATTGTCATGTAGGCAATCACAGATGTTATGCGACCAGTTACACCACAAGCTCAAGGTGGTCCAGTTCCTCAAACTACTCCTGAAGTTGAGGAGTCAGTGGAGCAAGTACCTCAGATCAATGTTGTCAGAAACAGAGGAACTTACGGGCAAGCGTTAAAAGGCGTGAGTTCAATGAGGCCTGACAGCTATGACGGTACTGGAGAACCGGTCAGGGTGACCTATTGGTTCTCACATATGGAGCGGTTGCTCCGGAACATTAATTGCACTGAGGCTGGGAAAGTGCACATCGCCTCTCTTCAACTCAAGGATGTGGCTAGCGAATGGTGGGAGAGCACCGGTCTGGCTGACCATCCCGAGCTGAATTGGAGCATGTTCAAAACCAAGATGACCGATCGTTTCTTTTCCCGAGCTATGAGGGAGGAGAAGCATAAGGAATTTCTGTACCCGCAGACTGATGGGTTAAAGGTGACTGAGCTCGCAGCTAAGTTCAATCACTTGATGCAGTACGCTGGACATGAGGTGTCAACCGAGGAGCAGAAGATCTGGTACTTCCATGGATGGATGAATCCAGAGATCAAGCCTCTAGTGTTGCGTCATGGTTGTACTACGTTAGAGCAATATGTTGATGCAGCCTACAAGACGGAAGTCACATTGGAGGAGTCTGCCTTTAAGAGGGAGAAGCAAGTTAAAGGAAAGGGTGGGCAACAGGATCGCCAGGTTGGTTCATTCAAACGACCGGCATCGCCTACCAAGTTTGAAAGGTCTGGTCGTGCTAAGACCGAGACAACTCAGTCAGACTCTGCCAGAGGCTCAGGTTGGAGCGGCGGAGCAATTCAGTGCCACAATTGTGGTGAAGTGGGGCATAAAAGTTTTGTTTGCCAAAAGGACAAGAGGATGTGTCATAATTGTGGAAGAGAAGGCCACATAAAAACGTACTGCAGACTGAAGGGTCAGGGACCAATGCAGTCTTATCAGGCGTCAAATGTTGGTGGTGGGCAAAACCCAAGGCCAGTGGTATCCACTACTGAGCAGTCTATGGCTCGTAATAAAGGCAAAGCGCCTATGGGGTCTTCAGGCCAAGGGCAACGACTCTTCATAATGAGTCAAGCCAACGGAGAAGAACCCTGATCCATTAAGTTGTATTTGTGTTAAGACTTTCTTTAAGATTAAGGAGTAACAACGTGTGTCGGTAATCTCCGTGGTGTTAAGATCTGCATGATCGACTTTTGTCAATTAATGTAATGTTTGGATGTTAATGAAGTGTTTCCGTGTTTTGGAAAATTTCAGAATGTGTTATCATCGCGAATTAGTTGTTCATACGAAACCTCGTAAGTGTCGAGAATAGCTTATGCCAAGTAAGGATAAGGATTGTCGGACTTATGGTGGTGAAGTTTTGTGGACAACTTAGATGTTCGTTCCCTATGTGGTTAATCCCAAGGTCGACTCTGTTGTTTAAATCTAAATCCACTCCTAAGATTCTTCTTCATACATAGAGTATGTCATCTACAAGGCTAGTTGCAAATCTTTGAGGAAGATTAAGTTGTGGAGCGGTCATGTTAAGAGTAAAGGTTGCAGTTAAGGATATGTTGATGATCCCGATGTATTAAAGATTCAGTAAGGAGAATAGTCTATATACATCTAAGGAGTACTGTGGTAAGCGTTATCTCATACGCTGAGTTCTTCCGAGATTTCTTAAGGAAAGGGAATGAACTTGTAGAGTTTTGTTCGGAGAGATCAGGAGCTATCTCTCATGCGTAAGTTTGTGCCATAAGCATTAAGGCGGATGAATCATTTTCAGAATGATATCCTAAGGAATTAAGAATGATATCTCGTGTGATCCATTTCAAGGATGAAGTGATTAAGGATGTTGGATCCAGGTGGTAAGATTGGTGTTGAGGTAGTATCCTCATTGGCTTAATGCAAGTTTCGGGGTCGAAACTTATTTTAAGGGGGAGGTGATGTGATACCCCGTAATTCTATAAGGATTATTTTGGGAATTTTTGGAATTTTTGGAATTTTCCCGAACACCCGTTTAGTACGTCGGATTTAATTCAGAATGTCTCAATGTGCTCTGTATCTGTAATATTTTTCTCAGTGAATAATTATACAGTTAAGGCCTGTTGGAAGTCTATACTCGTTCGTGTATGACTTTTGTTATCGCAAGTTAAGATTAATACCAAATCTCTACCCAATTGGTTATTGCCCAAGAAGTACAAATGGATTAACCATGGGTTAATACCCAAGGGCACAATTGGAAGGCTTTTTGGCTCCCAACAAGCCTCATCTTTGCCTATAAATAGAGGGCATGGGTGAAGCTAGAAAGGGTGTGAAAAACGCCATTACGCTGTCCATTTCTCGTCTCTCAAAAATGCTTCCAAAGAAAAACGCTCTCTCTCTCGGAAAGCTCTCGTGGATCGTTGGAGGCTCGTTTGGTGTCGTTCTCGGTGGCCAAAGGAGACTTAGAAGGCCCTTAGAAGCCTAGAAGTCAAGCAAGGTGAAAGGCGAACCAAATCGAGCGTCGCGGGTAAGAATTCTCGTCCGTTTTTAAGTTTCTGTTCAGCGACGGCGACCGCCGCCAGGAACGGCGACCGCCGCCAGGGAGACGGCGACCGCCGCCAGGAACGGCGACCGCCGTGTTGTGGACGGCGACCGCTGTGTTGGGGACGGCGACCGCCGTGTTGTGGCCGGCGACCGCCGTGAAGTTCTTGGTGCCGCCGTGGAGGAAGCCGATGAGCGGCGCCCGCCGTGCTTGAGACAGCGACCGCCGTGATGGTGGCGGCGCCCGCCGCAATTGTTGGTGGCCGACCGTGAAGGGTAGTTGCCCGGGAGTTGTGCGTTGGGGTCCGAGACCTTCGATCGGGTCTTGTATCCTTCGATTCCTTTCGTCTTTTCGTATATTCGTACTATTCTTTGTCGAATCTAACCTAGGGTTCCTTTTTGGGTCGACTCGAAGGTGTTTATGCTAGTGGAGCTATACGCGTGTCGAGCCCGGAATCCCGTTGTCTCTGCTTTGTTCCAGATCTGCGGACTAAGGCAAGTGGCGGTTCGCTCTTGCTCATCGTTCCATATTTACATTAATTATCAGCTGTTTATCTGAGTAATTAATTTGGAATGATTATCTGTGTTTGTCTGGAAAAGGTTTTATAAACTGTTTTGGAAAATCATATATAATAGGTTGTATATCTGCTAGAACGACGCTATTATCTGTGATCGCCTTTCGGGCATTTATGTGGATTAATAGGAAAACTAATCCAAGTAAGGATTAGCTGTTTCTATTATCTCTTTGTTTAAGTCGTTTGCCTGGATGGCTTTAATGTGATTAATTGATGTGTTAGACTGTTTAGTTAACACGAGTGTTTGTAGGAACGCTAATCCAAGTAAGGATTAGTCGTTTCTTTATAACTTAATGTGCGTAGGAACGCTAATCCAAGTAAGGATTAGTCGTTTCTTTATAATTTAATATTCGTGGGAACGCTAATCCAAGTAAGGATTTGTCGTTTCTTTAAATCATAATATTCCTCGGGGTTATTGCCGAATAATTTAAGGGTCATGACCTATGCTTCTTATCCACATGTAAGGATCTGAAGTGTTTTAAGCGCCTTGCTAGCGCCAGTGGATGAGCTTAATTGCAGTCCTGTGTTTTAAGCACTTAGCTAGTGCATTGGGGTGGACGTAACTGTCACCCTGTAAAATAAACTGTAAGCGCTGTGGCAGTGCAAATCAGGGTGAACGTAAGATCACCCGGTGTCTTAATAACTTCCGTGTTCTCGGAATATTCTTAAAAGCCTCAACACTGTGTGTGTGTGTTGTAATTTAATAAGATAAGTGCAGTTAAGCACATAATTAAACTGTAAGCGCTGTATAGTGCAATCAGGGTGAACGTAAGGTCACTCGGTGTAATATTAATCGCCGTTGTTTCTCGGCATAATAAAGTTAAGTCCCGCGTGTGGGTTGTGTGTGTTTTAATTTGGGTTGACATGATTGTCACCCTGTGATTTAAGCCTTGTTGTCGCTCTTAATAACATTAACGTGTTTCAGTAATGTGTGTTTTGTAATTAAATAAGATATGTGCCCGAGTGCACATGATTAATAAACCTTTGGCGAGTAGTGCAGCTAAGTCATAGTGCAGCTAGGAAAGCTCGTCTCGACTTGAATGTAGTACGTTCTCTTTCCGATCTGGATTCGCTGTATGCGATGAGGTTGGTCATGACCGAAGAATCTCAGTCAACTTTTAAATCATTGTTGTTTGATTCTATTAAACATTCCAGATTTGTCATATTTCCTTAAAGACTCAATCTCTTGGAGTCTCTTTTCGAGTCGATTTCTGTGAAGATGAAGTCTTCCAAAATCTTCTCTCATGCATACCTTTGTTGTTATTTCGTGAAAGTGCCGGGTTATGTATCGTCCCTTCGGTTATTATTCGAGGGACAATGATAGTAAACGGTTACGATCACTCGAACCACTCTGCTTTTTACCCTTGCTAGTCTATTCAAGTAGACTAACCCACGAACATTGTTCTCCGCATGTGGGCTGGTGTCATCCGTTCGATTCGGCACATCAGATGGAGTGTAGATGAGAAGAATAGAAGGACTATGGAGTCGACGGTGGTTTTTCCGACATTTTAATAATTTCTTTTAATCAGGTTGAGATCCTTGGGCAGGTGATCATTACGATCACAACCCTTTTTGTAATATCTTTTAAAAGTTTTCCGCTGTGCCTTGTTTAAGATTTCCGTTGTAATTTATTTAAACTCTGTGTTTGTCCTATTCAGGATTGGGATGTAATCCCGGGACTCGTGTTTTATATGATTAATGTTATCATTTTGTATCATTGTATTTCATGATTTGTATTTAAACGGTAAAGCCTTGGGTGATCTCGGTAAGGAACACTGGGGTCACTGGCGGTAATACCTTTCCAAAAGGGTTAAGTTTTTGGGGTGTTACAGTTATTTCATACACCTTTTCTAGCATCTATTAGCATGATTTGGAGGAGTTTTGGAGTTGTTTTAGTGCTAAGTCTGCGATCCAGATATTATGGAGAGAAGTGAAGAAATCCAAGGATTGGCACCTTAGTTGGAGCTTAGAGATGGAGATGGAGCTGCTGGAACATCTATGGAGAAGGCTACCAACACTTGGTAGTATTTGGAGAGCAGCTGGAGAAGAGAAGAAGATGAGAAGTTAAAGTCTGGAGTTCACCGCCTCGCGTTAGCAGTGACGCCCCGCGGTGATGACTCCCAGTGATGATGAAGTCCCGCGTGAGAGGAGGCCACCGCCCAGCGGTGGAGAGCAGAAGCCCTACGGTGGATCTTTACCGCCCCGCGATGGACGTGTTTATTGCCTCGCGCCAGATTATATTTATTTCCTTTTATTTCTATTTCAGACTTTGTTATTTTATTTGTTTCCTTTTGGATTGGTTTTGTGATCTTGGGCTTTAGGTTAACTCTATTTAACCTAATTTTCCACAGCCTCCAAGCCAGTCTGCGAACACTTAGACACATCTTGTATCGAACTAATTTTGATCGTTATTTCATAATATAGTTTTTCATCCCCTTTGATGGAGAACTAACTTTCCTTTGTTCTGTTAGACGATTAAAGCAGTACTTTGATGTGTTTGTGAGATTTCTATTCCTTGTTCTTATCCTTATAATTGTTGGATTGATTCTCTTGCTTACCACGTCTACGATTTCTAGTTGTTCTTCTTAGCCTGATCACCTAGGTTGAATGCTTGTTATCAATTGCTAGGATTGCATATAGGGGTTCCGAGTGCATATCTAGTGGCAAACACGTTTGTGCGTATAGGGGTTCCGAGCGTACACTTGTGTGTGAGAATCAATTGCATGTTAAGTAGGGGAGTGAGTACTTGTACGTCTTTCTACTTGCATGTATCCTAAATCCTTGTGTGCATCGCTATTGCTGTGTTGGTGCAAAAGTACGCTGACAACTGTGAGAATCAGTTGTACTTTATCATTGGCATAGTGATAAGTCTATTGACAACTGTGAGAATCAATAGTACTTACGATTAAGGTGGGAACGACTATAAGGATAAATAATTGAACTTGGGTTGAATAGATTTCAGGGATCAAACTCTATCTTTGTACTATGGATTTCACTTTAACAGGACTACTTCCCCTTATATTATTCTCTCGATTTTACTCAATCTAAATGCTTGTTTGCTTCGTTCTCTTGACTACAAAACCCCCGGTTGCTTGTTACTTGTCATTCACGATTGCATATTACATCATACCTTCTCTGTGGGATTCGACCCTTACTTGTCTGCTATACTTTGTTTAGTAGGTTTGTTAGGATAATTTATTTTGATAAGGCTAATCAACGTCTAATATTGGTGATTAAGGATAAAGTGATTAAGGATGTTGGATCCAGGTGGTAA
The DNA here is from genome assembly GCA_027886185.1 of Rheum nobile. NCBI lineage: Eukaryota > Viridiplantae > Streptophyta > Magnoliopsida > Caryophyllales > Polygonaceae > Rheum > Rheum nobile. Next base: position 4,127,217 of record WOAB01000511.1, read on the forward strand.
GATTGGTGTTGAGGTAGTATCCTCATTGGCTTAATGCAAGTTTCGGGGTCGAAACTTATTTTAAGGGGGAGGTGATGTGATACCCCGTAATTCTGTAAGGATTATTTTGGGAATTTTTGGAATTTTCCCGAACACCCGTTTAGTACGTCGGATTTAATTCAGAAAGTCGGAGACATTCTGTAATATGCTCTATATCTGTAATATTTTTCTCAGTGAAGAATTATACATTTAAGGCCTGTTGGAAGTCTATACTCGTTCGTGTATGACTTTTGTTATCGCGAGTTAAGATTAATACCAAATCTCTACCTACTTGGTTATTGCCCAAGAGGTGCAAATAGACTAACCATGGGTTAATACCCAAGGGCACAATTGGAAAGCTTTTTGGCTCCCAACAACCCAAATCTTTGCCTATAAATAGAGGGCATGTGTGAAGCTAGAAAGGGTGTGAAAAACGCCATTACGCTGTCCATTTCTCGTCTCTCAAAAACGCTCCCAAAGAAAAACGCTCTCTCTCTCGGAAAGCTCTCGTGGATCGTTAGAGGCTCGTTTGGTGTCGTTCTCGGTGGCCAAAGGAGACTTGGAAGGCCCTTAGAAGCCTAGAAGCCAAGCAAGGCGAAAGGCGAACCAAATCGAGCGTCGCAGGTAAGATTTCTCGCCCGTTTTTAAGTTTCTATTCAGCGACGGCGACCGCCGCCAGGAACGGCGACCGCCGCCAGGGAGACGGCGCTCGCCGCCAGGAACGACGACTGCCGTGAAGATCCCGGCGCCCACCGTGATGAGAACGGCGACCGCCGTGTTGGGGACGGCGACCGCCGTGAAGATCTTGGTGCCGCCGTGGTGTGTGGCCAGCCGCCGTGGAGGAAGCCATTGAGCGGCGCCCGCCATGCTTGAGGCGGCGCCCGCTGTGATGGTGGCGGCGCCCGCCGCATTTAAGGCGGCGCCCGCCACAATTGTTTGGTGGCCGACCGTGAAGGGTTGTTGCCCGGGAGTTGTTGCGTTGGCTTCCGAGACCTTCGATCGGGTCTCGTATCCTTCGATTCCTTTCGTCCTTTCGTGTATTCGTACTATTTTTTGTCGAATCTAACCTAGGGTTCCTTTTTGGGTCGACTCGAAGGTGTTTATGCTAGTGGAGCTATACGCGTGTCGAGCCCGGAATCCCGTTGTCTCTGCTTTGTTCCAGATCTGCGGACTAAGGCAAGTGGCGGTTCGCTCTTGCTCATTGTTCCATATTTACATTAATTATCAGCTGTTTATCTGAGTAATTAATTTGGAATGATTATTGTGTTTATCTGGAAATGGTTTTATAAACTGTTTTGGAAACTGTAATAATGACATTATCATAGGTTGTATATCTGTTAGAACAACGCTATCCTATGTGATAATTACCGTGATGGTATTGTTGTGGAATTAATCTTAATGCTAGAATAGCATGTGGGTTAATAGGAAAACTAATCCAAGTAAGGATTAGCGGTTTCTATTATCTCTATGTTTAAGTTAATTGCCTGGATGGCTTTAATGTGAATAATTGTTGTGTTAGACTGTTTAGTTAACACGAGTGTTTATAGGAACGCTAATCCAAGTAAGGATTAGTCGTTTTTTTATAACTTAATGTGCGTAGGAACGCTAATCCAAGTAAGGATTAGTCGTTTCTTTATAATTTAATATTCGTGGGAACGCTTATCCATATGTAAGGATTTGTCGTTTCTTTAAATCATAATATTCCTCGGATTATTCCGAATAATTTAAGGGTCATGACCTATGCTTCTTATCCACATGTAAGGATCTGAAGTGTTTTAAGCGCCTTGCAAGCGTCATTGGATGAGCTTAATTGCAGTCCTGTGTATTAAGCACTTAGCTAGTGCATTGGGGTGGACGTAACTGTCACCCTGTAAAATAAACTGTAAGCGTTGTGGCAGTGCAATCAGGGTGAACGTAAGGTCACCCGGTGTATTATTATCGCCGTTGTTTCTCGACATATTAATGTTAAGTCCCGCGTGTGGGTTGTGTGTGTTTTAATTTGGGTCGACATGATTGTCACCCTGAGATTTAAGCTGTGTGCCGCTCTTAATAACATTAACGTGTTTCAGCAATATGTTTTTTGTAATTAAATAAGATATGTGCCCGAGTGCACATGATTAATAAACCTTTGGCGAGTAGTGCAGCTAAGTAATAGTGCAGCTAGGAAAGCTCGTCTCGACTTTGATCATAGTACGTTCTCTTTCCGATCTGGATTCGCTATATGCGATGAGGTTGGTCGTGAACTGAAGCATCTCAGTCAACTTTTAAAATCATTGTTGTATGATTCTGTAAACATTCCAGATTTGTCATTTTTTCTTAAAGACTCATTCTCTTGGAGTCTCTTTTCGAGTTGATTTATGTGAAGATTCAGTCTTCCAGAATCTTCTCTCATGCATACCTCTTGTTGTTATTCCGTGAAGGTGCCGGGTTATGTATCGTCCCTTCGATTATTATTCGAGGGACAATGATAGTAAACGGTTTCGATCACTCGAACCACTCTGCTTTTTACCGTTGCTAGTCTATTTAAGTAGACTAACCCACGAACTTTGTTCTCCGCATGTGGGCTGGTGTCATCCGTTCGATTCGGCACATCAGATAGAGTATAGATGAGAAGACTAGAAGGACTATGGAGTCGACGGTGGTTTTCCGACGTTTTTAATAATCTCTTTTAATCAGGTTGAGATCTTTGGGCAGGTGATCATTACGATCACAACCCTTTTTGTAATATCTTTTAAAAGTCTTCCGCTGTACCTTGTTTAAGATTTCCGTTGTAATTTATTTAAACTCTGTGTATGTCCTATTCGGGATTGGGATGTAATCCCGGGACTCGTATTTTATATGAATAAGGTTATCATTTTGTATCATCGTATTTCATGATTTGTATTTAAACGGTAAAGCCTTGGGTGATCTCGGTAAGGAACACTGGGGTCACTGGCGGTAATACCTTTCCAAAAGGGTTAAGTTTTGGGGGTGTTACACCGCTTGGCAATGAACGCGGCAATTTTGGCGCGCGAAGGCAACAACAAAGACATGCCCACTTTCCACCGGCCCAAGGCCACGGGTATGCCCCCTTGGATATCCCAGCGCCGCGTTTGCAACAAAGGCCTCAAGGCAATGCTCCCAGGCTCAATCGCCATGACATAAAGGTAAAAGTTAAATTCCTTTTTGGTGAATACAACCCTGCAGTTTTTCTTGAATGGTTGCAGGCCACAGAGTACACGTTGATCTATTGCCAAGTCCCAGAAGAGGACTACGTGGCCGCCGCCACAGTCCAATTCCGTGGCGCCGCAAGAGTTTGGTGGCATCGCTTCGTGGATGATCGCATAAGGAGGAACTTGGTTCCTGATAAGGCGTTGTCGTGACACCTAAATAAAATAATCCTAAACAAACCTAACTAATGTAGTCTGGTAAGCAAGGGTCGAATCCCACAGAGAATCAAGTTATATTTCATGTTTGCAAAATCATTCACCAATTGATAACAAAGACAAAGGGGGGGTTTTGAATGAAACTAACTAAGAAAACGATAAATAAAATATAGAAACCTTGGCTAGACAAATATCCACCTTTAGTTTGGTTGATCAATCATTGATTACTCCTAGTCCTCAATACTCATGAATGTCCTAATCCCTATTCTGAATTAGTTACCAGTCCAACCAGTCCTGATAACCCTAACTATCAAATAACCTAGAAGACCTTCTAGATTGAATCTAACAGCAGCAATGAATTCAGGAATAGATAGGTACATGCAAGTGTAGCAACCAGTCATACAATTGCATGCAATTAATTCTCTACACAAACTAAGGGATTTAGATTCTCAACCAGTATCCTCTAATCCTTAGTAGTATGATCAATAACAATCTCAACAGGTTGTATAGAAAAGGGGAACCAATAGCATAATACTAATTTCTCTAGGTTGTCAAACTAGAGGGAACTACTATTAACAATCTAATTGATGTCCTAATCAACAAATCAAGGGGAATCGATAAATGATCAATGAGACGAGAGAGAATTAATACAATCATAGAAAGAGTAAAGGAATAATCTCAATATCAAATTCAAACCAAGGTTTCAATTGTCTAGCCAAAAACACCAAACAAAACAAAGAACAACTAAGAAAGGGAAAAACAATACTGAATGGAAAACTAGGTCTAACGTGATCCGAAGATGATGAATGGAGGCTGTGGGAATTAGGTTAAATAAAGTTAACCTAAAGCCCAAGGTCACAAACCTCATCTACAAGGAAATAAAATATAATATTCAAATTAAATTAAATAAAGAAAAAAAGAAAAGGAAAAAGAAAACAAAAGTTCGGAAATCTCCATGGGCTGTCTCCCGTGTGTGGCCGCGATCGCGGCCAAGAGGCCGCGGTCGCGGCCTTCTCTCTTCAGCATCGCGACACTTCCGTAAAAATGCCATAACTTTTGATTCCCAATTCGGATCACGCTCATATTTTGAGGACTTGCAGTAGACTTCAAGATCTAGCTCCTCGAATTGGAATCACTTCATTTGGACATCTGAGTAAAGAGAACAAATCAATTGAATTCAGCACCTTGTTCTTCTACTCTCGTGTGGACTCTCTCCTTGGTTCTTCTTCGTCTCCTCAGTGGTCAACTCTTCTTCCTCTGGATATCTTCAATTTGCTTCTCCAGACCACCAAATCCACACTTCTTCTCTCCAACTCCTTATTCCACAATTGTGCTCTAAATCCATCCAAATGGCGCCTCAAACCTGGTAATAACCCCTAGAAATGCACTATAAAATAGCACTGATCAAATCCCCCATGGTTAAACCTTGCTCGTCCTCGAGTAAGCTAAAGTCAACCTACTCCTCCAATCAATCCCCAAGGTTTCAGGAAGCATAGAAAAATCAATCCCTCTAAGAATCACACCTAACAATAAACTCCAGGCACCAACACAAATAAGCCGAGCACAACATACAACAATACCAATCAACACCACACACAATCAAGCTAAAAGGAAAGCAGAGTACTTCCCCCAAGCTTATCCCAAACACCATAGAGTGAACCAAAATCTAATCCTAATCTCCCATCTATCTTCTTATCGCTCCAGAGTGACCTACCCGAATCCTCCTTATAACTCCTCTTCTTATGACACCACTCCAGGTAAAATGAGGAATCCTAAAAATCACTCTTCTTATTTTCACTCATTTTGCCAAGGCGCCCTCTCGGGTTTTCACCAAGCCACTCATTTCATTTTCCAATAGATGTACTCACATAAGCTCACGTCACTCTTGACCAATTGTTACCCCAGCCTAATGTTGGTCCAAGCCACCTGCTTATTGCCTAGGCCGTCCTTTCGGGTTTTTGACCTATCCCAGGATTCCTATGTATGCCTTTTATTCAATTTTTTGGCTTTTTTCTTTATTCTTATCCTCAACGACATAGCAAGTATAAAACCCTCCCCCATGCTTAAACATTGCATTGTCCTCAATGTAATGAAAGACAAAAAGATGAAGCACAGGGAAGGAAGAAAAAGACTCACAAACGCCGTTGAGTTGGCTTGGACACGGAAGGTGTTGCTGGCGGTAAAGCAAGAATGCTCAGGTCCTGGTATTGTACGGTCTCCAACTCAACTCTTACCATACAACCAAAAGGGACCACTCTGGTGAGAAGTGGTAAATCAAGTGAATGGGGTTGCAAGGCCTTCAAAAATGGGCCCAGATGTCATCGTGGTGTAGGCCCTGGTGTTCCTCTTCTCCAGCTGCCAATTGTAGGGCCATCATCATTGTCAATTAATGTGTAGGGCTAATGTTTCCTCCGTTGACAACATGATGCGTACCTTCTCCATGGGGACTCTGGACAGTTGGCCTTCGGTAGAATAATTTTTTTTTAATTCCGTTTAAGGTTTTTTCGGATTTTTTTTTTCGATATTTTTTTACTAAACCCTAATTCGCCGCGGCAGCCGCGATCGCGGTTTCCAGGTTGCGGTTGCTTCTCGAATTGTTTGCCGCGGCTGCGGTGGCCAAGCCGCGGTTTTCCTTCTGCTCTTCCTGCGGGTTAGTCGAAAACGAAAACACAGACAAAGAAAGAAAACTAAAAGAAAAGGATAGTGTCTTGTTATCAAATCGGTAAACAAACAAACAAGAAAAATACAAACCTTAGATTCCCCGGCAACGGCGCCAATTTGATAAGGTGTTGTCGTGACACCTAAACAAAATAATCCTAAACAAACCTAACTAATGTAGTCTGGTAAGCAAGGGTCGAATCCCAAAGAGAATCAAGTTATATTTCATGTTTGCAAAATCATTCACCAATTGATAACAAAGACAAAGGGGGGGTTTTGAATGAAACTAACTAAGAAAACGATAAATAAAATATAGAAAGCTTGGCTAGACAAATATCCACCTTTAGTTTGGTTGATCAATCATTGATTACTCCTAGTCCTCAATACTCATGAATGTCCTAATCCCTGTTCTGAATTAGTTACCAGTCCAACCAGTCCTGATAACCCTAACTATCAAATAACCTAGAAGACCTTCTAGATTGAATCTAACAGCAACAATGAATTCAGGAATAGATAGGTACATGCAAGTGTAGCAACCAGGCATACAATTGCATGCAATTAATTCTCTACGCAAACTAAGGGATTTAGATTCTCAACCAGTATCCTCTAATCCTTAGTAGTATGATCAATAACAATCTCAACAGGTTGTATAGAAAAGGGGAACCAATAGCATAATACTAATTTCTCTAGGTTGTCAGACTAGAGGGACCTACTATTAACAATCTAATTGATGTCCTAATCAATAAATCAAGGGGAATCGATATATGATCAATGAGATTAAGCACGAGAGAGAATTAATACAATCATAGAAAGAGTAAAGGAATAATCTCAATATCAAATTCAAAAAAAGGTTTCAATTGTCTAGCCAAAAACACCAAACAAAACAAAGAACTAAAGTAAGAAAGGGAAAAACAATACTGAATGGAAAACTAGGTCTAACGTGATCCGAAGATGATGAATGGAGGTTGTGGGAATTAGGTTAAATAAAGTTAACCTAAAGCCCAAGATCACAAACCTCATCTACAAGGAAATAAAATATAATATTCGAATTAAATTAAATAAAGAAAAAAAGAAAAGGAAAAAGAAAACAAAAGTTCGGAAATCTCCACGGGTTGTCTCCCGTGTGTGGCCGCGATCGCGGCCAAGAGGCCGCGGTCGCGGCCTTCTCTCTTCAGCATCGCGACACTTCCATAAAAATGCCATAACGTTTGATTCCCAATTCGGATCGCGCTCATATTTTGAGGACTTAAAGTAGACTTCAAGATCTAACTCCTCGAATTGGAATCACTCCATTTGGACATCTGAGTAAAGAGAACAAATCAATTGAATTCAGCACCTTGTTCTTCTACTCTCGTGTGGACTCTCTCCTTGGTTCTTCTTCGTCTCCTCAGTGGTCAACTCCTCTTCCTCTGGATATCTTCAATTTGCTTCTCCAGACCACCAAATCCACACTTCTTCTCTCCAACTCCTTATTCCACAATTGTGCTCTAAATCCATCCAAATGGCGCCTCAAACCTGGTAATAACCCCTAGAAATGCACTATAAAATAGCACTGATCAGTGCCCCTCACCGAATGGCACCGGCTCAAGTTTTTGATGACACTCAAGTACGTGCCCCAGGATTACAAGAACCAAATGCGCCTAGACATTTCCATGGCAAAACAAGGCTCGAAGACCCCCCTTGAGTTCTTCTCGCAACTTGAGGATATGTACTACAAGGCGTCCATTAGCGTGGCTCCCTCCACGATGAGGATGAAGTTTTTGAGTGGTCTCAACACCAACATCCGAGACCAGTTGGAGATCCTTCCCATCAAGGACCTCAACACGCTAACGCACACTGCAATGCAACTCCATAACCAGATTGTGCGCAAGCGTCAAGGACCCTACCAACCCTATGGTCAAAGAAGGTATGACTCTCAAACTAGTCAAGTTCCTTCTACTAATGTACACGGTCCTTCCCCAAGAACCACCGCGTCTAATCCCAACAGACAAGGAAAGACCGCGGTAATACCCACCATTGTTCCACGCGCGCCACCACCAAAGGGTACATCACCAACCCAGGAATGCGCACGTGATATAGAATGCTTCAAGTGTGGAGGCAGAGGGCACATCATGAGGAGTTGCCCAAACAACAAGAGAGTCCTCTTCTCCACAACCTCCGCGGGTTATGAATCTTTTGAGGAGGACGACGCCGCGCTTGAGACCATCGAGGAAGGGCTCGAAGATGACGAGGATGCTTACACCTGTGAAGCCACCGCGTTGCATGAAGCCACAACTCTCAGCCTTGTCACGCGCCATCTGCTCACTGTCAAGGAAGCAACCCTTGGTGATCAACGCGAGAATCTTTTCCACACGCGTTGCTTGGTCAAGACCGCGACCTTGAGCGTAATCATTGATGGAGTCAGCTGTTGCAACATCATTAATGAGAAGGTGGTCACTCATTTCAACCTGCCAACCACTCCTCACCCATAACCATACGGCCTCCAATGGATTTCCTCGAGTTCTAGTAACACTGTAACTCGTCAATGTCTCATTTCCTTCTTCATTGGTCAATATATAGACTCTGTTCTATGTGATGTCATTACCATGGACACGACACATCTTTTGTTGGGCCGCCCATGGCAATTTGACAGGCGCGTTCTTCACGATGGGTATTTAAACACTTATGTGTTTACTTACCACGGGAAGAGCGTCATGCTCTTACCTATGACGCCTCATGAGATTTTACAGGACCAGGTTGAGCGTGATAGACAGAAGGCAATTGAAGCCTCAAAGAACCAGACTCCCAGTAGCACGCGTTCTTCACCTGGGAACAAAGACGCTGCCAAAGACAACGTGTCAATGGAAAGAACGTGCACCAAATAAGGGTCAAAGACCGCGCTGAGCAACAACACCTTGAAAGGCACCTGTGAGCACATGCTGCTCCTGGCGCGGCCAAGTGACCTCACTGCCCCTTTGAGTGGCAAGGTACCCTGCTTCCTTCTCGTGCCAACGCCTTGTACCCAAGCCGCCCCCATACTGGAAGCCATGCCGAGTGAGATCGCTGAGTTGCTTGAAGAGTTCAACGACTTGTTCCCAGAAGAGCTTCCCCAAGGCCTCCCCCCTTTGCGAGGAATTGAGCACCAAATTGACTTGGTGCCTGGTGCCTCCCTCCCCAATCGAGCTGCTTATCGCGTTGGCCCTGATGAAACCAGGGAGCTCCAGTGACAAGTCCAAGAACTTATGGATCGCGGATATGTGATGGAATCCTTAAGCCCTTGCGCGGTCCCAGTGATCCTAGTTCCGAAGAAAGATGGCTCGTGGCGAATGTGTGTGGACTACCGCGCCATCAATCAGATCACAGTCAAGTACATGAACCCCATACCATGCCTTGATGACATGCTAGATGAGTTGCATGGCGCGACTCTATTCACCAAGATTGACTTGAAGAGCGGATATCACCAGATTCGCATGAACGAGGGTGATGAATGGAAGACCGCGTTCAAGACAAAATATGGTCTCTATGAATGGCTAGTCATGCCTTTCGGCCTCACCAACGCGCCAAGCACCTTCATGAGGCTCATGAACCATGTTTTGAGTGACTTTCTGGGGAAATTCGTAGTGGTGTACTTTGATGACATTTTGGTCTATTCGCGTAGTCTTGAGACTCATGTACAGCACCTTAGGCTTGTGTTAGGGTGCTTGAAACGAGAACATTTGTATGCCAACCTTGGCAAGTGTCGCTTTGCCTCCGACACTACAAACTTCCTAGGCTACGTGGTCTCCAAGGAAGGACTACGCGTTGATGAGGAGAAAGTGAAGGCCATCAGAGATTGGACAACACCCACAACGCCAACAATGGTTAGAAGTTTCCTTGGCTTGGTTGGCTTCTACATGCGTTTTGTTCGCGACTTCAGCTCCATTGCCGCGCCATTACATGAACTCACAAAGAAGGGCGCCGCGGTGATTTGGAAGGAATCACACAACAACGCGTTCAACGCGTTAAAAGCAGCCCTATGCAACGCGCCACTACTATAACTCCCCGACTTCAACAAACACTTTGAAGTGGAATGTGACGCGTCCAATGTGGGGATTGGTGGAGTGCTCCACCAAGAGAAATGGCCCATCGCGTTCTTTAGCGAGAAGCTCACTGGGGCCACCTTGAATTACCCCACATACGACAAGGAGCTCTACGCGCTAGTTCGCGTCCTGAAGACATGGCAGCACTACCTGTGGCCACGCGAGTTTGTGATCCATTCGGACCACGCGGCCATCAGCTATTTGAAGAGCCAAGCACACCTGAGCCGCCGCCATGCTCGCTGGGTGGAATTTATGGAAACCTTTCCTTACGTGGTGGTGCATAAAAAAGGTAAGGAGAATGTGGTCGCCGACGCCCTTTCTCGCAGGTATGTTCTCCATACTCATCTTCAATCTAAACTTCTTGGCTTCGCACTGATTAAGGATTTATATCTACTTGATCCTTTCTTTAAGCCCATTGTTGAACAATGCCTTAGGGACCGTGAGTTCGAAACCTACTTCTTCCATGAGGGTTACCTTTACAAAGCAGCCCCTTTGTGCATTCCTAGCTCCCCAATTAGGAAACTCCTCATCCAAGAAGCCCATGAAGGACGCGGTCATTTTGGGGTCACCAAGACATTAGCTACTCTTCGCGAGCATTTCTTTTGGCCGCGTATGACCACCCAGGTGACGCGCTATTGCACCAGTTGTGTCACATGTCAACGCGCCAAATCCACTTCCCATCCCTATGGTCTCTACACGCCTCTACCTATCCCCTTAGGCCCCTGGGAAGATTTGTCTATGGACTTCATCACAGGTTTACCTCTCTCTCGCCGGGGTAAGGATTCTATCTTTGTAGTTGTAGACCGGTTTTCCAAAATGGCCCATTTCATCGCGTGCAAGACCACACACACTGTCAGTGAGATCGCCGGATTGTTCTTTGACAACGTGGTTCATTTACATGGGATACCGCGCACTGTAGTGAGTGATCGCGATACAAAATTTATAGGAATTTTCTAGAGAACACTTTGGGTTGTATACCCCACTAGCTACCACCCCCAAACTGATGGTCAAACTGAGGTGACCAATCAAACCTTAGGAGCCCTGCTTAGGACCATGCTCAAATCCAACCCAAAACGTTGGGAGGACTTACTTGCCATTGTTGAGTTTTCTTACAATAGGTCCAGGCACTCAGCAACAAAGCTCACTCCATTTGAAGTGATGTATGGAAGCAACCCATTGACTCCACTAGACATGCTACCGCATCCACTGAAGAATACTGAGCACCCCACCGTGGCCAACCGTGCGGCGATGATCCAGGAGTTGCACCAAAGAACGCGGGCACAGCTAGAGCGCCGCGCTGAACAGTATGCCACACAGCACAACCGTGGGCGCCGCCACGTTATATTTTCCCCAAGAGACTTAGTGTGGGTGCACCTTCGCAAAGGCCGCTTCCCAACAAAACGCAAATCCAAGATGGCCCTCCGTAGTGATGGCCCTTTTCAAGTTGTGAAGGCCATTGGGGACAACGCATACGAGATCGCGCTACCACCAGACTACGGTGTCCATGCGACCTTCAATGTCGCCGACTTGGAGCCTTATGTGGAGCCTGAGTTCGATGAAGGTGAAGCGGGGATGCTTCACAGCCAAGTGGGGGAGGGTGATGCGCCCCTGCCCACCAAGAATGCCTCTGAGGAAGAAGAGGCTATGAGCATTCGCTCAGACGGGCCAATCACAAGAGCTCGCGCTAAAGCCATCGCCAACGCGACGCAATCCTTGTTCGCTCGCGTCGTCCAGAGCCAAGGCACCCAAGAGATCGCGTTCTCTTTGAAGCGTCCTCAACTAAGCCCAGAGAACGCATTCTCTGTCTGTCTTCTCTCCACCATCCAATGAACGCGTTCTTTTTGAACAGAATGTAATCTCTTGAGACAATAATGTTTTTATTTCTTTTTGGGGCGTGTGCTCCCCGCATGTCGCGTGGGCCGGCCCATTAATCGAGACTCGGCCCATCCGAGTCCCACGACCTAGCATAAAAGGACAACTCGTTCTTCTGTATTAGGTTACGTTCATTTTAATCAAAGCTTGAGTATTGAGAGCCATTTGCCTCCTCCCCTTTGATCGAACGTCAAACACTCTCTGTCTTCTCAACCCCTTCCTCCGCAGCCGACGCTACGGCCACCACTCGATCTTCATCGAGATTATCCCTCCGCTGCCGATGCTACGGCCAAGAACTCGATCTCTTTCGAGTCGTTCTCCTCCGCAGCCGCCTTCCGAAGCCCGCGTTCCACCCTATCTTCCTCCAGCAAGAAGCGTGCGACTTCCCAAACAAGATCTGAGATCCTTCAATCCTAGTAGGAACGCATCACCCATGCATCCCTGAATCATCGACGACCGCGTCCTTCCCACCAGCGATCGCGAAGTTGCTTGCCGCGTTCACCGACGTATTCCCAGACGAGTTGCCAACAGGCTTACCTCCACTGAGAGGCATTGAGCACCAGATTGACCGTGTGCCAGGTGCTTCATTACCCAACCATGCTGCGTATCAAGCTGGTACAGAGGAGACAAAGGAGCTCCAGCGACAAGTTCAAGAATTGTTGGATCGTGGGTATGTAAGGGAATCTCTTTCCCCTTGTGTTATGCATGTGATCCTTGTGCCCAAGAAGGATGGCACATGGAGAATGTGTGTTGATTGCCGCGCGATAAACCAGATCACCGTCAAGTATAGGCATCCTATTCCGCGCCTCGACGATATGCTTGATGAACTTCATGGCGCGACAGTCTTCTCCAAGATTGATTTGAAGAGTGGTTATCACTAGATCAGGATGAAAGAAGGTGATGAGTGGAAGACTGCGTTCAAGACAAAGTATGGGCTCTAGAGTGGTTTATCATGCCCTTTGGGCTCACGAACGCGCCAAGCACCTTCATACGCGTGATGAACCACGTCCTGAGAACCTTCCTTGGAAAGTTTGTTGTCGTTTATTTCAATGACATCCTTGTGTATTCCCGGAGCCTAGAAGCACATGTCGATCACCTTCGCCAAGTGCTCGAGTGCCTTCGACGCGAGAGTCTATTCGCCAATCTGGCCAAGTGCTCCTTTTGCTCCGCGTCAACCAACTTTCTGGGCTACATTGTGAGTAGTGATGGTTTACGCGTTGATGAGACAAAGATCGCGGCAATTCAAGAGTGGCCGACGCCGACACTGACACAAGTGCGAAGCTTCCTAGGCCTCGTAGGGTTCTATATGCGTTTTGTTCGCGACTTCTCCTCCATTGCCGCGCCACTACATGAGCTGACAAAGAAGGACAGCACAGTTTTATGGCTTGAGTCCCATGAAAAAGCCTTCTCGGCTTTGAAGAAGGCCTTGTGCCAAGGACCTTTGCTCCAGCTTCTTGATTTCATCAAACACTTCGAGGTGGAGTGTAATGCATCAGACATAGGCATTGGTGGTGTGCTACACCAAGAGAAGAGGCCCATTGCATACTTCAGTGAGAAGCTCACAGGGGCCACACTCAATTACCCCACCTACGACAAAGAGTTGTATGCCTTAGTACGCGTGCTAAAGACATGGCAACATTACCTTTGGCCGCGTGAATTTGTCATCCACAGCGACCACGCCGCGTTGAGCTATTTGAAGAGCCAAGCCCACCTCAATCGCCGCCATGCGCATTGGGTAGAATTTATGGAGACATTTCCTTATGTCGTGGTCCACAAGAAGGGAAAGGACAACATTGTTGCAGATGCGTTATCTCGCAGGTATGTCCTCTTGACTCATGTGCAAACTAAAGTTTTGGGTTTTGCTTTGATTAAAGAACTATATGCTATTGACCCTTTCTTTGCCCCAATCATCGCGCAATGCCTTAAATCGCGTGAGTTTGAGACGTATTTCCTTTCTGAGGGTTATTTATACAAGGCTGGTCACCTTTGCATCCCTAGGTCGTCCATTAGAATCCTTTTGATTCAAGAAGGACATGAAAGTCGAGGACACTTTGGGATTAGTAAGACCTTGGCCGCGTTAAGAGAACATTTCTTTTGGCCTAAGATGACCCACCAAGTGACTAGGTTTTGTAGGAGTTGTGTGACTTGCTAGAGAGCCAAAGCTAGGTCTAGTCCTCACGGTCTTTACACTCCTTTGCCCATTCCGAGTGCACCCTGGGAAGATTTGTCTATGGATTTCATCACGGGTCTGCCCCTCTCTAGATGAGGTAAAGACTCTATTTTTGTGGTTGTAGATAGATTTTCTAAGATGGCATATTTTATTGCTTGTAAGACAACCCATAGTGCTAGTGAGATTGCTGATCTATTCTTTGAGCATGTGGTGCATCTTCATGGAGTCCCGCGTACCATAGTGAGTGATATGGATTCTAAGTTCTTTGGTCATTTTTGGAGAACTCTTTGGGGTAAGCTCAGAACCAAACTCCTATTTTCTACTAGCTACCACCCCAGATCGATGGCCAAACGGAGGTCACGAATAGAACCCTAGGCGCCCTCCTTCACGCGATGCTCAAAGCCAACCCTAAGCGTTGTGAGGACTTACTATCACTTGTCGAGTTTTGTTACAATAGATGCAGGCACACGGAGACCAAGCTGACCCCGTTCGAAGTGGTGTATGGAATGAACCCCTTGACACCACTGGATCTGTCGCCGCGTCCACTACGTGACCCAGTGCATGTCTCCGCCTCTAACCGCGCCGCGCAGGTACAGGAGCTTCATCGACGAACCAAGGCGCAGCTAGAGAGGAGGGCCATACAGTATGCCTCGCAACACAATTCAGGCCGCCGACGCGTCGTCTTTGTCCTCGGAGACCTTGTCTGGGTGCATCTGCGAAAAGAGAGGTTCTCCTCGCGGCATAAGCACAAATTGGCACCACGTGGAGATGGTCCTTTCCGCGTGATAAAAGCCATAGGGGACAATGCTTATCAACTCGAGCTCCCACCAGATTTTGGAGTCCACGTGTCCTTCAACGTGGCAGACTTGACTCCATATGTTGAGCCAGAGTTTGATGATGGTGAAGCGGGGATGCTTCACAGCCATGTGGGGGAGGGTGATGTGACCCTGCCTCCCATGACGGCCCAAGATGAGGAAGAAGCCATGAGGCTACGCTCAGAGGGCCCAGTCATAAGGTCTAGGCCAAAGCCATCACCTCCGCCGTCGCATCACTAGTTGCACGCGTTGTCGCTGGCCAAGGAAGCCTAGAAACCAATCCAAGACTCGTCGTCCTTGCCACCATCGGATCAACGCGTGCTTTTGAAGACAGCGACACTTCATCGTCATCTAACGCGATGATTGCTTTCAGCCCTTCATCGCGTTAGGAGTTTCACGCGTTCCTTTTAAGACACTCTAAATTTGGTATTTCCAACGTGTTTTAGATAGTTTCCTTTGATATCTTTACATAGTTTCCTTTGATAGCGTTTCAGATAGTTTCCTTTTAGTCATTCTATCTTTTAGGGTTTGTGCCTTTTGCATGCTTGCATGGGCTAGCCCACGAGGTTCGACTCGGCCCATCCGACGTCTCACCACCCCTATTTATACCCAACTTTGTTATTGTTTTTAGGCACGTACAATTTTAATCAAGTTTTCAAGTAGAGTGTTTATCCTCCTTCCCTTGATCGGACGTCACCCATATCCCTCTCATCCCCATTCCCTCCACCGCCGACGCTACGGAACCCGCTTGATCTTCAAGCAAAGTATATCTTCGCATCTCCTTCATCTGCAGTCGACGCTATGACACCGAAAGGCTTGTCCTTCCAAGTCTTATATCCTTCACCAAACCGCCTCCGCCATCGCTATCCATACTTCCCATCCACCGCTTCCATCACACCATTCATCGCGTTCTTCCGCTCGTATCCTCACCATCACGTTCCATAGTAGATTCGTAACACCGAGTGACTTCTCACCCAAGACTAGATCCAAGGGTGTCACCTTGATAATTCGACTTGTCATCGGAGGCAAGAACACATCACGTCCCCTCTTCACCATCATCGAACTCAGGCTCAACATATGGTGTCAAGTCCGCTACGTTGAAGGACTCATGGACTCCAAGATCCGGTG
The DNA here is from genome assembly GCA_027886185.1 of Rheum nobile. Taxonomy (NCBI): domain Eukaryota; kingdom Viridiplantae; phylum Streptophyta; class Magnoliopsida; order Caryophyllales; family Polygonaceae; genus Rheum; species Rheum nobile. Next base: position 4,143,301 of record WOAB01000511.1, read on the forward strand.
GGAGCTCGAGTTGATAGGCATTGTCCCCTATGGCCTTGATCACGCGGAATGGACCATCTCCACGTGGTGCCAATTTGTGCTTGCGCCGCGAGGGGAACTTCTCTTTTCACAAATGCACCCAGACGAGGTCCCCGGGTGCAAAAATGACGCGGCGGCGGCCAGTGTTCTTCTGCGAGGCATACTGTGATGCCCTCCTCTCCAATTGTTCCCTAGTCCAGCGTGGAGCTCTTGCACATGCTCGGCGCGATTGGCGGCGGAGACGTGCACTGGGTCTCGGAGTGGGCGCAGTGACAAATCTAGGGGCGTCAATGGGTTCATTCCATACACCACTTTGAACGGTGTCAACTTGGTCGTCGTGTGCCTGCATCTATTATAACAAAACTCGACAAGTGATAGTAAGTCCTCCCAACGCCTAGGGTTGGCTTTAAGCATCGTGCGAAGGAGGGCTCCTAGGGTTCTATTCGTGACCTCCGTTTGGCCATCGGTCTGTGGGTGGTAGCTAGTGGAAAATAGAAGCTTAGTGCCTAGCTTACCCCAAAGTGTTCTCCAAAAATGACCAACAAACTTAGAATCTCTATCACTAACAATGGTACGTGGGACTCCATGAAGACGCACCACATGCTCAAAGAATAAATCCGCAATCTCACTAGCACTATGGGTTGTCTTACAAGCTATGAAATGTGCCATCTTAGAAAACCTATCTACGACCACAAAAATAGAGTCTTTACCTCGTCTAGAGAGGGGCAAACCCGTGATGAAATCCATCGAAAGGTCTTCCCAGGGGGCACTAGGAATGGGCAAGGGCGTGTAGAGGCCGTGTGGGCTTGACCTAGCTTTGTCTCTTTGGCACGTCACACAACTCCTACAATAGCGGGTCACCTGGTAGGTCCTCTTAGGCCAAAAGAAGTGTTCTCTAAGCGCGACCAAGGTCTTACTAATCCCAAAATGTCCACGAGTGTCGTGTGCTTCCTGAAACAAAAGGAGCCTAATGGAGGACCTAGGGATGCATAGACGGCCAGCCTTGTACAAATAACCCTCAGAAATAAAATATGACTCAAACTCACGTAGTCTAAGGCAATGCTCGAATATAGGGGCAAAAAAAGGATCAATAGCATATAATTCCTTAATCAAAGCAAAGCCTAGAATCTTAGTTTGCACATGAGTCAAGAGAACGTACCTGCGAGATAGTGCATTGGCCACTACATTCTCTTTACCCTTCTTGTGGACCACGACATAGGGAAGCGTCTCAAGGAATTCCACCCAACGAGCATGGCGTCGGTTGAGGTGGGCTTGGCTACTCAAATAGCTCAAGGCTGCGTGGTCGTTGTGGATGACAAATTCACGTGGCCAAAGATAATGTTGCCAAGTCTTTAGCACACGTACTAGGGCATATAACTCCTTGTCATAGGTGGGGTAGTTGAGTATGGCCCCTGTGAGCTTCTCACTGAAATATGCAATGGGCCTCTTCTCTTGGTGTATCACACCACCAATGCCTATGTCTGAGGCATCACACTCCACCTCAAAGTGTTTGGCGAAGTCGGGGAGCTGGAGCAAAGGCGCCTGGCACAAGGCTTGCTTCAAAGTCGTGAAGGCCTTCTCGTGGGCCTCAAGCCACAAGACTGTGCTTCCCTTCTTCGTAAGCTCGTGCAACGGCACATCAATGGATGAGAAGTCTCACACAAAACGCCTATAAAAGCCTGCGAGGCCGAGGAAGCTTCACACCTGGGTCGGCATCGTCGGCGTGGGCTAGTCTTTGATGGCCGTGATCTTCTCTTCGTCGATGCGTAAGCCATCACTACTCACGATGTAGCCAAGAAAGTTGGTAGAGTTGGAGCAAAATCTACACTTGCCAAGGTTGGCGAATAAGCGCTCACGTCGAAGGCAATCAAGCACAAGGCGTAGGTGGTCGACGTGGTCCTCAAGGCTGCGTGAGTACACCAGTATGTCATCGAAATAGACGACAACAAACTTGCCAAGGAAAGCTCTCAAGACGTGGTTCATCAAGCGCATGAAGGTGATGGGCGCGTTGGTGAGCCCAAAAGGCATGACAAGCCACTCGTAGAGCCCATACTTGGTCTTTAATGCGGTCTTCTACTCATCACCTTCTTTCATTCGAATCTGGTGATAACCACTCTTCAAATCAATCTTGGAAAATAGTGTGGCGTCGTGGAGCTCATCAAGCATATCGTTCAGGCGTGGTATTGGGTGCCTATACTTGACAGTGATCTAGTTTATGGCGCGACAATCAACACACATTCTCCATGTGCCATCTTTCTTGGGCACAAGGATCACAGGCACAACGCAAGGGGAAAGTGATTCCCTCACGTAGCCTCGATCCAACAACTCTTGCACCTGGTGTTGCAGCTCTTGGGTCTCTTCTGGGCCAACACGGTAAGCAGCGCAATTGGGCAAGGAGGCACCAGGTACCAGGTCAATTTGGTGCTCAATGCCCCTCAGTGGACGTAGCCCCTGTGGCAACTCGTCGGGGAAGACGTCGTCGAAGGCGGCGAGCAATGCGGCAACGGCAGGCGGCACAGACACGGCGCTCGATGGCTCGGGGATGCACGGAGTTGGCACAAGCAGAAAACATGGAGCTTTGCCAGACAAATCTGCAGTGAGCTCACTGGGCCTGGCCAAAAGCAATCGACGCTCACAGCGGCCTTGCAATGGTGGTGTCTGCGGCAATGGAATGGCCAACTATGTCGATGGTGAGGCTCTGGGCAATTTTTGTGAGGCACTGGGTGTATGTGGACCAGTGCTCGAGCCAGAATGAGGAGAACCTGGCCAAGCCTCTGGTGTGCCTCTCTTGGCCTTGCTAGTGGCAACAACAGCGGCGCCATGACGATCCAGATGGGCACTGGGTGCCCCACTTGTGGAGTTCATCTTCTTTTGTGCAGTTCCTTGTGGAGACAAAATTTTGCCCGAATTGGAGGAGTTTTGCCTCTGGAGTGCCGCGGGGGACTCGTTTGGCCTTGTAGTGGCGGCCTCAATAGCCTTCTGGCGATCACGCTCAACCTGGTCTGCAAGATCTCATGGGGAGACATTGGATGCAAAGTGATGCGCTTTCCGTGGTAATTGAACACATAAGTGTTCAAATAGCCATCATGGAGCACGCGTCTGTCGAATTGCCATGGGCGCCGAAGCAAAATATGGGTGGCATCCATTGCAATGATATCACATAAAACGGAATTACTGTATTGACCTATGGAAAAAGAAATTAAGCATTGTCGAGATACTGTGTTACCTGGAATAGAAGAAATTCATTGGAGGGCATAGGGTTGGGGATGAGGCATCGTGGGAAACTTGAAGTGTGTCACGACCTTCTCATTCACAATATTAGCACATGAACCTCCATCAACAATAACGCTCAAGGAAGCCGTCTGGATGAGAGCCCTTGTGTGGAACAAGTTCTCATGTTGGTCGCTTAGGCTCGCTTCCTTGATTGTGAGTAGACGTTGTGTCACTAAGCTCAATGGCGTGCCCGCGTGCAGAGAAGCGGGTTTGCAGTCGTAGGCGTCTTCCTCTTCTTCGTGGCCTTCATCGATAGGCTCGAGAGTGGGCTCCTCATCGTCGCAAGACTCGTAGCCAGCGGTGGACGTGGAGAAGAGCACTTGGCGAGCATTGGGGCAGTCCTTCTTATAGTGTCCCCGTCCACCACACTTGTAGCATTCGACGTCGCGAGCGCGATCTGTCCCCACTGGAGGCTGTCTGGGAGCGCTGACGCGCGGCGCTGTGCTTGGCGGCGAGGGCTTCGCCTTGGGGGCTTGGCTTGACGCGACTGTGGAAGAAGCACTAGGGCGCACATTAGTAGAAGGCAAACTACAAGGGTTAGTAGAATACCCTGTTTGGCCACTTTGCCAAGTGTAGGACTTTCGGCGAGTGAGTTGTGCATGGATTTGCATCGCCGTGTGGGTTAGGGTGTTCAAGTCTTTGATGGGCAAGATCTCGAGTTGATCACGGATAGGTGTGTTCAAGCCACTCAAGAACTTGGTTCTCAACGTCGATGGTGCAACACTGATATTGGCCTTGTAGTACATTTCCTCCAATGCGAAGAAGAACTCTAGTGGAGTCTTGGAGCCTTGGCGAGCCATGGCTATCTCCATACGCATTTGGTTTTGATAATCTGGAGGCACATATTTCTTTGTCATCACGTAGACCAATTGGTGCCATTCGGTGACCAAGGGGAGGCGGCATCGGACACTGTCATCGACAAACCTATGCCACCACACACGGGCGGTGCCTCGAAAGTGGAGCGTCACGGCGTCGACATGGTCCTCAGGTGGCACTCGACAATAGCGAAGTGTGTACTCGGTGGCCTGCACCCATTCAAGAAAAACAGAAGGATTATATTCACCAAAGAAGTGCTCGATTTTTACCTTGACTTCGTGTCATTGGTATCGAGGTGGGGTAGGGGCTGGCATGGGCGCATTGTGTGGCGCGGCGGCGTAGAGAGGGTTCTCGTAGGCACGTTCACCAGGGGCTCTATCGCGTCTAACCTGGCGCCTTTTGCGGGATGGGGGATCATCGCCACGAGCAAACCCGTCCCTAGGCGCGTAGGCATCATTGCGTCGGCACTGTCGCGGCTGGGCGTCACAGTCGGCTCGGCGAATGTCCCTAGGCATGGCATCGCGGCGCTTGCCGCCAATGTCACGATCACGTGCTCCTTGTTCTGGGAGATGCGATGGAGGAATCCAATCCGAGGGGTGTTCCTGCAATTCAATTGGATCTCCAAGTGGTGGATGAAAGAAATTAGGATTAACCATACCTGAGTCCTCGATTTCTTCGTCGTCGAAGTCATCTTCGACTATGGGTGTCATTGACGCATAGCCATCGGACCCATAGTGTGGCGTCCGAGCGCTTTGGTGTCGAAGATGATCACGCACATCGTATGTTCTAGGCTGGGTTGTAGCTAGGCGTCCTTAAGGCTGCATCGTCGCGTCGCTGTGAACGATTGGGTCGTCTACTGGGTCTGCTCGGCGTCGCATCGGCTTGCTCGGCTCTGCGAGGGCGGCCGTCGCGTGGCGCTGAGCCTGGCACGCGGCGCTGGGTTCTCCGAGAGGCATACCTAGCATCAAAATCATAGGGATCGGAATACTCACCTTGAGAGTTGTCGGTGTCTTCAGAGCCGGTGTCAAAGCCAGTGGGTATGGCTCTGGGCACGTATCTATCTTGGTGAGAAACGTAGCCTTGTCGACTCTCGATCACACTTTGGATTATGTTGAGGCGTGGTTGAAGTTGGGAAGTCGAAGGCATGATGCCTGATGTGACCCTGCCTAGGGTCAATCATGAATACCTTAAGAGTTCATATGACCCAAGGAGTGGCAAGCAATTATGACATGGGCTCGGTGGTTCTACTTCACCAGATCGAAGATCTAAACGACACCGCGCAACGATGATAGTCTTGCATTGTCCATGGGCCCAATTTTGATCCATTCTTGAAAACTGGCCCAAATTTGGTGGAGATCCTCATAGCTACTTTATTTTATGTATTCCAGAATATGAGCTCATTTGTATGTCTACAATTAATGTTATTAAGCTCAGACGTTCATGAGTTAGAGTTGTCTTATCTAGGCTAGTTGAAAGGTTGTTTTTGTAGCCTATTTAAGCATGCCTCCAATGCATATTGTAGACACGTCTATCTTGAATCAAAAACCAGTTATGGAGTTTAGTTTACTCAGAAATTCTTCTTGTTCGTGAGTCATATCGAACAATCTATCCTTGATCGTGAATAATATCGATCAAACCTTTTGATCTTTAACCTAGGGTGAGTCGTATCCCTTTGTGAGAGATCAACTCTTTCTTCTTCAAGAGGTGAGTCATATCCTCGAGTAGAAGTCTGCCTATCCAACACCTTCCACCAATTCATTATCCATCATCCATCTCCATTTCACGTCCTTCAACCGTAACAACTCTCTCGTTGATCTCTGATGCGGAACCCTCTATGAACCCTCAATAGATTCGCCATATATTCCGACTCCTAGATCGGTTCACGCTCACATTTGGAGGATATCATATAGACTTCAATATATAACTCCGGGCTTTGGAATCACTCAATTTCGATCCCAGACGAGAGAGAACGAGCCAGTTGAAGTAAGGCCTATTTTCTGGGCTTTGGGTTGACGATTGCTTGAAGATCTTTCGAGCCTTTCCTTGCACCGCGTCATTCTCGATCCTTGATTTCCATCATGTGGTATCAGAGCTACGCGAGGTATGTCCTAAATCTGGCTTAGAATTTCAAGTTACAACTGTTGCAAGTGAGTTCTAGCCGATTGTTGTCTTGTGCCTTGTGTTTCCTTGCGATTTGTGTCGTGAGCTTGGAAACTTGCTGCAATTTTATGGGTTCGTTTAAGCATATTTCTGAGTGTGGAAAGGTAGAAGATGAAGGTTGAATGCCAGCCATAATGAGATGGGAGTTGTGGTTTGTTGAAAGGTTTTGATCATTAAATGCGTATGATGTTTAAGACTCTTGTTGATCCGACTTTAGTACCACTTGTGCCTGATTTTTGGCTGCCTTAAACACATTAAAACAGAACATTATGAGTCAAGAAACCGAACCTTGTATCCACTGGACCGACCTTGCATTTTATGCAATCTTCACTAGCATGCTTGCCTAGTCTTGTGTTTAGGATACGGGAACGGTTGCCTTGGTTGATTTTTGTTGCATGCTCATTGTGACTTTGCTATTGCTTGTCTCGACTTGATAAAAAAAAATTGCATAAGTCGAAGCTATTGAAACGTGCTCAGAAAAACCCGGTCTAAAAAGGAGAGGCCATAGAAAAAGTGAGCTCAATTCAGTTTGTTGTTTGCTCTTGAAAAGTGCTCAAGAAAAACCCAGTCTAAAAAGGAGAGGCCATAGAAAAAAGTGAGTCAACATAAGAGCTCAATTCAGTTTGTATGAGTGAGAAAGAGTTTTCCAAATCAAGTGCGTACTTAGTAGCTTCCTAGACATAGGCCCGGGCAAGCTAGCTAGTCCTTGTTCGCCTAGCCAAACCTTTTCCTAGCCTTGACCTATATTCACTTGCATCTTGTTGTGATTTGAGTCCTAGGACAGTTTTGGGGCTATCTTTGTTTGGCTTGGTATACTACATCTTGTTTGGTTTTGTGTTGTTGCTTTGGTGTTTGGTTGTTTGCAATTGACTAGGGATGGTAGCTAGATGATAACCAACTCGGGAAGGAGATAGCCACGTCTCCACGAGGGAATGTAACTTTGCAAGACATTCAACAAACCTTGCTATTGATCAATGCACGGCTGGAAACTTTGGAGCGCAACCATGAGGATACCGCCGAGCAATTGCAACAATTGAGTGTTAACCGCCCTCCAAGCCAATCCCATGTGGTATCACAAGTTCAAAAGGAAGTCATTGGCGTCACAAGGGGCATATGCGGCGTACGAAGCGCCACCATTTGTAGCGACCTCGGGGGTAGGTATGGTTAATGATTTTGCTACATTTCCTAATAATATTGCTATTGGTACCACTAACCTTCCAGGTTATGGAGTTGGAGGCTATGACTCTTATGGGCGATCTCAAGCTGCCCCTACGCCCACCGCCAACCTTTTCCCTCCACAAATGGCGATGAGGGGACCTCAAGTCCGCGCAGCTTTGCACCCTCCCATGCCTCCCCAACGTTATGTTCCCCCGGCCTACCATGAAGAAAGGCCACAAGGGAGGGATCAACACCACGGTGTTAAGCTCCATGTGCAAACATTTGCGGGATCTTCCAACGGGGATGAATACCTGGATTGGATGGCCAAAACTGAATCCATCTTCGAGTTCTATGGATATGATGATGCTAGGAAGGTCGCCATTGCCGCAATTCACTTCACCGACTTTGCCTATCATTGGTGGCAAGAGGACCAGGCGGAGCGGCGTCGCATGGGATATGATCCCATTAGGACTTGGCAAGAGCTCAAGGATGCCTTTTCAGAGCGTTTTGTGCCAAGGGACTATACCGAGAGAGTGCACGGCAAGCTGGAGCAAGTGCGCCAAGGAAGTCGTACTCCCGATGAGTACTTCAAGGAGCTTTGGACTCTCATCTTCTGATCCGGCCTCCGCTTTCCCGACGGGTATGTTATTTATAAGTTTGTCAATGGCTTGAATTCTGATCTTCGTGCTATTGTTAACATGCAGCATTTCGTCCGGGGTACAAGTATTGAGGAGGTTCTACACTACACGAATCATGTCAACAAGAACCAACCTCAAAGGAGGCAACCGAGCTCCACCTCTCGGCCGTGGCTTTCCTATACACCTAATGCCACCTCCAACCTACCAAGGAAGCAAGAGTATAGGCGTGAGTTGCCACCCTCGCAGTCTAGGAAAGATGCTCCACCACCTCGGCCAAAGCAAGAAAATGGGGACTGAGCGGGCGACTTCAAATGCTTCAAGTGTCTTGGGCGAGGCCACTATGCCCGGGACTGCCCTAATCAAAGGAAGGTGATCCTCAATTCTCAAGGTGATTATGAATTTGAAGAGGAATCGGCTGAGCAAGTAGAAGAAGAGCCCGAGGAGCAAGAGGAGGAAGAAGAGCTCCATGTAGTGGCAGCCGTGGGTGAGTGCTTCGTCATCCAAAGAACCTTGTTCATGACGGAGAGCTCCACCACTCCAAGTCAGCGGGAAACCATCTTCCATACCCGTTGCGCCATCAAGGATAAGGTATGTAGCGTAATCATCGATGGGGGATCTTGTTGTAACATCATCGATGAGGATGTAGTTAAGTGATTCTCCATTCCTACTTCTCCCCATCCTATTCCTTACCATTTGTGTTGGCTCAATTCTAACTCTCCTATTCAAGTTAGGGAAAGATGTGTTATTTCTTTTGCCATAGGTCCTTATGCGGATGAGGTTGAGTGTGACGTGGTCCCGATGACCGCATGTCACCTTTTGCTTGGAAGGCCCTGGCAATATGATAGGGGCGTTATTCATGATGGCGTCTCCAACGAGTACTCCTTCCACAAGAATGGCAAGAAGGTCACCTTGCACCCCTTGTCTCCTCATGAGATCATGCTTGATCATGTGGCCAAGGAGCAGTGGAAAAAGCACCAAGGCCGTGAGGAGAAGAAGAATAAGAAGCTGGCCATTGGTGGTAGCGTGGGCACTTCCAACCAACTCCTTTTGGCCAAGCCTAAGGAAGTTGTCCACGCCATCCAGGGAAGTAACATTTGTCTCCTACTCTTGTATCATGATGTATATTTGTCTTCTCAAGAGTTGGATGATCTTCCCTCACCTATCTCTCGTCTTTTGCAGGATTACGAGGATCACTTTCAAGACGAGGTGCCAAGTGGTTTACCACCAATTCGTGGAATAGAACATCAGATTGACTTTGTCCCGGGGGCTACACTACCGAACCGTCCAGCCTATAGGTCCAACCCCGAGGAGGCCAAGGAGCTTCAACGTCAAGTGCAAGAGCTCCTCGACAAGGGCTATGTGTGTGAGAGCCTCAGTCCTTGTGCGGTTCCGGTAATTCTTGTCCCTAAAAAGGACGGTACATGGCGTATGTGTGTTGATTGCCGAGCAATCAACAACATAACCATCAAGTACCACCACCCTATTCCACGGCTTGATGATATGCTCGATGAGCTTCACAGTTCAACTATCTTTACAAAGATTGACTTGAAAAGTGGCTATCATCAAATCCGGATGAAAGAGGGGGATGAGTGGAAGATGGCGTTTAAAACCAAATATGGGCTCTATGAGTGGTTGGTTATGCCTTTCGGTCTAACCAACGCTCCTAGCACCTTTATGAGGTTGATGAACCATGTCCTCCGCTTCTTTCTTGGCAAGTTTGTGGTGGTATACTTCGATGATATCCTAGTGTATAGCCATAACTTGCAAGAGCATGTTGAGCACCTTAGGCAAGTGCTAGATGTCCTAAGGAAAGAGAGCCTATTTGCTAACTTTAAGAAATGTCATTTTTGCTCGGATCATGTGGCGTTCCTTGGTTTTGTGGTGTGCAAGGATGGGCTGAAGGTGGATGAAGAAAAGGTCAAAGCCATCCGAGATTGGCCTACTCCCACGACCATGACGCAAGTTAGGAGCTTCCTAGGGTTGGCGGGCTTCTACCGGCGGTTTGTGAGGGACTTTAGCTCCTTAGCTTCGCCCCTCACCGAGCTCACTAAGAAGAACGTCCCCTTCAGGTGGGAGGGACCTCAAGAAGATGCCTTCAACATCCTCAAGGCGAAGCTCACACAAGCACCTATCCTTGCCTTGCCCGATTTCAACAAGATGTTCGAAATTGAGTGTGATGTGTCGGGCATTGGCTTGGGCGGTGTGCTTATGCAAGAGGGCAAACCCGTGGCGTATTTCGGCGAGAAATTGGGTGGGGCTGAACTGAAGTATCCCACCTATGACAAAGAATTGCTCGCCCTTGTCCGGGTTCTCAAGGTGTGGCAACACTACCTATTGCCGCACGAGTTTGTGATCCACTCTGACCACGAGGCGCTGAAATATCTCAAGGGGCAAAGCAAGCTCAACAAGCGCCATGCCAAGTGAGTCGAGTTTATTGAATCCTTCCCGTATGTCATCAAGCATAAGAAGGGCAAGGATTACGTCGTCGCCGACGCCCTTTCTATGAGGTATGCACTTCTTTCCCTTCTTGATGCTAAGTTGCTTGGATTTGCTTTTATGCGTGAATTGTATGTGGATGATGCTGATTTCCATGATATTTTTCAAGCATGCTTAGCTAAGGGAAGTAAGGACCAATTCTATTTGCATGACGGCTTTTTGTTTAAGGGTCCTAGATTGTGTGTGCCTAAGGGATCTATTCGGCATTTGCTAGTGCAAGAGGCCCATGGTGGTGGTCTCATGGGGCACTTTGGGGTAATGAAAACTTTGCATGTACTTAGGGAGCATTTCTATTGGCCACGCATGCTTAAGTCCGTTGAGAAATTTTGTGCTTCATGTGTGACTTGTTTGCGTGCCAAGTCTAGGGTACAACCGCATGGTTTGTACACTCCCCTTCCTATTCCACAAGTTCCTTGGGAAGACATTTCCATGGATTTTGTGTTGGGATTACCTCGATCTAAGAGGGGGAGGGACTCCATATATGTTGTGGTAGATCGGTTCTCGAAAATGGCTCATTTTATCGCATGCCACAAAACTGATGATGCATCTCATGTAGCTAGTCTTTTCTTTGATAAAATTGTGAGATTGAATGGAGTCCCTAGGTCAATTGTTTCAGATCGTGATGTCAAATTCCTGAGCTATTTTTGGAAGACGCTTTGGGCTAAGTTGGGCACAAAGTTTCTCTTCTCCACCACTTGTCATCCACAAACGGATGGACAAACCGAGGTAGTGAATCGTACCCTTGGTTCTCTTTTGCGCTCTCTTTTGTCTACTAACTTGCGCAGGTGGGAAGAGTGCCTAGCCTTCATAGAATTTGCATACAACCGCTCGGTGCATTCGGCCACCAAGAAGACTCCTTTTGAGGTGGTTTATGGGCGCAACCCCATTACACCACTTGACTTGATGCCTTATGCAACTAAGGACCGAGAGAGCCGTGAAGGACTTGATCATGCTGCTAGGATCAAGAAGCTTCACGAGGATACACGCCTTCAATTGGAGAGGCGCACAATGCAATACGTGCGTCAAGCTAACAAGGGGCGTAAGGAGGTCATTTTTTAGCCCGACGACCTCGTATGGGTGCACTTGAGGAATGAGCATTTTCCGTCACTTCGGAACTCCAAAGTCAAACCAAGGGGTGATGGTCCTTTTCAGGTTTTGGAGAGAATCAATGATAATGCATACAAGATCGAGTTACCACCAAGATATGGCGTTCATGAGGTATTCAACGTATCTGACCTTGCACCTTTCTTTCTTGACAATGATGATGAATTTCAGGATCAATATTCGTGGGCGAATCCTTTTCAAGAAGGGGAGGATGATGTGACTATGTCGCATCTCGAGCAAGACTCAAGCCATTCAAGCCATGGTGACTCAAGCACCGTCGTCGCCGCGCCTAGTGCATCCGAGCTAGGGCATGGAAATTGGCCCGGCAATTCTCACAACTCTCTGAGCCATCTTTTGGGGGATGAATCCACTAGTCCTCTAGGAGATATTGGGCACAAGAACGCCTGTGAAACTGGAGTTGAAGCAAGGAAGTGTCGCACACCTATTGTTGGCGCAAGGGAGGCCGGCGCTCGGGTCTTTCCGAGACGGATCACTCGAGCTCGGGCTCGGGCATTGCAAGAAGGACTCCAGGCTGGCCTGATGGCCATGGGAGCACCAAGCCAAATGGAAGAGAAGGCCATGTGTGCCTTGGTGCAACAACCGGGCTTAGGCGCAAGGATTCCTTAGCCGTGTTGGGCTTGTTTTGAAGGGGCATTTATTGCCGATTTTTGTGTTGGTCTGCATGACATTTTTTACCTTAGTCTTGACTATTTTATGGTTGAATTCCAGCATTAAAGGTTTGGGTATAAATAGGTTGTAGCCGGCCCTTGTTTAGGGATGCTAAAACTTGAACAAAACCCTTGTTTTCTCTCTCGTTTTTATCAATGGTTTTTCTGCTGAATTTCTATGTTTGATTCTCTCTTTTAGTAGCTACAAAATACATGTTGTGAGTGGTATCAACCTCCGTGCAAGGATCTCCTTTGGTGCATAATATCCAAGGCAAATCCTTCACTAGTTCTTGCAAGAAGAGGTGTGTCATATCCGACTCTTGCAAGTCCATATCCTCTCGACTTGAGACCGATCTCTCCGCCCTCTCACTCTCCACCCAATCCTCTTCTGGTTCACTCCAAGATCGCCCAAAGAATCGGCCTAAGGAGCGCCCAAGGTTACCCTCCAAATCTCTCTCGCCGGCGCCAAGATCCCTTGCCGGTTTGGTGTTGTCTTGCCTCTTTCCTTTGGTTCTTGTGGACTTCCTCGCACCGAAGGCTGCATCCCGATCCTCACGCATCATGGGCTCGGTGGTTCTACTTCACCAAATCGAAGATCTAAACGATACCGCGCAACGATGATAGTCTTGCATTGTCCATGGGCCCAATTTTGATCCATTCGTGCAAACTGGCCCAAATTTGGTGGAGACCCTCATAGATACTTTATTTTATGTATTCCAGAATATGAGCTCATTTGGATGTCTACCATTAATGTTATTAAGCTCAGAAGTTCATGAGTTGGAGTTGTCTTATCTAGGCTAGTTGAAAGGTTGTTTTTGTAGCCTATTTAAGCAGGCCTCCAAGGCATATTGTAGACACGTCTATCTTGAATCAAAAACCAGTTATGGAGTTTATTTTACTCAGAAATTCTTCTTGTTCTTGAGTCATATCGAACAATCTATCCTTGATCATGAGTAATATCGATCAAACCTTTTGATCCTTAACCTAGGGTGAGTCGTATCCCTTTGTGAGAGATCAACTCTTTCTTATTCAAGAGGTGAGTCATATCCTCGAGTAGAAGTCTGCCTATCCAACACCTTCCACCAATTCATTATCCATCATCCATCTCCCTTTCACGTCCTTCAACCGTAACAACTTTCTCGTTGATCTCTGATGCGGAACCCTCTATGACCCCTCAGTAGATTCGCCATATCTTCCGACTCCTATATCGGTTCATGCTCACATTTGGAGGATATCATCTAGACTTCAAGATCTAACTCCTGGATTTTGAATCACTCAATTCCGATCCCAGACGAGAGAGAACGAGCCAGTTGAAGTAAGGCCTGTTTTCTGGGCTTTGGGTTGACGATTGCTTGAAGATCTTTCGAGCCTTTCCTTGCACCGCGTCATTCTCGATCCTTGATTTTCATCAATGCCTTTGCCTTTGTCCATGCGAGCTTTTGATGGACCCGCGTCGATGGCTTTGGGTTGAGCCGGCGTGTCCATATGAATCAATGGAGTGGGAGTGGGCACGATCGGTGCCACTCGTTGTTGTGCTTGAAAGTTTGCAACTTGTTGTCGTAGAGCTTGTATCAATTGTTGCTCCTCGGACAACTCTATGAGAGGATCAAGTTGTTGAAGATCTTGTGGGGGTTGGTATTGTGGTAGACCCAACGGCTGTGGTTGTGGGTTGGTGTTGTCGGCGCCTGGGTTGTCTTCACCAGATTCGATCGTCATGCTACCTATAAAAATAGGGCCAGACATAGGAGTAAAAATGAACCAAAATACACAAAGACAACAACCAAGAAATCACTAATCAACTCACAAAGTTCACGTAGGGACGGGCTTGTATGGGCTTGCCGTGAGAACGGCTAGGCTTGTCACAAGAGATGGTGGATCAAGCAAGTCGTCAATCAAACACACAAGAACAAAGTGAAACCCTAGATCAAACATAAACAAAGCAACCAAATTAGCAAGACAATACCTTCTAGGAAGCTAAACCTAGACGGCGGAGGGGTTGAGAGATGAGCTTAGACCGGAGCGATGGGTTAGGGTTGCTTTATTTTGGCTTTCCCTAACTTGGAAACTATTTTTTTTTTAATATCCGCTTTGGATTATCTTTTTTTTTATATATAATATCCGAGATCTTATCTTTTGAAAAGATCGGATTATGCAAAAGGAAACAAAACAAAAACCGGTCTAAGTAACAAGAATATCACAAGCGTGATCTTAGAGATAGGAGAGAAAAGATAAGATTTGATGATATCTTATATATGGAAATTCGGCTAACAACCTAAAAAGTAAAGCAAGAAAAATATGGAAACTCTATCAACGCAAGAAACAAGGAAACAAATTATTCTAGCATGCAAGATATCAAAGTTACCAAATACACCAAAACTTAGGGAGCAAGAAAACAAGTTCGGCCAAGGAATTACCTTGTAGAAACCGATTGGACTTAGCAAATATGGAAACTTTTGGTTTTTTCTCACAATGATGATGCGAAAGCAACGATGGGGGTCAAGAAAAAAAAATTGTGAACAAGATGTAAACTTGAGTTCGTGACTTAAAAGACTGCTGGGCTCTGATACCAGTTGATGTGTTCTTGCCTCCGATGACGAGCACACTTGTCAAAGGTGACACCTTGGATCTAGTCTTGGGCGAGAAGTCACTCTTGTCTTTGTCAAACCTGCCGTGGAATCCTTGGGTGCAAACCCTTGTTGTCTTGCACGAAAGGTTGACAAGATTGGTGGCAAAGTAAATAGTATCTTTTGAGGTTATCGGACACGGTGGTGGCTGATGGTGAACCCGGTGGAGGTTGTCTGGGTGGTGTCAGCGGCGGTGACAGCAAGTGTCACGATGAGTGTCACGTTGGCGAAGACGATGAAGATGGCGAAGGCGAAGGCGAAGGCGATGGCGAAGGTGATGGCGGTGGCGAGCGATCGACTGGGTAGGTGTCTGGGCTCGGTGGCGACGGCGATAACGATGGCGAAGGTAAATGTCACAGCGGTGCAAGTGACGGCGACAGCGAAGGGTTTGGGCTCGATTGTGGGTGCGATGGAAGCGATTGGTGAGACGAATGGTTTGCGATGGCGGAAGCGATTGTTTGGATAGATTGTGGAAGTGATGGTGTGATGATTTGGGGATAGTTGACTTGAAAGATCAAGCCTTTGCCGTAGCATCGGCGCGGAGGAAGGGAGATGCGAAGGAAGACTTTGCTTGAGGGGCTCAAGCGGTGCCGTAGCGTCGGTGGAGGGTAAAGGAGATGCGAAGATAGAGGGTGACGTCCGATCAAGGGTAGGAGGATAAACACTCTACTAAAGACTTGATTAAATTGAACGTAAGTAAAAAAAATAACAAAGTTTGACTTAAATACTAGAGGCGAGAACTTGGATGGGCCGAGTCGAGCCTAGTGGGCTAGCCCATGCAAGCATGCAAAGGCACACACCCTAAAAATAGAAACTTGCTATAAAGGAAACTATCTAAAACAAGCAATAATACTAAAGATAGAAATGTCTCAAAACAATGTCAAAACAGAGGCAAATAAACCTCTAAGTGTTCAACCTGGTGGCGGCAAGGGCATGGACGCAGACACAGCGAGCGACGGCGACGATGGGTCGATTGGCTCGGCAGTGGGTGCACCCGGTGCCGGCTGCAATGGGCTTGTTTCTCCGATGCCGATGGTGGCGAGGATGACGAGTCTGGGTTCGGTGTCTGGGCTTCCTTGGCTAGCGATGACGCGTACGACTAGCGAGTGCACGACATCGGCGATGGCCTTGGACCTGGACCTTGTCACTAGGCCCTCTGAGCGTAAGCTCATGGCATTCTCCTCGTCTGTGGCCGTCTTGGGATGTGGGATCACATCAATTTATACCTAGAACGGGATCTTCTAACACTTATCTTTTGGTCGGCCCATGTGCCACATAAAAAACAATGTTTTCATCTAATCCTATTTCCATGGATACAAACATATAACATAAGTATTATTCTCACAACTAAGACTAAGTAAACCTCTATCTATTCTTGTAAGGCCTGAGGCCTTAGAAATGCCATCCCATGCCACCCCGAGGACTTCCCATGAGATCACCCATCCTAATACTACTCCCGCCCTAGCATGCTTAACTTCATAGTTCTTTGTCTTCACTTGAACCATGAAAAGGAAGAGCTCTTATTGACATGGATAACACTCTAATCCTTATAAATGATTACAAATATGGGGTGTTATAATCACCCCCACTTAAACCCTTGACGGCCTCGTCAAGGCCCAAAGACCGCCCTCTGGGTCGAGCGATCGCCCGCAAAGCCAAGTCCACTCGTAACCTAAAGTCGGCTCTGATACCGTTTGTAAGACCCAATGCCTTAGAAGTGTCATCCCATGCCAACCCGAGGACTTTCCAGGAGGTCCATCCCGTACTACTCCCGCCCTAGCATGCTTCACTTCATAGTTTTTTGTCCTCACTTGAACCATAAAACGGAAGAGCTCTTGGTGACAATGTAGCACTCTAATCCTTATAAAGGATTACAAATATGGGGTGTTACAATTCTCAAGTCTTGTGGCCCAAGGCTTCTCTAAGATCTTCTTTCCATGTTTGACGAGGCATCCTTCGAAGTTCCTAGCATTAATTCTATTTGTCTTCGACTTTTCTCCAACGATGTTCCTTCATTTCATCTCACATATAGTGTGTGATCTCACATCCTTTGTACCTTCGCTTAGCGCCTTTGTTCCTTTGTTGACTCTTTGTTCTTTTACTTATCTATTTTTATCTTGGTTTCCATTGTTCCCAGACTCGTTCTTTAACATGAAACTCATAGGAACAAGTAAACCATAAAATGTAATGGTGTTTATCATCATCAAAACTAGAGGAAACAACATCGTTTTAACAAGGGATTTCAGCGCGAGGAGATCATGCTACCGTAATCTAAGGTACAAATTTTTATAGTTTAAAGAACTAATTACATTTACCTAATCTCAAGGAAATTACTAAGTACTTAAAACTACGAATTATTAGATACGAGATCTTATCTATCTCAGAGAGAGTAACACATCTCGAGATTATATATAATAATAAGTAGGATTTTTGTAAAATTTTGGTAAATTGATATTAAGGAAATAAAAATTGTTATAAAGATGGTCTCAAAAGATAAGTTAGAAAGAAGAAAAGAAATGGAAGAAGAAAGAGACAAAATTACAAGTTTGAAAACATAATCAACAAACAAAATTATAGGAGCAAGCCCATATTAGAGAGGTGTTTCCAATCGGCCAAGTTGTTGGTTGATTTGGTAGCAATGCAACTTGTGATAAGGATTATGATTCTACGGGTGCAGTGGTTGATATTAGGATCCAGATTCTTGAAAATAACTTGATTGTGTGTTATATCCATATGAAGTAGATAAAAGATGTGAACATAGCAATTCTAGCCTTGAAAATGGGTCTTCTTCTTGTTTCTTTGCGAAGAAAACCATGACATCCATTCTTGGAGAGTTCCATGTCGAGTTGAGTTTAGAATATTGGATAGAATCGATTGAAGAAAAAGGCACTCAAGATGGTTAGCAAAGGACACATGATGAGTCATCGATTGGGAGCCAAACTTGGAGACAATATTTAGTATGTTAGACAAGTTGGCATGTCACATGGCATCAGGCACAGATTGGAGCGGCAACGTGTTGCCTTTCTCCTTTATAAATTGTTTGTTGTAATAAACTTCACTTTATCCAAAAATAGAAACCATAACAAACCCTCATGCTCTCTCTCTTTTATCATTTTTCTTCTTGTGCATGCTTATCTTGTCTCTCACGGTGTTGACACAATTTCTACTTCCGCGATAGTTCTTCATGGTATCAGAGCTTCAACTTTGAGATCTGAAAGCTTCACAAACACATATTACAAAGGATTTCTTTCCTCATTTTCCAGAAACTCAAAACCGAGAAAATGGAGAATCAAACAACAAGTTCAATCACCGACAACAACGATCCACTTTACCTTTTGTAACACCCCCGACTTATGTCGGTAGTGCCACATGCCAGTCACCTCAGACGTTTAATGTCCAAAGTCACCCTAGGCTTTAATCGGAACAATTAAGCTTAAATAAATACATAAATATTAAATAACGAAAGAATAATCAGTGGAAGACAATTTGAATGAATAAAACTCAACCTTTTAAAGATTCCTCTCGTAAAATGAGAAGGACGGTTTTACAACAAGGTATGGTGACAGCGAAAGACTTTTAAATTACAGCGGAAGACTCTTATAAAGTAGTCCTAATTACATGACTATGTATTACATTTATTTCAAATTAAACATACATGCCTTGGAAATATTACTTCTTAAAACGCAAACCTCAACTGCAAGCCTTCTCTTCGATTGGTTACTTTAATCGTCGGGAACCAACCTCTGATGTGCCGTATAGGACGGATGACACCATCCAACCATGCAAGGAATAAAATTCGATTGGTTAGTCTAATGAAAGACTATGCAAGGGTACAAGTAGAATGGTTCTAGTGATCGTAATCGTTTACTATCATTGTCCCTCGAATAATAACCGAAGGAACGATACATAACCCGGAACATTCACGGAATGATATAAGAATGTATGCATCCAAAAGAAGACTCCAAAAGAATTGAGCCTTTTAGGGAAAATATGAAGATTGTTTGGGAACGTTAAATTTTCACACAAGTTTATAAACACAACCTTGATTATTTTGGTCCACGACCAACCTCACCGCGCAATGCGAATCCAGATTGGAAAGAGGACTTACTCTAACAAGAATCCGGGCGGGTTCCACGCTGTACTTCTCACCTGAGGGTATATTAATTATGTGCGTAAAAGCACTTATCTTATTTACTTTCAAACACGTACATTCACGTTAAGGCTTTTAATCCACATCAATCTCACAATGAGATATAGAACATAGGACGAATCCCGAATTTTGGCACTAGCTAAGTTTACCACCACTTATATAAAATAAGGGTAGGTCATGACCAGGAGTACTAGGGCAAAAACCTCCTAATACTTGTTATAAAGAAAGGACTAGACCTCGTAAGGTACATAGCGTTCCTACGAATACTCGTGCTAACTAAGCATGTAAGTCCACATATAAATCCACACCAAATCCATTTATCGCTTTATGGTAATATCATATAGAATAATATATAATAGCGTTGTTTCTAGCAATATATACAACCTATTATAAATTCATATTTTAAACACAACATTCTATCGTTTAAGTTCCCAAACACAATTCAACAACTTTATTCCAACTTAATTAAACAATTAAGTAATTGTAAATCAAGAAGAATATGGAATAAATCAACAAGAGCGAACCGTCACTTGCCTTAGTCTAGACGAACGAAGAGTTGGGTCCGAAATCTGGGAACTTGGACTTGTGCACGGCTGTCTACTAAAATTCCCGTTGGAGTTTATCATCATTCAGTAGGGTCGGATTCCAATCCGACCATTAGCAATAGAGACGAGCACAATCCAACACCGATGAAACAAAATCCCTAATTAGTTACGGGTACGAAAGAACGAAAAGACGAAGGAAAGGCAGTGCCGCGATCACGGTTTGCATAGCCGCGATCGCGGCTTTGCTGGGCAAAATCACACCCACAACAGATGGGCCGCGATCGCGGGCTTTGCTTATCCATGATTGTGGGGCTCTGCCTAGCCGCACCCGCGTCATCTCGTGTCGCGATCGCGGGATTCCTTATCGACACGAGCTTAACGACACTACAGAGCCTTACCGAACGACGACGAAGCTTCGGATCTCGGTTCTGAATAGTTGCACAACACCACACCCCTCCTGGCTTCGTGTTGATGGATCTCCGACTCCGACAATGGTCGACGGCAACAATACTCTGACGTCAACACAACAAACCGAGCTTTATCGATAGGTAGAGATGGTTATTGTGAAGAAAAGGGCAGCCAACACCACCTATTTATAGACTGGGATGGAGCTCTTCCCATTAAGTGAGAGGAAGCTCGAACGCTCGACCTCCCTAAACCAGTTGCTCGGAGGAGAAACGCCGAAAATCCAGAGCGTCGGCGTCTCAGAAAAGACTAGGAAGAAGACGAAGCAATGGTGCCGCGATCGTGGTTTCATAACCGCGATCGCGGTTTGGCCATTGGGCAAAGCAGCGCCCGCGGTTGCATAACCGCGATCGCGGTTTGCCTCTGGGCAAAGCCACGCCCGCGGTTGCTTAACCGCGATCGCGGTTTGGCCATTGGGCAAAGCAGCGCCCGCGGCCTTGCCTAACCACACTCGCGGTCTTGCTTATTACCGATTAGCAATCCTCCAATTTTTAGAACCCATATATTTCATTAAATGTGTATCCCCACATTCATATGGTCTTTACATTGTAACAGAACATGCCTAACATGTCTTGCTTACAAAACGAAAGTTTGAAAATTACACAAATACCCCTACTAAAATTGAGGGTTATTACATTACTACCCCTTAAAAAAAGTTTCGACCCCGAAACTAACACTACCAAGCTAGAGGGATCGATTTCCACATTAACCTTTCTACTTGAGTTTAGTATCCTCAATTATTTCGTACTCAAATTTAATCCTAGGAAGGTCGATCTGTTTCCTCAACCATGACATCCCTCATATGTCTCGTTTCCATATATTATCTCATGTGCCAACTCTTAATATACTCCCAAGGTCATGATTACCTTAGAATCTTAGTCTCCAAAATCATCACACGATCTTAATACACCTTAAGCTTGAGAGCACACCTTTTCTTTCAACTTTTCTCTTTATAAACTACTCCCAAAGTTCATACCTTATCTCCTTATAACCTAACTTAGTACCCCCAATTATCATATCGTCTTTCTCCTTATATATACATCTCATCCAGTTCATGTTTTATCTTAATTAAACTTGGCCCTTATTCCATCTCTTACCCCAAAATCTTTCAATTAATCAGGCTCTAACATAATACCTTTAAGATTCCTAAATCTTTTTACCATTAACCACACAACATCTTATTCATGTTTTGCCCAAACATGATCTTAATAATCCGTTTAACACGATTATAATCAATCACCTTGTTCATCCAACACGTGCCATAAGATCACCTTAATAGACATAGGTCACTTTTTCACCAAGTCCAGTTAATAAAAATCCACACACTTATATTATCTCATACTATTAATCCACACAAGTTACAATAACCTTTTACCGACTGAGTTTGCTATTCTCCCATAAATCCGTACATACTTAATCGTCCTCACACAATTTATTATCCCAAATTAAGCAAACCTTCTGCTTTGCCGGAATCTAATATTTACCCAAGACTTAATTATCTTAATACTCCTCATATCATTATATCATTTCCTTAAGAAAGCCTCATAACGAAACCTCAAATAGGTCTTCCAAAATAATACTTATAATTTCACACCCTTAGCTTTTCCAAAAGCTCTAACCACTGGCCCTACAATGGGCACACTCACTTATAACCCCATAACCATAATTCTTGGATTTTAAAGTTTATTCAAGATCGTATTAGAGTACGATCATTTTAGAGAAAACAAACTCCTTATGAAATATCTCTCTTATACATTTATTCACTTAAATATATAATTTAAACAACTCACACTTAAGTACTTTGAGCTTCATATTAGCTCACCACACAACTTTTACCCCATCTAATGCTCAAAGTATGCACATGAGGAATTACCTCAAACTCCATAGAGCATTACTACACACACCGAATCCTTATAGCAAGGAATCCTTACAACATTAACCTCTCGAGACAATGCTCGTGAATTTGAGAAAAGGGAACAAATAATGTCAATGCCCAACTTGACATTATTTCAAGAACATAGAGGGGTTCTTACCAATAGTTTTGACCCCAAAACTAGCGCTAACAAGGTAGGGAACAATCACACATTTCCCAACCCAACACTACCCTTTATGAGTCCAAACAGTCTTTATCAACACATGACGTGAACTACTTTTGGCACTCAAGGATTCTCATATGAACGAACAACTTGCAATAGTAACGAATTTAGTAATTTCCGGAACAAGGAAACACTTATTTATTATTCAAAACATTACATTAAAACAATTGACAAAATGTCGAACATACAGATTACTAAACTATGGAGACTATCGACACAAGTCATCGCTCCTTATTCTTAAAAAGCTTTACAAAATACCACTACTCGTACAAGGTTTCCTTCTCATTGGATTGACGCATCATGAAGAGTCGTTGCCCCTGACCTGAAGACTCAATAGGCGCCTTGCCTTTATTACGAGCAACAGATTGCTCAGGAGCGGACACTTCCGGCTGTGGTTTTTGCCTACTACCAACATTTGAGGCCTGGTATGATTGTGTTGGCCCTTGACCCTTCTGCCTACAGTATGTTTTCATGTGGCCTTCCTTCCCACAATTATAACATACCCGCTTCTCCTTTTGGCAATTAAAACTTTTATGCCCAGCTTCACCACAATTGTGGCATTGAATCACACCGCTACTCCAACTTGAGCCTTTGGCGGAGTCAAACTGAGTCGTCTTGGTCTTAGCACGACCAGACTTCTCAAACTTGGTAGGCGATGCCGGCCGCTTGAAGGTATTAGCCTTCCAGTTTTGTTGTCCACCCCTCGCCTTATTATGTTCCTCCCACTTTCGGGCGGATTCCTCCATCGTGACCTCTATTCTGTAGGCCGCATCAACATATTGCTCCAAGGTAGAGCAACCGTGACGCACCATCAGAGGTTTGATTTCTGGATTCATCCATCCATGGAAGTACCAGATCTTTTGTTCTTCAGTATGCACTTCAGAACCAGCGTAATGCAGCAAATGATTAAACTTTGCAGCCAGCTCAGTCACTTTCAGTCCCTCAGTCTCTGGGTAGAGGAACTCCTTCAGCTTCTCTTCCCTCATAGCACGAGAGAAGAACCGATCAGTGAGCTTGGCCTTGAACATTGCCCAGCTCAGATTTGGGTGGTCGTCTAAACCAGTTTCTTCCCACCACTCACTTGCTCCGTCTTTCAGATGTAACAAAGCAATGTGCACCTGCTCAGCCTCGGTACAGACCACATTCCGAAATAGTCGCTCCATATGGGAAAACCAATAGGCAACCTTGACTGGTTCCCCGGTCCCATCGTAGCTATCCGGGCGCATTGAATTGATCGTCTTCAATGCTCGGTTGTAATTCCTGTCATTTCTCTCGGGAACCATCGGATGTACAGGACCTTCACGTCCCTCCATATTAGTTCCAACTTGAGGGTTGGGAGCCGCTTGAGCTTGCCGTATCCCTTGGGTCGTCAGTGCCTCGACCACCTGCCTCACTATTTGCCCAATGACCGTCGCATCTAACACGATCGGGGCATGAGGTGGAACTTTCCTCGCAGCTTGAGGGTCCACTTGTCCCTGATAAACCTCTGCCCGTAGGGGCGAGTTATTATTTTGCGAGCCAGATCTCGCGTCATCCCCTTGTTAAGTAGCACTCCTCAACTGAACTCGGGAACCGTTGTTAGGACCTTCATTAGCTGCTTGGTAGGTAGATCGAGTGTTCACCATCTGTTGATGAACCATAAAGTCAATTTAGAACTTTTCCAACATGTACATGATACTTAATCAATTACGTTATGATACGAATTATAAGGGTCCAAACCAATAACTTATATTAGTTTGACTAACCCTCCACCATTAACCTTAAAACGATCTTTTTCCCTTACTTGAGAATGGATCAATTAGGAGAAATGTCAACCTTTAAATGACATTAAACCTAAGAAAAGACGATATCCTTAAGAATGTATCTAAGGAATAAGTAACAACCCGAAGCTTGCAGAAGTTTGAAAAACCACTTATTATTAAAACTTATGCTTTCAAACTTTATACTTTATACTTTTAAACCTTATATATTTAACTTAATAAAATAATTATTTATAAAGTTAGTTTCTCAAACTAAAGACACTGTTATCACCTAAAACCCTTACTAAGACCAAAAATCACACTTTTAAGGTTATAACCATAAACTTAAATTTGATCGTTTATAACACACCATTTATAAAACAATTATAAATAACTATTAAAGTTCTAATAGTTAAACCATTAATTTAAATTAAATTCTAAGAAATCATAAAACTTTAAATTTAATACTAACATTTTAACTCTCGAAATTCCAAGAATAAAATAGTTTGAAAATAATTTCGAAAAATAATTTTGAAAATTCTCAAACCTAACAATAGGCCAAGAATTTTAAAACCATTGCTCTGATACCATAATTGTAACACGTACATTCACGTTAAGGCTTTTAATCCACATCAATCTCACAATGAGATATAGAACATAGGACAAATCCCGAATTTTGGCACTAGCTAAGTGCACCACCACTTATATAAAATAAGGATAGGTCATGACCAGGAGTACTAGGGCAAAAACCTCCTAATACTTGTTATAAGGAAAGGACTAGACCTCGTAAGGTACATAGCGTTCCTACGAATACTCGTGCTAACTAAGCATGTAAGTCCACATATAAATCCACACCAATATCCATTTATCACTTTATGGTAAAATCATATAGAATAATATATAATAGCGTTGTTTCTAGCAATATAAACAACCTATTATAAATTCATATTTTAAACACAACATTCTATCGTTTAAGTTCCCAAACACAATTCAACAACTTTATTCCAACTTAATTAAACAATTAAGTAATTGATAATTAAGAAGAATATGGAATAAATCAACAAGAGCGAACCGCCACTTGCCTTAGTCTGGAAGAACGAAGAGTTGGGTCCGAAATCTGGGAACTTGGACTTGTGCACGGCTGTCTACTAAAATTCCCGTTGGAATTTATCATCATTCAGTAGAGTCGGATTCCAATCCGACCATTAGCCATGGAGACGAGCACAATCCAACACCGACGAAACAAAACCCCTAATTAGTTACGGGTACAAAAGAACGAAAAGACGAAGGAAATGCAGTGCCGCGATCGCGGTTTGCATAGCCCCGATCGCGGCTTTGCTGGGCAAAACCGCGCCCGTGGTAGATGAGCCACGATCGTGGGCTTTGCTTATCCATGATCGCGGGGCTCTGCCCAGCCACGCCCGCGGTATCTCGTGCCGCGATCGTGGGATTCCTTATCGACACGAGCTTAACGACACTATAGAGCCTTACCAAACGACGACGAAGCTTCGGATCTCGGTTCTGAACATTTGCACAACACCACACCCCTCATGGCTTCGTGTTGATGGATCTCTGACTCCGATTATGGTCGACGACGACAATACTCCGACGTCAACACAACAAACCGAGCTTTATCGAGAGGTAGAGATGGTGATCGTGAAGAAAAGGGCAGCCAACACCACCTATTTATAGGCTGGGATGGAGCTCTTCCCATTAAGTGAGAGGAAGCTCGAACGCTCGACCTCCCTAAATCGGCGTCTCAGAAAAGACGAGGAAGAAGACGAAGCAATGGTGCCGCGATCGCGGTTTCATAACCGCGATCGCAGTTTGGCCATTGGGCAAAGCCGCGTCCACGATTGCATAACCGCGATCGCGGTTGCTTAACCGCGATCACGGATTTGGGCGCCCGCGGCCTTGCCTAACCGCGCTCGCGGTCTTGCTTATTACCGATTAGCAATCCTCCAATGTTTTAGAACCCATATATTTCATTAAATGTTTATCCCCACATTCATATGGTCTTTACATTGTAACAGAACATGCCTAACATGTCTTGCTTACAAAATGAAAGTTTGAAAATTACACAAATATCCCTACTAAAATTGAGGGTTATTACACCTTCATCCAAGTAATCATCCTGGCTTATCCTTGATAACAGAGGTCTTCGATGTTGAAAACAACTTCGGAGAGTAGAAAATCTTGATGAAGATTGCCCTGTCTACGAAGAACAAGACTTGTTTCATCACAGGTTCGTTTATTAAGCCTCCTTGCGCAGATCCATTACATGACCGGTGGGAACGATGCAATGACATGGTGAGAGCCTGGTTACAGAATGGATTGAGCAAGGAAATCAAGCGTGGGGTGATCTCATAGAGACAACGCAAGGAATTTAAGAAGAGCTATGTGTTTGCTTCAACCAAATCAGTGGTGCACAAGTTTAACCTATGAAGAAGGAACTCGGAGGTATGTGATAAGCACTACTTTGTAGGGCTTAACTAAGAGTTATTAGAGGGTTTTATTGGTGCCATTCGGGTAGATTTAGACACATTCATGTGTATGGCGTTTGGGGGCAAAGTTTGGTGTTTTTGGAAGTGTTTGAGCTATCTTGGATATCATAGGAGACACTGAGGAAGGAAGCCACCAAGAGAAGATGCCAAGGAAGTGAAGAGGAGAGGTTAGGAGGCAAAGCCAAGGTGTAAAGGCCGAGCATTAACCGCGACCACGGGCAAGGGTGCCGCGATCGCGGTTCCTCGGGGCAAGTTGAGAATTATCTGCAGGCGCGGAGAAGTGTGAAGAGCACGGAGCCACAAGGGGCCGCGATCGCGGTCCATGGGCCGCGATCGCGGGTCATCAACGCATGAAGTTCAGACTTTTCCCGAATCTATCTTTTCTGTTTTCTTTTCTTATTTTCTCATTTTATTCCGTTTCTTTTCTTATTGGGCTAGGTCATTTGTTAGAAGCCCTATATATACTCTCTTTAGCATTAGGTTTGAGAGTTCGCCATTCTAGAGTTCCATTCATCGTTGTTTTTACCTTTTGCCCAGGCAGACAATTGAAGCCTTTGGATTGATTGGATTGTGAGTTTATTCCTTTACACTTTCTATGATTGTTTTAATTCTCTCTCGTGCTTAATTTCATTGATCATATATCGATTCCCCTTGATTTTTGATTAGGACATCAATTAGAATTTTAATAGTAGTTCCCTCTAGATTGACAACCTAGAGAAATTAGTATTACGCTATTGGTTCCCCTTTTCTATACAACCTGTTGAGATTGTTATTGATCATACTACTAAGGATTAGAGGATACTGGTTGAGAATATAAATCCCTTAGTTTGTGTAGAGAATTAATTACATGCAATTGTATGACTGGTTGCTACACTTGTATGTACCTATATATTCCTGAACTTTCTGCTGCTATTGAATTAAATCATGAAGGTTAGTAGGGATTTGTTTAATAGTTAGGGTTATCAGGACTGGTTGGACTGGTAACTAATTCAGAACAGGGATTAGGACTTTCATGAGTATTGAGGACTAGGAATAATCAATGATCGATCTATCAATCTGAAGTGTGGATATTTGTTTGGCTGAGTTATTTCCCTAATTTGATTTCAAGTCTTTGTTTTTATTTATTTATTTTATTTATTTTGTTTTTAAATCAGAAATCCCCTGGTTACTTGTTGGTATACAATTACATCGTTGGAATAGTATTTGATTCTCTGTGGGATTCGACCCTTACTTACCAGACTACATTAGTTAGGTTTGTTTAGGATTATTTAGGTGTTACGACAACGCCTATCAAATTGGTGTCGTTGCCGGGGAGTCAATTTTACTATTCTAATTGTGTGTTTGTTTACCAACTATTGTGTGGACCTATCTTACGGTCCACACCTGTGTTACTAATTGTTTTCATTGAGATCTCAATCCAGACAGATGGCAACATTTGATTTTTACTATCAGCAGCAAGGCTGGCCTCAATACTTTCCTGAACCTCAAGAGACGAGCCAAAGTTTTTATATGTCAATGGAGGAGAGCATCAAGTCACTTGTGCAGAGCATGATGACTATTCATCAGGAGACAAACTCCAACATCCAACTTCTAACAACTCAAGTTGGAAGTTTGGCAACTCAGCTTGAAAGATTGGCTCAAGTTGTGGCAAATATGAAGGATGATTTTGAAAGGCCACCACCCCAACCGACCCCAGTGGCTAATGTGAGTGTAATAGCACAACTGAAAGGAGAAAAGACGGAGGAGCCCTTTTGCTCAGGAACCGTGACCACGGATGAGCAAGAACGGAAAGACGAGAACCAGCGTCCGCAAGTTTGGACAATATTTTGCGGATCAGTTCTTGGCGTATACCCTTTAGAAGTGATTCCTGTTCATTACACTCCTCCACCCTGTGATCCTAAGAAGCCACCTCCTCACCTTCCTAAGAGGCTAAAAGTGAAGAAGAAGTCGGAGCTCAATATGGAACCGCGCAACTCCATAGGTGAGCATGAGGTAAATCTCCCTTTACGTAATCTGATGCATGTTGTGCCTAAATTTGCTAAATATATGAGATGTTTATGCTGGCCTAGGAAAAGGAAGAAATTGACAAGAGTAATTAATTTGAATGAACATGTGTCTGCTGTATTCGGAAGACATTTGCCTGAAAAGTGTAGTGACCCTGACATGTTTAGTATTCCTTGTGATATAGGTTACTCCAGGTTTGATCATTGCATGATAGACTTGGGCTCATCTATTAATGTGTTACCCTACTCTGCGTATAAATTGCTAGATCTTGGACCTTTGCTTGAATCTGATTTAGTTATTCAATTTGCGAATGGATCCAAAGTTTTTCCGAAAGGAATAGTTGAGGATGTTCTTGTGAAGGTTTATAAGATGATTTTTCCTGTGGATTTTGTGGTGTTAGACATTGGTTATGATATGCATGTGCCCTCTATACTGTTAGGTAGGCCTTTTCTTAAGACTGCTAACATCTGAATCATTATGAGTAGAGGTATTGTGTCTGTGAAGTATGGGGGTGATAGGGTGACATTTGAGATATTTGATCATAAGAAACACCCTCGTGATAGTAAGTCTGTGTTGTGTTCTGGATTGAACGATATTACATGATCATAGTAGCACAATGTCAAGCCATGACAATAACTAAGGCGCTATCCGGGAGGCAACCCGAGGTATGCTTTTCTTTTCTTGTTTTTCTTTCCTTGTTTTTGCATTTGTTTTGTTTTGTTTTTGTTCTTGTTTTTGTTTCCGACTAACCTGCAGAGAAGAGACCCTATGCCTATTGAAGAAGGTGTTTACCACCATTGTAAGTCTCTCTTTCCCTGCACTAATAACTCCCCGAAAAAACCTTAAACGGGAAGGGGGGGGGGAATTAAAAAAAAAAAAAAAAAAAAAGTTCATCTCAAGCCAGCTGTCCAGAGTTCCCCATGGAGATGGTGCGCATCATGTTGTCACGGAGGATACACTGCCCTACACTTGATTTGACAACGATGATGGCCCTACAATTGGCAGCTGAGGAGGAGGACCACTAAAGGCCCACACCACGATCATATCTGGGCCCATTTTTTGTGGGTTTTGAAGGCCGTGCAACCCCGACGTATTTGCTATACCACTACTCACCAAGTGGTTCCCTTTGGTTGCACGGTAATGAAGAAGATGGAGTTGATGAAGACACCCATCCAACACTGGAGACTTGTGCATACATTGTGTATACCGCCAGCAACAACGGAAGTGTCCAAGCAGCTTGGCGACGTTTGTGAGTTATTTTTTGCTTTTCCCTGTGCTTCTATTCTTTTGTCTTTCATTACATTGAGGACAATGCAATGTTTAAGCATGGGGGAGAGTTTTATACTGGCTATGTCGCTGAGTCGATGAATAAAAAGAAAAGAGCCAAATAAAAAAAGGCATACATAAGAAATCCTTGGATAGGTCGAAAACCCGAAAGGGTGGCCTAGGTAATAAGCAGGTGGCTTGGACCAGCATTAGGCTGGGGTAATATGAGGTCAAGAGTGATGTGAGTATATTGTGAGCCCATCTATTGAAAAATGAAATGAGTGGCTTGGTGAAAACCCAAAAGGGCGCCTTGGCAAAATGAGTGAAAAGAAGAGGAGAGTTTTCTAGGATCTCATTTTACCGACGGGGCGGCATAAGAAGAGGAGTCGAAGAAGGATTGTCGGGTAGGTCACTCTGGGAGGCATAAGGAGTCATAGATGGAGGCTAGGATTAGAGGTTACTCACACCATTGGATGTTCGGGTTAAGCTTGGGGGAAGTACTTTGCTTGCCCTTTAAGCTGGTTGAGTTGTGGATGTGTTGTGAATGAGATTGGTGCCAGGAGCTTGGCATGGGTTAGGTGACTCTTAGTTGGAGAACATGCTTCCTGAGACCGTGGGTGCTGCATTGGAGGAGTAGACTCTTTATTAGTGTACTCGAGGATGAGCAAAGGTCTAAGCATGGGGGAGTTTGATAAGCACTACTTTTTAGGGCTTAACTAAGAGTTATTAGAGGGTTTTATTGGTGCCATTCGGGTAGATTTAGACACATTCATGTGTATGGCGTTTGGGGGCGAAGTTTGGTGTTTTTGGAAGTGTTTGAGCTATCTTGGATATCATAGGAGACACTGAGGAAGGAAGCCACCAAGAGAAGACGCCAAGGAAGTGAAGAGGAGAGGTTAGGAGGCGAAACTAAGGAGTAAAGGCCGAGCATTAACCGCGACCGCGGGCAAGGGTGCCGCGATCGCGGTTCCTCGGGGCAAGTCGAGAATTATATGCAGGCGCGGAGAAGTGTGAAAAGCGCGGAGCCACAAGGGGCCGCGATCGCGGGTCATCAACGCAGGAAGTTCGGACTTTTCCCGAATCTATCTTTTCTGTTTTCTTTTCTTATTTTCCCATTTTATTCCGTTTCTTTTCTTATTGGGCTAGGTCATTTGTTAGAAGCCCTATATATACTCTCTTTAGCATTAGGTTTGAGAGTTCGCCATTCTAGAGTTTCATTCATCGTTGTTTTTACCTTTTGCCCAGGCAGACAATTGAAGCCTTTGGATTGATTGGATTGTGAGTTTATTCCTTTACTCTTTCTGTGATTCTTTTAATTCTCTCTCGTGCTTAATTTCATTGATCATATATCGATTCCCCTTGATTTGTTGATTAGGAAATCAAATAGATTGTTAATAGTAGTTCCCTCTAGCTTGACAACCTAGAGAAATTAGTATTATGCTATTGATTCCCCTTTTTCATACAACCTGTTGAGATTGTTATTGATCATATTACTAAGGATTGGAGGATACTGGTTGAGAATCTAAATCCCTTAGTTTGTGTAGAGAATTAATTACATGCAATTGTATGACTGGTTGCTACACTTGCATGTACCTATCTATTCCTGAACTTCTTGCTGCTATTGAATTAAATCGTGAAGGTTAGTAAGGATTTGTTTAATAGTTAGGGTTATCAGGACTGGTTGGACTGGTAACTAAAGGGGGGTTTTGTGAGTTTTAGTAACCTAAGTATGCAAAAGTAAACAAAGTAAAATATGATGAAATCAGTGATGGGGAAAAGCACTTAGTCAAACAACATCCACTATTCGTATGACAAGTTGATCATAGAAAATCATTCCAAATCTCATGCAATGGAAATTCCAATTCCTTTTCAGATATAACTAATAGCACAACCAGATACTATCAACACTAACTAATTAAACAACCCTGAAACTATCAAGATTCAGTTTAACAGCAGCCTTACGGATAGGAATATAGTTGGATACAATTCTAGCATAAAACAACCAGCTTTTATCCTAGAATGTAAATCAGTTCTCTTCTGCATAAGACTAGTACAACCAGATACTAGTACGATGCAGTTGCTACTCTGAAATAGATATGCTCAACCAGTAACAATCTAGATCTAGCAATAGATCAATAACGACAAACCCTAGTTGCGTCCAAATAGAGATTATCAATATCAATCATAAGCAACTTAAGCAAGAGAAAGATAAAAACCATGCAATAGATTAAGAACAAGAATCTCACAACTGAATCAAAATGAAAGCTTCAGCGTCTGACTAAGCCAGGGAGGCTTAGTTCTTCATAACATAGAACGTAGAATGAAATTAGGGTTTTGAGATAGAATCCAAGAATAGCAAACAAGCCTTTTCTCAACCCTAATATACTAAAGGAAATAAAGTCTAAATTAACCTAAAACGAAATAATAAAATAATAATAATTAAACAAACGAAAGCAGGGAAATTAATCCCGTTCTCGGCCTTGAATTCTCGTTCAGCACTTTGCTCTCGGCCTCCATTTCATGCGAGCAGGCACGGCCCAATTTTGGCCCATCTTCAACAGCATCAACGCGGCCCAAATCCAATTCAAATCAACATCGCCTACATTAGCGTGACATCACGCTTCATTCTTCAATTCTCCAGCTTCAATTTGACGCGCGCGTGGGCATTCTTTTCAGCCTTCACGTGGGCCGCTTCCTCCAAGTGGGCCTTCCTCATCCAATTCGGCCCATCATCCTTTTAATTCGAGCTTCACGTGGTTATCTTCACGGGCCGAGCTGATTTGGGCTGACACGCCTCTTGTAATGGATAATGGGCCTACAGTTCACTTATTTAATTAATGGCCCGCTTGTCTTCTAATTAATGGCTGCGTATCAGCTCACGCAATCAGGCATTCAAATCCCGCGACCAAGTCCATAAATCTGCTAAACTCGATAAAATACATGAAATGCCATAGAAACTTGTGTAGACATCGAAATCCAATAAAACTATAAAATAAACTAAATACGAGAAATATGCATCTGCAAACGACCTAATTTATGCCTAAATACATGTCCTAAACATGTCTGAAATGGATGCTATCACTTCACATATTGCGCCATGCACTCCTCAAGCTTTTCTTTGGTGGCCATATGCAGCTCTGGCACAAACTTGGCATGGTCCTTGCCATTTTCATCTTCCTTGTCCTTAAGCATGTAAGGAACCATGTCAAGAGGGGTGATTGGATTGCATCCATACACAACCTAAAAAGGAGTCTTCTTAGTGGCCGAATGCACTAAACGGTTGTAGGAAAATTCAATGAAAGATAAGCACTCTTCCCACCTGCGCAAGTTAGTACGCAACAATGCACGTAATAAAGCTCCAAAAGTCCTATTGACAACCTCAGTTTGGCCATCAGTTTGCGGATGACTTGAAGTAGAGAAGATATGCTTAGTTCCTAACTTATACCATTGTGTTTTCCAAATATTGCTAAGAAATTTAGCACCTCTATCTGACACTATTGTCCTTGGAACTCTATGTAGTCTCACTACTTCACAAAAGAACAAATCAACCACATGTGATGCATTGTCGGTTTTATTGCATGCTATGAAATGTGCCATTTTTTAAAACCAATCAACCACCACAAATAGTAAGTCTCTCCCTCTCTTAGTCCTAGGTAGACCCACAACAAAATCCATAGAAATGTCCTCCCATGGGGCACTAAGAATAGGAAGGGGAGTGTATAGACCGTGGGGGTTTAGCTTAGACTTGGCCCTAACACATGTAGTCCATGAAGCACAAAACTTCTCAACATCCTTAGCCATCCACGGCCAAAAGTAATGCTCCCTCAATGTGCCTAAGGTCATAGTTACCCCAAAGTGCCCCCTTAGTCCGCTCGCATGTGCTTCATTAATGAAGAGTCTACGTAGGGAACCACTAGGAACACATAGTCTATCACCTCTAAACAAGTAACCATCATGCAAATAGAATATGCCTTGGCTACGCTTACCCTCACATGCTCGAATTGTTTCACAAAAATCAGGATAATCAAAGTACAAAGACTTCATGCAAGCACACCCTAGAACTCTAGCATCAAAATAAGTGAGAAGAGTGTACCTCCTGGATAGGGCATCGGCAACTATGTTGTCTTTTCCCTTCTTGTGCTTGATCACGTATGGAAGGTCTCTATAAACTCAACCCACATGGCATGCCTTCTATTACTCTTGCTTTGGCCTTTCAGATACTTCAACGCCTCATGGTCCGAATGTATGACAAATCCTTAGGCATAAGGTAGTATTGCCAAGTCTTGAGCACTCAGACAAGAGCAAACAACTCTTTATCATATACGGGATAGCTGAGCTCGACGTCACTCATTTTCTCACTAAAATAGGCTATTGGTCGGCCTTCTTATGTCAACACCCCTCCAAGGCCAATCCCTGAGGCATCACACTCAATCTCAAAGGTTCTTGTGAAGTCCGGGAGTGCAAGCAATGGAGCATTGGTGAGCTTATGCTTTAGCATTTTAAATGTGGCCTCTTGCACCTCACCCTAATGAAAAACCACATTCTTCTTGGTGAGCTCGGTCAAGGGTGTGGCTATGGAGCTAAAGTCCTTCCTAAACCTCTTATAGAATCCAGCCAAGCCTAAATATCTTCTCACGTGTATCATGGTGTTAGGTGTCGGCCATTCCCTTATGGCTTGCACCTTTTGATGATATCCATTTTATACACATTTATGACATGAATTTAGGCTATTGTTTAGGCATTTTCACATTTATTATCTTGCATTTTTAGCTAGTTGTAACATTTCCTTTAGTTTAGATGTCTACACGAGTTTCTGCGTGATTTCAGGTACATTGGTGGACTTTTGGAGGCAATATGAGGCATGGACGTCATAGGAGGTGAGCATGGGCGAATTCAGAGACGTACGAGGACGAAAGGGGCCATTCTGCAGCTTGGCATGGTTTGTGACAAACCGTGCCAGCTTGTCATTGTCCGTGCGGAGCCAAAAACACGAAGAATTGAGCCTTTGAAAAGTGTCACGGTTTGTGACAAACCGTTGCCACAAACCGTTCCACTCCCCCTGTACACACTGTAAAGGAGCACGGTTTATGACAAACCGTGCGGGTTTTGTCACAAATCGTGCGGCTGGCCCGCAGACTCAAATTTTTATTTTTTTGCCCCTTTTATTTTAGGACGGTATAAATATTTTTTTTGGGTTTATTTTGGCAGCCTCTTCTGCCTCTTTTTGCCACTCTCTCTAGCCTAGGTGTTTATGGAGTTCCTTTGAAGATTTCTGAAGATTGGAGATTGTTTCCCTGGATTTGATCAAGTATTTCTCTTCTTCTAATGTAGTTGAGTGATTTCTATTGTTCAGATGATGTTTTTGATTGTTTCTCCAAGCATGTCTGGCTAAATCTCTTAATTCTAGGGTTGGGGTGATCCCAACAATGGATTGGTAGACTTGTGTATGATATTTGCCTGAATTGAAATCTGGCACCTTGTCTGATTCAATCCTAGAGTTCTTAATGCAATTGATGAATGTTGATTAGGTTTCTATTAGGTTTGAGTCTGAAAGGAGATAACCTTAATAGATAACTCAGATAGGGTATGAGTCTGAAAGGAGATTACTTTATCAGATTACTAGGTATTAAACCCGTGTGTTATTTGTGCGACATCAACCTAACTACTCTTGTGGAATCCTAAGCTATCATAGAAACCCTAGGTTTGCCTAGACTTAGCAGAGCGCGACAACGAATATTAACCTAGTTTGATCCTAGATTCTAAGTGCCTAAATGGTCTAAATTTGATTAGCTCTGCGCGACAGCAATTGTTAGTTATAATTTAGGCACATCTTCTATCGTCTGAAAGGAGTTAGTAGTGACTTTAGATAGCTTACCTTCAGACAGGTTCAGACTAATTCTAGGCAGATATCTGTAAGTTTACCAAGACATTGTTGTGGGGATCCCTGATCCTAGGATCTTCTCCCTAATCGTTTACAACCATCTTTTGCAATTTTGTTTCTTGTTTTCTTATTTCCTTAGTTATTAGACAAACGAATCTTTTTTTCTTATGGCTTAGCTTACCAGTTTAAGTTTACAAAAGATACTAAATAGTCCTCATTGGGAACGACACTTGAAAAGCTACAACTGAACCCATACGCTTGTGGGTAGGTTTTTGTCCTATCAAGTTTTTGGCGCCGTTGCCGGGGACTATTGCTAGTATCAGTTGTTTTCCTACAACTGTTTCGACTAAGTCTTTGTTTTATTTTTTATCTTGTATTTTGTTGCTTTGTTTTCAGGCCTGTTTTCTTCGGATGCGAAGAGTGTTGAAAACTGGTAATCTCAACGATTAAGATCCCGAACCTGAGCGTACTTTTCATGCCAGAAGAAGACAACAACTCGAAGCCGGAGAACAAGCGATGGGTGACAATAGAGTGGGAAATGATCCTCCTCTGGAAGTCCAAGGGCAACATATGACGCTTGGTGATTATGTGATGCCAAATCACCTTGGTACTATTTCTGGTGTGGTCCGACCTCCTGTGCAAGCTTGTAACTTCGAGCTGAAACCTTCCCTGGTCAACATGGTTTAGCAGAATTAGTTTCGAGGTCTACCTTCTGAGAACCCACACCAACATCTGGCTACCTTTGTCGATCTAATGGACACTGTGAAGATCCATGAGGTGTCCCAAGATGCACTTTTCCTGCGAGCCTTCTCATTTTCTCTACGAGACAGAGCCAAAGCTTGGTTCAAGGCCCTACCTCTTGGCTCGATAACAACTTGGGACGAGTTAACAAAGGCATTCCTCAACAAATACATTCCACCAAAGAAGACTACTGAGATGATGAATTAGATTCTTGCATCCAAGATGAAGGACAAAGAGTCTCTCTATGAAGGGTGGGAAAGATTCAAAGAATTGCTGATGTTGTGCCCCCACCATGGGCAACAAAAATGGACCCTGTTGCATGTCTTCTACAACGCTATTGATAGTTCTACCAGGCTAATCATTGATGCTTCAGCGGGTGGAAGAATCATGAGTATGGAAGTTGATGATGCTTGGTACTTGTTTGAGAGTACTGTTCAACACTCTCACTATTACAGTGATCCCCGATCTACTTCAAGTTCCAGGAAACCTGCGGGGATGTATGAGGTTAATTTTGAGACCCACCAGCAGGCTCAAATAGATTCTATGGCACAAGAGATCAAGAGGTTGAATATGTAAATGCAAAAGTCTCAAGTGCAAGGCGCAAGGCAATCCACACAAGCTGTTTCTGGTATAGCCTGTCAGTTTTGTGGAGAAGGTGACCATACTATATCATCTTGTCACATATTTGCTTCTTAGAGTGAGTCGTAGGGAGAGGCGAACTACATGACTAACTTCAACAAGGGCTCTAGGAATAATCCATATTCCAACACTTACAACCCTGGTTGGAGGAATCATCCAAATTTCTCCTATGGGAACAACCAAGATGCGTAGAGACCACCCCCTGGATTCCAACAAAGAGCCTTACCACCGTAGAACCAGGCTCTTGCTCAATCGACTGAAGATCCCAACATGAATATTATATTAAAGGAGCTGTAGAACATGAATAAGATATTGAAACACCATGATAGTCTGCATGCGCAATACACTTTGAATGCTCCTAGACCACAAGGTCAACTTCCTGGCCAAACTGAAGCTAATCCAAAAGCGCAAATCAATGGTGTGTCCTTAAAGAATGGAAGACAACTTGAGGATCCTGAGGCTGTGGATGCCAAGAAGAAGGACAAGGTTGTTGCAGAGCCTAAAGAAGTTGTGATCCAAGAGAAGGAGCCAGAAAAGGAGCCTAGATATGTTCTACCAGCTTACAAGCCTCCTCTCCCTTTCCCATAAAGGAGAGCTCAGGCTCAACTGGATCAGCAGTATGGAAAATTTTTGGAGGTGTTGAAAAAGCTCTACATCAACATTCCTTACACCGATGCTCTAAAGCAGATGCCAGCCTATGTGAAGTTCTTGAAGGAGATCTTGTCCAACAAGAGGAAGTTGGATGACTACCAATCTGTCTCCCTGAGCCAGGAGTGCAACGCTCTAATTCATAATAAATTACCTCCTAAGCTTGAAGACCCAGGAAGCTTTCATGTCCCTATGGTGATTGGCAATAGCACCTACAACACTTTGTGTGATTTGGGAGCTAGTATGAGTTTGATTCCGCTATCCATATGCAAGAAGCTGGATTTGGGAGAGCCAAGACCAGTGAGGATGACTCTTTTCATGGCAAATAGATCCACTGCACGTCCAATAGGTATTTTGGAGGACATTCCCATCCAGATAGGTAAGTTCTACATTTTTGTTGATTTTATTGTCCTTGATATTAAGGCTGATTTTCCTGTTTCTATTATATTGGGAAGACCCTTTCTTCCTACTGCATGTACATTTATTGATGTTAAGCAGGGTGTTCTTTCCTTTACTATTGGGGATGAAAAAATTGAATTGAATTTTTCCAAAGCTATTAAATAGCCTGTTTTTAGGGATGATGGTTGCAGGGTAGATGTAGTTGACCAAGAAGCTCAAGGATCTATGATGTCTGTTATTTCTAAAGATCCTTTGGAGTTTTGCGTGACTGAGAGTGTGACACAGACTGGTAATCTTGAGCTACTTGCTGACGTAGTTCTTGATTTGGAGTACACTGAAGAGTCCCCTGGGGCCGTTGTTGAGGTCCATAAAAGAGATGACCAAGACTCTACACAAGAGTCTAAAGATGCACCTAAGGTAGAGTTGAAGCTACTATCACCCACTTTTAGGTATGAGTTCCTAGGACCCAATTCTACATATCCTGTGATTATCAATGCTAGTCTAAGTGATGATGAAGTTGAGAAATTGTTTCATTTGCTTAGATTGCATAGAAAAGCATTAGGATATTGTATTAATGATTTGAAAGGAATTAGTCCCTCAATGTGCATGCATAGGATTTGATTGGAAGATGATCATAAACCCTCTATTGAGCATCAAAGAAGACCTAACCCAAACATGAAAGAAGTTGTGAAAAAAAAAGTGATGAAATTGTTAGATGTAGGCATTATTTATCCTATTTCTGATAGTGAGTGGGTTAGTCCAGTGCATGTTGTGCCTAAGAAAGGGGGTATGACTTTTGTGAAGAATGAAAAAAATGAATTAATTCCTACTAGGACAGTCACGGGTTGGAGAATGTGCATTGATTATAGGAGATTGAACAAGGCAACCCGGAAATACCTTTTTCCCCTTCCCTTCATTGACCAGATGTTAGAGAGGCTAGCTAAGCATTCATACTTCTTTTATTTAGATGGTTATAGTGGATTTTTCCAGATCCCTATTCACCCTAATGACTAGGAGAAGACCACATTCACTTGCACTTATGGCACATTTGCATATAAGAGAATGCCCTTTGGTTTGTGTAATGCTCCTACTACCTTTTAGAGATGTATGATGGCTATTTTTTCTGACTTTATTGAGGACATTATGTATGTATTCATGGATGACTTTTCTGTATATGGAGCTTATTTTGATGCTTGCTTGTCTAACTTGTCACGAGTTTTACAGCGGTGTAAAGAAGTTAACCTTGTATTGAATTGGGAGAAATGTCATTTTATGGTAAGGTAAGGTATTGTCTTAGGTCATTTGGTTTCTAATCGTGGTATTGAGGTTGACAGGGCAAAGATTAAAATCATTGAGAAGATGCCATCTCCTACTTCGGTTAAGGTATAAGGAGTTTCCTTGGTCATGTCGTCTTTTAGAGGAGGTTCATTTAGGATTTCTCTAAAATTGCCAAACCTCTTACTAATCTGCTCTTGAAGGATGTTTCCTTTGATTTTTCAAAGGACTGTCTTGATTCTTTTTGCAGGTTGACAAAGGCATTGATTTCAGCTCTAATTATGCAGCCCCCTGATTGGGATCTCCCATTTGAGATCATTTGTGATGCTAGTGACTATGCTGTTGGAGCTGTTTTGGGGCAAAGGAAGGACAAGAAGCTTCATGCCATTTACTATGCTAGTAGAACTTTTAATGTGGCACAAATGAAGTACGCTACTATTTGCTACTATTGAGAAAGAGTTACTAGTTGTTGTGTTTGCTTTTGAGAAGTTCATGTCTTATTTGGTGGGTACCAAGGTGATTGTCTACACTGATCACGCTGCTATCAGATATCTCTTGAGCAAGAAGGATGCCAAGCCCAGACTGATTCGTTGGATCCTTCTTCTTCAAGAGTTTGATTTGGAGATTAGAGACAAGAAGGGCACATAAAATTTGGTTGATGACCACCTTTCCAGGTTGACTCCAGAACAGCTGGAGTGTACTCAGGATGAGCCCCCTATTGATGATTCTTTTCCTGATGACCATCTTTTCAGGATTACTTAGCAGATCCTGACTCTTGCAAATTCCAAGATGCCTTGGTATGCTGATTTTGTCAACTATTTGGTTTGCAATGAGTTACCGCATGTGCTATCTTTCCAGCAGAAGAAAAAGTTCATGTCTGATGTTATACATTATTACTAGGATGAACCTTTGCTTTTCAAGCGGTGCACTGATGGGATTATCCGGTGATGCATCCCTGAGGATGAGGTAGAGAGTGTTATCACTCATTGTCATTCTTTACCATGTGGAGGCCATGCTAGTTCTTGCAATACCACCTCCAAGATTCTCCAATCAGCTCTCTATTGGCCTTCTATGTTCAAGGATTGCACCGTTTCATTACCTTTTGTGATGCTTGCCAGCGAATAAAAAATATTTCCAAGAGGAATGAGATGCCTCTCAATAACATCCAAGAGGTTGAGATTTTTGATGTGTAGGGAGTTGATTTCATGGGACCTTTTCCACCGTCCTGCAGTAACAAGTACATTCTTGTGGCGGTTGATTATGTGTCCAAGTGGGTTGAATCCATTGCCTCTCCAACCAATGACTCTAGAATGGTGTCCAAGTTCTTCAACAAGGTGATTTTTCCTAGATTTGGGACACCAAGAGTTGTGATTAGTGATGGGGGATCACATTTTATTGAGAAGAAGTTTGAGGCTTTGCTGAAGAAGTATAGGATAACTCATAAAATTGTCACCCCATATTATCCTCAAACTAGTGGTCAAGTGGAGATTTCCAATAGGCAGATTAAGAGCATTTTGGAGAAGACAGTATCCCGATCCCGAAAGGATTGGTCTTTGAAGAATGATGATGCTCTTTGGGCTTACATGACTACTTTTAAGACTCCTATTGGCACTACACCATACAGGCTCGTCTATGGAAAGTCATGTCACTTCCTTGTGGAGTTGGAGCATAAGGCATATTAGGCATTTAAGTTATTCAATTATGACATGAAAGAAGCAGGTGAGAAGAGGAGACTACAATTGCAAGAGTTGGAGGAGCTGAGATTGGATGCCTAT
Organism: Rheum nobile; assembly: GCA_027886185.1. Taxonomy (NCBI): domain Eukaryota; kingdom Viridiplantae; phylum Streptophyta; class Magnoliopsida; order Caryophyllales; family Polygonaceae; genus Rheum; species Rheum nobile. The sequence goes on from WOAB01000511.1 coordinate 4,184,383, forward strand.
GAGAATGCCAGGATTTACAAGGAGCGAACCGAGAGATGGCATGACAAACACATTGTGCCTAAGGATTTTCAAGAAGGTGATCATGTCTTGCTTTTCAACTCGAGACTCAGGCTCTTTCCTGGCAAGCTGAGGTCCAGATGGAGTGGTCCTTTCCAAGTGAGAAGAGTATATCCACATGGTGCTATTGATATATGGAGTGAAGAGACATGTCAGTTCAAGGTGAATGGACAGCGCTTGAAGAAATATATAGCAGGGAGTCCGTTGGAGAAGGTGGCGTCTATCCACCTCAATTCGATCCACTGAAGGTACAGAAGGAAGGTCAAGCTAACAACCTTAAGCAAGCGCTACTTGGGAGGCAACCCAAGGTAAGTTTTCTTCTACTTTCTAAAATATATATATAGTCTCTGGAGACCCGCACGATTTGTAACAAACCGTACAGGAAACCGTGCCTCCTCATGTAGGCACTCTCTCGAGTCCTGCACGGTTTGACGCAAACCGAGCAGGCGGTACTTTTCCGAAATTTTTTGGCTTATTTTTAAAAAAAAAATTGAAAAATTATGACCGAAAAAAAATTAAAACATCTTTCTTTTTCTTTCTTTCCCTCTCCCTCCTTTTCTTTTCTTTCCCAGCCCTAGCTAACTCATTCCTCTCCATCTATCTCATGATCCCTTCTCTCTCATACTCTCCCTCACCCTCTCCTCTCTCACACCCATGAACCACCACCTCGGCGACCCACACCTAGCCACCACCGAGCCCACCCGACTCGAATCCGAACCCCCAATCCTTCCCCCTCTCCTCCCACTTGTTTCAAGGTAAAAACTCCCCCTTTTCCCTTGTTTGTGCTTGTTAGATCTAGAATAGTTTGTACTTGTTTATGTTTGTTTCTTTTCGTTTATTTGATTTCTTTGCTTGTTAGTTTAGTTTAGTTGATTTTAGGTGATTCTAGTTTGTTGATTTTATGGTTTGCTAGTTTGAGTGATTTAGGAGTTTCAATTTCGTTTGATTTTTTGGGTTTATTAGATAGCTTGATTTGGGGGTTTATCTATTTGCATGTTGGGTAATTTAATTTTTCGCGGGAAAATTGATCGACTCTACTTGTTTACTATTTTGTCGTTTTCTTGGTTCTTTGACGTCATCAATTACCTAACTTGTTAGTTGTCGTAGGCCCTTGGCGAGATAGGCATTATTATTTACTGCTTTGATTAGGCCCTTGGCGGGATAGATTACCTTGTGAGTTGTATTGTTTTCTGCTTTGTGTCTTGTTGCCTTGCACTCACAGGTTTTCTTGTAGCGCTCAGACTGTAACAATGCCACCCCGTTCCGCCCGCTCATCCTGTACCTCTCGTGCCACCCTACCTGCTCCTCCGGCCGAAGGCCAAGTTATTTTAGTGTCTGATGCGCAGAGAATGACCTACAACACTCTGCAAGCACTGCCTTGGCAGTCAACTCATTGGCTAGACACCGCTGATATGCACGAACTTGGCCTCCTCGGTGAGATCCGTTGTCTGGCTACCCGCATGGGGCTCGGAAGCTTTGTTGACATGCACGAGGTTTCGGAAAAAAACCTCACCCTGGAGCTAATCAGTTCTCTCACTGTCAGATAAGAAATGTTCTTTGACCGTGGCAGTTTGGTATTCCGTTTAGGAAACGAATGGCGGGACCTTAGCTTTGAAGAGCTCAACCAAATTTACAAGTTTCCCACCACTGGGGAGAAATATGACCTGAGTAGTGCATAGGTGCAGTAATTCTGGTATCAAATCACTGGCGTGCGCCCTTTCAACCACCACTCAAAGGCCACCCTCATAGTGCACCCTATCTTCAGGGTAATGCAGAAATTCTTTGCGGGAACCATCTTTTCCCGTGAGGATAGCCAGGGAAACATACAGTGCAGTGAGCTGATGATCTTAAAGCGCATGACAGAAGGTGTGCGGGTGAATTTGGGCATTCTACTTGCCCGACAGCTAACAAAGATGACCACCAAGTCTAGTGGTGGTATATGTATTGGTGGCATGATCACTCCAATTATCCGCCACTTCAATGTCCTTGTAGCTGGCTATGAAGTCACCCCCGACACCCTCCGGATCAACATACTATATTTACGTCGGGCCCACATGCTCATTCACGCCCGAAACAGCCAGGTTAACTAGTTGAAATTCAAGGTTGGTTACCCTCCTGTTCCTTTTCCGGATCCACACCGTACTCCTATTAATGACGTTGACAACTGGGTCCATAACTGGGAAGGGCCGATCCCCACAATGATGATGCTGATGAGCCTCCTAGCCAATGGAAGCACGACGAGTCTTCTAGTGCTTCTCCTTTCATCGCCAGACATGATGATGTTGTAGCCCTACAACACCGAGTTGACGAATTAGCGGCCCAACAGGCTCAGGAGCGCGCCATGTTCCTCCGGATGTACCGTCAGGTGTATGGGCGTGATTGTGACCCCAACAACCCACCACCGCAGTAGACTGACTTTGTGAGTTTCTTCCTCTTTTGTTACTTTTCTACATTGGGACAATGTAGGGTCTAGCATGGGGGGAGCAATTCACATGTAGACGTGCATGTTCATCTAGTTGCATGTTCATCTTAGGTTTAGTTGCATCTGCTTGGTTTATTTTTGCAGTTTTTCGTTTGTTTTTTATGAACTTGGTTTCATGCATTGCATTATGGATGTTTGATTTGACCCTTATTGCTTAATTTTCTCTGGTTGTCTTTCTTGTGATGCATGATTTATGAATCCCCTCAATACGGTTTGGTTTTTTATACTGCAATTGCATGTTATGCATGATTATGAGGGTTTACACTTTAGACAATTGGCTTGAGCATGTGACCTTTGATTGGGATGTGTTAGGACCGATACTCTAGACAAAAAAGCCGGTGAGGTTTTGGCCTTTTAGGATTATTTCTATGCAAGTCCTCTCTTTTTCTCTATGTGTGTGAATCTCTTTTTGATTGCTAACTCTAGAACTTGCATTAATGCCTTTTTCAAGGCTACATCTATGATTTATGTACATGACATTAACATGATTGAGGCATTGTTTCATTTAAACCCTTTATCCTTGGCCACCCTATATATGTTTTCCTCTGCTTGAAGCCCCTTTGTGCCTTGATTGCCTTTTCTTTGGAAGCTTCACGAAAGCATATCGAGCCTATATATTCTTCCTACCCATTCGGGGATTAGGATACTTTATTTGTCTTGATAGTGTGGACTTGAGCCAAGCTTGGGGGAGGTTGCATATGTTAGTGGTTGGATATGATTGAGCCTTGTAATGGTCTCCTCTCTTTTTCCTTTTTGTCTTTCTTCCTTGCAAAAACAAAGAAAAACAAATACACAAAAAAAAAGAGATAAATGAAAGCAAGGAAGAATAAGCAAAGAAATGAGACAATTTATCATCAAGAGGGTTTTGTTGTATGGGTTTGAAGAATACAATTGGATTTGTGGGATCATTTCAAGCTTGGTGTCATCTTGATAATCCTCTTCCCCGGATTTAGCACCACATGGCCTAAATTTATCCTTACCTAATTTCTATACCCTGGCCCCATTACAACCCTGGAAAGTCCTCATGATTTGTGTTGTATACATGGTCTTTCGTAGTGGAGATTTAGGACACTGTTGCAAGCCTATGGTAGTTTAGCATTCAAAGTGGAGAACTGAGTGAAACACGACCCTAGACACATGAGTGGAGTGACTTTATTTCATTATCCTTGTGAGGTCTAGAGTTGAAGGACTATCTACATTTCTATCATTGGTTGCAAAGCATGCTATGATTGCACTTGTCTCATTGTTTGAACTCTCATGGTCATTGCTCACTTGTCTCTTGGGTAAAAATAACCTTGACATATTTTGTGGATTTATAGACTGTGTACTTGCTTGAGGACAAGCAAGGGTTAAGCTTGGTGAAATTTGATGACATCCATTTTATACACATTTAGGACATGCATTTAGGCTATAGTTTAGGCATTTTCACGTTTATTATCTTGCAATTTTAGCTAGTTGCACCATTTCCTTTAGTGTAGATGTCTACACGAGTTTATGCGTGATTTCATGGATTAATAACTATCATAGAAACCCTAAGATTAGGTTGAATTTAGCAAGTCATGAAAATGGATGTTAATTCAATTTGACCTTAGATTCTAAGTGCCCAAAGGGTCTAGATCTTTATTAGCAAGTCGCAAGAGTGGATGTTAATTGAATCCAGACACATTTACTATCATCCGAGATGAATTAATAATTACATAAGATAGTTACCATCAACAAAGATAGACAAAATTCAGACATTTATCTAGTTGAGTCTACTGAAGTATAGTTGTGGGGATCCCTTGCCTTAGAAACCTTCCCTCTATTGATTACAATCATCACTTGCATTTGTTTCTTAATTTTAGTTACTAGTTCAACAAATTTTCCAACTTGTGGCTTAGTATACCAGTCAAAGTTACAATCGATACTACATAGTCCTCGTGGGAACGACACTTGGAAAGCTATAACTGATCTCATACGCTTGTGAGTAGGTTTTTTGTCCTAACACCCTCATAACAGGGAATCCCCAAGGATAATGGGAAATCCCCGCCCCATTGACATCCCCAGTCACGGGGACATATGTTAGTTTCATCTATTTATGAAACACAATAGAGCACAATTTTAACATAGATATCTGTGATAATCACGAGGTTTGAACTAGTTGGCTCCTTAATCTTGTATTGGAAAGTGTTTTGATTTGTTTCCAAGTTAACTACTCTTTTTGAACGATCATGGAACTCATTTATCATTTTTGCTCTTTGTTAGGTACAATTTCAGCGTAAATTATGATAGTGTATGATCTTCATTATTACTCGAATACAAAAATTAGTTATAGACTCATGAGGTGGAGTTCCTCTCTATTATCAGATATCATTTATCATTTTATCTTCGATGAGTTGGGTAAATGACCCATGTATAACGTTTTTATTAAGAAACTAACCTCGTAGGAAACTAACCCTCTCCCCCTCCCCTTAAACCCTAAACCCTAAATCCTATACCTTAAACACTAAATCCCAAAAAGAAATATTTTAGAGAGAGAAAAAACAAAGAAGAGGGAGAGAAAAAAATAATAAAATAAGTTAATAGGAGATAGAAAAAATACATAAAAACTATTAGGGGGTAATTTTATTAATTGAAAACTCTTAGAGACTCAATGGACCCAAAACCCTCTTTTATCATTTTCTTTTGGGACTCATGTATCATATTATTGAATTTGGTTGATTTGATGCTTTAACATACGAGTTTTGGTTTTATTTTTCCTAATATCAGTTCTAACGTATGGGTTCATCTCTCCTTGTTGATTGGTTCTTGTAACATCTTTAGTCAAAAAAGTTTGGTCGCCGAGAAACATGTGCTACGGCCGTAAGGTAGTTTGTTGATAATTGGGTATCGATTACGAATATCACGAGATGAAACATATAGTTGGTAAGAAAGTATATGAAATGGATTCTTCCTTGTCTTGCATTAGAATGAAGTTAACCCTGCAACTAATTTGAAGTCCAAAATATCAGTCTCATTGCTAGCTTATCTACTTGAATACCTACATCCCGAATTCCTGCATGTCTACTATCATGATGTCGGATCCTGGCATCATGTAGAAGAAGGAGTTGTCTTGGTCGATTAAGAAGGAAAACAGAATCCAGTCCCTCCAGTTTGGATCAACCAAGCTACATATGAGGACGTCCTCTGAGAGCCACGAAGCAAAATTCAGGAACCGCGGGTGGCGCCACTCCATTAGCAAATACGAGGCTGTTCCTGGCTCTACACCTTCAATCAGGCAATCAGCGTTCTGTGTATGTTTCATAGTCATAGGCAAACCAGATCGATTATAGAGTTTGAAAATGACTGTAGTCATATGGTAGTGTCGACGATAGGCTTACCTCTGCGTGATGCGTGAGCTCCCCCGTTGCCGTGCGCCAAGATACCCTGTTATCCATTGCCATCATCATGACTGCAAAAACAAGGCGCGCAATTCAACTCATTCACTTGCCCCCTGGCCCTGGGTGTCATACAATTAACTGCGAGAGAGATGGATACCGTGCTGATATCTGGGGGTGAAACTCAACATAACCTCTCTCAAGCATCTTGTTCTCAGATGTACTCTAACGTGGTGGGAATCCAGCTTCTTCATATCTATACCGTCTTCTTCCACAAAACGAGCTTCCCCCAATTTCTTGGGGTTCGAATCATTTCCTACAATACAAATAATCTAAGCTATCAAGTGTTCCGCATTTAGCACAACAAGATTCTGGTGACTCATCTCATATAGTCATATCCAAATCCGAATTTGAAAAACAAATACTGAGTAGTAGATAGATAGTCATTTTCAGTGACAAATAAGAAAGATGAGAGGCAAGAGAGAATGATGAGTAAGCAAATTGATACAAAGAAAGGCTCCCACAGTCCCACTCAAGAGCAAAAGCATTCAATTACGAACCAAAAGTCCTCAGAAATGGCCCAATTTCACTCTTGAAACCAAGAAATCCTCAAACACTCACCGGACAGGGAGAGAGAAGAAGAAGAAGAAGAAGAAGAAGAAGAAGAATTACCCACTAAACAGTAAAGATCAGGGTATCTGCCGATCTTGTATATCCAAAGCGATTCGGTCTGCTGCTGATCGATGGAAGAACGGAAAAGCTGAATCCAAACGGCTGGATCGAACTGAATGGCGTAGCACTCGGAAGTCCAAGAAGCAGCAGTCGAAGCCTCCATCATCAGCGATCCATACGCATCGAGATCGGGGCTGGTGGCTGAAATCTGGATCTCTCCGTTCTTCACAATCAACACCGCCGATGAGGCGATCCCCGTCGTCACCATCAGGCCGCGAAGCAGCTGGTGTGCCGGCTTGAGGCCCACCATGAACGTTCGGCGGTGGGAACTGGACTCTTCCATCGCGAGCGAGAGACAGCGAAACAGCGGGTTTCGGATGCGTTTGAGATGAGTGGGAATTTTGGCTCCAATCCCCGATGCCCGAGTGATTTAAATAACAAATTATACTTCCAAAGTCGTTACATCAAAGTCGGAGTATGAGTCTGCTAAAACAGAGGATCCCTGCCCTTTAACTGTTCGACAATATTTCCAGCTGAAAAAACTGTTTAGGTTTTAGGGAGGTTGTTTTTTTCATTAGTTGAATTTTAGGGTACAGGTTCGCATCGGACGTTGAAGGAAACCGACCCGTAACCCAACCAATATCGAAAAATGTATATATGAGACCCACCGGAAACGAACCGATCCCTCCCAGACCCAAAAAACAACTCGAATCTGAATTTACCCGAAGCTCATTATATCCGAATGGATTAGTCGGTCCTACACTAACCCGAAACTAAAAGCAACCTAACCTGAAGCTACTCGAAGCTGAAAGCAACTGACCTGAAGCTACCCGAAACTAAAAGCAATTCGACCTGAAGCTACTTGTAGCTTGAATTCAACCGATCCGAAGTCATATGCAAATCCAAATTTACTGATTTGAAGTCTTATGAAATTTCACAGTCACCTGACCCGAAACCCCAAAAGTTTACTTATCTGAAATAATTCATAGAAATCACCTATTCACCTTAAAATTCGAAATGTCTTGACTAAAAGTACACAATTGTCAATCTTCTTAATTTAGGTGTTCAATTTTTCACAAATTCAAAAAATGAGTATCAATTTGGGGTTTGTTTTCCGAGTAATATAAGATTATAGCAATTTTTTAATTCTATAGGAAGAAGATTTTTAACTGAAGGCTAAAATCCAACTTTACACTTGATTAAATTGTGAACTCTGACATATGTTCAATGCCAAAGTACAATGAATGTTTCAATATCTCTTTAGCAATCTCATCTATATCTATATCTATATCTATATCTATATCTATATCTATATCTAATAAAAAGTTAGCATTCTCGTGTAATTAATGCTCACTTTTAAGACCCTGAAATGATAAAATGGTAACCAGTTAATTTGTTTAATGGGCCATGCCCAGCAAATGACACATACCGTGAACATTTTATTGACCCTTGAAGTGAAAAATTGTATCCAGATTTTAACTACATGGGCCGAGCAATTAAGGCCCATCAACTAACCCTTCATGTACATGACCGTTTTGGCATGAGCTTACAGCTGCAATTACAATAGCAAATTAGGCTAACCGTTCGCCTACCCAAACTGATGCAATTACAACAGCCAATTGGGTTGCCACGGCTGCAATTATGTGGCCACCATTTCGCCTGCACAAGCTGCAAACAGTCCAGAATACTCTCCCTTAAATAGGGTCCGAATAACCCCAAACATTTTCACAAGCATTACCTGCCCTCTCACACATCATGGCCTCTAAAGATTTTCAGAGCAGTCCAGCAGTTGTTGATCCTTGCTCTTTGTCAATGAAAGGGAAAGCGGCAAGCATTGTTACTGGTCCAAAAACGCCACCAAAGAAGGAGCCTGCACAGCCTGTTGACTCATACGTTTCCCTTGGCGACCTACGCTTTGGAACTGCCTGCACAGTATGAGTGATGGTCTGTCGTAAGTGGGAGTCCACAGATTTGAAAGGCAAACCTATAAGCACCGACTACATCATATCAGATGAGCATGTAATGCACTCTTCATTTTCGATGTATCTTTCTTGGTGCCCCATTATTCCTATCCACATACTACTGATTTTGGTCTTTTAAATTTAGGGAGGGGCTATTCATTGTACTGCGCTGAGTGGAATTGCACACCGTTTTAGCCCAAGCTTAGAAGAAGGTAAATGCTGCAGTATTAAAGGGTTTACCGTGAAACCAAACAAAGAAAGATTTCATCTGCGGAACGACGACAAGCATTGTATCCACCTCGAAGGCTCAACCCAGGTGAAGAACCTTGACTGTGATGCTTCCCCCTTCCAGCGGTATCCATTTCAGCTAACACCCCTTGAAGATATTGTGTTGAACGGGTCGAGGTTCCTTGTGGGTATGGCTGTCTTCATTGCCCTGGATGTTTGAGGCTGGAAAAAAAACACACATTAACACTAATCCTTCCTTTAATAATGTGCAGATGTGATAGGAGTTGTGACCCGCATTGGGCAGATCAACCCCACTAGAAATAATTCACAGCTGCTTGATATCCATATTCAAAACGAAAGGTACCTTTCCATTCTTTGAGTCAAGTGATGTTGAAGCTCTTGAAGTATATGCACTTCCCTGCGCAGGCTAAACACCCAACATGGCTGGTTGTTACCCATTAGAATTCGCCTCTTGCACCCTTTACAATTGGCTGCTCAGATGATCCAACAGCCCCACCCTAACAAGTTGATTTCTTACCTCCTACACTTTCCAGGGGCCGACAAATCCGGGTGACGCTCTAGGGCAGGCTTTACGATGATTTTGTTACGAGATATGCTGCAGTGGTGGGCACCTACGTTCTCATCCTGCCCAGTACACATGTGAAAGAGTGGAAAGGTACACATTATACTACTTTCAACTGATTTTACCAGTGAGTAGCACCATTAACTAAGTGCATACTTAGGCTTGTATACAATGTATTTAAAAACTGTGAGATCCCACCAACATAATTTTCCTTCAAATCAAACAAAAGACTCCAAGAACACAGCAACTATGCCTCTGCATAAATAAGATTGTTTAATTTACCGATTCCAAATGTGAATTTACATAAATAATTGTTCTTCAACATTGAATCCACTATGACTTTACTACCCACGCTGTAGCCTTTTGCAGCCATGAGACATAATTGTTTTGTTTCCCCGTCCCATCCCCTTCTACATGCATAGGCGATATATATTTATCTAGCACCTCAGCGACCTCAATACAGGATGGGGAAGACATCCCTGACATACACTCATTTAGGACATTGATGAGGTGCAACAGTCTATTCTTACACTTTCTATATTAGGGATTGTAGCCTCTTACTTGCTACATTCACTTACTTACTACATTCATCGTTTCAGAAACGTAGATGTTCCTGCTGTTGCACAGCCACTCGTGCCCCAAGTCCCAACAGAAGAAATGCTCCTACAATTGCTAAATCTGGGGAGAGAACAAAAGGCCAACAGTAATCAGGCAAGTTTTACATAATTGAGCATGCCATTTAGTAGCTACACAACCGTGTCACATTCATTGACTCACCTTTCGTGCCAACAGGAGTCTATAACCCTCCACTGCAAAGTGAAGATTGAGAGTGTTAGGACAAAACATGGATGGTATTATTTCTCATGTGGCAGCGGCAAATGCAAAAAAGGCGTGAGTAAAGTCGGCGATCAGTTTTGGTGTGAGTCATGTTCCAAAATTTGCGAATTCCCACAAACAAGGTATATTGACTTATATGTTGCACATAAATATATCGCCAATATATATAGGCTCTTTTCCTCACCTTCCCCTATTATGCATAGATATCGCCTTCACTTGGAGATTTCCGACGACTCCGCCTCATTGCCTATCACTACTTTTTATGAGATCACTGACGGCCTAATAAAAAAGAAGGCAAGCAAGCTGTTGGAAGAGGTTGGGGTAAGAATTTCTCACACCTGCAAATATCATTACTACAAAGATATACTTACAAGTTACTCTCTACTTCCGCGGTGGCACTCGGATGTAGGATGATGCCGATGTCAGCATGCTCCCTCAGGAAATACAACGCCTAACAAATACGTGTCATGTCCTTGAGCTGAAGACACATACATACTTTAATCATGGAGACCATGAGAGTTTTACTGCGAGCAAGCTAATTAGGAGCTCACCAAGTGCAATGGTATGATCTCCGCCCAAGGCCACAGGTTGCTTCATTGCTTCCTGAACGTTACATGTTTGCTTTTTCCCCACTTAACATGACCTTTGATCGTGACATCATATGTGCAGAATGCTGCTTCTGCCCCCCCTTGCCACCCATGAAATGCATAATGCTGCCTCCACGCTGGACGCAGAGCAAAATGCAGTTGGCCTAAATCTGTGCAACGGGGATGACATGACAAGGATTGCGGGCTCGACCAACCTGAAGAGGAAGCTGTTTGTGGTCAATGACAAGGAGTGAAAACAACTATGCTGTTTATTTTGGGTTATCATAGAAATATTAGGCAAGAAAATTATCCTTAAACATTGAACCTTTTTCCCTTTTATTTCATTTCTGGTGTCCAAAAATAATTGTAGCAGAATTTGCGTTTACCCCAAACGCACAGACCTGTTACATGATATGGCGTTATTCAGGATGAGTCATGAGCACATCTTTAGTGTGCAGAGAGTTTCTTGCTCATAGTTAAAATTCAAATAGAAATGAAAAGGTTGCTCCTTCGAGTTTGCCTAGGAACAGATCATGCCTTCTTACTATAGTCCAGCCTGGACCTACCACTTGGAAGGCATTACCCACTTGGACGTATAAATGGAAACATTGGAAAAAGCTCAAAAAGACTTAATAACAAAATCAGACTAACAAGTAACAACACTTTAGAAATGCAATAGCACGCCTTATTTATACCCCAATAATATCCTATGGCTTCTCAGTTTTCATCACACAAACTATAAATATAATAGAGAACAAATCTGTGAAAAAGCGAGCACAAAAAACCAAAATCAGAGCACAAACCTGCCAAGATTCTTCTCCCCTAAATTACTGATAGTATTAGATGAAAATATTTGATGAAAATAAAGTTATACCTCATTACATCTTGCTCCTTCATGTCATACAATATTCCTCTTTAATCTTTCTTAGGCACGCCAAATGCTATTGAGCATGAACGCCCCATTTCCCTTCTGCTACCACCATCATTAGTGTTTGAATATGGCTGTTTATCTGATAACCCTCTTGAAGATTTCTTCATAATCATGCCATCTGCTTTGGAAAACAATATCAATCAGAATGAAAACGGGTGATTTTGGCAGATACACAAAATAAGGTGGTTGACATAAGAGTAGAAAGCCCAATTTGCACTCAACGTAAGGCTAGAGGCTCATTAACATGATAAAACAATCATTCAACATGAACTTCAATTGAGCATTAACATTTCACTCAGTTGCAATTGCAGGAAATATTTCCAGGACAATCACTTTCTTCAATTCAATCCTAGAGAAGCAAATGAAAAGACTGATGTAATTCAATATTTTGCCCTGCATTGTCTTCAATTCACCCAACCAACCAAACGCAGAAAAAGGTGGATTATGCAACTTCGAAGAAATTGGTAATTCAGTGGTTCTATTATCATAAATTGAAACAATTCCATTCACCAGGAAAAAACACAATTGGAGGAGAGAAATCCATAAAACTCCATCAAACAAAGACAACGAACCTCTCCACCAGAGAAATTTCCGGAATTCGAAGACGAAGCGGACGAGCCTTTCCTTGAAGCTCCGGTGTTGCGATTGGAAGCTGCTTTAATTGAGAAGGAGCACATTGTTGGCCGCCGCATGGAGAGGCAACACAACGAGAGAGAGGAGCAAGCGGCATTGGAGGAGCTTAGGGTTGACAGGAACCAGGAGCTGCAATTTGCGCCCGCCATAGCCATTGTAGCTCGAAGAAGTGAACCAGATTAGCAAAGAGAGAAGCGGAAGATGACATATTTCAGGCTTCCTCACCCCCTACCCTAGTCTTCTACTTCAGAATGGCTAAAATCCCTTGACATTTTCTAAAATTTGAAGCTACCCCTAAAAATCTAAAATGGGATAAAATATTTCCATAGGGAAAAAATTTGGAAATATTAATATGATAGTCTTCATATTATTATTACTAAAAGCTATTTGAATAGAATTTTGAGGCAAGGCCTACTTCTACTTATAATATATTATATATTAAAAGTATTAATTTGTATTTGGGATTAAATAACCATTAAACCATTTTCATCATCTTTTTTACACAAATGTCACATCAATCTCATAGTTTCATTTCATCTTTATTTCAATCCATTTTATCTCATTATAATCTATTTTTAAAACTACATCTATTATAGTGTAATATATACTGTGTAATAGATGTTATTTTATGGATGCCAGTTTTGGAGATTTGTTCTCAATCCATTTGTAGCCAAAGTACAGCTCAACGGATTTAAGTGTGACAAATGCTGATAATATGCAGCCTGCAAACAGAGAAAACTGTCCATGTAATACCAAGTACAACCTTTCATCTTATGTGTTTGTTGGATGATGCAACGCAAAACGTTGAGCCAGTATGTGATTGGGTGGAAAAAGTGATTTAAAATTTCAATTAACTCATAAAAAGCAGAACACAAGCTATAGTGGATACAAGTTCTTAAACAATTCTTTATTACTTTAAAAACCTGGCATACCACTTCACCAGCCACCTAGTAACCTGATCATCAACAAAACTTATCAATTTTTCAACATCCTGAATCGCAGACATGATACATACATATGGAAAAGGAAGGCTAAAACGTCGACCACTTGGTGTCCAATCTGATCTGAAGGCTCCTTTGATGAAATCGATTCATCCTTTAGTACAAACTGAGATGACTCTCCGGATGCAACATGCACTGCTGGACTCGGTGAGCTGTTTTGCGTTGGATCCTTCGACGAAGAAGCCTGAACTCGAGCCCTCGCAGCCATGGAGATCAAAATATCCTTCACGCAACAAGAGTGCCTAAAATAGTCGATGAACTATTTTGTAGTCACCTCATCGTCTAATATAAAACTCTTAAAAATCATTAGGGTCTGGAATTGTAAATATATATGGCTTTGATTGTAAGAGCTTTTCTAGAGTTCTTCATGTATTAAAAACTTTCTGAGGGTTGCATTGTAAGATAGTATTATGTACTGTTTTTACAAATATACATTTGTGTAATTCCAATGACAATAATAACCAAGCTCAGTATAACACAAATCGATATAAGCCAAATCAATTTTAAAAAAAACAAAATCAAAGACTCCTTTCAATATTAGTCACAATTACAAACTAAATTATCAAAACACAAATCGTATTAAAAAAAACCGAAGTCTTAGGAAAAATAAACATATGGTCTCTTATAAATAAAAAAGCTAACACATAGCAATGCAAAATTATCGTTTATATATTATAAAAAAACAAACTATTAAAGGGGTTCATAGACTCTTATAAAAAATGCACTCCTCGCCCAAAAAAAAAAACAATAAGTCCCACTTTTATACAACATATACACTATTATTGTACTAATAAGAACACCCCAAAAAATACATGAAACGCCCAGCACATGGCAAAGGGATATTAGAGTTTCAACCCTACATGAGGCTCCGAACAGCCGAACCCCCATTTGATAGAGTTCTTCCATTCATCAATGAGCAGGACATTGAAATTGTCGTTGCCGTGTTGAAGGAGAGGCTGCAAGGATGAAGAAACCCACTACGCCAAACAGTAGAGGTACCGTCTACATCCATACTAAACCTACACATATGGAATTGGAAACCATTACACAAGCAGAAACGCACTTACAGGTGGAGGAGAACCAAATCTTTCAAGTTTCAAGACTACCCTACAATTATGCACGACTACTATACGGCGGAAAGATGGAATGATTCAAACGTTTTGTGGGTTGCAACTGCCGAACTCAGGTATACCTAACTAAGTTGTGTTGACCGCCAAACCTAATCATTAATCCTGCCACACATGAACAACTCAGACCCTTATAAATCACCCTAACCCATGCGAACAGGAGACTCACGAAATGTCTACGGAGAACAAACACCATCGCATACGTACCAATCACACTTTCAGATGGCAACAGCAGCCCGCCAACATGCCGGCGCAATCCATACAACCAGCAGACCCTGTCGGCGCATTGGTAAGTACATTACATAGTTGCACTATATGTATAAAATTCAGAAATAAACAAGAGGGAAAAAATGCAACTCAGCAAGAAGCTTACTACCATTCTGTTACATCTCTTCTCTTCTACCTTTGATCATAATGAAAGATGCAACTAAATGCCTATAAACGTCTATTACCACTCGAATGGATGGCCTAACTGACCACGACACACCTCAGCAGTGACAACCACTCCTTATTGTCAGATAATTTGAGGAATGTATGAGTAGTTGATGTTATAGTGTAAAGCAGGATGTCAAATATCGCTTTTAAAATGAGCATAAGTGATGAGGATCGTGAATCATGCAAAATGCAAAGTGCTCGCACAAAATCACACTACCATATGCAAACAATACGTAGAATAAGAGCTTCTACAAAACCGAAGACGTAAATGTTAAAAAGGAAGGAAAAAAAAACCCAGGGTAATACCCCATTAAACAGATGCATGTAGCATCAATGCACACTCGGGATACCTTTAAAAAAGAGGCATTCCCTCTTCTTTTCACCAAACGATACCTTACAAAAGGATACCTTGAATTGGCCGATCTGAATAGTAGCTAACGTCTCCGTTGCGAGCTGATCCTTTCCTACAAGCCCTTGAAAGCCAAGAAATCAATCTTCTAAAAGACGTTTCCTGCAAAATAAGGTCTCACCACTATGAGGGCACTTATAATCTATAACGCCCATGGGTAACTAAAAGTGTAGTTGGTTAATTTCATATGTACAAATCAAAATTACAGCTGCTGGATATGGATTCTATTACTTACAAATGTGACTATTGCGTGTTTGCAGGAAACGCCGTATCTGTAGTGCCAACAAGGACACCAACTGTTCCTGCAGCACATAAATCGAATGGTAAGATTGCATAATACTTTGAATCCTCATGTCATAACAAGTCGACTGTGTGCTAACCAACAACTGTCATACCAGGCACAAAGGTGTTATACGAGAAGCTAGAATACCCTAAGCATAAATGTCGGTTCTGCAATGCCACTATGTGGAAAGAGGAGAAGAAAGCATCAGCAACTGACGCAAATCTCACCTTCTCGATATGATGCCAAGAAGGCAAGGTCAAACTACCAAGGTTACAAGAAACCCCAGAACCCCTAAAACATCTCCTTGAACAAAGCAACGTTAAGTGTGTTGATTTCAGGCAGAAAATCCGGATCTACAATAGCGTATTTTCATTCACATCGTTCGGCGCACGAATTGATGAAAAAATCAACCACTCACGCGGGCCCTACACTTTTCGAATCTCGGGGCAAAACTACCATAGGCTAGGCTCACTTATGCCTGAAGAAGGGGACCCACCGAGGTATGCTCAACTGTACTTCTCCGATCCCAGCAACGAACTCCAGAATAGGATGGGCTGCATGCATGAATCTCACGAGTAAGGACGTCGACCAATCAGTTGTCTCAGATTTGATACAAATGATGCATTCAACTAGCACTGTTGCAAAGGCATTTACAATGGCGAGAGAATGGGCGACATCAAATAACTCTGTCGAGTTCAGGCTGAAACTCATTGGTGAAAGGAAACCAACTGAAAGGCAATACAGCTTGCCAACTGTTCCTGAAGTAGCAGCCCTAATTGTGGGAGACTTTGGCCAAAGTACTGCCCCAAGAGATGTTTACATCCAAAGCAAATCAAACCGCCCACAACGGATATCTGAACTGCATCCCCTTTACATGGATTTACAATATCCACTACTATTTCCCTATGGTGAAGATGGCTTCCATGAAAACATCCAATATTATTCAAATAGTGGAAGGAGGAAAACTCAAAGGGGATGTGTTACAATGAGGGAGTACTATTCTTATAGAGTTCAACAACGGATTGATGAAGGCAAGACATTGTTGCGCGGAGGGAGGTTGTACCACCAATATTTGGTAGATGCATATACAGCGATGGAAGAACAGCGCCTACGATGGATCAAATTCAACCAGAAACAGCTACGTGCAGATTTGTACAATAATATTTGTGATGCAGTACTTAAAGGAGACACTGAGGCAAGGTCAATTGGCAAACGAATAGTGCTCCCAGTAACATTCACCGGTAGCCCAAGGTACATGGTCCAAAACTATCAAGATGCAATGGCATTATGCAAGACATATGGAAACCCTATCCTCTTTATCACATTCACAGCTAATCCAAAGTGACCAGAGATAGAAGACATGTTGAAGGAAGTAGAAGGACAGCAAGGGGTCGACAGACCCGAAATCATGACGCGCCTTTTCAAGCGGAAGTCAGCACAGCTCATGCAAGACATTATGAAAAAACACATTTTCGGGGCCACAAATGCAGGTACCCTCTTATTTGCATAAACATGCCTTTTTGGGAAAGCATTACAAATTATCTTCTTTTCAATTCCTCTATATTGCTAATCTAATCATGGTTCAAAGTTCGTAGCTATTTGCACAATGGTATTCGATTAAAACATCATCTTACATGCACATATTACATTGACAAGCAATCCCCTAATAGCAATGCATCCTATTTCATCCTAATTCTCACATTTCATGTTACTAATCCATTGTTTTAAATTTGTTACGCAGCTGTCTACACAATTGAATTCCAAAAGCGGGGTCTCCCACATGCACATATCCTAATTTGGCTACAAGAAGGGATTCAAGCAAAGACAGCACGGGACATTGATGAGGTCATTTCAGCTGAAATCCCTTGCAAGGATGGAGATTCAGAGGCACATAAAGTGTTCATTAAACATATGCTACATGGACCATGTGGCGAGGGAAACAGAAACGCACCATGCATGAGTAATGGTGTATGCATGAAACACTTCCCCAAGCCATTCTATGCAAACACTACAGTTGATGAAGATGGTTACCCAGTCTATCGACGGAGAGAGAATGGTATATCTGTGAAGAAAGGAAAGTCAAAGCTTGATAATCGATTTGTGGTGCCATACAACAGGTATTTGTTGTTAAAATATCAGGCGCACATTAATGTGGAATGGTGCAACCGTTCCAGAGCAATAAAATACCTCTTCAAATACATCAGCAAAGGGCCAGACAGAGCAACTGCAGTCTTTATGCAGAGCAACAACAATGCAGATAACAGGGAGCAAGGGCAAATGATTGAGGTAGATGAGATCCAGCAATTTCTAGAGTGCCGTTACTTATCTGCCTGTGAAGCGGCGTGGAGGATTTTTGCTTTTGATATTCACTACTCCAGGCCAGCTGTCATTTGTTTGACATTTCACTTGCCAGATCAAAACCCCATCACATTATCAGATAACCATAACTTGCAAGCGTTACTACAGATAGAAGATGTTAAGAAAACTATGTTCACTGAATGGTTTACACTTAACACCATGGATGCTCAAGCCAGACAATACACTTATGCAGAAATACCTACTGAATATGTGTGGAATGCCAAAGACAAGTTATGGGCTAAAAGGGCACAACAAAGGCCAATTGGGCGGATTGTCTACTGTCGCCCAGCTGCAGGAGAGAGGTACTACCTTAGAATGCTCTTAAATGTTGTAAAAGGGGCAAGGAATTTTGAAGAAATTAAAACAGTAGATGGGTTAACATATGACACCTTCAGACAAGCATGCTATGCGCGTGGCATGCTACATGAGGACACGAAATGGACAGATGCAATTCAAGAGGCACAGGTATGGGCGACGGGACACCAACTAAGGGAATTGTTCGTCACAATACTCCTTTTCTGTGATGTCACCAGCCCCTCCAAGCTATGGAGCCACAACTGGGAGACACTTTCTGAGGACATACTTTACCAAAAGAGGAAGCAGTTCAGGTTTCCAACTTTAGTCCTCAGTGAGAACCAAATCAAGAACTATTGCCTATTGCATATTGAAGACATACTTGCAAGGAATGGGAAAGCCCTATCAGATTTCCCAGATCTACTGAATCCAGACAAAAGCTTGCTTACAAATATGGATAATAAACTAATACAAGAAGAGATGGCCTACAACACCACAGAAATGGTTGATCTGCATGATACCCTATTCCAAGCTCTAAACCGAGATCAACTCATTATTTATAACAAGGTGATAGAATCAGTCCAGCATCAGTTTGGGAAGTTTTACTTTGTGTATGGGGCAGGAGGCACAGGGAAGACATTTCTGTACAAAGCCATAATGGCAAGGTTGAGATCTGAGCGGAAGATAGTGCTGGCCGTTGCATCATCAGGTCTTTAGTACAGAACTTCTTAAAAACATTAAAACAACAACCACATTCTCCTACATTATTACAGACTAACGTCCATAGAACATTGACTTACGTGAATGTTGTTAATTTCATCTGTGCAGGAATAGCATCCCTACTTCTCCCAGGAGGCCGGACAGTGCATAGTAGATTCATAATCCCAATCGATCTACTTGAGAATAGCACCTGTGGTATTACACAAAACTCACATTTAGCTCAGTTACTGCATGAGGTTCAGCTAATAATTTGGGACGAGGCCCCAATGACACAAAGGTTTGCATTTGAAGCACTCAACAGAACATTGCAAGATATTCAAGGAATACAAAAAAGGAAAACAAGAAGAAATTGTTCGGTGGAATCACAGTCTTGCTCGGAGGGGATTTCAGACAAATACTGCCGGTGATTACGAAAGGAAAAAGACAAGAAATTGTATAAGCATGTATTAACAACTCTCCATTGTGGCAGAGTTGCGAAGTACTAACATTATCACAAAGCATGAGGGTGAATGAGCAACAAACCGATGGAACAATTGACACCTACAAGCAAAAATTCAATGAGTGGATCCTAGAAGTAGGCGATGGGAAGGCAAAAGCAATAGCGCTTGAAGATGAAGATGAGCCAACATGGATTAACATTCCCAACCAATTCATCATTGCCCCATGAAATAACCCCGTTGAACAAATCGTCAATGAAGTGTTCACTGATTTAGGGCCGAACCAAAGAAATGCAACCTACCTCCAAGAAAGGGCTATTCTCACCCCACTAAATGAAGATGCTGACAAAATAAACGAGTACATGTTCGACACTTTGCAAGGGGCAGCTCAAACATACAAGAGTTCTGACGAAATCTGTATGGCTTCAATAGATATCGCCGAGTAGGAACACATGTACCCCGTCGAGTTCCTAAACAAGCTTCATTTTCCAGGTAAAGCTACACAATCTATACTACAAAACTGCCTATACACATTACACATTGTAGACTTATGTTAACTTTCATAACATGAATGCCTCCGCACACCCTCAACCTAAAAGAAGGTCTTCCAGTAATGCTCATGCGAAATGTTAACCCTACACAAGGTTTATGCAATGGCACAAGGCTCATAATTACACATCTAGGCGAATGGGTCATTGAGGCTGAAATTTTGACAGGCACAAATATGGGAAGAAAGGTGCTTATTCCAAGAATTACGCTAAGCTCTACGAAGACAAAATGGCCATTTGTTATGAAGCGCATGCAATTCCCCATTAAATAATGTTTTGCGATGACTATCAACAAGAGTCAAGGGCAATCTTTAAACCATGTGGGTTTATATCTTCCCAGGCCCGTCTTTTGTCACGGACAACTATATGGTATCTCACATGTCACAGACCCAAAAGGCCTGAAGATACTGATGGTGCCTGAGGGAAGCCAACCCAAAAATCGGACGAAAAACATTGTGTTCCAGGAGACTTTCAACAACTTCAAATCACAGGCACGCTTATCCTAACACACTACTCAATCACTACAAATATTACACATTGCTATTCTACTTGCTCTCAAAATTATCTCTTACACTTGTTTTGGGGGATGCAACAACCTAACACTTTCCCATTGTTGCTATTACAATAAATAACTCACATCAAGCAACCAATGATGTTTGGAGCACTCAAGGATAGAGCAACAAACACCAACAAACACAAATATAGGGTGGATGCAAACACGGTAAGATAATTCCTCTAACACATTTCAAAACGAAACTGACATACAATTACCTCATTTATGATCTTCCATTCCTTGATCAGCAAAAACCTACATGCGCAACATGTTGCAATCAGCCCAAAGGAGGACAGACCAAGCAAGTACCCGGCATGGTCTTCACTTATAATGCCATCCTACGTTTTATTGACACACATCGTTGTCGGGAAACACTGCCCATCCCCCTGACCCTGTACTACAAGCTGTCACCTAAAACAGAAAGAGGCATACCAATTTTCAGGATTTTAAAAAAAATGCAACCATAGATGTTTAACATTTTTCATTTAACATTTCACGTGCCCATTTGCATGTGCTCCATATACAGCCTTACTATTACCATTCTTACTTCCTAACTGTTAATATATGAGCATGAAAGTATAATTCAAGTCAGTCATGTGATCGCCAGCAAGCAAGGCTACAATTCCAACCTGTGGCAGCATGATAGGGCCTCCTTGGGGTGCATACAGGGTGTTCTGCAGCAAAAGAAACATCTATGCTGTGAATCCATGAATCTTCCCCTAAAGCATCAAACGCTTAATTAGCCTCATACAGCTGATGCCCAATATCAGTAGCACTTTATTATATACAAAAAGGATCCAACCTTGACTGGCTCATCCATCGCCTGAACCTTCAGTCCAGGACTGCACTGCATCCACAGGGGGAAACAATGCCCATTTTTTCCAGACCAAATCAATAATCCCTAATTTCCACCAGCATCAACGCATGACCCAATTCGAAGATTCACATGAAACCCCCCACATGCGCAACAATGGCTGATTAAAACAAAGTAGAAAAAAGGGACACAAAGCAAACTACCAATTGCATCACCTTTGAGTTCACCTCGCCTCGCACATTTGACAAGCAGCTGCCTGATGTGGCGGTAAAAAAACGACAGAGAGGTTGCTGAAGCCCATAAGACAGAAATCCGCACCGGAAACGCCGGCTAACCATGCGCCGCCTACCAGACGCGCCTCAACACCTGCTCAGCTTCGGCCCATAGGAAAAACAGAGATCGGGCATGGAGGGTGCTCTCGAGCTTTCACTGCCTTAGCTAAACTACATCTCACACTTTACACTCCAGCTGAGAAAGGGGCGAAAAGGCAGCCTAATGTTGGACTTCGGTTTTGGGCAAGTTAATAGAAGTCCACCAAAGCCAACTGGCTGCCTATTATTTCTTTAATTGAATTTTATTCCTCAAGTACACCTTCCAGCCTCCATATGTACACAAATAGTGGCTTTCGTCCAAAATACGAATATAGGACCTTTTTCGTACCGTGTTAACTATACATTTTAACTAGAAATCTAAGTCCGTCCTTCGCAAGGGCCAATTTATATAAAATTTTATATTTTATCTAAATTATCATATTTTTAAAATATTTATTTTAAATGCTAAAATTAAAAGTATTATCAAACACGTTCAGCACTAGATTGGCTCTAATATAGGATGGCACTGTTTTTCTAATTTTTCTTATAACGTACTAATTAGACTGAAAAATGAAAATAAGGCTGGTTTCTCATTCTATAACATGTAAAGTTAACATCTACATATATACTACATACATGTAAAGTTAACATTTTCTTAGCCATAAATATTAATATTTTGCTTTATATAGATTTTTTTTTTAAATACAATCAATTATACTACAAGCATGTAAACCATAATTTTTCATGTAAGTTAGGTTAAAATCATTATTTAACAATAGAGCAAATACACTTCAAAATCATACTCCTTTGTATATTAAAACAATACATTAAACAAAATACAAATATAATAAAAAATGTAATTTTCCTTTTATTAAATATATCTTTTTATTTGTATAATGTTTTCCTACCTATTTAGCCCACCAAAGTTGCTTTAGATTATGAAGTTTAGGAGTTTAAATTTTTAGGGCTTTAAAAATTGACGGCTTCCATACTTCACCAAATGATTTCTTCTTCAAATGGGAACTTATACCATTATAGCAGCTGGTCATAAGCACCGCGAACAAGTGAAACTATTACTTCGCCCAAACGTGCATAACACTTTCATCATCTGAAGAATCAGGAAGTATTTTACCCAGCCGTAATGATCTGTCGCACATAGAAACCCGCCCATACAAAACTTCGCCTAACAAGATGAACCCTAAAAAAACCCAAAGCCATACCTTAGACCCTCAAAATTTACTTACAAAATTTTTTAGACAAAATGGCCTTACAAATATAACAAACAACACCGGCAATAACACCGCAGCGCAACACTATATGTAGCTGGCAACCAACATACCCTTCAGCCGCTCAGCGTGCCGAATTAGCCGCTTCATAGGCATCAGGTTCACGTCGACACACAATTTAAGCTGAATAAGGAAACGTAAATTAACACCGTATGACGCATATTACTAAATAACCAAATAAACCAAGGTTACCATTAAAAGTTCAATGTCCTTCCGCTCCAGCTCAGCCAGGCTGTCATCGGGAGATGCCTTGATTGCCTGAAATTCTTGTGCAAAACTATTCCCCGCAGCACGCAAATCGGACAACTCCTGATCTCCATCCACTATGTGCTTCATGAAATGTGCCCATAAATCATCGCTCAACTTCTTTCCTACAACAAAAAAAACCGGATTACATAGAGCCACATAAAATTAAAACAATCACCCGAACATTCCGCCGGAAAAAAGCCTAACCTCCCCATGGATGCACAACCTGTTTGGCTATTTTAAGTAGATCAAATACTTCACCGTAGTAGTCCGTCTTCGGTTCATACTCCGCTGCCATGCCTTAAAGCTTATTAAAAACAAACACATATAAGTAAATGCATTCACCAATATACAAAAACACTTTACTACTCTAAGCATACAACCCATATAAGTGAATGTATACCAACGCAATATAAACACTCAGTTTCTACACCGTCTTTAACCAAACATTCAAACATGATGCTCCAAAACATTAGGAAACATACACCAAAGTTTTTCCTATGAACAATCATAAATACGGACAGCCAAAATAACCTGCCCACACATAGCCCACACAAACAAACATCCATTTCTTCGACGGGTAGATACAAACTCCACCTTAGTATAACTGAAATATGCCGCTACAACTCAACAACCACTACAGTCCCCCACGTCAATGCAGCAATCGCGCACACATGTTACCTTTACTATTATACCAAACAAGGTAGAACTCGGAAAAAATACATCAAAACTCACAAAGAAGCCTCTGCAAAATAACACACACATTCATAACCATTACAACACTGAACAGATGATCCAACAACAGGTTTTAAAAATATAAAGGTGATCGGTGCTATTTTGTAGTGCATATCTGGGGGTTATTATCAGGTTTGAGGCGCCATTTGGATGGATTTAGAGCACAATCATGGATTATGGAGTTAGAGTGGAGAAGTGAAGAAATCATGGGATTTATAGAGGTTTGAAGTGTATTGAAGAGTAAAAGAACAATGTGCTGAATTAAAATGGTTCGTTCTCTCTACTCAGATGTCTAAATGCAGTGATTCCAATTCGAGGAGTTAGATCTTGAAGTCTACTGCAATTCCTCAAACTATGAGCACAATCCGAGTTGGGAATCAAAAGTTATGGCGTTTTTACTAAAGTATCACAGAAGTTGAAAAAGGCACCGCCGCCCCGCGGTGTAACTTGACGCCCCGCGCCAGAAGCCACCGCGACCCGGCGGTGGATCTCAGAGAAGACTGACGCCCGCGGTGGACCTCACCGCCCCGCGGTGGGCACGTAGCGCCTCGCGGCCAGAAGACTTTATTTCCTTATTTTTACTGTTTCGGATTTCCTTATTTTCTATTATTTTATTTCCTTTGTTATTTTGCATTACGTTAACTTTATTTTCCAAAACCTATTTAAGACCTCTTCCTAGGTTAAGAGGCACGGAGACTACTACTTTACTTTTATCAGCAATTTACTTTTCTATTAGGGTTTCATTTACATCTGAATGGAGCACTAATTTCCCTTTGTTCTACTAGACGTTTGAAGCAATATAGTTGATTCGGTTGTGAGATTTCTATTCATTGTTCTTATTCTTATATGTGTTGGTTTAATTCTCTTGGTGATATTGATTATTGATTTATCGTTATTCTTCATAGTCTGGCCAACTAGGTTGAGTAATATTTATCAAATTGCTAGGGTTTGCATATAGTGGAATACGAGTGCATATCTAGTAGTAAACACGATTGTTGCATATAGTGGAATACGAGTGTGTAATTGTGAGTGAGAATTATTTGCATGTTAAGTAGTAAGGTTTTCTTCTATGTGCATGTATCTTATATCCTTGTGTGTATTGCTATTGCTTTGTTAGTGGTAAGGTTTTTTTCCATTGATATTGTGATAAGTCTATCAACAACTGTGAGAATTGGTAGTACTTAAGATCAGGGTGGGAACAATCATAAGAATAGTTAAAGAACTTGGATTGAATAGATTTCAGTGATCGACCTACGTCTCTGTATTGTGGATCTCGTTCTAGTGGAACGACTTTCCCCAATCATATTCTCAAGTCAACTAAACCTGTTTACTTTGCTCTGTTTGATAATCAAAACCCCCCTTGTTACTTTGCATGCTTATAAACACATAGATTAATTACTTCCTCCCTGTGGGTTCGACCCTTACTTGCTTGCCATACATCTGTTTAGTAGGTTTGTTAGGACTTTTACTTTGACTAGGCTATTCAACGATATTTGCATTGCATATTTCGGCCACGTCAAATTTGGCGCCGTTGCCGGGGAGGCAAGATTTGATTTTTCTGTGTGTTTGTTTGTGTGCGTGCTACTTTGGTGTGGACCTATCTTACGGTCCACACCCGTGCTACTGACTTTTGTTTGTCCTTGTTTGATTTTTGTTACAGATATGGATTTCTGGGGAGAGCCGCGATATGACCCATACTCTTACTCATACACTCCAGGGTGGAGAGATCACCCCAATTCGAGTTATGGGTACCAACAATACCATCCATATGGTTATGAGTACCAGGAGTTCTACCCGGAGCCACAATCGTTCTACCAGCAGGGTACTCCACGACAGTACAATCCGGCCTATGAGCATAGTCCGCCTGTGTCCAATCCAAATATCGCCACTGAAGGGATGCTCAGGACCTTGACTCAGCACTTCTCCACTCGTGCTCAAACCAGGGAGTCAAGCATCAAGAATATAGAAAGGTTGGTGGACCAGATGGTGGAGTCGATTACACGGATCGATGCAAGGATTTCGGGGAATCTACCATCTCAAACGGTAGTAAACCCAAAGGAAAATGTTAGTGTTGTAATCCTCCGGAGTGGAAAGCAATTGGTCGTTCCTCCTAGTGCTGAAGAGGAGGACGAATATGAAATGGAGAAAATCGCCGACCGCCCCGCGTCACCTCTCACCGCGACCCGGCGGTATGTTGAAACTGAGACCAAAGAAGAAGAGAGTAGGCCACCGCCCCGCGGCGCCCCTGACCGCGACCCGACGGCAAGTCTCAGTAAGTCACCGCCCCGCGGTGATGACCACCGCCCCGCGGTGATGACCACCGCCCCGCGGTGAGACCAGCGCGACCTTTTGCTGATGAGGTTTGGGTTGATACTTATGTTCAGATGCTTTCGTAAGAGGAGTACTTTTTGAGTCTGGATGATTTCAGCGACAATGAGGAGGAGTGCCGCGATCGCGGAAATACTCCAGAGACAACCGTTTCTTTCAAAAATGCCCCGGCAGTCCCCGACCCTCTGGAGGCTGCCTATGATGAGTTTGTGCGTCTCAACTCCTTCCCGCTCGTCGCGCTGCAACCCGTCGCACCCTTCCTTGAGGCTTCCCGAGATACTCAATGGCTAAAAAACAACGAGGATATCTATGAGGCCTTCAGTGACTGCATAAAAACCGTTCCCTTGGTGACACTATCAGACAGCACCCCTCGCTGCAAGGAAATGTTAAAGGTGTTGGGCATGATCAAGAAGAAACCGAAGGGGAAGCATAAGAAGGAGAACTTGATGCAGGTGGCGAATCTTTACATACTGGATACGGGGCAAGATAAGCATGAAGGCCCCGAGATGTTGGGTAGGCCATTTCTGAATATGGCAAGTGCATTCATGGGTATGCACAACGGTCCACCCACAAAGAAGTGCAGGAGATTGGGGGTCACGCTCAACATAGAGCATACAAAGAGGCACCCCTAGATCCAGATCCCAGGTGTTCAGTTGCTATGAGCAACCCAAGTTGAGAATGAGCAGGATGTCAAGCCATGACAATAACTAAGGCATTATCTGGGAGGCAACCTGAGGTATGTTTTTCTTTTCTTGTTTTTCTTTCTTTGTTTTTTGCATTTTTCTCTAGTGTATTTTTGCTTTGTTTTTGTTCTTGTTTTTTGTTTCCGACTAACCTGCAGGGAAGAGACTCATGCCTATTGAAGAAGGTGTTTACCACCAATTTAAGTCTTCTTTTCCCTGCACTAATAAACTCCCCGAAAAAAAAACTTAAACGGGGAGCAAAAAAAAATCAAAAAAAAAAATCAAAAAAAAAAGAGTGGTACCGAAGGCCAGCTGTCCAGATTTCTCCATGGAGAAGGTGCGCATCATGTTGTCAAGGAGGAGACATTTCCATACACATTATTTGGCAACGATGATGGCCCTACAATTGACAGCTGAGGAGGAGGAACACTAGAGCCCCCACCACGATTACATCTGGGCTCCACCATGTGTTCTTAGAAGGCCGTGCAATCCTACTATCATTGTTTTACCACTACTCACCAAAGTGGTTCCCTTTTATTGCACGGTAGAAGAAGATGATGACGTGATGAAGACACCCGCCCAACACCAGAGACCTGAGCATTTATTGAGAAGACCGCCAGCGACACCTATAGTGTCCAAGAAGATTGGCGACGTTTGTGAGTTATTTTTTTGCTTTTCCCTGTGCTTTATTCTTTTGTCTTTCATTACATTGAGGACAATGCAATGTTTAAGCATGGGGGGGAGTTCTATACTTGCTACGTTGTTGAGGAAAAAAATTAAAAAATTAAAAAAGCCAAAATTTGAAAAAAGGCATACATTAGAAATCCTGGGATAGGTCGAAAACCCGAAAGGGCGGCCTAGGTAATAAGCAGGTGACTTGGACCAACATTAGGCTGGGGTAATAATTGGTCAAAAGTGATGTGAGCATATGTGAGCCCATCTATTGAAAAATGAAATGAGTGGCTTAGTGAAAACCCGAAAGGGCGCCTTGGCAAAATGAGTGAAAAGAAGAAGAGTGAATTTTAGGAATCCTCATTTTTCCTGGCGTGGCGACATAAGAAGAGGTGATATAAGGAGGATTCGGGTAGGGCATTCTGGGAGGTATAAGAAGATAGATGGGAGATAGGATTAGATTATATTCACTCTATGGTGTTTGGGATAAGCTTGGGGGAAGTACTCTACTTTCCTTTTGGCTTGATTGTGTGGGGTGTTGAGATTTTTGATTGGATGTTGTAGTTTATTGTGTTGGACTTATTTTGTATGGTTGCTTGGAGTTTATTGTTTGGTATGATTCTTCGAGGTTGAGTTTTCTATGCTTCCTGAAACCTTGGGATTTGATTGGAGAAGTAGGTTGACTTTAGCTTACTCGAGGACGAGCAAGGTTTAAGCATGGGGGATTTGATCGGTGCTATTTTGTAGTGCATATCTGGGGGTTATTACCATGTTTGAGGCGCCATTTGGATGGATTTAGAGCACAATCGTGGATTATGGAGTTAGAGTGGAGAAGTGAAGAAATCATGGGATTTATAGAGGTTTGAACTGTATTGAAGAGTAGAAGAACAATGTGCTGAATTCAAATGGTTCGTTCTCTCTACTCAGATGTCCAAATGCAGTGATTCCAATTCGAGGAGTTAGATCTTGAAGTCTACTGCAAGTCCTCAAAATATGAGCGCAATCCGAGTTGGGAATCAAAAGTTATGGCGTTTTTCTAAAGTGTCGCAGAAGCTGAAAAAGGCACCGCCGCCCCACGGTGTAACTTGACGCCCCGCGCCAGAAGCCACCGCGACCCGGCGGTGGATCTCAGAGAAGACTGATGCCCCGCGGTGGACCACACCACCCCGCGGTGGGCACGTAGCTCCTCGCGGCCAGAAGACTTTATTTCCTTATTTTTGCTGTTTTGGATTTCCTTATTTTCTATTATTTTATTTCCTTTGTTATTTTGCATTAGGTTAACTTTATTTTCCAAAACCTATTTAAGACATCTTCCTAGGTTAAGAGGCACGGAGACTACTACTTTACTTTTATCAGCAATTTACTTTTCTATTAGGGTTTCATTTACATCTGAATGGAGCACTAATTTCCCTTTGTTCTACTAGACGTTTGAAGCAATACAGTTGATTCGGTTGTGAGATTTATATTCCTTGTTCTTATTCTTATATGTGTTGGTTTAATTCTCTTGGTGATATTGATTATTGATTTATCGTTATTCTTCATAGTCTGGCCAACTAGGTTGAGTAATATTTATCAAATTGCTAGGGTTTGCATATAGTGGAATACGAGTGCATATCTAGTAGCAAACACGATTGTTTCATATAGTGGAATACGAGTGTGCAATTGTGAGTGAGAATTATTTGCATGTTAATTAGTAAGGTTTTCTTCTATTTGCATGTATCATATATCCTTGTGTGTATTGCTATTGCTTTGTTAGTGGTAAGGTTTTCTTCCATTGATATTGTGATAAGTCTATCAACAACTGTGAGAATTGATAGTACTTTAGATCAGGGTGGGAATAACCATAAGAATAGTTAAAGAACTTGGATTGAATAGATTTCAGTGATCGACCTACGTCTCTGTATTGTGGATCTCGTTCTAGTGGAACGACTTTCCCCAATCATATTATCAAGTCAACTAAACCTGTTTACTTTGCTCTGTTTGATAATCAAAACCCCCTTGTTACTTTGCATGCTTATAAACACATAGATTAATTACTTCCTCTCTGTGGGTTCGACCCTTACTTGCTTGCTATACATCTGCTTAGTAGGTTTGTTAGGACTTTTACTTTGACTAGGCTATTCAACGATATTTGCATTGCATATTTCGGCCACGTCAAAAGGCAAGGAAAACATACAACCCAACCAAGACAAAATACATGGAACACTTCAACCCTAGAACACAAACATGTGTACAGAAAGAACGCGCTATAATAGGCATCACCGGAGCAATGCACTATCAAACAACCGCAAAACAAAGTACGAGACAAAAAAAAGACTTCTTTCTAATAACACATGACATAACAAACGTTCCACCAACGCTTATTAGTAATACACCCCGTATACCCAAATAAACCAAAAAAAACACATGCCCGTGCGAAGCACGGGCTTAGAAATCTAGTATATTTAAAAGTTAGTATTTTAGATTATTAAATACTAACTTTTAAAGACAAAATAACTTTATAAAACCAACTTCATGTTTAAATGAGCTCAAAGGCCTTCTATAATATGCTTAAATGGGCCAATAGTTGGGCCAATATTTGTAACAATAAGTTTAC
Organism: Rheum nobile; assembly: GCA_027886185.1. Taxonomy (NCBI): domain Eukaryota; kingdom Viridiplantae; phylum Streptophyta; class Magnoliopsida; order Caryophyllales; family Polygonaceae; genus Rheum; species Rheum nobile. Next base: position 4,214,546 of record WOAB01000511.1, read on the forward strand.
AAACATATTAGAGATATGTTTTCAATCATTTTGTAGCTATACATGATGAATTTCATGAGTTTCTTATTTCATATTGGAGAAATGGTTCATTCAATTATTTTAAAAAATCCTATTTTATAAAAGAATAATATATTGCACATGTATATTGTGTATATGTTTTATTGTCGTATATAAATTTATACAAGTTTCGTTAAGCCTGCTGAATCTATTTATGTTTTTATTGTGGAAGGATTTTATTCAAATCAAACAATTCAAAAAAAAATGTGCGACCTTAATATAAAAAACTTAAATGTGTTGCCGCTTCATACGTACAATCATACATTAACATACCTAAAACACTAACATATTATATTTATTTACATATCAAGCAAAACATGATAACATTTGTACCGACCCGTGCAAAGCGCATGATCCGTCTTCTTTAAAAAATTGTGATTTATTGTTTGTTATAAGATTCTAACACAACTAATGAAATGTTACGTATTATATAAACACAAACTAATTACATTTTCAGCCCGTTCGAATCACGTATAGAACTATATAGCTTTCATATGAATTAAACTATAATAGTTTACAATGAAAAATGGTTATAAATACCCCGATATTTCCATAATAAAAAAAATATATGGATTGACAAAACCTGAATTCTACGCAATCATATAAACTGAATATTAATATATTATGATAAAAAGTTGTGGTAGTTACTCTTTATTGAGTATTGCCTACATAATAAAATGAATTATACGATTTATTTACTATTTGCGAAAAAAGAGTCAATCACCTTCAAAATTTGTATAAATTAATAATAACTAAAATAACAAAAAACATATATTATAAAACATAGCTAAAAAACTTACTTTAACACATCCATCATGACCCATACGAAGCACGGGCTTAAAGACCTAGTGTAGTATAATGTTTGCCATTAGACCCATTATGAACTGGCATACACCAAATTCTGCTTTAATAACAAAAAGGAATGCCAAAATCAACTTTGCGATTTGTTAAATTAGGCTAATTATGATTTCAATATCTCTTTAGCATGTTAACAGATATAGAAAATATATAGGCATAAAAAATAGATGAGAATAACCTCTCAAATACTATTTTTATGTTTTATTTATCAAGTTCACAAAGGGACGATTGACCAAAAGACACAAAATGATCAAAAAGAACGTTAGAAAATAATCCCAATAGTATCACTGAGTCATCCAAATGTCAAAAACATGGGTTCAACAATGGGCTGAAAGCTAATATAACAAGATGCATGGATGCACATCAAGCTCACAATCCAGCATATTTTCCGCTCCATCTATCATCAACAACTAGTCTAAACCCGGTACCATGTACAAGTATTATTATTATTATTCAAGTTGTGTTATTAATTTTAAAAATAATATATAGTAATTTAAAGTTAATAGATGTAATATTTTATAAACTATTTCATAAGATACGTAGCACTGAAAAATTGTATCTAATTTATTATTTTGTGATTAAAAGTTTTATTATCGTATAATAATCATTCATATAAATAAAGTTTTAATGAAAGATAATAAAATATTATGTATTCATAAATTATTCTAATATAAAAGATGAAAAAAAAAATTATTTAGATAAGGCTTGTAAGTTGTAACTACCCATTTTTACATAATTTTTAAAATAATTTTTAAAAAATAAATGAAAAAAGAGTGGAAAGAGTGAGACATATGTCAAATGCAAAAAGTGTCATGTGGTGTAAATTTTAACAAAGACTTGGGTTCTCCTTTATACTATATTAGGGTAGATTAACATCAACCACTTCAATAATTGCCAACGGTCAAAACAACCGAGCGTTGTGCGCACCCATCGCAAAAAATCCAAAGAAACAACAACATCAACAAGAGACAGAAGCAGAAAAATTCCAAAAAATCATTGTTGAATCGAGGTGTGTTAATCAGGGACAAGTAAGATTGTTCCGTGTGCAGCGAAAATAATAATTCAGACAAGTAATGACAACACAGTTCCTTAGAGAGGAAAACTTAATCAACCAAATAGTTGTCTTGAAAAAAAAACCTACTTCTAGGTGTTACCCTAGTAGGATTTCAAATGTTTACTTGTATTATTAATAAAATTGTACAATCTCACAAGTCATATCTCCACCTAGTCTCACACAGATCCTAGACTTCTAGACTCCAAGTGTAATCAACCTAACAATCACAAGAACATAAGAAATCCCAAACAAAGTACTTCACACGAAGTTTGTATCTTGAATCTCGAACTCGATCATCTGGAATACTCGTACCTATGTTGTCCCTTTCACTAAGGTATACACGAGTATACATAGTCATAGGAAGAGACGTTCCATTATTTAACCTAGTAGCCCACTAAGTGCTAACTAAAGTAACTAACAATATATTTTCTAATCTTAAGCACCAAATTAAATATTTTTTTTCCTTCTATAGAATCTTCAAAGATATGCTAAAATCTTCCTCTTTTTTCAATCCTTGCATCCAAAGAAATCGTTGAAATCTTTTTTCCATAATTAGTATTCTTTCCAAAGTTCCCAGCGCAGTCTTTTCTGCGTCACGCATCGTTCCTTTCGTGTTGTTCCCTTTCTTTTTTTCTCCTCTTCGTGCGCGTATCACCACTCTGTTATCCTCTGTTTTGATTCTTCTCCTAGTTTCCATTATTCCTTAATTCTTTCACTTTTCCTGAAACTCATAAGAACAACATAAACCATAAAACCTAATGGTATGTATCATCATCAAAACTAGAGGGAACGTCGTCATTCCAACAATTTTCCCGTTATTTGTGATGACAAACCCATTCAAAATTGTTCGACAAATAACAAATAGTAATAAGTCAATCAACATCAGTCATTATTCAACTAAGATCAAATTTTAAGCAAAGTTTTTTTCAAATGAATTAGTGCAGATCATACCTTCAAGTTGCGTCATCGTTCTCCCTTAACACTAGCATCGTTTAGAAAACATAAAGAATTAGGAAGAATTATACTGTTACCTCTCTTCGTAGAGGCCATCGCACAATTTTTCACACTTCTCCCTTTTGGCATCATCAAATTATCAAAAGTAACCAGTGAAACATCCATACTAAGTTGGAAAATTAATCATCAAAATCATAATTGATTAAAGTTTGTAGGGCAACAATGAAGAACTAAGCAAAAAAACACAAAAGATCAAAAGAGAACAAAACAAAGCATAACAACATGAAAAGTAAGAAAAGATAGGATAGATGTGGCTGGGGTAAGAACGATGTTCTCTCAAGTCTTGGAATCCTCCTTTTGTTTCTTATCTTTGCTCATAAAGTGGTAAAGCAACAACTTCATCAAAACCTTGATTTCTTTCAACTCAGCCAACATTTGGCTCTATATTGAACCACCTTTGGAGGAACCCTCACCTTGGTCCTTCTTAGTTAGTGCAGATGGAGGCAACGTTCCCTTATTATCACATTGATACTTCATCTTTTACACATTGACCATTTCCAACTCAGTGGTCAACGGAACTTTACCCTCCTCTTTGTAAACACTTTCCTTCTTCAGGAGCAACTTCACCAAACCAGGGTAGGGAAGAGAGAGGGATTTACTAGTGCATTTCACCATGTGTTGAAGAATGACCCGTGGGAGATCAATCTTCTCCTTGTGTAGGAAGTGATCAAGCAACAACAAGTCGGTGACAGTGATGCTTGAGCATCTTGGATTATTATATTGGAAAGTGCTCAAATATTGATGCTTCGGGCTCCGATAAACTTGGCATTGATTCCTATCCTTGATTAATTTGTAGAATTATATGCTTGTTCGTAAAAAAGAATAAGAAATAAGGCTTTAATTATATATACATGCTCCAGTAAGATGCTTACGGTGAAATGTGATGACAAAGGAGAGTCAACCATTTTGGGACAATAGAAGGCTAGGATGGATGTTCTATCATAGCAAACCTACACCCAACCACACCCCATGGCAACATCTGACCATTGACCGTTGACCGGTCAACGCTGATTGTTGACCGGTCAAATTGACCTTTGCCTTTTTTTTTGGATCAATTTTTTCTGACTTTTTTATTCTTATTTTCTTGCACATTTTCATCATAAAATTGAACAATTCCCTATTAAATTTGAACAATTGTATAATAAAAGTTGAAATAATTTTTTTAAACAATATACGAAGTTGAACAATTGTACCAAAAAAGTTGAAAAATTGTATCTTAAAGTTGAACAATTTCATTTTTATAGTTAGACAACTGTTTTCACTAACCAAGGTCAGTTTTTTTCGGGCAAAAAAATTTGTTTTGATTTTATTATTCTTGTTTTCCTACAGGTTTTCATCATAATTATTTCTTAAAAAGTTGAACAATCCCCACTTGAATATGAACAATTGTATGTTAAATGTTGAACAATTTCTTTTAACAACTGTATCTTAAAGTTCAACAATTTCACTTTTGTAGTAAGATAGCTATTTTCACTAAGCAATAGTCATTTTGTTTTTTTTTGGGCCAATTTTTTTTTCGGGCCTAAATAATATTTCCCTTTTTTTTATTCGTGTTTTCTGACACGTTTTTCTAATAAAATTGTTTCTAAAAAATTGAACAATTCCCTCTTGAACAATTGTATCTTAAAAGTTGAACAATTGTATTAAAAGAGTTGAATAATTTTTATTACATGAAAATTCAAACTAATAATAAAATATAGATTGTAAAACACTTCGGAGGCCGATGCGCCGGCTTGAGGCCCACCGTGAACGTCCGCCGCTGTGAACTCGACTCTTCCATCGCGACAGAGAGAAGAGCGGATTTCGGAGGCCGAGAGACAGAAAGCAAGTGAAATAATTTTCGATTTGGGCTCCAATTCCCAATACTCCAGAGCGAGAGAGAACAAGAAGATGTATTTTTAGTTTGTTTCGGTCTTTCCCCTGCCCTTAACTTGTTCGACGATATTCCCAGCTGAAACTTGTAACATTTTGATGATTTCGGTTGCTAAATGTTCTGATTGAAATTGGCAAGTTTATTTCGGATGCCAAGGGCTTTACATTACATTATATTTCTGTTGATATTATCCTTGTATTTCTCTAACTAAAACTTTCATGATTTATGATTCTCGTTGATTCTGTAACTTTAAGAGTTGAAGTGAAATTGCTTTCATTTAGAAATATGGGGGTATGTGCAGCAGCCACTGGCATATGTCGTACCAAGATCGATTAGCTAGAAAATTTTGTTTCTTCCTAATTCCAATCTAATTTTGAACCCACTAAACAAGTAAACATCCGAGACGAGTTAGTCAGTGAGGTCAGGCAAGTGGCAGCTAGCAAGTTGAGAATTTCTTCGGTTTGATATGTATTCAGTGGTTAGGCTTGATGTTATCTGAATATGGTGGTACACGACTCAGTGCCTTGACTGCGTAATTGATTGATAGCTTTTTCATTTGTTTGCATAACAGTCCTTTCCAGGTAAGATTTGGTTCAATCTATCTAGTTACTTGAAGAGTTCATTCACTTTTGCTTCTCTATATTTGCATCAGAGGAAGGAGGCAATCTCATCTCAATTGTATGATTTATTAGGAAAGGAGACAGGGGAGGAGAGTCTTGTTCAACACTATTTTCCACTACATGCTGAAGCCTGAAGCCTGAAGCCTGAAGGGAGGTTAGTAAACATTCTCAAAAAGAAGTGGCCTACCCTACATCCTCGCATCATCGCCTAAGCAGGAGAATAGAATCCAGTCCATCCACGTTTCATCAGTCATGGGAGATATCAAAAGCTCGTCTGAGATCGTTGAAGCACTATGCAGTATGTGTGCCGTTCTTGGTTCTACAGACTCAATCACGCAGAAACTGACAAAGAAAACATTAGTGGTAAGACTACTCCGATTCAAATCGGATGAATGACACCAAAAAACAAAAAACACCAAGAAGGCATCAAAGAGATGACACGACTCAAACAAACAATCACCGGAAAGAGAGAAATTAGAAAGAGAAAGCAATTACCGACTAAACAGAAAAGATCGGGGCATTGGCCGATCTTGTAAATCCACGCCAGTTGCTTCTGCTGCTGATTAACCTGAGAAAGGAGAAGCCGAATCCAAACGGATAGATCGAACTGGACGGCGAAGTGGTCGGCTGTCCAAGAAGCAGCAGTCGAAGCCTCCATCACCAGCGATGCATTGGCGTTGCGATCCTCGCTGACAGCTAAAACCTGCATCTCTCCATTCTTCACAATCAACCGCGCCGACGAGACCATCTCCTTCATCACCGTCAGGCTGCGGAGGAACAGAACCGCGAGAGAGAACAACGGGGTTCGGACTGCGGATGGAGAGAGAGAAAGCAGGAGTAACCGTTTTAGATCAGTTGAAATTCTGGCTCCAATTCTTAAAGTTGCTGAGTCATTTATAAAGTCCGTTCGGTTTTGCACCTTTTTTTTTTTTCGTACCAGGTTTTAAACGCCACCAGGTAGCGTTTATGTTTTTGTTTTTTTTAAACGCCACTATATGGCGTTTAAACTTATTTGTATTTTTTTGTGATTTATTGATATTTTTATTTTAAAAAAAAGTAGCGTTTACAATTGGAACCGGTCCAATCGAACCGATTTTGAATTCTTCAACGGTCGAATTCCCCACACTTTTATATATTTGTTTCTTCCATATGGCTTCTTCACATGTACACAATTTCAAAGCACAATAGTAAGAGAGAGAATGTCGTTCTTAAGTGTAGTCGATGGGCCCGATCTTGAATCGATTAGTGAAAATTATGTACTGGTACGTATACTGTGGATTTTATATTATTATTATGTTAGTGTACAATAGTAGTTGTAAATTATATTCTGTATATATTATATGTATATTAGTGCACATTATTAGTTGTAAATTCTATGCCAGAGATATTGTATGTATATTAGTATAGAATATCAGTAATAAATTATGTTGACTATGTTATTGTAGAATATTAGTATATGTTTTTTTATTAGAACATCGTGTTACTGTACAAATGTAATAAATTATGTAATTAGTGTAGTATTGGAAAGTATTTATTTAAATTTAGAGAGGATACCAAATGGCAGAGTTATAGGGGGTGAAAGCATGATAGTCCTACTAAAATTCCACTAGTCAAGGACTTGAGTGTTCTTCGTAAGAGTTTCGAGTCATTAATATGAAGAGTTGAAGCTTTAATTTTCGAGTTTCTTATGTTCAAATGAAACTTGTGTTAGGGTTTTGATAAAAAAAATCCTAGTAGCGTTTAAAATTAGCGTAGAATTGGAAAGTATTTATCATATTTGCACCATATATAATTATTAGGGTAGAATATTAGGTTAGGTATAGAACACTCTGTTAATGTAGAACATGAGTATTTATCTTAGTTTGTATTTATGCATATTTATAATGAATACCAATGTTTGTGAAATAAATAGGATGATTCTAGTGCCACCAACATTGCGAGTGCCGATTTTTCTTCACATTTTACTACGGATGAGGAATGGGGTGATAGACATAGTATGATTCAATGGGTTCGTTCAGTGGGCAAGGAACTGAACATTTTGATTGTCATACAAAAATCATGAGATCGAAAGGTGATACTATCATGTGAGAAGTCTGGATCATACAGACCGATGAAAAATAAGGCGGTCAAAGGTTTCGAGCCAACCCCTAAATCGAACCGGTCAACGAGGACAAAGAAGAGTGAGTGCCCGTTTGAGATGCACGGGTTGTTATCAAAAGAGAGTAAGTGGAGCTTAAAGGTCATTTGTGGATGGCACACCCATGACATTTCAACATCCTTAATGGGGCATGCTTTTGCTGGACGCCTTGATGTAGATCAAATCTGGGCGGTGAAGTTGTAGTCTGCCACCGGCTCGATGCCGAAGAACATTATTTCTCTTTTTGTCAGAGTAGACCCGAAATGCTTGACATCAAGGAGTCAAGTGTACAATTGCAAGGCTAGGGAGAGGAAAAAATCCAAGGGCAATATGACGGTGACGCAATTCATGTTGGAATTTCTAAAGTCTAAAGGATATTGTGCGGATGTTGAAAGGGTTAAGGTTAAGATGAAAGAAAAGGGGAAGTATGTGGTGAAGGAGGTTGTTAGTGATCTTTTTATTAGTCACCGTGACTCCAAGCACTTGTTGGGTTTGTTCCCCCACGTCGTCATTATGGATACAACCTACAAGACCAACAGATAATCTTTAGTTTTAACTTTTCACTACATTTGCACTATCTAATTGCATTTTTTTTAATGTACATGTATAGGTACGGTATGCCATGTTTGGAGTTTGTTGGGTTCACGTGCACAAACCTTAACTACTGTATTGCCATCGTATTCATGCGAAATGAGACAACGGAGCACTATGTATGGGCCCTGCGGCATTTGGCCGGCTTGTTCGGTACAAAACAACCTAGGGATATCATGTCAGACCGAGAACTGGAAGTTGTGAAGGCTATACCAATAATGTTTCCCAATGCGCACCATTTGCTGTGTAGGGTCCATGTGAACCGCAATGTTGAAGCAAGGGTCACCGGGAATATGTGCAATAAAAGTGTTAAGCATTTTACGGGGAATAATCGTTGGTTGTTGACGTCACCCACGGAGTATGTGTACGAGTCACGGCTTAAGTATTTGAGGGACAAGTGGAAGAAAGGTACATTTATGCAGTACATCGAGGAAGTTTGGCTTAACGAGCACAAAAAGAAGTTAGTTGATGCATGGTCTAATCATATTCTTCATTTCGCCACAAGATCATCAAACAGGTAAATTATATAACATATTTTGTCGTTAGATACGTATTATTTTTTATGAAGTATAACATGAGTATTATTTGTCAGGGTCGAGTCTCAGCACTCTATGCTCAAGGACACCCTAAAATCATCCGTTGGAGGGTTTGACACGATCGTAGTACACATCGACAATATGTTCACGGATCAGGTGCGTGTAATCTTTTAGGCTCGTTGTATTTTTTTCATTTGTACTACTTTATGCCTATGGGAAAAGTAATATGAAGTGAAATTTATGAATGATTAGATACGTGTCATTAAGGGGTCTATGGAGCAGAGCAGTTTTAAGTTGGCCACTGTCATAAAGTATGGGCCCCAATGGATGAAGATTTTGTTCAATCATCTTGAGTACAAGATATCAGATGAGTGCATAAGATTACTATACAAACAAGCTATTCGAGCAAAGGAGGGAAAGATACCTAATGAAGAATGCCGCAATGTATGGTGGAGATCCTCGCTTGGGTTGCCTTGCCCACACATGATCAAGAGATATGTAGAGGCTGGTGTCCCAATGTTGCCAAGTGAAATCCATTTATTTTGGAAATAAATAAAGTGGGAAGGATTAGGCCATGAAGATCTCGAAAGTGATGATACTGAGCATATTTCAAGATAAGATGTCTTAATGAAAAAGATGTACCAAGACTGGGAAGGCAAGGAAATGCCCGACGAGTTGTTATGCATTCTCACAACAAGGTACGATGACTACCATAACCCGAGCACTTCTACCTTAGGAGAGCCCCCGTGCGGAGATACTAGTAAGGGGAGACCTAAGAAGGACTCGACCAAGAGGGACCCCACTTGGCTAGAGCACAAGCATGAGGATTAAAAGAAGAAGGACCAAAAAAATGAGGAGGACCAAAAGAAGAAGGACGAGCAAAAGAAGAAGGAGGAGGAGGAAAAAAAAAGGATGAGGAGAAGAAGATGAAGAAGGATGAGGAAAAGAAGAAGAAGGATGAGCAAAAGAAGAAGAGGAAGTCAGATAGCATTCAATCGTCTGTTGGATCAGAACCTTTTTCGATGCATGATGGAGACACCAAAAGAGTTTCAGACGGCAAAGAGAGTGACACTGGTCCGATCCCGCCCAAAATTGAAGTTGATCCAAGAAACGAGAAAAATGTTTATCACCTAGATTTTAATTGGGGCGTACGAAATGTTGACCATTTCATGTTCAACTACATCACCCGAGTAGAAGACGTACAAGGTGACGGTCATTGTGGGTACCGTTCCTTGTCTGTAATATTAGGGTTGGGGGAACAGAGTTACGACTACGTGTGACATGAGCTTTCAAAGGAACTGCAATTGCATCGAGATCTCTACCGACCAGCGAGTATGGTGACTTACATTGACCATCTTATCAAGATGGTTGATCATACAGGACCTTGTTGGGAGGATCACTGGATGGAAATGTTGATGGTTGGGTTAGCATTTGCATCCAGATTCGAGGTGGCTCTTGTCTTTCTCTCATGGAGTGGACCTCATACATGTCTCCCTATGTTTCCTCGTCTGGGTGCTCGGCCTCCCACAACGGTGCATACGGTAGCGCTAGTAGGAAATCATCATCATATTGTCCCGGTAAGCATACTTATACATCCGCGCTTTACCTTGTGAATTATGTAATACTCATTTTAGCTCATTTTTTACAGGTTTGGCTAGTTGATGACCGTTGTCCTATCCCACCCCCGCCCGCCGTTTGGAATAATTGGAAGCATAGTAGTGTTGAAGGATGTGATGTACCATTTAGGGAAAGGATGAATGAATATCTCGTCAAACGTGGAAACCAAGGTCGTGGCGGTTTGGTTATGTAGTTTCGGGAGGGAGATTGGATAAATTAGGATCACATGTGGATCCACTCCTTTTCCACTTTGTAATATGAATTAGCAATATATGAACGTTCAATTACCCTGGTATTTATATTTGATAAATGCGAATCCATTCAATTTGTGTCCAAAAAATAAACATTTATCCAACACTAAAAAATTAAATATAAAATAATCATTTATATTCAATGCGAATCCATTCAATTCTATGAAGGTGCACGATCTGTGCCAAACCGTGCACCGTACCGTGCCGAAAAACAGAAGCTCTCAGTTAAACCCATGCCATAATCTTCCGTCTTTTAAACGCCACAAAGCAGCGTTTGTAAACACTACACAGTGGCGTTTACAAACGCTGCTCTAGCTTAGGTTTGGGGTTTGGGTTAGTTTTGGACGCCACTTGATGGGGTGTAGGTGGCTAAAATAAACTTGGGGTTTTTAGGGTTTAGGATTTTTTAGGATTCAAAGTTTAGGATATTGGGTTTTGATTTGTGTTTTTTTCATCCTAAACCTTAAATCCAAACATTATATTGTTTCGAGGTATACATGTTTATACATTACTATTATGGTTTAGGGTCTATGTTAAAGCAAGGGTTTAAGGTTTAGGGTGTTTGAGATTTTTTAATCTTTGATAGTATAAGCATTGATATTGTTTAGGGTTAGAAAGGGTCTTGCTATTTATATATCCAGCGTTTGTGAATGCTACGGTATGGCATTTTTAAACGCCATGTTGTAGCGTTCACAAACGCTATTTCGTAGCGTTTAAAAAATTGAAAATAGAACCAAAGGAAAAAAAATTGAACCGGTTAAATTTTTAAAAAAAAAATTAACCGCCATTTCGTAGTGTTTAAATTGAACCGGTTCATATTTTCTTAACCGGTTCATTTTAAACGCTACCATGTAGCTTGTACAAATTATTTTTTTTTTAACGCTACCATGTAGCGTGTAAGTGCGATGCGAAAACAAAAAAAAACTGGTGCAAATAAGACCCCCGTTTATAAATAATAAATATATAATTTATAGTAGAATGAGGGTCCAATTAATGTCCAATAAATATAATATGATAAATTATCTCTTATATGTCCAATTACCCTATGTTTGGAAACTCATTAATGAAGAGGAAAAACAGTAGGTAAAATAATGAGAGGAAGAGAAAATAAAAGAAATTGTGAGATTTTAATTAAATGTGGCTTGGATAAAAAGGAAAGGAAATTAAAATTTAATGAGAATAGTGTTGGAAATAGGAAGGATTTTGAAGGAAACAAGGAAGAAAAAAAATAGATAAATTTTAACCTTTCCTTTTTTTAAAAATTATATCCAAATTCTCCCAACTTTGAAAGGACTCACTCCCCTTCAAATTTCCAATTTATTTTCTCTCAATTTCTCATCCTTTCTCTTCATTTCTCCTAATATAATCTAAACAAAAACAAATTTTAAATTTCAAATCCTACTTTTTCAAGAAAAACACTTTATAAACAAAAAATCATTTAGAAACACACCCTCCTAACAAACCCTTTGTAAACGGGATGTACTTTTACTCTCTGATTTCTCGGGAAAGATGTGTGAGCTTTCTTCCAATTCCTACAAGGAAGACTCCTCACTGGAGTCCTAGGATGAAGCATGGTGGTGGCGTATTCAACTTCTGGAGTCAAACCTCAAAATAATTTCCTACGATTGTTCATTGCTTTGGTGACAAGTATACTCTTCCAACTCTATTTGTTATCCCTTATCACCTTACTTGGTTCTCTATTTATGCCTATAAATAATATTGGGAAAAATTGATCAATTGCATCCATAAATTACTTCCCAATATTACTTGTTATGCTCTAAAGTGTGTGTTTCTGCAAAATCTACTTTTTTACAACTATGTGTTTATCTAGTGGCCTATTGTGATTACTTGCTTGCTTTTGTATTCGATTCTACCTGCATTCTCTATGGATAAATGTAAACAATCTTTCTCCTTTGTCCTCTATACTGAAACACCAGTAATGAATGCTTCACAAGCAAATACATCAATCACCCCCACTGTTGTTATCAACAAAAATAGAAGTTCACCATCTCTGGATGATGATACTTCTAACAACAAATCTAAGGGCTCCAACCCCTCCATTGAGACTATTGCCATTAAAAATGATAAAGGGGAAGGGTACTACTAAACCAAATCATGCATCCTATTTCTCTACACTGGCTAAAATTAGGGAAAATGCAATGAAACAAAAAGAATCAGCTTTAATGAGCTATATCATTGGTAACCCTATCGAGTTTCCCAAAATATTTACCAAATTAAAATCTGAATGGAGGTTTCTCAACGGGGAAATTGGGTTCTATGATCGACAATTTGGATGGTTTGATATTAACTTTGTCAATCCAAATGACCTCAAAAAAATTTGGGAGGGACGCCCATACCATATATTTTGCCAACTCTTGCTTTTAAAACCATGGTTCAATGGTTTTGATCCACAAACTGAATCCATATCCCAATTAGATATCTATATCAGAATTCATTTGCTTCTTGTTGAGTTGTGTGAGGCTGAGGCCATTTCTGCCATTCTTGAAGAAAATAATATAGGATCCTTAATCAAACTTGACCCCCTTGCTACCAAATATAAATGTGACTTCTCTAAAACCATAGAGAGCTATGTCCTTATACCTGATGTTTATTGGGTTAATGAGACGTTTAATATTTGGTTTGTAGATTGGCATGAGGAATGTGGTAAACACTATCAATGAACCAATATCTAAAACCATAGAGAGCTATGTCCTCTCAAAGGCATCTTTATAGCTACAAATGTCCTAAACACATCTACTACTGTGATAAACACTATTAATGAACCAATATCCAACTCACAAATACCCTACAGTCCCCACCACTGCCCCAGGTAGTGAAACAACTGCCCATATCACCCTTTCACCCACCCCAAATGATGTTATTGTTGTTGAAGCTGTGAATGATCCTTCTCCACCTGTTGTGTTTTCCTTGGAGCTTGAAATACACACTGCTACAGATAAAATTTCTAGTACTGACTTCAATATGGAGGATGATGACCTCCTTGATGATGAAGAACCATTCACCCTTACCAATGTCAATAAGGGGAAACCCTTTAGTGAGGCTGAAATTAATGATCTCTTGAATTCTGATGTTGATGAGGATCTTAAAGAAAATGACAACTCTGATGACTTTTATCATTCTATAAACTCTATGAACACCAAAAATTCTAGCTCATCCATGGCCAACAAACTTGGCATCCTGACGGTCCACACTTCAGGTATGTCCACTTCTGGCTCTAGATGGAGAAATAATCACGAGGGAGAAGATGTCACAGCTTCTTCAACACTGATGGGGGACAAAAAATCCAAGCATTAATGTAATAGTTTCTTTATGATTAAGACAATCAATCATCTATTTTTGGACACCAACATATGTCACATGTTATGCATCAGGTATGAAGTCCCAAACCAAACCAATTATAAAACTAGGTTACTTCACCTTTGGATGATTTGCTATCTTTATCCTTTGTTTTATTTTTTTAAGTTTATACTCCTATTTCTGGTATGTAAGGCACCACAATGCCTCCAAATTATCAAATGTATCACTCCTTGGTGATCAATGAAATTGATCCTTTTGTACCTTTATTTCAGTTATTCTGTTACTCTCATTTCCTTTTTTATCTCATGATCTTTATTAAAAGTTCATAATACAAATCTGGTCTCTAGTAACCTTCATAAGATTACTTGAATGATGTTCAATATACATTATTTACTAAACCTCTCACATTATTTAACCATTTATCAATTTGAGTTATTATCCGTTATTTGGATTTTAAGACTATATGTTTCTCTAGTCAAACAATCCTCCTTATCCCTTTATCTTTACAGCTAAATTCTTAGATTATAATCATCTCCTCTGGATTTTTCTTGTTCTTGTATGTGTTCACAACTATAAAGGGCTTAATACTACCATTATTGATTACTTCTTAATTGTCAACAATAAAGAATTACCTAATGTCATTGATGATTTGTTTATTGCAGTTCACTACTACCTCCTTAGATCAACATATCATTTATATTTGATCTCTTGTACTTCCTGGAACATAAATCATATTTATCTGGAATTGTATTATCATATTAATCCTTATCATCCTGTTTGGAAGTTGAGCTATCTCTCCTATGTTTGTTGGAATTACTCTTTGGATTATCTTCTGTTAATCTGGTATGGTTAATCATTACTTTGAACCCTTATCCTATTTGTATAACAACTTTATTAACTATGTTATTCATAACTGCACAAGCTTTTTATCTGGATATCATGTTGTTTGCTTTATTTACCTAAGTTATTTTTTCAACGACTACTCCAGTTCCCTTACTCTTGCTTTGCAGCTTCCGAAATTTCAACAGACAACCTGCTTTCAATGAATTGATCATCCAATTATCTGTTATACATTTAGATATACATTATACAATGTTCGTTTACATGTGACTATAGATACTTTATATCCAATTTTCAGAAATTTGTACTATATTGGTATAAACTTATTTAATTATTATCTCCTTTACTCTCTAATCTATGATGGCAACACCCTTATCTGGTGGACATGGCCTTTTTTATTTGTTATTGGAATCCCCTTCTGGGAAATTCTGCACCAATAACAGACTTGTTTTGATGAACTTACTTGGCATTTGAACTGGTTTGCTTGGCCCAGTAATGATCATCTTACCCTGCTAGTAAGAAGGTCCAATATTACTAAACCTAGTAGGGATTACCAATTTCAATTCACAATATACACACCCATTAATAATGTATCCAACATGTCTCTAGATACCATAACAAAGATGATCTCTATATACTACATGTCGATCTCTAGATACCATAGTAATGTATGCAACATGTTTCAATTCATCAGATGGTTATCTCTATATACTACATGCTCAAAATATTATACAATTATATCCTTAATCTTTAGATACCATAACAAAGATGATCTCTATATATCTCAACATGTCTCTATACTTATAGCATGAACAAAGCTACTTGCGAGAACAAACTATAGGTTTTTATGAAGATAAGCCTATGGAACTGTCGAGGTATCAATCGAAAAAACCTCTGGACAGATATTGAATCATTCTGTAAAATTGAAAATATACAAATCATGGCTCTTTTTGAAACCAATACAGATAAAGACCCAAAAAAATCTTATACAAAAAAGCCGGATTTGATATCCTTCATTTCTCACCAGCCAATGGTTTCTCCGGGGGTATCTATGTCTTATGGAAATCTTATCAGATTCAAAATGAAATTTGTGAATTATCTCACATTGATAAAAGATTCATAGCAATAATATATAAAATCATTGACAAAAATTATTGTATTATGATCATTTTCACATACGCACCCGCACAGGAAAGGGATAAAAATGAATTCTTGAACCACAATACAAAATTTATTTTACAAACCCATCTATTGTGTCTTATAATAGGTGATCTTAATGAAATTGATTCAAGTTCGGAGAAAAAGGTGGTTATTTTCCAACAACATCTAGATTTCTACAACTACAATTGCTCAAAAATTATTGCGATCTTTTAGACATACCTACACAAGGAGAGACTTGTACATGGAGGAAAAACTAAACCGAAATAGATAATATCTATGAGAAATTGGATCGGGTCCTTTTACACGACCAAATTCTTCAATGGTTTCCAGGTATTTTCACCAAAAACTACCCCTTTATGTCATTGGTTGTTAAGCATGCTATGATTGCACTTGCCTTATGTTTGGATTTTCATGGTCGTTGCTCACTTGTCTCTTGAGTAAAAACAACCTTAGCATATTTTGAGAATTCGTTGGTTATGTCATTGCTTGAGGACAAGCAAGGGTTAAGCTTGGGGGATTATGATAGCATTCATTTCATACATATTTAGGACATCCATTTAGGCCTTAGTTTTGCTTATTTCATGCTTGTTATTATGCATTTATTAGTCAGTTCCATCATTTCCCTTAATATAGATGTCTTCACTAGTTTCTTGTGTGTTTTAGGTAGAATGGTGGGCATTTGAGTCATCTCTCATGAGCTATGGTAGAGTGGACGTGTTAAGTGGAGTTATTCAGGCCGGAACGAGACAAAGTTGAGCCAGGAACAGAACCCATATGGACAGAGGAACTGAAAAGCGAGTCAGATGCAAAGAACAAAAGCAATACACGGAGTGCCACTGGTCCCCGCGTTTAAATGTACGGACCGTGCATTTTGGTTCTGTAAAGAAGGAGATCGTGCAAATTGAATTGCACGGGGTACCACTAGACCGTGCACTCAACTGCACGGTCTGTGTGCTTACTCTCTATAAAAGAGCAGTCAGTGCAATCTCAATTGCACGGATTGTGCCTTGGTTCGTGCACTTTGTATTTTTCCGAACTTTTGGGCTTCGGGCCATGACTATCTTTAGATGGTTTAAATACGTTTCTAGGGTATATTTTCCAGACTCTCTTGGATCTTTTGCGACTTTACTAACTCTCTAGACCTAGTTGTTTTGCCTTTTTTGATGATTTCGATTTTGGAGATTGTTTTACTGGATTGAAGACTAAGTTTCTTTTTCTCTTCAATCTTGTTTACAATTTCCATCATTAATATGATTTCTTTGATTGTTCTTGCAATTATGTCTAGCTAATTCCATATTTCTAAGGTTGGGGTAATGCTAACAATGTGTAGGTAGACTTGGATATGATATTTGCTTGTATTGAACCTTGAAACTTTATTTGATTCAATTCTAAAGTTCTTAATGTAATTGATGAAAGTTAATTAAATATCTATTAGGTTTGAGACCGACATGAGATAACCTAAATAGATAACTCAGATAGGGTATGAAACTGGCATGATATTATTCCGATCAGACTGCTATGAATTGAACTTGAGCGTTATTTATGCGACAACAACTTAATTACTCTTGTGGAATACTAAGCTATTATAGAAACCCTAGGTTTATCAGGACTTAGAGGAACGCGACAACAAATGTTAACTTAGTTTATCCCTAGATTCTAAGTGCCTAAGGAGTTTAGATTTGATTAGATCTACACGACATCGATTGTTAGTTGGAGTTTAGGCACGTCTACTATCATCTGAAAGGAATTAGTAGATACTTTAGATAGCTTACCTTCAGACAAGTTCATACAATTTTTGGACAAATATCTAGCAAGTTTACCAAGACATTGTTGTGGAGATCCTTGGTCCTAAAATCTTCTCTCCATTGATTTGCAATCATATTTTGCATACTTTGTTTCTTCCTTAGTATTAGTTAAACACAAAAATCTCTCTTTTACGGCTTAGCTCACCAGTAATAGTTACAATTGATACTACATAGTCCTTATGGGAACGATACTTGAAAAGTTATAACTGATCTCGTACGCTTGTGGGTAGGTTTTTGTCTTATCATGTTGTGATGCTGGTAGCAGTTTTTTGCCTCATGACCCATACGATTGCAGATCTGACACTTGGGGTGAGAAGAATCAAATGACACAAACGACGAGGCGGACTTGGGACGTAGGTTTCGGCCAGATGACCATGATGCAGTGTTAGCCTCCTTGGCGCCAGCGGATCCAAGTTCCTTGCTTTCTTCCTCGAGACGTTGCTCCTCTTGAAGAAGAAGATTGAGAAGATCATCGGAAGAGATGTCGTCTTTTTGCATAGAGAGGGCTGCCTGGAAAGAGCCATAGGCAGACCCAAGACCATAGATAATGTATGCGACAAGGTCTGCATCGAGGATAACAACAAGACACTCTAGAAGACTATCAACGAGGGAACGTTTCTTCTCGAAATATTTAAGAATAGAAAGAGAATCCTTGGATAGAGTCTGTAGTTGTTGATGAAGATGCATCTAGAGAGACTTTGTTTGAGCGTGAAATATGCGCTCAAGGATTGACCATGCATCATGAGAGGTGTTGGGGTGAGCCATCAACCCGAGAAGAAGGGTGGTGAGAGTTGAACACATCCAGAGTAGGACAAGACGGTCCTTGTGAACCCACATGACATAGGCCGGGCTGGGAGTTGTGATGGCCAACGCTGCATCGGTGGCCGCAACTGGCACGATCGGAGATGGAACCAAAGCGGGGTTGAGAAAGGCGATGAGATTGTACGCCTCAGAGCCAAACGAATGATTCCACGCCAGAGGGAGTAGTTTGTGCGATCAAGGCGGCGGGCGATGTTCGGGAAGTGGAACATCGAACTCGATCCTGATCCGGAGGCATTGATAAGACTTGAGGAGAATTTTTGTTAGAGATGAAGTGATCAGAGGCAGACATTGGATCGTTTTTAGGTTGATACCATGTAAAACTTATGATATGATAGGAAAAGATGATATGCTCTTTCTCATTGATTGGTATTTGTAGAGATTTACAAGATAGAGATAAGAGATAAAATATCTAAAATCCGAAATTAGATTTGATTTACATCTCAAATACTAACCATAAAATATGTACACAAACATAAACAAGATAAATAAGATATATACTAAACTTATCTATCAAGAAACCTAAAGTTACTATCAATAACTTAACATATCTAGATAATTTGATGTTACTTCCTTGTTTCGTGTTAAAGTGATGAATCTCATATAATAAAGATGATAGTCGCGAGGATTTGGACCGAGATAAGTAGAATCACTGTTCATGTAGCCATATATCCAGTTGGACTTGGCTCCAGGGACGGACTTACCTTAGGCCCGGCGGGGGCTGTTGCCTCCACTGATTTTTTTTATAAATATTAAAATTCTAATAAATTAAAATTTGAAAAAATGGAATATGAAGGTAAATTTGTTATTAGGCTTATTATTTCACTCAAAAGGTCTAATAAAAAAGCATAAAATAATTACTTGAATCATGGATTATAACTTATAATGATTAGAAATAAAACAAATTTGTTTGAAATAAAACATGCCTTTAATATTTTTTTCTAACTAGTTTCAAAGGCTTTGTTTAATTTACAATGCACTCCAAATAATTTACTAAAAAGTGTTATACCATTATAATTTAGTTCGTGTTCATTTTAGTTGCCTATGTTTTATACTTATTAGGACGCTCTGATCAAGTTTTTAGTGTAAGAAACTAAAATATATATTAAAAAAGATGTATTGTCATCTCTTGAGATTTAAAATATTATTGTGAGATTTCAGAATATGACACGCCAAAAAATGTTACTATAATAACAAAATTATTACGATATTTAATATTTTATATATATTGTAATACTAATTTATTTTCACCCCCACTGAACCAAAATCCTGCGTCCGTCCCTGCTTGGCTGTCAAGGAGACTGAGTTACTGTCAACTTGAATTTGCAGTACAATGGCGTTCGGTTCCTTGGAATACATGGACATCCTGTAATTACCCTCATTTCTACATACGGGTATAAGTGTAATAATATATTTTTTTCTAATAAAGACTATGACAATTATTATTTTATTTCTAAAAGTGGAAATAAATTAATAAATTCATACCCTAAGTATGTTATATCTGTAAGTCATGGTTCATTTAAATTTATTATACCATTAAGTTAATTTTAATTTAAATAAAATTATCAATTTTAAAGTGTTTAAATTGGGATTAACACAATCTTAATTATGATTTAAATATGATTAAACTTGTGAGAAAATGTGACTTAAGCTTAAAACTAACCTAATTAATTTTCTTTCATCTTAAATTTGTGTTAAAATGTATAATAAAACTTAGGTTAATATTATGAATAAGTTTGGAAATTTTTGTAATTTTTGAAATTCATAATATGGGTATATTTGCCACAACTTTGAAAAGTTGGGCACAAATTGTAAATAGGCATAAATCAGGGGGGCAATCGCAAAAAACTCCCGTGTTCTTCAACCTTTCTTCACGCGATTCTGGAGCTGCTTTCCATGGCCGATTTCGCACCCGATTCTGGCTCGTTTCGTCAAATTAAAGTGTGGGCATTGAAGATTATGATGTCACGCATTAAAATCCCCAACCAATTGGCAGGATTAAGGGCGTAAACGCCGGGATTTTGTCCGGGAATAATTGTCGTCGTTTACAACTTTAAATCGATCGAAATTAATTCTCACAAATTCGATCAAATCCGTATTAGTTGGGACGAGGAAATGACGTGATTGTGTCTAGGACATTACTAGAAACGTTCTCCTTGGACTCAAATCGAGTCGAATTCATCATCCAAATCGTCCAAAAATCTTGAATGAACACATTCATTTCTCTATTTTTTCGCCGACTTTGGAGCACTTTTCCGACTCCATCATTCATCCCCAGCCGCCGCTACTCGTCATCGGAGAATCCTTGCTACACCACGAACACAAATCAGCCGGACTTGCTCAATTTGGTCTCCGTTTGAGCCACCAACGAGCCACTCAAAGTGAGCTCATTCGAAGCTCTGTTCTGGACCAGCTTCGCCGGACTCAAAGTGAGCTCATTCGAAGCTCTGTTCTGGACCACCAACGAGCCGGACTTGCTCAGTAGGCGTGCGGCTGTTCGCACCAGATTCGCCGCGTCACTAGCCTCGCCGTTTTCGTGCAATGTCGTCGCCGAGACCGGTGGTCGCTGCCGCCTTGGTTGTCATTTCTGTCTTCGTTTTCGCCGCCGGGTTCGTAGTCGGGATCATGGCGAGCTGTTGTGCCATTAAATACATATATATTGGGCCATTTGGGCATAAAGTCCCATTAATGTATGCGGTTCATTTTCGACCCGAAATCCACCGAGTGTATAATTCCGACTCACTCCTACTCGTATTTATCCTCATAAAAATTCAATTAATGATTTTATGATTAAATTCATAAAAAATTATTGAATTATTAATTGAGTTCGTCAAAATAAATTAATTGACATTAATTATTCTGTCGGTTTGATTGTTATTCGTCGGATCGCGTACGGATCGGAAACCTTACTAGAGTTATCGTGGAGCAAAGGTCATGCTCCGAGAAAGCAAGTCAAAGGTAATCATACCGTCTAGATTCATCGCTGAATCTAATTAATGAAACATTCCCGACTTATGTCGGTAGTGTCACACGTCAGTGATCTCATATTTTAATGTCTAAAGTCATCATAGGCTTTAATCAGAACAATTATGCTTAAATAAATATTAAATAATAAAACAGTAGCAAACGATTTTTTTCAAAAGAAACACTTAACCTTATTAAAATCTTTCCTCGTAAATTGAGGAGATAAGTTTTACAATTCGAAATTACAATACAACAGAAGACTTTTTAAGTTGTTACTTCAAGGTTGTCTGAGACCAACCACTAATGTGTCGTATAGGACGGATGACACCAGCCAACCATGCAAGGAAAAAGAAGGTTGGTTAGTCTAATGAAAGACTACGCAAGGACACAACGAAATGGTTCTTGTAGTCGTACAAAGTCACTACCCTTCGATGTAGCAACCGTCATTAGCAAAAGTTGTGGAGGCACGACTGGTGCAAAGTCCTCGATTACCTGCACAAAGGGGAAAACAATGGGGGTAAATCAAGCAAGACTTTGACAGTGGAAAAACACCCAATTAGGGAAGGAAGTAAACACAAGGAACATCCCTTAGAAATTGGTTGAACATTGTCGTAGTGGAGGGAGGATGTCGGATCAGGCGTGTAGCTGGTGGTGGTCGACGTGCCGACCAAGACCACATTGTCTCTGTCATTTGGAAGTACGACGGTCTCGTCGGTCTGAGGCACTACGCATGTCTTAGACACATCTGTAACACCCCCAAAACTTAACCCTTTTGGAAAGGTATTACCGCCAGTGACCCCAGTGTTCCTTACCGAGATCACCCAAGGCTTTACCATTTAAACACAATTTATGAAATACAAATGATACATAATGATCAAAGCATTCAATTCCAAAACATAACATTGTCAAGGAAACAAGAGTTACGGGATTACAACCCAATCCCGAATAGGCTAACACAGAGTTTAAACCAAAAACAGCGGAAGTCTTAGAAAGTACATTACAACCAAAGTCATTGTCCAAAAGATCTCAACCTGATTAAAGAAATAATTAAAACGTTCAAATCCACCGTCGACTCCATAGTCCTTCTATTCTTCTGAGCTACTTTCGATCTGATGTGCCGAATCGAACGGATGACACCAGCCCACATGCAGAGAACAAAGTTCGTGGATTAGTCTACTTGAATAGACTAGCAAGGGTACAAAGCAGAATGGTTCGAAGCAGTCGTATTAGGTTAGACTCATCGCTTCTCGAATAATAATCGATGACGATAGTCAACCATCATACTCCTACTGGAATAGACAAGAGGTATGCACAAGAGAAGATTCTAGAAGACTGAACCTTCACAGAAATCGACTCGAAAAGAAGACTCCAACGAAAATGAGTCTTTAAGGAAGTATGACAAATCTGGAATGTTTATAGCATCAAACAACAATGATGTAAAAGTTGACTGAGATGCTTCGGTTCACGACCAACCTCATCGCATACAGCGAATCCAGATTGGAAAGAGAACGTACTATGATCAAAGTCGAGACGAGTTTTTCCTAGCTGCACTATAACTTAGCTGCACTACTCGCCGAAGGTTTATTAATTATGTGCGTCAGAGTAGCACTTATCTGATTTATATTACAAACCACACATCACGTTATTAGACTTTTACATGTGTACCCCACCAATGGGACGACACATCTTAGTATACGTTTCGTCGAGAGTGATGTACACCGGAAGGTTTGTGACACCAGCTAAGTGTCCTGTCTCTACACACTTGTGAAAGAGACCGATCATGATCTTAGAATAGTACCAGATGGAGACGAGCCACCCCGATACCAGATTATAAAGAAACGACTGGACAGAGTCCGAGTAACGTTCCTATCTAACAGTGCTAACTAAACAGTTACATCACAATAACAGTTACAGGATAAATCCACATAAAGGCCCGAAAGGCGATCACAGATAATAGCGTTGTTCTAACAGATATACAACCTATTATATGATTTTCAAAACAGTTTATCAAAACCGTTCCAGACAAACAGAGTATTCATTCCAAATTAATTACTCAGATAAACTACTGATAATTAATGTAAATATGGAACGAATGAGCAATAGCGAACCGCCACTTGCCTTAATCCGCAGAATAGAAACAAGCCTTACGACAATAACGGGATTCCGGGCTCGACACGGGTATAGCTCCGCTAGCACAAACACCTTCGAGTCGACCCATAAAAGGAACCCTAAGTTAGATCCGACATAACCATAATACGAATCTAAAAACGACGAAAGAGAATGAAAGGAAAGACGCCACGACCACAACCAACCAAGCCAAAGCCACGAAGGCATTCTGGGTACTGGCGGCGGTCGCTGTTCTTGGCGGCGGTCGCCGTTCTTGGCGGCGGTCGCCGTGAAGAACACGGCGGTCGCCGTGAAGAACTCAGACGACAGAAGCGGCGAGACAACTCACCCAAATGATGCGCGTTTCGACCCCTTTATGCCTTGCCTGGGTTCTGACCTCCAAAGGCAACCAAAAGGCTTCTGAAGGGCTTCTGGAAACACCACCAAACGACACCGACGAGAGCTTCCGAACTCCGGCGAAACACAACTCCGACGACACGAAAATTTGGCAGAGGTTCGGTGTTTGGGATGGCTCAAATCCCTTCCCCAACACCTCCTTTTATAGCCAAAGCATCTAGAGCACGAAGATGGGCCTACGAACTAGCTCGGCGCTTGCCAGAATCACGCCGGCGACCATCGGTTAAAGACCTCTGGGTAATCACGGCGGGCGCCGCGACTTTGCCTACGACGGGCATACGGCGGGCGCCGTAATTACGGCGGTCACCGTTCCTAGCTCTGGCGAGCCCAGCGTAGGAGACGACGGCCTGACACATCGGGCCCAGCGACGGCGGGCGCCGTGACTGTACGGCGGTTGCCGTTTTGCCTTATCCCGCCCATTCAGCTTTTGGATGAGCAAGACATTAACCCGAGATAAAAATTATCGTATGCGAATGCGTAAAAACATTCAAAGCACGTTGTCTGTATTTTATTTCACTGAAAAAAATATTACAGATACAGAGCACATTACAGAATGTCTCAAGCTACCTGAATTAAATCCGACGTACTAAACGGGTACTCGGGAAAATTCCAAAATTCCCAAAATAACCTTACAAAAATACGGGGTATCACATCTCCTTCCCCTTAAAAGAAGTTTCGACCCCGAAACTTATGTCGAAAATAACTCGGGAAAACGTCTGAGCATATCTGACTCGGTTTCCCACGTCTCCCAAGTAACGTCTTCGGTCCCTGACTTGGACCACAACACTCGTACCAATGGCACGATCTTGTTGCGCAAACGCTTCTCTCGACGCTCCAAAATGCGCACGGGCAACTCTTCATAAGTATCATTAGCTTGAATCTCGATGTCCTCATAACTAAGCACATGAGACTCATCTGGCATATACTTTCTGAGCAAAGATACGTGGAACACGTTATGCACCGGGTGAGCCGATGGCGGCAATGCCAAGCGGTATGCTAGAGATCCTACTCTATCCAGAATCTCGAATGGTCCCACGTAGCGAGGGTTAAGCTTCCCACTCTTACCAAATCTGAAAACTCCTTTGGATGGCGATACCTTGACAAAAACCTTGTCACCGACCTTGAACTCGACAGTCCTGCGCTTTCGATCTGCGTAGGACTTCTGTCGACTCTGAGCGGTCAACATCCTTTGTCTGATCAAAGCAATGTCTGAGGCCGTCCTTTCGACCAACTCTGGTCCAAGCAGAATTTTGTCGGCATTATCATCCCAACAAATCGGAGATCTGCATCTGCGACCATACAAAGCTTCAAACGGAGTCATCTTGATTGTAGCATGCCAGCTATTGTTGTACGTGAACTCAATCAGACTCAAGTTGTCCTCCCAGCTAGTCGGACGATCGAGTACACAAGCTCTAAGCATATCCTTCAGGGTCTGGATGGTCCTTTCAGACTGGCCATCTGTCTGAGGATGAAACGCGGTGCTGAACCTCAACTCGGTTCCCATAGCCTTATGAAGTTCCTGCCAGAACCTTGACATGAAACGGCCATCTCGGTCCGATACAATGGTCTTAGGAATGCCATGTAAGCGGACAATCTCCTTCTGGTAGACTTCTGCTAACTTCCGGGTTTCCCATGTGGTCTTGATGGCTATGAAATGAGCACTCTTCGTAAGTCTATCCACAATTACCCAGATAGCATCCCTCTGACTTCGAGTCTTTGGTAGCCCAGTGATAAAGTCCATGGCGATGTCCTCCCATTTCCATTCTGGTACTAGGAGAGGTAGCAACTCACCACCTGGCCTGCGGTGTTCGATCTTGACCTTCTGGCAAGTTAAGCACTTTGCCACAAAGTCTGCTACGTCCCACTTCATGTTTGGCCACCAAAACTTCTTCATGAGGTCCTTGTACATCTTGTTGGAGCCAGGATGCACAGAATAAGCGGATGAATGAGCTTCTCTCATCACCAATTGACGAAGACCTTCTGTGTCAGGCACACAGATCCGATCCTGAAACCAAAGTGATCCATCATCCAGAACCACAAAACTGGGAGCTTTCCCATCCATCACTTCACTACTTAACTTCACCAAGATGATGTCATCGACTTGCTTTTCTTTGATCTGATCCAGCAGTGTAGCCTGAATTTCCATCATACTCAGGTACCCTCTACGCTGGTCATACAAGACTTTAATGTCGCATGACTCTTGGTTTAGCTTGGTCTGAGCAGTAAGTAGAGCAACTACAGTCTCGTGCGTTGTCTTCCGGCTTAGTGCATCAGCTACTACATTAGCCTTTCCCGGATGATACAGCAACTCCATGTCGTAGTCTTTGAGCAACTCTAGCCAGCGGCGTTATCTCATATTTAACTCCTTTTGAATAAATATATACTTGAGACTTTTGTGGTCAGTGAAGACTTGGCATCTTATACCGTAGAGGTAATGCCTCCAAATCTTTAGCGCAAAGACAACCGCTGCTAACTCAAGATCATGGGTCGGATAGTTTTCTTCGTACGTCTTGAGTTGCCTGGATGCATAAGCAATGACTTTTCCCCTCTGCATCAAAACACAACCAAGACCACACTTTGAAGCATCACTATAGACCACATAATCGTCATTCCCTTCTGGGAGTGCTAACACGGGTGCCGAGGTCAGCCGTCGCTTCAACTCCTGGAAACTGGCCTCGCACTTGTCATTCCAGACAAACTTCTTGTGAACCTTGCGGAGTAGATTGGTCATAGGTAGAGCGATTTTTGAAAATCCTTCTACGAACCTTCTGTAATACCCGACAAGTCCAAGAAAACTGCGCACCTCCTTCACGTTCTGGGGCTGTGTCCAATTAGCCACCACTTCAATCTTTTGGGGATCAACCATAACCCCATTTTTATTGATTACGTGGCCTAAGAAAGCCACTTCCTCCATCCAGAATTCACATTTAGACAATTTAGCAAAAAGCTGATGGTGTCTAAGGATTGACAATGCATTCCGCAGATGTTCCTCGTGGACTTCTTCATTCGGAGAATAGATCAGAATGTCGTCGATGAAGACCACCACGAACTTATCCAAGTACTGGTGAAAACATCGGTTCATCAAATCCATAAAGACAGTTGGAGCATTTGTAAGCCCAAAAGACATCACTACGAACTCGTAATGACCATATCTGGTCCTGAACGCAGTTCTAGGAATGTCCTGCTCACGAATTCTGAGCTGGTGATATCCAGATCTCAAGTCGATCTTGGAGAAAACCTTTGATCCCTGCAACTGGTCCAACAAGTCATCAATCCTTGGCAAAGGATACTTGTTCTTGATCGTCACCTTGTTCAACTCTCGGTAGTCGATACAAAGTCGGAACGATCCGTCCTTCTTTTTGACGAACAATACCGGAGCACCCCACGACGATGCACTCGGCCTGACATAACCTTTGTCAAGAAGATCTTCAAGTTGATTCTTCAACTCTTGCATCTCAGCTGGAGCCATCCGATACGGTGATTTGGAAATCGGCGTCGTACCAGGCTCAAGATCAATTGAAAACTCTACGTCACGGTTCGGGGGTAATCCAAGAATTTCTTCCGGAAAGACATCCGAAAACTCCCTAACTATAGGAATATCAAGAACCTCAGGTCCATCCTTCGCAGGTGAATCCAAGTAGCAAAGGTACCCGACACATCCTTGTCATAGTAGCTTAAACGCATCCATCGAATTGATCAGCTTGCCGTTATCAGCGTCATTTCGACCTTTGAACTTGCACACGAACTGGCCCCCAGATGACACCGTCACCGTTCTTGAACTGAAGTCGATCACCGCCTTGTGACGCGTCAGCCAATCCATACCGAGAATAATGTCGTATAGAGCCATGGCTATGCAGATTAAATCTGCCTCGAATTCCTTACCCTGAATGGTAATCGGAAAGTCGGACAGATGCTTGGTTCCCACCAAACGTTCTCCATTAGGAAGATTAACGACGAAAGGGTCGCACGAATAATTGCACACTAAATCTAACTTGCTAACACAACTATCCGAAATAAAGGAATGCGTAGCACCAAAATCAAACAGAATGCACACTGAAGTAGAGTGAAGGTATAGAGTACCTTGAGCAATCGGAGTGTTGGGTCCATCTGCTTCACGCATTTCGTACAAGCGTTGGCCCTGACTTCCAGAAACAGCTGGGGCCTTTCCCCTATTCTGAGCAGTCGTCTGCACTGACGGGCTAGGAGTCTCGGCAGGCTTAAACCTAGGTCGGTTGCTCTGATGAACTAACCCTTGCTGTGACTCTACTCCCTTCTGTTTCCCCTGCTTGCAGAACTTTTACAGATGACCATCACGTCCACACCCAAAGCACGACCTCTTCTCCTTCTGACACTCATTGCTCTTGTGCCCAGCCGTACCACAGTTATAACACTGAACTGAACTCCTGGTCTGCCCTGACTGCTGAGTCGATCCTCCTTGCGTCATCTCCGTCTTAGCTCGGCCGGACTTGGCAAAGTTAGACGGTGGCGCAGGGCGCTTAAAACCACCTCCCTGGTTCTGGTTCTGCATCGACTTCTGTCGGTTGCGCCTTTTGGTCGACTCCTCTAGAGTTATCTCCAGCTTATAGGCACAATCCACATACTGCTCCAAGGTAGAGCATGTGTGGTGCACCATTAACGGCTTGATATCCGGGCTCATCCACTCGTGGAAGTACCAGATCTTTTGGGCCTCACTGGTGATCTCGACAGGGGCGTATTGTAAAAGATGATTGAACTTAGACGCCAACTCGGTCACTTTCAGACCATCCGTCTTTGGGTACAAGAACTCTTTATGCTTCTTCTCTCTCATAGCACGAGAGAAAAAGCGATCAACCATCTTGGTCTTGAACATCGACCAAGTCAACACTGGGCTCTCAGCCAAACCTGTGCTCTCCCACCACTCGCTAGCCTCCTCCTTCAGCTGAAGAGAAGCGATATGGACCTTCTCGGCCTCAGTACACTCCACGTTCCGAAACAGCCTCTCTATATGGGAGAACCAATGAGTCATTGTTACTGGCTCCCCTTTCCCATTATAGCAATCGGGCCTCATGGAAGTGATGGTCTTAAGAGCGCGACCATAGCTGTCTCTAGCCCTGACGGCATTCTCCTGAACCACAGGGTTTATGGGCTCCACAACATTAGGAACCGCTGGGTGAGTAGGCACTTCTTGCGCTTGAGGCACACTGGGTCTCAATACGTCTGCAATTGCCTGCATCACAATCCCGCGAATCGCCTCAACAGCTGCGGCATCAAACAGTGCCAGCGCTTGGGTCTAATCTTGACCTTCACGCCTATGCTGGACGCGAGACTCTGACTCGTGCTCATCCTGAACACCTCTTCCTGCTGGCCTGAGATCTTGGCTAGTCCCAACACCGGCTCGAATCGAGTTCCTCGTGCTTCTTGGGTTCACCATCTGTTTACCAATCCAATTCCAAGCATTCAATACATTAATATTATGCAATATACTTATGCAATATACCAACGTAAAGAAATTACTCAAAATAGATCAACTTGGCATTTTATAGATGAACCTTCGAACTGTTACACAAGCTATACATAAGTCTATCATCCGAACGCTAGGACAACATTGCTCGAAGATATAAGTGTTTCTCAGAGTACTTGCCGCAATACTGAAATATTACACATAGTACAAACTTAGAATGCTAAGAAACGAAACTACTGTGATAGGCAACGCCAATTCTCATCAAGGCGTTCTAAAATGTCTCCTATAAGACTGGCTACTCGTGCAAGGTCTCTTCGGACTAGGCTCACCATTGAGCTCTGGCGATGGGTTTCGCACCCGGCTTGACCCTGAAGCACATGGTCCTATCACAGTCATGGTAAGGTATGGGTCGTCCATGACTGGTCCTCCTATCCCAGCCCTCCTCTGAGTACTGGCGATCAGCTCATCCCTCCGACGCTGCTGTTCTGCAGAGATTACCTCGCTCTGGCGGAGGATCTCCTACAGCTTGGATTCTGACCTCCTTCTTCTTGGAGTAGGGATAGGCTGAGATTCCCTGTCACTTCTCCTAATACCGTACTCGGTATACAGTGCCTCCCAATCAGCTTCTGACATGGGTGCGTACTCTAGCACTGGTGGCAACTCTTGCATAGGTGGTAACTCTATACTGGGGTGAATAAATTGCATCCCCGTTTCCTGACTATCCACCAGCAAGTGCCTCAAGTCATCGGACTCCTGGTTTTGTCCGCTGAGGTCCATCTCGGTATCCTCCTCGGGATCATCCTCGATGGGATCCTCTTCCTCTTCGGGGTCATCCTCTATGGGGTCCTCTTCTTCATCTTCCTCCTCGCCCCCTTCAATAATCACATCCATCAGGTAATCGTCATTGTAGTACCCTCTCGCGTACATAGACGATTCATCATCTTGCATTGCTTCCTCCCTTGGTGGCTCCACTGGCGCTGTCACAGGAACTACAACATTCCTTGACACCAGAACTACCGACTCAGGAAGCACATGCTTGATCTCCTCAGATGGGCTGCTCGGGCCTCCAATCTCGAAGCACCCCTGGGTTATAGGGAAGTCTAGCCTCTCGGTAGACGGTGAATCCATCTCGGCATCTTCCGACCCCTTCTTCTGAGAGAGACATGAACCCATCTCCTATAGGATAACGATGAAGGAATTAGTTTTTCTAGACATAGAAGCAAGCTTACTATATCAGACTATCCAGAAGACATGACTATGAACGGTGTTTTTAAAATTCTTTTTACTTTGAAAACTCAGAGCCCTTTTTAAAGCATTTTTGAAAATGGATAAACGGTTTATAAAAATCTCAAACCCATTTTAAAACCTTTGGCTCTGATACCACAACTGTAACACCCCCAAAACTTAACCCTTTTGGAAAGGTATTACCGCCAGTGACCCCAGTGTTCCTTACCGAGATCACCCAAGGCTTTACCATTTAAACACAATTTATGAAATACAAATGATACATAATGATCAAAGCATTCAATTCCAAAACATAACATTGTCAAGGAAACAAGAGTTACGGGATTACAACCCAATCCCGAATAGGCTAACACAGAGTTTAAACCAAAAATAGCGGAAGTCTTAGAAAGTACATTACAACCAAAGTCATTGTCCAAAAGATCTCAACCTGATTAAAGAAATAATTAAAACGTTCAAATCCACCGTCGACTCCATAGTCCTTCTATTCTTCTGAGCTACTTTCGATCTGATGTGCCGAATCGAATGGATGACACCAGCCCACATGCAGAGAACAAAGTTCGTGGGTTAGTCTACTTGAATAGACTAGCAAGGGTACAAAGCAGAATGGTTCGAAGCAGTCGTATTATGTTAGACTCATCGCTTCTTGAATAATAATCGATGACGATAGTCAACCATCATACTCCTACTGGAATAGACAAGAGGTATGCACAAGAGAAGATTCTGGAAGACTGAACCTTCACAGAAATCGACTCGAAAAGAAGACTCCAACGGAAATGAGTCTTTAAGGAAGTATGACAAATCTGGAATGTTTATAGCATCAAACAACAATGATGTAAAAGTTGACTGAGATGCTTCGGTTCACGACCAACCTCATCGCATACAGCGAATCCAGATTGGAAAGAGAACGTACTATGATCAAAGTCGAGACGAGTTTTTCCTAGCTGCACTATAACTTAGCTGCACTACTCGCCGAAGGTTTATTAATTATGTGCGTCAGAGTAGCACTTATCTGATTTATATTACAAACCACACATCACGTTATTAGACTCTTACATGTGTACCCCACCAATGGGACGACACATCTTAGTATACGTTTCGTCGAGAGTGATGTACACCGGAAGGTTTGTGACACCAGCTAAGTGTTTTGTCTCTACACACTTGTGAAAGAGACCGATCATGATCTTAGAATAGTACCAGATGAAGACGAGCCACCCCGATACCAGATTATAAAGAAACGACTGGACAGAGTCCGAGTAACGTTCCTATCTAACAGTGCTAACTAAACAGTTACAGCACAATAACAGTTACAAGATAAATCCACATAAAGGCCCGAAAGGCGATCACAGATAATAGCGTTGTTCTAACAGATATACAACCTATTATATGATTTTCAAAACAGTTTATCAAAACCGTTCCAGACAAACAGAGTATTCATTCCAAATTAATTACTCAGATAAACTACTGATAATTAATGTAAATATGGAACGAATGAGCAAGAGCGAACCGCCACTTGCCTTAATCCGCAGAATAGAAACAAGCCTTACGACAATGACGGGATTCCGGGCTCGACACGGGTATAGCTCCGCTAGCACAAACACCTTCGAGTCGACCCATAAAAGGAACCCTAAGTTAGATCCGACATAACCACAATACGAATCTAAAAATGACGAAAGAGAATGAAAGGAAAGACGCCACGACCACAACCAACCAAGCCAAAGCCACGAAGGCATTCTGGGCACTGGCGGCAGTCGCTGTTCTTGGCGGCGGTCGCCGTTCTTGGCGGCGGTCGCCGCAGTTCATCACGGCGGTCGCCGTGAAGAACGCGGCGGTCGCCGTGAAGAACTCAGACGACAGAAGCGGCGAGACAACTCACCCAAATGATGCGCGTTTCGACCCCTTTATGCCTTGCCTGGGTTCTGACCTCCAAAGGCAACCAAAAGGCTTCTAAAGGGATTCTGGAAACACCACCAAACAACACCGACGAGAGCTTCCGAACTCCGGTGAAACACAACTCCGACGACACGAAAATTTGGCAGAGGTTCGGTGTTTGGGATGGCTCAAATCCCTTCCCCAACACCTCCTTTTATAGCCAAAGCATCTAGAGCACGAAGATGGGCGTACGAACTAGCTCGGCGCTTGCCAGAATCACGCCGGCGACCATCGGTTAAAGACCTCTGGGTAATCACGGCGGGCGCCCCGACTTTGCCTATGGCGGGCATACGGCGGGCGCCGTAATTACGGTGGTCGCCGTTCCTAGCTCTGGCGAGCCTAGCATAGGAGACGACGGCCTGACACATCGGGCCCAGCGACGGCGGGCGCCGTGACTGTACGGCGGTCGCCGTTTTGCCTTTTCCCGCCCATTCAGCTTTTGGATGAGCAAGACATTAACCCGGGATAAAATTATCGTACGCGAACGCGTAAAAACATTTGAAGCACGTTGTCTGTATTTTATTTCACTGAGAAAAATATTACAGATACAGAGCACATTACAGAATGTCTCAAGCTACCTGAATTAAATCCGACGTACTAAACGGGTACTCGGGAAAATTCCAAAATTCCCAAAATAACCTTACAAAAATACGGGGTATCACAACATCTATGGCGCCAATGGGCACGGGAACGAGCGTTACAATAGGCTCTATGTCTTGACCGGCTCGGAGAGCAGCGATCTCGGTCCGTAACTTGACGATGCTGGCATGGAGCAATGCAGAGTCATCAGATGGTGTATGAGCCAATTCAGGTCTTTGGTTGTTGCCTGCAAAACACTGTGTCATCACATAAGCCAGCTGGTCCCAAGTAGAAATGGGAAGTAAACGACGCTTTGCACACCCTTGTCTGAGCCGAGACCACCATGCACGAGCGTCGTGGGTGAAGTAGGCGGTCGCCACCTCAACCTTCTCATAATCTGTGTAGGCAAAGTGGCGCAAGGCAAAGGCCGTGTTGTAGAGCCAATCGTGGCACGTGACGTAGTCACTAATACTTGTCAAAGGGAACGATGTACAAACTAGGGACACGATAGGGACTCTCGGTCGGAGCTCTCTAGCTACAGTCATAGTGGTGTCCATGGTCATGAACATGGCGTGCAAGGTCTCGATCGTAACCATAATAGTAAAGGTCGGTGTCACATCATCGGTCATGTGTTTCTGTCCGGCTATGGCGCGTTGCACGTAGGCCGCGCTCCGTGTGGTGGATGTGGCACGCCTAGAATAGTCGCCAGCCGCACTCAAGGGTTGGTGTTCCGTCTCGATTGTACCTGTAATAACCCTCAATTTTAGTAAGGGTATTTATGTAATTTCCAAACTCTATTTCTAATAAGGAATTTTTGGTATTTATTCCATAATTCCAAAAATAGAAATGAAAAAGAGTTTCTTAATATAAGTTGTACAACTTTAAAGTTGTGAGTTATTTAAATATATTGTTAATTCTAAATTTAAATAAAACATATAAAATTTAACCTAGAATATTTAGATCAAGTTTAACATTTTTTGTTAAATGATTTAAATATGGTTAAAGCCATAGGAATTGTAACTTAAACTTATTTTAGCCTAAGTTATTTTTCTAAATATTAACTTTGGGCTAAAATAATAGTAGAAACATAGAATTATTAAAATAATTAAGTTTGGAAAAGTTTGAGTAATTTTTGTAATTTTTCAAAAATTATTAAAGGGCATTTTTTCCCCAACTTGAAAAGTTGGTGCAAAAAATGCAAATATGCTGAAAACACTGTTCACCTTCTTCAACAAGTGCCAGCCGAGCTCCTCCCTATACATTGATAAGGGAAAAGATAATTTCTATTAATGTGAAATCACCATATTTATACAAGATAGGGATAACTAAATAGGAGAGACTTATCTAACAAGATCCTAATAAATCTTTCCATTAACAACACTAAACTAATGCTAGATTAAATGGGAATAACTAGTCAACTAGATAACTAACATCAATAACTAGTAAAATCAATAAATAAGAAATTGCTAATTATTATTAACATTCCCCCGCAAGTTGAACGACCGGTAGGATAGATTCAACTTGGACAAGAGCGTATCAAACCGAGGTCGAAGTAGAGGCTTAGTGAGGACGTCAGCTAGCTGGTCATCTGTTGACACATAAGACACCCGGATAGTACCATGTTGAACCTGTTCCCGAACAAAGTGATAGGCCAATGCTATATGCTTCATCCGGGAATGAAATATCGGATTCGAGCTCAAACTTGTTGCACCGAGGTTGTCGCAGTAAATGACTGGTGGTTGCTGCAACGTGTGACCAAGTTCATTGAACAGAGAGGTTACCCATAGGATTTCAGACGTCGTGTCCGCCAAGGCCTTGTACTCGGCCTCCGTGGTTGAACGCGCGACCGAGCGCTGCTTGCGAGAACTCCAGGAAATTGGCGTGCTGCCAAGATAGAGCAAGTAGCCGGTGGTGGAGACATAGTCATCTTTGTCACCGACCCAATCGGCATCCGAGAAGGCATGAAAAGTGAGGGGCGACGTCGTTGAAATGTGCACACCTTTGTCACTTGTGCCGGCAAGATAGCGAAGAACCCGCTTCAAGGCGGACCAGTGATCGAAGGTAGGTGCGTTCATGAACTGCGATAACTTGTTTGTACTGAAGGCGACGCCGGGTCTCGTCAGGCTGAGGTACTGCATGCTACCAACAAGTGCTCGATATTCAGTTGGCGAAGGCAGTGGTGTGCCGCTGCTGCGCAGGAGAGGAGTTGTGGCCGACAGTGGGGTTGTCATCGACTTTGTTTCAGCCATGCCGGCCTTTTGAAGAAGGTCGTTGACATACTTCCGTTGAGATAGGAAGATACCGTCGATAGTAGGCAGCACTTCCACCCCAAGAAAGTAGCTTAAGTTGCCAAGATCTTTCAGCGAGAATTTGGTGGCCAGTTTCTGAATTAATTTGGCTATTGCAGCTTGGGTGCACCCTTTAACAATTATATCATCAACGTAGACTAGAAAATACAGTGTAGTTAGTCCACGACGATAGATAAAAAGTGACGCATCCGTCGTTGAATTAACGAAACCAAGGGAGAGAAGAAAGTTGCACAATTCATTGTACCAGGCCCGCGGAGCTTGTTTGAGCCCGTACAACGCCTTTTTGAGGCGACATATGTGATCCGGGTAGTCGGAATTGACGAACCCAGGTGGTTGTATCATGTACACTTCGTCATGGAGGGTGCCTTGGAGGAATGCATTGTTGATGTCGACTTGCCGGAGAGACCACCCACGGCGGACATCAATGGACAACATAACACGAACTATAACCGGCTTCACCACGGGGCTAAAGGTTTTCGTGTAGTCCTACCCGGGGCGTTGGTGAAACCCCTTTGCTACCAAATGCGCCTTGAAACGATCAACCGATCCATCGGGGAGATGTTTGATACGGAAGACCCACTTGCAACCGACGAGATTTTGATCGGCGGAGGACGGCACCAAGTCCCATGTTTGGTTGGCGCACAAAGCGTCGTACTTGGCCTGTATCGTAGCACGCCAGTCCGGATCTTTCAGGGCCTGGGTTATGGTTCGTGGTTCGGTTGGGGTTAAGGCTTGGACATGAAGGTTGAGTTTGGAGATTGGTTTAGTAATGTTGTTCTGTGAGCGGATGACGACGCCGCCAGTAGTCTTCTGTCTCTTGTTGGGTGGAAGTATTGTAGGCATAGTAATGGTGAGAGTTGTAGGTGGCTGGGAATGGTTTGGGTTGGCAGATGGGCCAACAGGTTGGGGAAGTTGGGAGTGGGTTGGGTTAGTGGGCTGGGAGGAGGCGGGTTGGGAAACAGTTTGGGTGTGAGGTAAGTTAGTTGGTTGGGGATTGGGGGAGTGGGCCGGCAATAGGGTAGATTGGGAGTGGGAGGTGAGTGGGAGTGAATTGGGAAGTGGGGATGAGATTGGGCCAGGCCATATAGGTGGTGATGGGTTGTTAGCGGAATGGTGGGAGGTTGTTGGGGATGGATTTTCGGAGGGTGCAGGGGAGGGATTTTCGGTGGTAACAGAAATTGGTTGTTGGGAGTTTGTTGGGCGGATAATGGGAATGGTAGGAGTGGCCCACTCAGTTGCAGGCAGGGACGTGGGGGAGGTGGGGACAACAAGCTGACGGTACGTATACTCCATTTCAAGGAATCGAACATGTCGGGAAGTATAGATCTGACCCGTTTTCGGGTCCAAACATTGGTAGGCGTGTTGATCAGTAGAGTAACCTATAAACACACACATAATAGACCTTGGAGACAATTTATTGTTAGCGTACGGTCGAAGCCATGGAAAACATAAACAACAAAAGCTCTTAAACTTGTGATAATCCGGAGTCGGATGTACAAGTTTGGATTATGGGGATTCATAGTTGAGGGTGGGTGTGGGTAGGCGGTTAATGAGATATACCGCTGTGGTCATAGCATGAGGCCAATATGTAAGGGGCATACCCGAGTAGGTGAGGAGTGAGAGGCCGGTTTCAACGATGTGGCGATGGCGACGTTCAGATAGGCCGTTGTGCTCGGGTGTATGGGGGGGGGGGGGGAGGACATGTGATGGCTGATCCCAACTGAGCTCAAGAATGAACGGAGAGCAATGTATTCCCCACCATTATCCGTATACAGAATTTTGATTTTGTGTTTGAAGAAATTCTCAATAAGATTTCAAATTTTAACAAAGACGGATTGCGTATCCGATTTCCGTTGTAATGGATAAAACCAGATATAACGAGTATAATGATCAACGAATATACAGTAATAACGAAGACCATCATAGAAAGAACTGGAGATGTCCATACATTTGAAAAAATAATTTCCAAAGGATGCGTAGACACAAGACTAGATGAATGAAATGGAAGTTTATGGCTTTTGTTAATGTGACAAGAAGTACAATCCGACATATTAAAATTCGAAATACCCAAAGAAAATTGCTTTTGTAGAAACTGAAAAATAGCAGTAGACGGATGGCCAAGCTTGTGGTGCCAAGTAGCAGAGGGCGTGAGATGAAGATGATTGACGGTGGGAAAGGGAGCCGGCCATACGTAGACGCCATCGACACATGGTCCTTCAAGGATTGTTCGGCCCATTTCGAGATCCTTCACAACAAAGCAGTCAGCTAAGAAAACAACAGCAAGTTTATTTTGTTTGGTGAATTGTGAAACAGATAGAATATTTTTGGAGATGGAGGGAACATAAAGTACATCAGACATAGGAAAACCATGAAGATTAAGAGATCCAGTGTTTAGAATTCGCAAACCTGAGCCGTTACCCATGAATAAAGAGTCTGGTCCTGTGTATGGTTGATGAAGGGCAAGGTTTGCAAGGTCGTTTGTGACATGGTGAGAGGCGCCGAAGTCGATGAGCCATGGGTCTATGGGCGGCTGGGCAGAGAGAGTATTGGCCTGCGGGTTTGGTGTTGGGTTTGTCGGAAATCTGGCAGAGTCAAGAAGAGGGACAGAGGGGTGTTGAGCGCGGAAGGTATGGCGGTGGGTTAGAACATGGCCTTGTAATTCGCAGAATTGGCACTTACCAAGAAAAGGTTTGGGCGGGGGCGGAGCATGGCTGGGGTGAGACAGTCCAGGGGGGAACCAGGGGGCGGAAGTGGGGTTCCAGGGAGCCGGAGGAGGGCGAGGCCACTGCTGTGGGGGACCGGAGGGGCGTGTGCGAGGCCGAGATGATCAGGTCTAGGCAGCCAAGGCCGTTGCAGGTCCAGGGACCGGCCTTTGCTCGGCTTTGATGGCGAGCTCTCGTGTGATCAGTTTTTCAAGGAGGTCGTCGTATGTGATAGGCGTGTCGCGGGCGTTGACACCATCGATCACCGGCTTGTGCGCATCGTCAAGGCCCCGGATAATGTAGTCAGTGAAGTCTTCTTGATGGACGGGGCTGCCTATGGATGCGAGGAGATCAACCGTCCCCTTCATGGAGTGAAGGTAGTCAGTGATGGTCTGTGGACCCTTGGTGGCCGACCGGAGATGTTCCTTGAGTTGTTTGACATGGCCCCGAGAGGCCTTGCCGAAGGTACGTTGCAGGAGGTCCTAAATGTCCTGGGAATGCATCGTCTGAGTCACGAGGGATGCAACGGACGGGGATAGAGTGCTTAACACAACACCGTAGATGAGCCGGTCCTGGCGTCGCCAGGTGAGGAACGCCGGATTAGGAACCTGGACTGGTGGAGTTGTAGTGTTTGGAATCGTTTCGGGAGGCTTCGGATTGGAGCCATCCAAGTGACCGAAGAGATCATGGCCCTCAAGGGTGGCCTGAAGTTGAAGTTTCCATGTGATATAGTTGGCAGAGGTAAGCTTTGTGACATTTGGAAGATGAATGTTTGTGAAAGGATTTGTGGTTTCGTAAGGATTGGGCAACATAGAGTTGTATTATGCAGCCATGGAAAATTGAAAAGGAAGCTAGAAAAAAAAACGTTGATTTTGTAGAGAGGATCTTTCAGGCTGATATCATATAGATTGATAAGGGAAAAGATAATTTCTATTAATGTGAAATCACCATATTTATACAAGATATGGATAAGTAAATAGGAGAGAATTAGCTAACAAGATCCTAATAAATCTCTCCATTAACAGCACTAAACTAATGCTAGATTAAATGGGAAGAACTAGTCAACTAGATAACTAACATCAGTAACTAGTAAAATCAATAAATAAGAAATTGCTAATTATTATTAACACTCCTATGGACATCAATGGCGGTTTATGGACATCAATGGCGGTTTTTGGCCATTTCAAGCCTTGATTCCGGCTCTATTCAACCAAGTAACTCATGGGCTTTTTAGTATAGGTCCATACGCACATTATACCGGCGGAATCGAAAGGAAACAATCAAAAACAAGATCGAATTTCATCATATAAGGCAAGTTTTTATACGTTTTGACGTTTTGGAAACTTTGAGAAATCGGGGCCAATCCGGGATCGTTTCCTTGCAAATGTTATATGGAATCGAAACGCTCTCCGAGACCTATCCAACACCTATAAATAATACTCCAATCGTTGAAGTTTTGGCACCCAATTAAATCCTCAAAGTCAAGAACCCTAGAAAATCGCAGCCCTTTGTTGCGGGATCGATTGCCGCCACATCGGAGCTCAATTCCCGCAATTGTCTCCACCATTAGGTCTGCCTGGAAGTCTACTTCCAAAACCCTAAGGCCCCGCCACCGATCAGCCGCCTCCGGCCACCGCATTCGCCGGAAACCGCAAGTTGCACCACCAACGAGCCATTTCTGGTATTTCCGAATATTATGACTGATTTTCAGTTTTATTTTATTATTATATGGCTTAATTAAGGTTAAATAAATTAATATTAATTACTGAATAATAAGATGGAATTAATCTGATTTTAATAAAATAAAATTTTAATTAATTAAAATTACTTTGGGTATTATCTTAGACTATGAATGGTTAAAATATTAACTTTTCATTTGGATAATATTTTGGAGTAAAATTTATGGACTTGTAAATAAGTTATGATATTTATTTAGTTATAAAAAGATTATTTAGAATATACGATTAATTGATTTTTAATCGTATAGATAATCGTCTTACCGATTAAGCCTTGAAAATTGAATTAATTGGAGATAGATTAATTCAATTTAAATCTTGTGACATATACCCTTAAAATTTCTGTATTAAAAAAATTATCTAATTATAATTTATTTTTGTGTGATTTGGGTACGTCTCGGATTTGCTTCTGGAACGGAAATAGAGCAGGGATTCAAGTTGCTACTCGGAAACAACCATCCCCGTGATACCGCTCATATCTCCGTGATTCAAGGCAAGTGGCGGTTTGCTCTTGCATATTTATTCTATTTTTATCTTAATTGCCAATGAATCGGTTGTGCTATTAAGTTGGGATAAAAAATTATTTTCTTGTTTGAGAACTTGTGTGAATAAATG
Organism: Rheum nobile; assembly: GCA_027886185.1. Lineage (NCBI taxonomy): Eukaryota > Viridiplantae > Streptophyta > Magnoliopsida > Caryophyllales > Polygonaceae > Rheum > Rheum nobile. Next base: position 4,255,139 of record WOAB01000511.1, read on the forward strand.
GTGTGATTAATTGAACCTTATTAGTAGGTTGTATAAAATACTAGCTACGACCCTTATATATATATATTATTATTATTATAGGGCGCTAGATATACTTGGTGTGGATTTGTTGTGCATTGGTGTGGATATATAAATGCTAGTTTAGCACGAGTATTCGTAGGAACGCTATTTCCTTGCGAGGTTTATTTCCTTTATTCCGAGTAGATTATATTATTTCCTTTATTCCGAGTAGATTATATTATTTCCTTGCGAGGTTTATTTCCTTTTTATTTTATTTCCTTTATTCCGAGTAGATTATATTATTTCCTTTATTATCTTTAGCTTTAGGTTTTGCTAGGGTTATTCACTAGTGGAAAAAAATCCTTATAGAGGCGGGCCGTTGGACACTTATTGAGGCGAACACCGTTCGCTTCAACTAAGGGGGCTGCAACAAGTAGGGACACTTTTTGAGGCGGGCATTTTACGCCTCTAAAAGGACCTTATTGAGGCGGGCCTCCGAAGCCCGCCTCAACAAGTCCCTCACTTTGGCGCCAAAATGAGGGACTTGTTGAGGCGGGCTTCGGAGGCCCGCCTCAACAAGTCAGCGCTATATACTTATAGAGGCGGGCGTATACAAGCCCACCTCAACAAGTAGACGCTGACTCGGCCCAGAACTCGATCGAGTTCTCGGCCGAGTCAGCGTCTATGTACTTATAGAGGCGGACATACAAGTCCGCCTCTATAAGTCCCTTCTTTTGCGCTTCTTTTGGATGTTTTTTGGATTTATGATGCACCATACACACATTGCAGAATAGGTTCCTGATTTTATTCACAGAATAATATACAACAGATTTCATCAGAGTACAATCAGGTTCTCAACAACAGTTTACATGACAAGTAAAAACAAGTTCAATCCGATAATAAATACTTCGATGTAAAATACTGTGCCCATTGCTCACGAACAACATCCATTTCTTCATAAGTATACGATGTCTTCCTCTTAGGATATAGCTTCATAAAAAACACAGAAATTATTGACAAAAAACACAAATACTATCAATATATAGTTAGTTAAGTTACATACCTTATCTAGTCGGTCAATAGAGTCATAGAGTCTCGTGACTATATCTAACATGAACTTCATGACATAATAGCCACACTCGGTTCCGCCGCTTTATTGAGCGCACTAATTACACAACATAAGGGGGCTGTCTTAGATACAAGGCCTTTGATTATAAATAAACAAACCTAAAGCGTATAAAATGCTATATGTACCTCTATATTGCAGACTCTCAACGTCTTATGTTTTCCTATTAATTTCTCGCACTTCCCACCTTGATACTTATACACTTGAAATGCTCTAGACACCATCTCAGGACAAATGAACCCAATTCGAGAATTTTCAAATGCATATGTGTGATTGTCCAATAAATACCTACACATTTAAAGGTATTTGATTAAACGATTATGAATGGTAATGTAAAAATGATTAAAGAAAAAACGATTAAGAATTCATGCAATTCATTAAACATGTATTTATGCGGGGTAGCATGCATAGAGCAACCAGAATCTAAAATCCAGCAATTAGAATCATGTCTAGAATCAAGCATGAGCAACTCACATGAATAAGAGCACCAGATTCACACACATTAGTAACATCAGATTTCTGCTCATCATCGGATTTCTTTTTCTTGCAATCTTTAATAAAATGGCCAGCTTTACCACAATAGAAACACTTTCTATCCTTAGTATCAGTTTTAGCCTTTTTTCCAGTTTTGGGTTTCCCCTCAGCATGCAAGACAGAATTCTCAGGTTTAACATCAACTTTGTTTTCAGTTTTAGTCTTAAACACCTTTAACACTTCATTTTTCTGAGTTATAGCCTCAACAATTTTAACAACAGTGATGGTGTCATTACCAAACTGAATCACATCTTTCAGAATGTCAAACTGAGCAGGCAAGGAATTCAATAACAGAACAGCTTGGTGAGTTTCAGCAATCTTATCATTACACCTTTCCAAATCTTGGGTCATTCTCAGAAATTTATCAAAGTTATCATTCAAAGTCAGATTCACATCCATCTTAAATGTAAATAATCTGCACAGTAATGATATTCTAGAAGGCAAGGATTTAGTCAAGTATAACGCTTCTAAAGCATTCCATAAAGTTTTAGTAGTAGTAAACTTTACCGCTTGACGAGCCACATCATCCGCAAGCCTTATTATAATTTATGAGTGGGCTTGCTCATCAAGTTCCATCTTTCTAGCTGCTGAGGTCTCCGAGAGGTAGTCACCTTTTACAGCTCTATAGCACTTCTCCTTGATGAGTATAGCCTTCATCTTGACTTGCCACATTGCAAAGTCAGTCGTACCATCAAATGGTGTAATTTTCATCATGTTTTCTGTCATCACCTACCAAACACACAAGTCAGTAAATGAAGCTAGAAAATTGATAACCACAGATTAGGACACAAAATTCCAAGAATCACACACACAGAAATCAGTTCTCAAGAACACAATATCAAGAACCAATCAAGTACAACACCAGAGGTTGCACTTCAACACACTTCAGGTTCAAAGAATCAAAAAATCAAGAACTCAAGACAACACAATTCCAAGTTCAAAGAAACACAATTCCAGAACTCAGACAACACAAGACACTACAGTTCAGTCCAAATCTGAAAACAGATGCAAGAACACACGAAAAGCAAGATTTCCAGGTTCACAAGATCTAAAAATCAGAATCAAGTAAAGAACTCAGTATCACAGTTTTCAGCAGTGAATAAGCAGGAATCAGACAAATGCACAAGAGCAGCGGAAGCTAAACAGGATCGAGCAAGGACAAACCCTAGGAAACTCTTCTAACCGCAGAAAACACAATTTCCAGATCAGAAAAGCACAAGGAATGCAGTCAAAGCTCTGATACCAATCTGTGAATCTAATATATCCGATTCAAGCAAATTCAAGCAAAACAGAAACGAAACAAAAACAGAAAGAACACCAAGAATTGGTAACGCGGTTCGATTACCCTACATCCGCGGGATCTCAAAAAGGGAGATCCACCCAATCCACTAAGCATTCAAAGCCTTAATCGTTCGTTTACAAGAGCACACTCAAGAGAGCAAAACACCCTAAAGAAATCCGAAGCACACAATAACAAGGAAGCACAAGAACAAGGATCGAAAGAAAACGCCCCTGTGAAGCACCGCAGAAATCGTTTCTGCACTCCAACAGACCGCGCCACCGCAAGGGACACCACGGCGAACACGGCTCCGACGAACACCACCGAGTCGCCACCGGACTTGGAATCGTCACCGCCCTTCGTCTTCTCGAGCTTCTCTTTCCGATCGACTCCCTTCGAGTACTCTCCCAGCCCAGCCTTCTCCTTTCTCTTTCTCTGAAAATGGCACAAACCTTAGAGCAGAAAATGAAGGCGCGCGTAGCTGTTTTTTTTTTTAATTAGGGTTGAACTTATAGAGGCGGGCCTAACACGCCCGTCTCTATAAGTATTACGACTCGGCCGAGTAATGGTCTAATAGAGGCGGGCCTTACATGCCCGCCTCTATTGGACATACTTGTTGAGGCGGGCTTTAAGAGGCCCGCCTCAACAAGCTTTAATTGAGGCGGGCTACTTGGCCTGCCTCAATTAGTTAGCATTAGAGGCGGGCCTTACCCTGGCCCGCCTCTAATACTTTAGCGGGAAATGTTTTTTCGGATACTTGTTGAGGCGTATATTAATTTTCCCGCCTCAAAAGATGTTTTTGAGGCGTATAAATTAATTATCCGCCTCAAAAACCAAAAAAAGTGATTGCCTAAGTCGTTGTTGAGGCGTTTTGAACTATGTACGCCTCTAAAAGGGAGCCTCAAAAAGTGTTTTTTCCACTAGTGATTTAACCTAATTCCTAGCAGCCTTTTCATGGTTCATTATTCAACATTAGTTTTTCCCTTTGAGTTTTACGTTTCAAGACCATGAAGAACTAAGCAACTTTTGCTTAGTCCGACGATTGAAGCCTTCGTTTGAATAATGGTTGTGAGGTTATAATTCTATTTCCTTTCCTTTGAATGTATTGATTCTCTTGTGCTTCATCCCATTGATTCTTACTGATTTGACTGGCCTGATCATCTAGTTGATATTAGTAATTCTCTATTGCTAGAGTTTGGTGATTACTGTTTGAGTTACCTAATTCAGAGTGGCAATTGCAATATTCTAAGAACTGTTTGGACTGGTTTATTATAGAGAGAATTAATTGCATGCAATTGTAAGACTATTTGCTACACTTGCATGTATCTATTGAAATTCATGTGCTCATTTCTACTATTGGATTGAATCATAGAGGTTTTCCTGGTTATTTGATAGTTAGTATTCTCATGGTCTGTTTGTCCTGATTATAACTTAAGAAAAGGAATAGGAACATTTATAGGAAGGAATTAGAGATAATCTAGGATAAACCAATCAAATGAATGGTGGATATTTGTATGGCTAAGTACTTTTTCCAATTGATTACAACATTTGTTTTGATTTACTTTGTTTACTTGCAAACAACCAACAACCCCCCCCCCCCCCCCCCCCCCTTGTTACCTTTGACATACTACTTGTATAAAGAAAGATAACTCCTCCATGTGGGATTCGACCCTTGCTTGCCTATTCTACTAAGTTAGGTTTTTAAGGATTTACTTTGATTGGGCATCACGACTTTAGCCCCTATCAAATTGGCATCGTTGCCGGGGAGGCAAGTTTAATTTTTCTTTGTGTTTGTTTGTGTGCCAATTTTTGTGTGGACCTATCTTATGGTGCACACCTGTGCTACTGACTCTTCCTTTTTTTTGACTTTGATATAGCAATGGCTGAAGTAACACCGACCTTGAGGCAGTTGACTGCCCCGAAATTAGAACAGCAACCGCTGGCTGTGCAGTTTCTAGAGCTTGCGGAGGGCGTGAACTTTGAGCTGAAATCTGGGTTAATTCACCTACTACCCATTTCCATGGGATGAGTGGAGAAGACCCCAATAAACATCTGTCTGAGTTCCATTCTGTCTGCGCCAGTATGAATCCAACGAACGTTACAGAGGACCAGATCAAGCTGAGGGCCTTTCCTTTCTCTCTAAAGGATGCGACCAATGATTGGTTCTACTATTTGGCCCCATGGAGCATAGATACATGGGCTGAAATGAAGAAAGTCTTCCTGGAGAAGTACTTCCCTGTGACCAAGCTCAACAGCCTGAAGAGGAATATCAGCAATATCGAACAGCAGGCTGTGGAGACATTGTACGAGTACTACGAGAGGTTTAAGAGGCTGATTTCAAGTTGTCCCTACCATGGGTATTCTGACCAAGACCTCGTACTTTATTTGTATGGAGGACTTCTTGATGATGAGCGTCGAATGGTGAACGCGGCCTGTGGTGGATATATTCTAAACAAGACGCCTATTGTAGTCTTTGAAGTATTCTTTGAGCTATCTGAGGGCTCAAGACAATTCAACAAAAGGGCGAGCCCCTATACATCAAGGGCGGTTAAGTCTTGCAGAATCTGTTATGATCCGCTGCATCCCACTGACGAGTGCCCAACACTTCCTGAACCTACTGCTGAAGTGAACGCTATTGGAGGTTACGGCCCTTCAAGGCCAAGATATGACCCGTACTCCAATACTTACAATCCAGGGTGGAGAGATCACCCCAATTTGAGATACGGGAATAAGCAGAATACTCCTCAAGGCCAGGATTATCAAGAGTTTCAACAGAGGCCACCACAGTTCCCACCGCACCCATAACAATTTCAGCAGCCTGGAGGTCAACAACAACAATTGAGAGCTCAATATGACCCTAGACCCCAAGGCCAGAGCTCAAGTTCACCTATGTCCGTTGATGACATGATCAGAGCCCTCACCCAGAGCGTCTCGACGATGGCTGGCACTATGACCACCATGGGGTCACAAATTCAAGCGGTGGTCAAGCATCAAGAAACTCTAGCTCAGAATATGACAACGTTGGCCAACACTATGGTCCAACAAAATCAAGATATGCGGTCAATTATTCAGAACTTGGAGAAGCAGGTGGGGCAGATTTCTGTAGCAGTGAGCAAGCTGGAAGCCCGGGACTCGGGAAAACTCCCATCTCAAACGGTAGTAAACCAGAGGGAGAGCGTATGTGCCATGACGTTGAGGAGTGGAACACAAGTGGATGACATTCGTGGCCAACAGAAAGAATTCCGCGACCGCGGAGAGGAGAGCCGCGACCACGGATATCACGCTGAAGAAGAAAACAAAATCGGCGAATTTCCGCGACCGCGGACAAATTTCCGTGATCGCGGAAAAGCCCCTGGAGACTTGATTTCCCCAGACGAAGAACCGCGACCGCGGGCCCCAAACCGCGATTGCGGCTTTGCCCCTGACATCCACGACACGTATGTGCGTCCCAGCTTTCCTCCGCTCGGGTCGTTGAAGCCACCCGTACCCTTTCCCGAGGCTCTGAAGGACACCAGGAGACTGGAAAACGACAAAGAATTATTCGAGACCTTCAGCAATTACGAGGTAAATATCCCCTTGCTAAAACTTGTTAAGAGCATCCCTCGCTATGCCAAATTCTTGGAGAAGGTGTGCAAACTAAAGAGAAAGAAAGCTGTGAAAGAGAAAAAGAAGGTCAAGGTCAGTGAGAACGTTTCCGCTATGCTGCAAAAGCGGTTGCCCAAGAAATGCAGTGATCCGGGCACGTTCACTATTCCCATCAAGATAGGTGGAACCATGTTTGAAAAAGCTATGCTAGATTTGGGTGCCTCCATCAACGTGTTGCCTCTTTCACTTTACGAGTCTTTAGAGGTCGGGCCATTAGAGAAGACGGGGATTGTGATCCAGCTGGCTGACAATTCATACGTGTATCCCAAAGGAGTTGTGCAGGATGTGCTGGTAGAAGTAGACAAACTTATTTTTCATGCAGATTTCTTTGTGCTGGATACGGGGCAAGACACGCATGCAACCCCTGTGATGCTAGAAAGGCCGTTCATGAACACGGCACAGACCAAGATTGATGTGAGCAGTGGTTCGCTCACAATGGAGTTTGATGGGGTGAGGGTCGGTTTCAACATAGACGATACAAAGAGACACCCTCCTGATATTGACCCCAAGTGTTCGGTTACTGTGAGCAACCCAAGTTGAGTGGAAGAGCACCAAGTCGAGCCGCGACAATAAATAAGGCGCTGCTCGGGAGGTAACCCGAGGTATGAAATTCTTTCTTGTTCTTTTCCTTTCTAGTTTTTTTTATTGTTATTGTTTTGTTTTGTGTTTCGTTTTTGTTTTAGACTAACCTACAGGTAGGAGACCAAAAGCCATAAATTGAAGACGGTGTCAACACACCCGAAACTTTTCCGCGGGTGCGGAAAATTGTCCGCGGTCGCGGAAATATCACTGTAAGTCCCATGACCTGAAGGGAAAAAAAAGGGAAAATTCTACCGAAGGCCTCACTGTCCGATTTTACATTGAGAGATGGTGTGCATCATGCTTCCAAGGAGGAGACATTCGCCCCCCATTTTTATTCGGCAACGATGATGGCCCAACATTCGACAACTGTTGAGGAGGAACACCAGAGCCCACCACACAATTACATCTGGGCTCCATTATGTGTTCATTGAAGGCCGTGCAATCCCGATTCTTTGATGTACCACTACACCTTACAGTGGATTTATTTGGTTGCACGGTGGAGTTTGAGTTTGAAGACCGCCGCAACACCAGTGACATGTGCTTTCATTGTTTTACCGCCAGCAACAACTTTCGTGTCCAAGCCAACTCAGCGACAGTTGTGAGTTATTTTTTGCCTTTCCCTGTGCTTCATCTTTTTTGTCTTTCATTACATTGAGGACAATGCAATGTTTAAGCATGGGGGAGTGTTCTATACTCGCTAGTCGTTTGAGAAGGAAAGGAAAAAACTAATGAAAAAGAAAAAAAAAGTCAAAAAATTGAAAAAAAAGACAAAAATAAAATCCTATGATAAGTCGAAAACCCGAAAGGGCGGCTTAGGTAATAAGCAGGTGGCTTGGACCAACATTAGGCTGGGGTAATATGAAGTCAAGAGTGATGTGAGTTTATGTGAGCCCATCTATTGAAAAATGAAATGAGTGGCTTGGTGAAAACCCGAAAGGGCGCCTTGGCAAAATGAGTGAAAAAGAAGAAGAGTGATTATTAGGATCCCTCATTTTTCCTGGCACGGTGACATAAGAAGAGGTGATATAAGGAGGATTCGGGTAGGTCACTCTAAGAGTTATAAGAAGATAGATGGAGGCTAGGATTAGATATTTTTATTTCACTCTATGGTGTTCGGGTTAAGCTTGGGGGAAGTACTTTGCTTTCCTTTAAGCTTGTTTGTTGTATGTTGTGATGATGTGTTGGTACCCTGGAGATTCATGTTAGGTGCAATTCGTAGTGGAGGGAGTTTTTTTGTGCTTCCTGAGACCTTGGGGATTTGATTGGAGGAGTAGGTTTCTATTAGCTTACTCGAGGACGAGCAAGGTTTAAGCATGGGGAAATTTGATCAGCGCTACTTTGTAGGGTTTAACTATGAGTTATTACCGGTGTTTTGGGTACCGTTTAGATGAGTTTAGAGCGTAAATGTAAAAAATGGAGTTGAGGAGAAGGAGTATGATATTGGTGGTGTAGAAGAGCTTTAATGAAGATATAATGAAGATGGAGTCAAGCCACGGCAGAAGACGAAGATCAGAAGTGAAGATGAGCTACATCAAGTTTTCCGCGGTCGCGGATGCCATTGCCGCGATCGCGGAACATTACAAGATAGAAGACACGAGAGCTTTACAGAGAATTTTCTGCGATCGCGGAAATCTACATCGGACGCGCGGCGAGGATTTTTCTGAAGTTTTCACTTTTATTATTTCCTTTTTATTTTATTTCCTTTAGTCCGAGTAGATTATATTATTTCCTTTTTGATTAAGTTTATTATCATTAGCTTTAGGTTTTGCTAGGGTTATTTAACCTAATTCCTAGCAGCCTTTTCATGGTTCATTATTCAACATTAGTTTTTCCCTTTGAGTTTTACGTTTCAAGACTATGAAGAACTAAGCAACTTTTGCTTAGTCCGACGATTGAAGCCTTCGTTTGAATAATGGTTGTGAGGTTATAATTCTATTTCTTTTCCTTTGAATGTATTGATTCTCTTGTGCTTCATCCCATTGATTCTTACTGATTTGACTGGCCTGATCATCTAGTTGATATTAGTAATTGTCTATTGCTAGGGTTTGGTGATTACTGTTTGAGTTACCTAATTCAGAGTGACAACTGCAATATTCTAAGAACTGTTTGGACTGATTTATTGTAGAGAGAATTAATTGCATGCAATTGTAAGACTGTTTGCTACACTTGCATGTATCTATTGAAATTCTTGTGCTCAATGTTGCTATTGGATTGAATCATGGAGGTTTTCCTGGTTATTTGATAGTTAGTATTCTCAGGGTCTATTTGTCCTGTTTATAACTTAAGAAAAGGAATAGGAACATTCATAGGAAGGAATTAGAGATAATCTAGGATCAACCAATCAAATGAATGGTGGATATTTGTCTGGCTAAGTACTTTTTCCAATTGATTACAACATTTGTTTTGATTTACTTTGTTTACTTGCAAACAACCAACAACCCCCCCCCCCCCCTTTGTTACCTTTGACATACTACTTGTATAAAGAAATATAACTCCTTCCTGTGGGATTCGACCCTTGCTTGCATATTCTACTAAGTTAGGTTTTTAAGGATTTACTTTGATTGGGCATCACGACTTTAGCCCCTATCAGACCCATTTGATAATTTGTACAAAAATTATCTTAACCTAACTTTTGGACTTAAGTTAATGAAAATTTAAATTATGTCTCTTAAAGAAATAGAATAAATTTCTGAATTCTTATTATTATCAAATGAAAAATACCATATTACCCTTCTAATTCAAGTGGGATATTACAATTAAGGCAAGTGGTTGTTCACTCTTGTATTTATTCCATATTTTCCTCAATTGATAATTAATTAATTGTTTTAATCAAGTTGGGATGAATATTTCTATTTTGTGTTTGGGAAATTGTGTGTTATAATGGTGTGGAAAAGTATGAATTATATATATACTAGGTTGTATATATTGCTAGTGACGACCCTTATATATATGTTATTAATATTATAGGTTCATGTGATTGTGCAATCCATTGTATTTAAGAAAATACAAGTGCACTACTCAATACAAATTGGGTGCACAATTCAACATATTATGGTGCATGTTTAAACAGACTTTGGTGCACAAACATTGTGCACTGCTATTGTACTTAGTAAAAAAACAAGTTCATTACTCAATAAAATTCGGGTGCACAACTTCACATATTTTGGTGCACTTTCAATAGACTTTGGTGCACAAATTCGTACAACTTGGTGCACAAGACTAATTCGCATATAAGGAGAAGTTCTCATTTTAAGAATAGTTCTCATCAGACTCGTTTACTTATTGCAAAAAACTATACATTCATGAAAGATAACTGCAAGTGTGACCCAATAAGGGGTACTATTAAACTATAAGCCTAGTGTTGGCTTATTTAAAATTGACCGCAACTCTAAGATCAAGATTATAAAATATTGCGAACTACGATGACTTGATTCCATTATATATGTGGATACGTATGAAGTTCGTTATATTACATAAAATGTATCGAACTCAGTCACCCTAAATTTAAGAGAAAAAGTTTAAGTGGTTCTTTTAAAAGAACTACGTACGATTTGATTCCTTTTAAAAGGATAGGTAGGAAACTCGATACAAAGCAATCGCTCGTCGAGTTCAATCACAACCCTAAGTTAAATTCAAAGTTTCACCAAAATGATTCTTTTTTAGAACTACGTAAAGACTTGACGCCTTCAAAGGCTACGTAGGAGCTCGATATCAAACCAAATATACATCAAGTACAATCGCAAATCTCAAATTTAAATCTTAATCAACTCAAAATCAATAATTTTCAAACAAATATATAAAGTGGAAAGATTAGACAACCCTTCCTAGAAGGTGGGTTTAGACTCGTTCATCTGATGTACGGAAAATCATATACTTTGAACTACGTAAGGCTTGATTCTCTTTAAAGAGATACGTAGGCAACTCGTTAAAATTCGGGTGCAACACAAATCCCTTAAACCATTTAAATTTTGGTACTTGTATAACTTTTAATCAAAAGGGTAAGAAAAAAAGGGTCGAACTCAAACTCCATAAAATCAAATAAAAAATGTTTTGTAATTTTGTACATTTTTGTTCAACACTGGGTGTTCTTGATGATGTTGTCGGTCTTGACCAACTGGAGGCAGTCGGGATATAAAGAAAATGGTTCTTAGAAGGTAGCAGGATTATAGCTACCAATAGAGACACTCTTTTTCTTATGAGGATGAGCTTTGTGAGGCGAAAGAGTTGCTTAATCTTGAGGCTCTTGAGCTATTTAGTTACCATGCTTTAAGAAGACAGAAGCCCACAAAAGAGCTTCGGAGTCTCTCTGAGGAAATTGTATCCTGCACGTGGAGACTGCCTTTAGCAATTGAGGTATTTGGTTTAGGGAATGGAAATATCTCTAGAGAAACTGAGATGGATTCGTCCATCTCTAGAGAAACTGAGATGGATTCGTCCATCTTGCCTGCATGATGTGTTGAAGCTTAGCTACGATGAGCTGGATGAGAAGCACAAGTGTATATTCCTTGACATTTCGTGTTTATTCGTTCAAGTTCGAATGAAGAGAGTAGACGTGATTGACATCTTCTATGGCTGTGGGTTCACTGTAGAGGTAGCAATTGAGCTACTCATGAAGAAATCACTCTTGAAAATCACCCAAAATGATGTCTTATGGATGCATGATCAGGTAAAAGACATGGGAAGAAAGATTGTAAGTATGGTTATGTTATGCACTTATGTGCCTCTATTTAAGTTGTCTGTTGATCCATCTATTTTCCGTTTGTCAATTTAATCTTTTTTTATGTTTAGGGTACAACGAAGGTATTGTAATAGCCCTAAATATTTTGAATTTTTATAAAGGACATTTTATAATTAAAAACAAAACTTGGAGTCAAAACGTAAATACTCGAGAAATTCAGATGTTGGGATGTAAAATGAAAAGTTAGTAAAAATAGTAAGGTCCATGATTGAGAGATTACTAAAAATAGTAACTCTATCTCTAGTATGTTTTCGAATAAAGTGTAACACCCCGGGCCAAAGGTGCTACAATGCCATAGTCTCGAAGGACTATAAGGCGGTTTCTACAAGAAAAGAAATCCAAAACTCTTCCAATACATAAAATCATCAATATTAAAATCCCTGCTTCAAGATTTAAAACAACACTTAAACATGTCATCCAGTTTAATGCATCAATTAAAATCCAAAACAACGGAAGCGAATACAACATTTTCAAATCTGATGCAATTCTAAATCTTTCACTGTGAAGACACATCTGTGATCCAGAACCCGCTTGTTGTTGCAAACCTGATTGACTGGGGACCCGATACCCCAGCCAACCGCGGCACGTAAACCAAAGTTGGTCAGTCTCACGAAAGACTGGCAAAACTCCTCAAGCCAAAACAGTTTCAAACACAAATATATATATATTTATATATCCAATCAACTCACAACAAACGACAACACGCCACAATGTATACATATATATATAATATCATAATTACACTTAATCATATCAACCAACCAAAACCAACCACATCTCAAAACATAAACACACTCTGCCACATAACCGATCTGAACAACCATTCTTATCCAACTCTTCACTATGCTAACCTCATTTCAGCCAATCTCAACCTTACACAAGTAAAGAGGAATAAAACAATCCCATCAAACTTTCTCTCTATTACTAATACCTCAAACATCAACCCTATGAAACATATATATATCTTACTACTGACTTACAACCGAGACTAATCAATTATACTGAACTCCCTACTGCACTAACACATTCAATTAACCTTCACATAAACAAACACATAAGCATCAACGAGACAATCATCACATGATACCAACATAACAAAACAACGATCCAGGCCAGCCACCCTTCCGGTGCCGCCTGATCGAAAACATGGGTCGTAACCCATACACATCAACCTAACTCATATTAGCCCACACCCTCAAGATGGGAAACCAACCTTCACAAACATCCACATAACCAACCTTCTCAAACAATTCACACCAAGATCCAACAATCACTACCAATGGACAACAATGACCCGCAACCACAACTAACAATAATCAACACAACCAACCTTCATAATCCACTAGTTACCATAAACAACCATACCAACAGAAATCCACCTCATAAAGAACTAATATTGAACAATAAGTCACTAGCCAATAATCAATATCCAACATAAAACCAATAACCAAAACACACAATCAATATTCGCCAACACAACCACTTAATCAAGCGCACGGTCAATATCATCACAAAATCACTTACTCAGGTACACAACCAACATTCAACACAAAATCACTTAATCAGTTCGCAACCAACATTCAACACATAATAGATATCACAACAATCAACCAATTATAATCAAACAATAATATAACTCAACTCTGAAACACAAACGACTCCAACACATCTCCAATCCAATCTCCAATTCAACCTCCAATCCATTCCAACCCTTGGCCCTTAACGACGTAGCCGTATACCTTGTATACCCTGCGCGGTTTGGTGAGTATATCATCACCTGGCCCTTCGACCTCCAATTCAATTTCAACCCTTGGCCCTTAACGACGTAGGCGTAAACCCTACGCGGTTTGGTGGAATCCATTCCTACCTTCGGCCCTTAACGACGTAGGCGTATACCTTGTATACCCTACGCGGTTGGGTGAAATCCATTCCAACCCTTGGCCCATCGACCTCCAATCAACAACAATCCAACCACCACACCGACAACCAATCAATTATTACACACGACCTCTATTAACACATTTTCACACACATATATATATATTCAACCAAGAAACTTTAAAATCAATAATCCAATCAATCCACGACAATCAATCCACAACAATCAATCCATAACAATCAATCTGCCACAATCAAACAACAACAATCAATCCACATCAGTCAATCCCAGCATACACACATTCACACACAAACATTAACACACAAACGCACAATCCCAGCATACAACTGCCAGCACGCACACAATTTAACACATAACTGCCAACACACACAGGTGTCGACATACACAACCCAACACACACACACAAGTGTCAACAAACACTATCAACAACAATCAATCACATTTAGTCACAATTGACTACCACGTCAACATTTATTCAACACTATACGAGACAAAATACTAACACACGCACACACACCCATTTTCAACCAAGTATCTATATAGTCAATTAATCCAATTTAAATCGCTCAAGCAATGATAAAATTAATTATGAAACACTAGGCATAAATCAATTTATAAAAAATATATAAAATTAGCAAGAATCCTCTTGCCTCAAGTCGAACCACAACAACCCCAGAGATCTCCAATCAACCCGAATGAACCTGCGAAATCAATCCGAGCAAAACCCTGGCGTTAATTAACTCATACCAATCCACAACCAACAAACCCCCAATTCCAAACCCTAAAATCAAATCCTTAACTAATTAAGCAAACCACACCAATTCAACCAAAGCTCAAATTCAACAATACGGTCACACACTTTCCTCTTCCACTGTCCACGAAGAACAATTCAACATCAATTCGAACAACACAACATCAATTCGAAATTAACCCATAAGCTTACCTTGTCGACAACCAACGGTAGTCACCGAGGAGGCTTCTCGACGCCGGAACTCAGCAGCCACACCAGCGCAACACAGCGGACAGCAGCACAACTGCAACAACACGCAGCAGAACACCAACAGCGGCTCCGACTTGAAAAACTTCGTTCTCCCTGCTCAGGACTCCAAATGCGATGATTCCAACTCGAGGAGTTAGATCTACGAGTCTAGTTTACCTCCTCAAAATTTCAGACCAAAATAACGAGTGAGCAAACAGTTATTACCATTCTCCTGAGACGTCGCAGACGGGGCAACAGCACAGCAGTGGACAGCAGCGGATCCGGATCTGTGCAGCAGCTCGTCGCGGTTCAACAGAGGTTCGGCTCGCCTCTTCGGTGGCTCGACTCAGCAGCTCCACCATGGCTTCACGCACCGGTGAACCAGCATAGCCACGAACTGCACAACAGCACAGCAAGGCAGCAGCAGCAGGGGAGGAGGAGGAGCGGTGCGGTCCAAGTCGGCTCGCCGGAGAAGAACAGCTCGGCTGGGCACCGGAGAAGAACAACTCGTCGGAGGAGAAGAAGGGAGCTGGCTGTTCAACGGGAGTGATCGAGAGAGAGAGCTACCGAGCACTTTGAGGGATTTATCCCCAAATTTCCCATTTCCTCATTTTTAAGTAATTCCATAATTAATTTACCATTATGCCATTATCCTTATCTTAATTGGGGTATTTCATAAAGAAATTCAATCTTTTATCGGGTAAGATTATTAAGAGCCCGAAGATATAATTTCAAAACCTAGACTCTTTGTGTATGATGTAAACGAGCTAAAAACATTTGTGGACATCATTAACTTTTATGCAAACAAGCCCTAGTTAGTCTTGGAATGAAATAAATCAAAGTGATGGATCAAAACTCGGTGTTTTGATTAATGATGGACCAATTAGATTTAAGTTTAAAATTTCGTAGGGAACCCCACAAGAAATGTTGTGTTCGAGGCAGCTCCGTAGAACGGGCATATGCTTTGCCACAAAGCTTGGATTTCGATGATTCAAGATGCATTGGAAACTAGATTCGGAGATCCACAATTATCTAGTTTGCATCATGATGTAATTTCAACAGTATGTGGTTCGAAATTATGCGCCAATATGGGTCATTAAACAATTTTTTTCCACATTGCTCATCTTATAAATATTGAACTTCCATCCCACATCTGAAAGAGAGAACAAGAAAAAGGTTGAGGAAACAACTATATATAGAGGTCTAGACACTCTCTACCATTCATCCAAAGTTCATAATTTTTAAGATGTTTCGCTATCGGCGGACCCGGTCTTCTTGGCGGGTCCACAAAAGCAAAACTCTTCAAATTTGAAAAATTTTAACTACGGTGGGCCTAGTCTTTTTGACGGACGCAAAACAGCGAAATAATTGATTTTTTGGGATTCCTCTTAGAGTTCATCATTAATGTTCAACGTTATCTATCCTAGGGTAGAAGATGAAGCTTAGTGCCCTCTTCATAGTCACGTAAGTTTATGAGATTATTACTTTTCAGCTTTAGTTCTTTCAGTTATTTCAATTGTTAAAGCGCAGTTTAATTCAGGAGTATGTTGGTCTTTTACCACGAAACCTTATTTGGTTTCGTGAGGGTTGGTGGAGCGTTGTATTATCTCGAGCTCAACAAACCAAGCTTTGTCTTGGTCTAGCGCGATTGATGGTTCGACCGTCATCACTAGGGTGGTTGCTTGGGATGTAAGCGTGGTGTGCTCAAAAGGGATCCATGGTGGTCGACGTGTGCATGGTGTATACATATAATCTTCATAAGTAAGGCAAGTGGCGGTTCACTCTTGTATTTATTCCATATTTTTCTTAGGGAAGTATTTTACACTCATGACATTAAGAGTGTGATGGTTCATAACAAGCCACTACAACATGGAAACTTGAAAATTGAAGTCATTGAGGCTAAGATAACAGAAGCCCCTTTGCCAATACCCACAGACAAAGCTTATGTTGTATTCGAAGCATTGAAGTCTTTTGTTGAATGGCCAAAAAATCTCATTTTCTTAGAGAAGGTAACAATTACAATACTCTAAATGCATGAACTCTTTGTTAATTGTTAATAATATTTTGATATGCTTTGTTAATGTTGAATGGGCTACAGAATACAAGTGGGGAAAATAAAAAGAGAAAGAGGGATAACTTAGACTTTGACACTCATTCAGAGTCATTTAACACTATCAACAAGGGTCAACCAAGGAAGGTGCCGAATGAGTTGGTGATGACTGCAGAACAAGATTCTAAACTAAAAACATCTTCGCTGACTATGCACATGATGTATAAAATTGCTCGGAATATGGAAGTTACACTCTCAATTCCGATTCCGAAAGAACGAAAGAATTGAGTTAAGAGAGTCAACTATGGATTACTAAGGATGAGATATTTCAAGAAGAAATTCAGGCCATCGACTTTCTTCGGCCTAATTTTGCAATAAAATCCGCCACCACATTAGTTTCTCGCAAGATGTGGAAAATCCACACTGTCACAATTTTTTTTAAAAGACACAGAATATCATAGAGTAAAATCTCAATATTTCGTGGACAGTGCCAGATTTTGTTTAAAACATTGACAAGTATGAGGTTATCACTTTCGAGACCCATTTCCTTAGTCATAGAAAGAGCATTTTGGAGTGCCAATCTATTATATATATTAAAGCTCACTCTTTTTTATCCATAAGAGTGTTTTTAGGCTCAAGTTGTTAAGGTTCTTTCTATATATTATTATATTATATAATTAGCAAAATATAAATTAACGAAAGGACCTTAACAAGATTTGCACCAACAAATACAAATCTTTACAATTATTACTTCTTTACATGAATACAAATTATTTTGTCAAAAATATTTTTTGGAAATAAAACTAGAAACTCACAAGGTTATCACCATAGCTTTTCACTCAAACTATCCAATATTAATTTATGAAAATGAATTTACTTAATTCAGAAGTCTACTTTAATTTTATGGACATCTTGGTTGTCGATTTACTAAAATTTTATTACTTGAATATATTTATAACAACATAAATGAGTCACTATAAAACTACTTTTTGGTAGAGTAAAAGATGAAATCAATATACAAAGTAATTTAAATTTGTTAATCACTTAATATACGATATATGTAACTTAGTATATTATGTGGATTGATTTGTACATATCCATAACACTTTTTTTGGGTATATTGTCACATAATATCTTATAGAATTACTAACAAGTAATAATTTATAAGTAATAATTGTTCTTCTTTTTCTCTTTTTGTCAAAAGCAAAATTTGGGTTATTTTAATTTGTTCCAAATAGTACAATATAGATGTGGAGAAATAATGTTTTTATAAATATTTTAAAATAAAAATAATAATGATACCATATTATATTGTTTATTTTATTTAAATTGTATGCATTAAATATATAATTAAGTAAAATCTATCTATTTATATATTAAACCCATCACTTTTTAAGCCATAAGAGCGTTTTTAGGCCCCATATTGTTAAGGTGTTGTTTTTTTGTTTTTCATATTTTATTATTAGATTAAATAATCATCAAAACTAAAATTAACAAAGAGATCTTAACAAGATTTGCACTAAAAAATACAAATCTTAACAATTGTAAATTCTTCAATACATGAATACAATTTTTTTTTCAATCTGAGCAAAAGATATAATATGATTTATTTCATTTCTCTTTCATTATTAACTATTTAACGCTTTAATATTTTTAGGCACTAATTAACATAACTTAGATTTATAAAATGAGTTTGTAAATTACTTTTTGAAAATGAGTTTGTATAATTCACATAACTTAAAAATAAATAATTCAATAAATTGCAAAAGTTGTTCAATCCGATTAGATTTATAATATATATGACCATGTATCGACGAAATAATTTTAACCACTTTTTCTATTTTACGATTGATTCTTTTTGCATATTCATACTTACTTGTGGTAATTGGAAAGTGATTTGTGTTCCTTTTACACATCAATAGAATAACCTAAGCTATGTTAGACTCAAAAAAATATTTTAAAAATAAGATAAATATAATAAAATATAGGAAAAATAACTCTAAATAATACCAACTATCACCTTTGTGTTCCTTTTACACGTACCCGAACTATGTCAATATTAACCTAAAATGGTATGGTCTATTTTTTTGGTAAAATCTCTGACGAAAATGGTGATGTGGCACCAGAAAACATGAGTTGGCAAAAACATTTCATACATCATCTCATTTATATAATAAAACCTGGAAAAGAAAAAAAAATCAAAATCAAAAGAATAAACTTCTTCATCAATTTGCATCTGAAGCACAAAACTAAAATTTCAGCAATCAATTTTACAACAATGATGAGAATTGATTTTCGGACCTTCCTCTTCGAGCGCAAACTTCGACTCCTCTTCGAAGGACTGTTTTTTCGGTTCGTGCTTCAGTAGATACAAATTGGTGAAGAAGTTCATTTTTTTATTTTTATTTTGATCTTGACTTCTTATTTTTCTTTTTACTTATATAAATGAGCTGATGTGTGAAAAAAAATTCTCAGCTCGTGTTTTCTGGTGCCACATCAGCATCTTCGGCATAGATTTCACCGGAAAAATGGACCATGTCATTTTGGGTGAATATTGACATAGTTTGGGTACGTTTTTACAATTTTTAAAGTTCGTATTATTTTTGGTTCATAGGCGATAGTTGGTATTATTTAAAGTTATTTTTCCTAAATTATAATCTAATTGTAATCTTTTGTAAGCATGTGACTTTTATTTATTTTGTATATATTTAACTCTTTATTTATGCAAATATTTCCAAAACGATTTAGAACATAAGTTAAAATTCTTATTTTTGAAAAATATTGTGTTAGATATTATATATTTTAATATTTTAATTTAAGACATATATTCGTTTTAAAATATGAAATAAGTATGATACATATAAAGATGCAATTTCATGTCAAAGATACATTTAAAAAAAAAGGATCCAACAAAGATAAAAATTAACACTTTGTAGTATTTAAGTCACATATAGTTGCAAATGCATCATAACCACCTATCTTAATATGTTAGAACTTAATTCATATTTGATATTTACTTTAAATTGAGTAACGAAATCTATTTGTTGAAGTTGCATTAGAACAACCTATCTATTATATATATTGAATCTCACTCTGGATATAAATTAAATAACGAAATCTATTTGTTGAAGTTGCATTAGAATAACCTATTTATACATTTAATAATATTTAATTAGTTTTTAAATCAAAATCTTATATAATTATGTGTTTTATTTTTGAAAATTGGTTGCTGAATTTGTTTTGAACTAGATATCATATTATTTGATATATGATTTGTTTTCTTTATTTTATTAGATTTTTGTTTCTATTGTTTAGGAGTTACAAATTGACTTAAATCACCCTGATTCGTAAATATATGTTTAGTAAATGCTCTTTGATTAAGATCTTAACTTCAATGAATATCAATATGAAAACTGAGATTTTTTTCATTTTCTTATGGCATCCTATACATATGTATCTTTGTATTACTATGTTCAACTACACTTAAGAGGGTCGATTTATTCTACCATTGTTCTCCATGCATGTTTCCAGTTTTTTTCTTCCTATTTTAGATTTTCTTCATCACTTTGTCAATAATTATCTTTATTGAATCCTAATCAATTTCAATTTCTAAACTTTAGTTTTAAAAAGTTCATGCAAGTATCAGAAAAGTTCAGTCATAATATTGTAAATAATCACTTATATTTTACAGTTATTTAGAGGTGGTTTTGATTATACATACATAAATATAGGGACCCTCTATATGCACACCATTTTTCGTCTAAATGCACACTGTTTAGTGCGTTAAGGCTTAACGTACAACTTGGTGCGTTAAGGCTTAACGTGCAGGGGACAAAACTGGCAAAAATAGTGCAAAATGTCCAGACCTTGTGCGTTAAGCCTTAATGTACGGTACTGTTCATGTGCGTTTTGGCTTAACGCACAGGTTCAGGGATTCAAACTCTCAACGGCTATGAAAAATCAGACCGTTGGGTGCGTTAAGTCTTAACGCACCAAAGGGTCTGTTGTTTTAACCCTCGATTTTAGCCTATATATACACACTTTCATTTGCATTTCTCTTGCACACCAAAGCACTCAACATGAAGTATTCTAATCATGAAAGTGAGGAATGCAATTGGGTACAAGCACGAGAAGATGAAGAAGCAGACGAAGCGAACGACTCTTGGATGTCGGGTTCCGAAGACGAAGGAGACGATTGCGATTCGAGCGGCGATTTATTCACGGTTAGTGTTGACTTAATTTTAATTTGAGTAATGAATCATGTCCTAGTTTTGTATGAAGTAGTTATAATGAAATATAGCAATTAATTTCGAATGACATATGATAAATATCGAATATAATTAATTTTGTATGAAGTAGTTATTATGAATGTTAGCCATTAATATGATATTAGGTATGAAGTAGTAGTTTCCCTAGTTGCGCATAAAATTCGTGGATTGTTTTATGAATTAGTAATGTCTTTGCAAATTTGTTGTATTTTTAGTTTGTTATAATTGTAGATAGTATAATAATTCGTAAATAACAATTAAATATAGGGGGAAGATTATGGAGATTATTTTCGTACTGGCGTAGAGTGGGGGAGTATGAATGAAATGGTTGAATGGGCTAGAGCTACAGCAAAAGAGTTGATGATAGTTTTGGTGAAACGTACCTCAAATCCGTACGTAGTTAGTTTGACATGCGATAGATATGGTGAGTCGAGATCTGGGAGGCCTAAAGTTAATGTAGAAAATCCAGAGTTATCGGTTCAGAGGATTCGAAAACGTAGATCGAAGAAGTACGGTTGTAGATTCGGGCTATACGGGTGCCGTTTGAAAAACAAGACAAGATCCCTTACTGAAAAATGGGTCTTGGATGTTATACATGGCACCCACAACCACAAGCTTTATGCTAGTTTTCATGGGAATGCATTCATGGGTTGAATGACCCAAGAGGAGGAGGTGATGGCTAGGAGATGGGGTGATGGTCGAAAGCCTCCGAAAGAGATTGTTTCGGACTTGAGGAAACACTTTCTGGGAAATGTGACATCAATGAAGCAGGTTGCAAACTTTTTGCAAAAGCTCCAGTACGAGGATAGTGGGGAATTGACGGTTACCCAGTGGTCCCTTCAATTTCTGAAAGAGAACGGGTATCTTTTTTATCCTCTTAGGAATATGAAGAAAGGGCAAGAGGTGGAGATCCTGTTTTTTGCTCACCTAGAGTCGCTACACTTGTTAAAGAAGTTCCCGCACGTGGTGATCATTGACGCCATATACAAGACAAATAAGTATGTAAAACAATTTAATAACAGTTAGTTTTTTTTATGTGCTATGGTTTAATTAGTTATATTGACAAGTATTAATACGTTTTTTTGTTTTGTGTATGAATAGGTATGATATGCCTTTGGTGGAGATTGTTGGTTTTACCTGCACTCGAGCAGAGACGTTTTCCCATTACCAGTGGATAGTGACTGCCCTTCAGAACTTGTTTCAGCAGTTAGGAGTTATGCCCAATGCTATAATGTCCGATTGTGAAAAAGGCTATCATCAAAGCTATTAAGGTAGTATTCAAAGACTCCCCGGTTAGGCAGCTCTTGTGTTGGGTCCATATTAGAAACAACATCAAGGCACATGCAGACAAGGTTATAAAAGATAGTGCCAAGGTCGATATGTTTACAAACCAGTGTTGGGGACTATTTTGCTCGACCACGGAGGAAAGGTACAAGGAGAGGCTCAGAGCATTGAGGAAGTCGTGGAAGAGCGGCCTTGTTGGATACGTCGAGAGAGAATGGCTGACTCCTTACAAGGAAAGTATAGTAAGATCCTGGACGGATGACACCCTTCACTTCTTCACACGAACTTCAAACAGGTATCTTTTAAACATTGTGTAGTTAGAATAGTTTACTATTCGGTATGAATGTTGTACCCTGACCAAATTTTTTATTGTTTTGATAGGGTTGAGGGGATGCATGGTGTGTTGAAAGATATTGTAGGGTCCAGCAGAGGCGGCTTTAACAGAGTGATTGTAAGGATCCACCATGCAATCATTCTTCAAATAGACACGATAAAAGCGACCATGAACAAGTCGTTGTCTACACGACCAATGGAGTTCAATGATCCAGGGTTTTCGGAGCTTGCCCGAATGGTCTTTTCAAGGCTGTTTTGCAGAGTGTCGGATAGGTGTTTTGATTTGTTGTTGGCCATGTATGATCAGCTAGTGAAGGATGAGTATTCAGAAGTATGCGATGATCATTGGGTGAGAGACTGCCTTGGTGATCGGTGCTATTTTATAGTGCATATCTAGGGATTATTACCAGGTTTGAGGCGCCATTTTGTGGGATTTAGAGCACAATTGGAGATTATGGAGTTAGAGCGGAGAAGTGTGGTTTTGGTGGTCTGGAGGAGCTAATTGGAGACATCCAGATGAAGAAGAGTTGACCACCTGAGGAGACAAGGAAAATCCATGAAGGAACCACAAGGAGTTGGCTAATTTCCGAAGAAAATGACGCGAAAGAGAAGAGGCCGCGCCCGCCGTTAATTTCGGGAATTAATTAGGCCACTTCGAGAGCAAACCGCGACCGCGGCCAAAAGGCCGCGACCGCGGCCAAAAGGCCGCGACCGCGGCCATCACGTGAGGCAAAGCAGCGAAATTAATTAAACGAGCCCGTGTGCTGGAAATTGAAGGAAATTAGGCCCAAATGAAGAAAAGCCCAAAAGGTCTCGGCCCATGAAGAAAGAGCATGATGCCGCGTGAGCTAAAGCGTCAAATTGAAGCGGAAGAAGACGGGGCATGACGTCAGCGCCTTATTGATTTGCTGGAATTGAGTGGGTCGCTGCTACTTGCGTGTAATGGGCCGAGCGAGGAGAGTGGGCTGCGCAGCTGCTTGGAGTGGGCCGCCGAATTGATGTGCTGTGCTGGGCCGAGAATGAAGCTGCTGGAATTGAAGTGGGCCGCGCTGATGAGCTGCTTGGAGTGGGGCCGAATGTAGTCTAATCCTAGTCTCCCATCTATCTTCTTATACCTCCCAGAGTGACCTGCCCGAATCCTCCTTATAACTCCCCTTCTTATGTCACCACGCCAGAAAAAATGAGGAATCCTAAAAATCACTCTTCTTCTTTTCACTCATTTTGTCAAGGCGCCCTTTCGGGTTTTCACCAAGCCACTCATTTCATTTTTCAATAGATGGGATCACAATATACTCACATCACTCTTGACCAATTATTACCCCAGCCTAATGCTGGTCCAAGCCACCTGCTTTTTACCTAAGCCGCCCTTTCGGGTTTTCGACTTATCTCAGGATTTCAATTTTTGTCTTTTTTCAATTTTTTGGCTTTTTCTCTTTTTAATTAATTTTTCTCCTCAGCGACGTAGCAAGTATAAAAACCCTCCCCCATGCTTAAACATTGCATTATCCTCAATGTAATGAAAGACAAAAGAATAAAAGCACAAGGAAAAGCAAAAAATAACTCACCAAACGTCGCCGAGCCTGCTTGGACACTTTCGTTGTTGCTGGCGGTAATCTCCATATAAGCACATGTCTCTAGTGTTGGGCGGATGTCTTCATCAACTCTATAATCTTCTCCTATCGTGCAACCAAAAGGAAACCACTTTAGTGAATAGTGGTATAGTAATGATGTCGGGGTTGCACGGCCTTCTATGAACACATGGTGGAGCCCAGATGTAATCGTAGTGTGGGCCCTAGTGTTCCTCCTCCTCAGCTGTCAAAAGTAGGGTCATCATCGTTGTCAAATAAATATGTGGGGCGAATGTCTCCTCCTTGACAACATGATGCGCACCATCTCTCCATGGGAAACTCGTATAGCTGGCCTCCGGTAGAACTTTTTTTTTTAATTCCATTTAAGGTTTTTTCGAAATTATTATTATTATTATTATTATTATTATTATTATTTCGAGCAGGGAAAAAGGAGACTTACAGTGGTAATTCCGCGACCGCGGAACGTCTTCCGCGCCTGCGGAACGTTACTGGTGCATGGTTAACACCGTCTTCAATATGGTTCGGGCCTCCTCCCTGCAGGTTAGTCAAAAGACGAAACGAAAACACAATAAAGAAAGAAAATTAAAAGAAAAGGATAGTGTCTTGTTATCAAATGGTAAACAAACAAACAAGAAAATACAAACCTTAGATTCCCCGGCAACGGCGCCAATTTGGTAGGCGTTGTCGTAACACCTAAACAAAATAATCCTAAACAAACCTAACTACTTGGGTTGCCGTGCGTCCACGATATTGCAAAAGCCATCATTACAAGGACAACTCTCACTCCAGACGACATTCACGACTTCTGGAAGGTCTTGTATTGGGAAGAGGATCCAACAACATGTGCGCTTGCTGATGACAGTGTAGCTATTTCCATTCCAGAGTTGAGATTGCGTGAGATGTGGTCGAAAGTGCAAAGTCGTACTTTGACCCAAGCCACGTTATGGCAACTGAGTGAGTTGTACATGGCCTTGGAGCATCCGGAACAGAGTACGTTTATGGAGTCGACGGGCATCTATACAAAGGGAAGGCCAAGTGGTGCGAAGAACAAGGCAAAGGGGTCGCCGAGTAGGGAAAAGAGCATGCATGAGCACGTAAGAGAAGACTTATTGAAGTCTGAGAAGGCAAAGGCACAGGGAAAGGCAAAGGAGAAGGCGAAAGGGCCAGGCCGTCCCAGAAAGCAAGCAAGTTTCGTGGTGCTCGACGATGAGGACATGCAATCCCAGCCGCAACCAGAAGAATCACAATTTGAGGACGCCCATGTGGGAGTCCGTCAGTCGGAATGGCCTGAATAACCCATGATTCATTTTGGGGTGGACTTTGGGGTTCGGAATATCGATTACTTCTGATTTGGGTACATTAACGGTGCTATGGATGTACGTTCAGACGGAAATTGTGGCTATCGGTCTTTGGCTGTGCTTATGGGGATGAGTGAGGGTCAATATCCCTTGGTCCGTAGCGCGATGGCAAAGGAGTTGCGTGTCAACCGACAAATGTGGAAGCCGATACGAGCTTATGTAAGACCAGGGTCATGGGACGATCTAATGGTTCAAATTAACTATGTTAATACCCCTTGTGGCCCGGATTATTGGCTTGACATGCCATTCATGGGTTTAGTGTTTGCCACGGTGTATAACGTTGCTATCATCGTCATATCTGAGCACCCTTCATTATGCTTACCAATACGGGCGTCTGGACCAAGCTTCGCACCTCCCATAAATTTTGTGGGGATAGCACACGTAGGGTGTCACAACCACTGGATACTGGTAATGTTTTGTATCTCTACTTGTACCTAGATGTTTCATTTGCAATATTGTGTATGCTAATTGGGGTTTGTTTTTGTACTCCAATAGGTGATGCTCATTAACGACTCGCCATTACCACCCATTACGGATGCGTGGCGAAGACATTGTGATCCGAACATCCGCTGGTGGGAAACATTGTATGCTTCGAAATTGCAAGAGTTTAGGGAATGCCGCATTGCAGCCGGCAAGAATCCAGATTATGTGGCGTATTAGAGTTTAGTGTGAATTGTAATACAATATAAAATTTGATGTGAGTCTCTTTTGGTTATTTGCTCATTATTTTTGCTATGGTGTGTTTCAGAGTAATCCATACGTAATCAAAAAGACGTTAAACTTATACAATCATAACATTGGAATTTATACATTTGGACACTTACATAATCAAACAACATCCATAAGGCAGTGAAAGGGATAATGGCCACAAGGCAATGACTCCAACTCAATGCTGTAATAATAACATTATTCATACAATTGAAGACATATCTAATAAAAAACATGGTTATAACTTATTTCGTTATATCAATACCCCGATAATATATCGTTCTCTATAACTTCCAACATTTATCGGAAAGGGTCTCGCACAGTTTCTGGAGCTCATTTCTTTCCTTCACCAAATCTCTGATAACCTTGGCAGCATTGTCGTCATATGGTGGATCGAGCCACTTAAAGGTACGACACCCTCTCATATCTTCATACTGCTCCGATGGGACGTAATCTTTGCATGCGAGGTACCTTCTTTTATAGTGATTGGGCATGTCGCAAGTGTACAACACGACCGGAAAATTGCATTCGCACAATGTAACCAGAGGCAATGCACTGCTTGACGATGAAGCCATCCTTTGATATGGAATACGAATTATTGTATCAGAAGATATAAACTCTTGCAAAAACTAAAGCAAAAAAGATGACAAATGTTACCGAAAAGTTTAATAATTCTGTGCACGGCGAATCTGGAGCTCGTGAATGCCGAAAAATGACAGTTGACAATTAGCTTCGTAATAGGTGAGGTGATTGTTGTGTTTGGATGTGGAAGAGAACGGAAATTGACATGGGTATATATAGGAGGAAAATTCGACCGTTATATTCGACCGCTGGTGCGTTTAGGATTAACACACAAACAACAGTCGGATTTCATAACGGTCGAATACTGGCCGTTATGAATATGACCGTTGGTGCGTTTAGGCTTAACGCACCAATGGCTGGGCTTGATTCTGGCGCCAACACTGTTGGTGCGTTTAGGCTTAACGCACCAATGGCTGGGCTTGATTCTGGGCCAACACTGTTTGGGCTTCTTAAGAGCCCTATGGCAATGTGTGCGTTTAGTCTTAACGCATAGTGTTGTCATAATTGTTTCGTTATTTAAGACATAAAAATCATAACAAACTATATGATAATGTTATTTGGTATTTTATGCTTTTTTATATACTTTCCAAGTATAAAGTATAAAATTCATATTGAATGAATTAATATTATCTTATCATATAGTTAATAAATGTCTTATATAGTAATGTGATAATATTAATTGTTATGAAGTTATAACATAAACTTTAAGGCTTCACTTAATATAAGTAATTATATGATAATGTTAATTGTTATTTTATGATTTTAAACTTTATACTTAGAAAGTATTCATCAGTCATGGTTTATACTAATGTATTGTACTAAATTCTTAAACAAGCAGTACTTGCACTATATACTAACATGAGCTTCATAGTAACGATATTGCATGAAGTATGAAGAAGTTGTACGTAAAAAAGGTTATAATACTGTATTATTATAATATCTTACGGATGTATTACTCGTATTATAAGTTAATGGGCCCAGACAAAGTTTTATGAAGTTATAATGTGACGAGAGTAAGTGTTATGAAGCTATAACATGAATTTCATAGTAACGATATAGCATGAAGTATGAAGAAGTTGTACGTAAAAAAGGTTATAATATGATATTATTATAATATCTTACGAATGTATCACTCGTATTATAAGTTAATGGGCCCAGACAAAGTTTTATGAAGTTATAATGTGACGAGAGTAAGTGTTATGAAGCTATAACATGAATTTCATAGTAATGATATAGCATGAAGTATGAAGAAGTTGTACGTATAGGTTATAATACTATATTATTATAATATCTTACGAATGTATCACTCGTATTGGGCCTAGTTGGGCCCATTATGCACTTTTTTGTCCTATTGGGCCTACTTGGGCCCATTATGCCTTTTTTGTTCTATTGGACCTAGTTGGGCCCATTATGCGTTTTTTTTCCTATTGGGCCTAGTTGGGCCCATTATGCGTTTTTTGTCTTATTGGGCCTAGTTTGGGCCCATTATGCGTTTGTTGATACTATTGGGCCTAGTTGGGCCCATTATGCGTTTTTTGTCATATTGGGCCTAGTTTGGGCTCATTATGCTTTTTTTGATACTATTGGGCCTAGTTGGGCCCATTATGCGTTTGTTGATACTATTGGGCCTAGTTTGGGCCCATTATGCGCTTTTTGATACTATTGGGCCTAGTTTGGGCCCATTATGCGCTTTTTTGTCCTATTAGGCTTAGTTTGGACCCATTATGCATTTTTTGATACTATTGGGCCTACTTGGGCCCATTATGCCTTTTTTGATACTATTGGGCCTACTTGAGCCCACTATGCCTTTTTTTGTCCTATTGGGCCTAGTTGGGCCCATTATGCGTTTTTTTTCCTATTGGGCCTGGCGTAGTCCTTTAAAAATATATATACGTAACCCAAAATACAAAACACAAGTACAAAAAAGGTTATAAAATCCCAAAAGTATATAAAAAACACATAACATCCCTAATCTCCTAGCTGACTCCCACTACCCTCTCCCGGCTCGTGTATAGAATCCGGAAATATCTGTGATGCACGAGGTGGAGGGGGGGGGGGGGGCATCGGAGGAGTCTCATCAGTCAGCATATGCAATAGCCGAGTCATCATCTCGTCAACCTCCTGAACGGGGATAAGATCCCTACGCGTCCGCCTCTGGAAATAGTCACAGATCTCACCAGCAACCAACTGGTTCCGCTGCATTGGCAAATACCCATTAGAATTTAAGTATGACAAACTAATAAATGACATTAATTGAATTAAACCACTTAAAGGTACGAATTACACATACCGCAAGAGTGTCCACCGATGGTGTGGGATGGACAGGGCCTTGAGGACGATCCTGTTTTGTGGATCTGGGATCCACCAGCACATGTGAATACTCGTCCAACCAGTCCAGATAATCATCTGTCACGTCCCAATAACGCGTGGCTGGTGGATCCTCAACCTGGATCAAAGGCCTCGGATCCTCATCCCATGCCTCCAACAGATGAGCGTCGAATGTGACATCGTAATATCTGAGGTCGTTCTAGCGGGTCACTTTCGTCGGCTCTAGGGGTAAGATCGGGATCCCTTGTACATGCCTAAACTGACAAAGGCAGCGGTCCGGCAGGTATGGCTCTTGAATATCCATGATCTGGATGATCCCTCTAAACAGGGAAGGAGCGTACTCTGGTCGATCGAATGATACTCTAGGAAACGGGAACCACTGTACCTGTAACAAATAAAATTGATAACATATTATAAAATATTTAGCATGAAGTACATATTATAAATTAAAATATTAATGTGACGAAACATATTACCTCCTCATATCTAATATTGTCCAGCATCTGGCGCATACACACCAAACGCCCATGCTCCTTGCTCTGTGGGACCTCCTGGCCGTCTCTGATGGCAGAAGCATCGTCGGCCATGGCAGCTGGATCCATGACATAATGTCCACGGAAATGAGGAAAGTACGCCCATATCCATGACTACATAAGAAGACCGAACGAAGTAGAAGATTAGAAAATAAATAATTATAATGTATAAAATAAAATAAATTTTATTAATTTTTTTTTCTTACCCTCAAAAGTATGCCACAACTGGCAATGCCCTGCGCCTCTCGTCTGGACGCCTGTCCTAAGTTCCGGTACAGGAACGCCAGAATGCCTGCTCCCCATGCATATCGGCATGTGGCCTCGTGATCGAACAACAGTGCCAACCACTTGTGCTTGATCTGACGGGTAGACTTGTTGACCAACACTATGGAGCCGAGCATCAAGAACAGATAAAGTGAAGCCAAGACGCTCTCGTCCCTCTGCTCCCTCCCCATCATGCGCTTCAAATCGTCCTGCAGCCTCTAGATAGGAATGCCGCCAGTAGAGTACCACCTATCCACCTGAGAACTATCGTCAAACCCAAAAAGGTCCAGCGCAATCCTCCGTCTAAGCTCTGGATCCGTCACGTCTGGTGCCGTACAACTCCTCCCATCAATGGGCACCCTGAGTATCTCATAAACGTCGTGTAGCGTAATCGTCATCTCGCCCCAAGGAAAATGGAACGATGACGTCTCAGGGTGTCATCTCTCCACAAAAGCAGAGACCATGACGCGATCAATTGCCCCGGTGCGAAGAACACGGAGATGTGTGAGACCACTATGCTCCGCTAGCCGAAACCATGACTCTGGCTCGAGTCTGATGAACTCCTCAAGCTCAGTGACCATGCCGACGTGGAAGTGAACCCTCAAGACCTTACGGGTCTGTATGTTCGATAATTAATATTAGCTACGGAATTAAAAAAACTAAATTTATACAAGACAAAGGAGTTAAAAAAACGCACCAAATCCTGAGTCTGCTGGCGCAACTGATGACCCGAAACACGGGGAGCCTGGACAGCATCTGCAGCCTCCTCTGGTGCAGCCTCTGGAGCAGCATGTCCTCTAGATCTCTTGCGTCGTCGCTGCTGTGGAAGGGTGGGGGCACGAGGGGGAGGAGGGGCCAAAGGAGTCAAGTAAAAAATCGCCCTTGCGATATGTGTGGTGTAGCTCGGAAGGAGGATAGGGACGCGCGGCCCTCCAGGCATCCAAGAAGACTGCCCTAGAACGGGGCCATGAGCTAGAGCTGGAGCTGGAGCTGGTGCTGGTGCAGGGGATGGAATGGGGGAGGGGGCAGCAAGAGTAGACAGGACCGGGGAGGAAACGGGGGATGGGACAGAACAAGGAGGTGGAGGGTTGGTCTCATCCGATAAAATCGGGTCAAAGGAAACCCTGTAGTCTGCCAGCAGGTCCTCGTCCTCGTCTGACACATGACAGGCCGCATCATCAACTGGCATATCGTCACTAGATGTGACGTATGCGTCCTCCATCCTCGCATCCTCGGTCGGACCAGAAGCTGGAACCGGCGAATCTGCTGCTAATAAGTCCGCCCTCATCTGCACCACGCGACGCCGCACTGTCGCTGAGATGTGCCTTCTAGGCGCACCGCGTCGATCAGCTACCGGAGCGGGATGTGTCATCCCCTCAGATCCCCCCAATGCGTCCTGTAATGCCTAAAATTATTGTTTTGTAATTTATTATAGACATTATCTAATTTCATCAATCTATTTCTCTCAAATTTATATGAAATTCGAAATTTCATTTGAAACTTAAATTATATAATTTCATATCTAAATTATCTAAATTTAAATTTAAATTTAATTTTTAATTAATCTAATTTATCTAAATTTCATATTTATTGATCCGTTCGGATTTATCTAACTTTCATATCTATTTCTCTAAATGTTATATGAAATTCTAAATTTCATTTGAATTTTATCCAAATTATATATATTTTATCATATTTATCTAATTTATCTAAATTTTATATGAATATAAATTGGATGAATTCTAAGCAAATCTAACAAATATAACGAATAAAATTTAATGACAAAAAGCATTACTTACCTGACGGATGCCTGGTGTGGGTATAACGTCGGTAGGTACACTCGATGGGATCGATGGGGTCAACCGACGTCTCGCGCCACCACTCATCCGTCGGACTAAACTATCCTCCTCCTCCATGGCCATCCAACCCGGAGCTTCACCGGCGGCAGCTCCTCCGACACCGGCGACAGCTCCTCCCACAGCGGCACCTCCGACAGCGGCGTCTCCCTCACCTCTGGCATCCCTCTCCCAAGAACCACCACCACCGCCACCGGCCGTCCACTGCACAGAAGCTCCGGTCGCCGCCTCATCTTCTCCGGCCACCTCACCACCACCACTCGGACCGCCAGAAGCCCCCGTTGTCGAATCCATGCTCGGTTTTGAGGTTGAGTAAGAGGAAAATGGTTTGAAATCGAAATCGAAAAAAATCGATCGCTCGCTCTGAAAACCGGAAAGGGAAGGGAAGGGAAGCGCCTCGTAGGGTTAACGCATATTTGTGCGTTAATCCTACACGCACAACTGTGCGTTTAGGCATAACGCACAGCTGTGCTGGGCTTTACAATTCCTTATGGGCTTGTAAAGCTTAGCCCATCAACCTGTGCGTTATGCCTAAACGCACAGGTTGATACCCAATTTTGCGTTTAAAGACTATTCTGTCCCTATGTACGTTAAGCCATAACGCACAAAAGTATACGTTTAGGCTTAACGCATCATTTAGTGTGCATTTAGACGAAAAATCGTGTGCATATAACTTCTCCCTAAATATATGAGTTTTAAACAACCGTGCATGATACGAGTATTGCACTAGTATACATATACCATATATATTGGTGAAAATATTAGATTACATTTCAAATTTAAGACAATTTATGTAAATGCAGATATACACATTTAAGGAGCATAGGACAAAAGCTTGTGTAGATTTTTCTAGTTACAGACAAATAATAGAGTTTAATGCTTATACAACTCTTCCATCTCCTATTTGGAACTAGTGGCTTTTCCTATTCAAATCGGCTTTCTTTCTGTTTAACTAAACTAATACCTGGGGGCGTCTATTACCAATTTTAACGTGGCTTAATTAGATTGACTTTAAATCAACATATAGTACGTACGTACGTGGACATCTTCTCTGGTTTTCTTGTAGATGCATGTCTTTTGATGTTATAAATTCTAACAGTTAGGGTGATTCTGAAAAATATTATGATATAATAAATTGTATTATATTAGATCTTACATTTAAATAATTAAGGTAATGCAATCTAATGCATTATATTAGAAATATAAACATATCCCTAATTTTATGATTTTATATTATTATTTTTACTTCAATAATCAAAATTTAAGGTCAGGAGAAATCACAAGAGCAATGCGATTTGATGTGTATAAACATATCCCTAATTTTATGATTTTATATTATTATTTTTACTTCAATAATCAAAATTTAAGGTCAGGAGAAATCACAAGAGCAATGCGATTTGATGTGGTTTTGTGTGTGGAACGGTTCAATGTCGTTGATTTGAATGTTTTGGTGGCATTGTATATGTGTACTCACTGCAGCCTCATTTTCATTTGTGTTCAACATCACCGCATTCTATACTATTGCAAAAAAGTATATATTTATTTATTGTCTATTTTAATTAGTTTGGTTCTCGCCCGATTTTAGATAATATTTTTTATTAATATTTTTTAATTATTAAAATATCAGTTTCATATTTTAAATAAGCGCATTTTTTTAATCTTAATAATGACAATATAAATGTAATTAAGATAAATATGTTGATATAAATAAATCTTTACTAATAATCAATTAACAAAGATCAATGTAATTTTGTACATACATAATATGTTGAATCGGTCCTATATCTAGAAATAAATGAATTAAAAGAAAATTTGAATAAAATATGACTAATTAAATGAAAAAATTAAAAGATAATATTTGAAAAATACATAATGTATTTTATCTAATATGGAAATCATGATCAAATGTGAATAATTTATATGTTGAAAAGGAAATTAAGATCATATCTAAAATATCTAATGACACATGGCACGATGTGGAGTAGACATGTGAAAACAAATAATATAGTGCAATATCAAAACGATAAGTGGTCTTAGTTAGGTTTTACTTTAGTATTATATAATAGATTATATATCAAGCCTTCAAACCAATCATATAAATGGATAACCTTGTAATTTAAAAATATAATGTTGTTCCACAAAAAATAAATATTTAATTGAGATATTTAAATACAATTAATTAAGGAAACAATGAAATTATCCTAATATATATAATATATCATTAGATGAGATTTATGATTAGATTAAATTTTAAATCTATAAAAGAATCAAAATAATAAAATGAATGTTAATTTAGATATTGTGTTGCAAAAAAATATTAATTAAAAAATGCATGAATTGTGATATGAATTTTAGTTGTTTGGGAAGTATTCGTTGTAGATATGATGTTTCTTAATCTTTGATTTATCACATATGTTTTATTTACTCTCTTTTTTATTGAAAGTCGTAATAACCAAATCTTTGACATATCATACTGATTAAGTAAAATGAAAAATAAGTTAGTAGTGTCAAAAATTGTTCTGGTTAATTAAGAACCATAAACAAAAATGGAGTACAAAATTGAAAGAAAATGTCAATCATAAATCTGATCCTAAAGCCTTTACTGAGACAAACGTTGCGACGAACCAGAGATTCCAAGACGTTGACATGGCAAGGATGTGCAGATCGTCGCTCAACAGTGATGGCGTGGTGATGATGATAAAGGGAGATTGGCCATGGTGGAAAAAAAAATTGACACTCATCGGCGATGGTGGCTGAGCTTTGAAAGAGGCAGAGCCACGGGCAACAACGAGTCTGGTGTTTTGGATAGTCCTTTTAAAGAAGACTCACATGGAGATTAGTCCAATTCTTTCTTTCTTTTTGGCGAGAGGAGATTAGTCCAATTCTGAGTTGATTAGTGTTGTGGAAGTTTTGAATTTTTTATCTTTTGTGATTGGTTTATAATCTTTGTAATTGATTTGTACTCTTTGTGAATAATTTGTTTTCAATTAGGAAAAGATTAGTGCTAGATTTAAGATAAAAATCTTTAATATATAATTTGATTTAAAAAAAAAAAAGTGGAAAACAGAGAAAATGACATGTGGCAGTTTTAATAAGAGAGTGTCATGTGGCATAGTTAGGTTCTAGTTTAGTATATATAGTAGATTAATCTACTATTATTCTACTATATATCTAAATGTATAAAATAACAAAACTAAAAGGTACGAAAGAGACAATACATGTGTAATAATCCTCATTTTATCATAGAAGGGTTAGGTGATAGAAGGTATGTCTGGTGAAAGCAAGTTATAGAATTCTCGTAGGTAGTGAATAGTCTAAATTACGGTTAACCTGACGTTAACTGTAATTCGAACCAACTTATGGATTTTAACTTAGAAATGCCTGAACCAATTTACAAAGTGTTATATGGGTTAGGTATGGTTAAACTTATACAGTTTGGTTAGCTTAGTATAAGGTAGCATCTCCGAGTTGTTACCAGCCAAGTTTCGGGGTCGAAACTTTTCTTTAGGGGGGTAATGATGTAATACCCCTCAATTTTTTTAGTAAGGGTAATTGGGTAATTTCCCAAACCCTTGTCAATTATTCAGGACGCGTTAGGCGAAGTTCGGATTTTCTGTATCATGTATGATCTCTGTAATATTTTCCTAAGTGGTATAAAATACATTCGACGTATTTTCGGGGCTTAGAATATTTGTTTGGGTACAAATATATAATTTCCGGGGTTTAAACCCATGTCAAACCTTTCCCCGGGTAAAAAGACGCGAAAATGACTCTGCCGCGACCGCGGAAGAATTTCCGCGACCGTGGAAAAATAGCTCCCAAAGGAGCTGGGCATTGGAATTTTCCGCGACCGCGGAAATGTGCAGAATGTGCAGGGAGGCATGCGTGCCGCGTGTTCTTCGTCGTCGTCGATCTTCTGAACCACTGTCGATTTGGGCGGGGGCTTCTCTCCTCCTTTGGCTATAAATGGAGGCCAAGTTGGAGGGTTTTTGGGCACCCAACTCAGATCTCCTCTCTTCTCTCTCATTTTTCCTTTGTTTGCCGGAATCTTCGAGGTGTCGCCGGAGCTCTCGCCGGAGGTTGCAGCGGCCGTAGGGTGGTGCCTTGGAGGCGCAAGGAGGATAGGAGTGGAAGCCCCATCGTCTCGAGCCCCCTCGCGTCGCCGCCGGTGAGTTCTCTCCCGATCTGTGGTCGCCGAGTTCATGGCCGCGACCGCGGACATGAACTTCCGCGACCGCGGACATGAACTTCCGCGACCGCGGCAATGACACTCAGGCCGCGACGCGGACGCTGTCCTCAACGCCCGCGGACGCCATGTCCTCAACGCCCGCGACCGCGGAATCCACGCCGCGATCGCGGATCGCCTTGGCAATCACGATCGTGGCCTTGGACGATCCGGTCTCGGGCGGGACTTTCGTTCTTTCGATTTCGTTCATTCTTTCTTAGATTTGTATCATTTTATTGTCGAATCTAACCTAGGGTTTCGTTATGGGTCGTTGTCGTAGGAATTTGTAATCCGACTTCCGTTCCCGTTCCGGACCTAGAAACCCGTCGTCGTTCAATCGTTCGTCTAGACTAAGGCAAGTGGCGGTTCACTCTTGCTTAATCATTCCATGTTCCATTAATTATCAATTGCTTTTAATTGTTAATTAAATCGGAGTGAACTATTGTTTTCGTTTGGGAACAGATTTTATAAATAACGTGATTAAAATATGATATTATAGTAGGTTGTATATATTGCTAGAAACAACGCTATTATACTTGTTAATGACCGTAATGGTTTTGTTGTGGATTTAAATGTAAACTTTAATGCTAGATTAACACGAGTATTTGTAGGAACGTTAATTCCTTATGAGGATTAATCGTTTTTTTATAACTCAGTATTAGTGGACCCAGCCTCTAAATGCTTTTCAGATCGTAAACTTTTGTAGTCAATCGAGATCGTAAACCTTCGTAGTCACTCAATATCGTAAACTTTCGTAGTTACTCGAGATCGTAAACTTCCGTAGTCACTCGAGATCGTAAACCTCCATAGTCACTCGATATCTTAAACTTTCGTAGTTACTCGAGATCATATTAAAAAGCTTTAACATGAATATCCGTTTTGAAATTTAGATAAGATAAGTGCGGGTAGGCACAAATAATTAATGAACCCTCGGGCGAGAAGTACAACTTGGAAACTCGCCTGGACTTCGGTTAGAGTAAGTTCTCTTTCCAATCTGAATTCGCATTGTGCGGTGAGGTTGGTCGTGGACCCAAATGATCAAGTCGTTTTTAAACGCTTGTATGAAACTATAACGTTCCCAAACATTTGTCATACTTTCGCGTAAGACTCAATCTTTTGGAGTCTTCTCTTCATACGTTTCCCATAAGGCTCATTTCCTTTTTAGTGCATGTCTAAACTTTAATCATTCTGTGAAAGTTACGGGTTATATATCGTTCCTTCGGTTGTTATTCGAGGGATAATGATAGTAAACGGTTACAATCACTAGGACCATTCTGTTTTCACCCTTGCATAGTCTTTCATTAGACTAACCAACCGGGTTTTATTCCTTGCATGGTTGGCTGGTGTCATCCGTCCTATACGGCACATCAGTGGTTGGTCCCCGAAGACTCAAAGTAACCAATTGAAGAAGAGGCTTGCAGTTGCAGATTTAAGTGTCGGTATTTCAAGGTCGTTAAGTATTACTCTAAAATGTATTTTTATAACCTAGTCATGTAATAGGTTTATTCTTAAAGTCTTCCGCTGTGTAATTTATAAGTCTTCCGTTGAAATTTTTACTCTGTTGTAAAGACGCTACTCTCGTTTGATGAGAGATCTTTTAATAAAAGAGCTGAGTTTCACATACAAATGTCTTCCGCTGTTTAATCTTTCATTTAATATATATATACGCATTTAAGTTTAATTGTTCCGATTAAAGCCTAGGGTGGCTTTGGACGGTAACGTCCGAGGTCACTGGCGTGTGGCACTACCGATATAAATCGGGAGTGTTATAATTATGGTATCAGAGCAATGGTTTTTAAAATTCTTGGCCTATTGTTAGGTTTGAGAATTTTCGATTTTTTATTATTATTTCTAACCTGTTTTCCTTTAAGAAGGAGTTTTCAGAATCTAAAATTTTTAACTTTAAAAGTTTAATTACCTCTTGAAATTTAATTTAAAATAATGATTTAACTATTTGGGCTTCAAAAGTTATTTATAGTTGGTTTTAAATGGTGTGTATAAGCAACCAAATGGTAGTTTATGATTTTAACTTTAAAAGTGTGATTTTTGTCTTAGTAAGAGTTTTGCAAAAATCGTATCACTAGTTTGTGAAACTAATTTTTCTTAAATAATTATTTTATTAAGGTTAATATATAGAGTTTAATGGTATAAAGTTTGAAAGTATAAGGTTTATTAATAAGTGGTTTTCAAACTTCTACAAGCTTCGAGTATTACTTATTCCTAGATCCATTCTTAGGAATCTATCTTTGTTCTTGGAGTAATGTCACAACGGTATGACATTAATTACTCCCTTCATTGAGCGGACGAGCGTTATCTCGTAAGCTGAGTTTTCCAAAATTTCTTAGGGTGTAGGAACAAATGTGTGTGGTTAATGCTCTATGAGATTTAAGAACTAAATCTCATACGTGTACCCTGAACATTTGCTCTGCTAAAAGTATGTAGGGATGGACTAAGGCGAAGTCCAGAATGCCTAGTTATGAGGTCATGCTGTAGGCATTGATGTGGATAGATTGTTGAGAAGGGAATGAATGTATAAGAGGGATAGTTCATAGGGAACTCATTTCCTCTATTACGACCTTGGGTAAGACTTTAGAGTCTAGAGTTATGGTTATGAGATTTATAAGTGGGTACGACCAGTGTAGGACCAATGGTTAAAGCTTTTTGAAAAGCCGAATGTACAAAGTCATAGGTGTTATTTTGGAAGATCTATTCGAAGTTTCGTTTTGAGGCCCATCAGGAAATGATGTGATTAAGTCTTGGAGAGATAGTAAGTATCCGTAATGCAAAAGGGGTTGCTTTAATTGGGATAGTAGATTGTGTGAGGAGTATAAGGATCTTAAGTTAGAGATAAGTTATTTGAGTCAGTTAAACAAACCTTTGGGATGTGAGACAGGAAAAGGGCGGCTGAGCCAAATCTAAGTGGACCAAATGATTGAAATTGGTAGGTTGTACGATCAGGGAATAAGGAGTTATGATACTTGTAAGGTTGTAAGGTTTGATATTTGGATTTTATGTGAGTTTGTCAGTTAGAAGGCTTATGGTGCAATTCTTTGAAGAAGACTAAGTTGTGAAGTTACTGTGTTAGAAGGAGGCCACTTAAATGGAAAGATTACAGTTTAAGGATAGGTTATGTTGATGATTCCGATAAATTAAAAGGATTTAGTGGAGAGAATTGTCTATGTGCGCCTAAGGAGTAAGGTAGCAAGCGTTAATCGTATAAAGCTATTAAAGGATTCTGATAGAAGTGACTGATACGGTTGGTAATGAATCATTTATCAGGATGATACCTTAAGGAAATAGGAGTAATATCTCAAGGGATTTTGGTTATGGAAGTTGTAAGTGAGTATGTTCATTGTGGACCAGAGGATTAGACTTTCGAAAAGGCTAAGGGTGTGAAGTCATATGTATTGTCTTGGAAGATTTATTTGAGGTTCGTTATGAGGCTTTCTTAAGAGAAACGATATAAGGATTGGCGTAGAGTGATCAATGTCTGTTAATGCGATTTGATGTCACGTTTTGGGGGGAAATCAAGTGATTGGTCACAATTGCGCTAATGGATTTATCACGGCATTGTTTTGAGGAAACTAAAGGTTTTGAGTTGGAAGTGAGCTTTAGGGCCAAACTTATTTGGGCCAAGGAACTGAATCAGTGAATTGTACCTTCAAGGGATATAGAGATATGATATCTGGAGATTTCAGAGGTTTGATATGTGGATTGTTAGAGAGTGTGACGTCTATAAGACCGATGATATAGCACTTTCTGGAAATTAAGTTGTGAACGATTGTTTTGGGAGGAAGTTCATTTAAAATTGAAGGTTATAGAGTAAGGACTAGGTTATTCGGAGCATATCGATAGACAAAAGGATGTAGCATGGGAAATTGTCGTATGTGCGTTTAAGGAGTAAAGTAACGAATGTTACCCGTATATAGCCATTGAAGGATTTAGGACGTGAAGTGATTAATTGTGATGGCAAGGCATCGTTCATCAATATGGTATTTTTGAGTAAATAGAATTGAGGAACCTTAAAGGCTTAAGTTAGAAATTGAATAATGGAATATGTTAGGGTAATCTTGGATAAATGGTAAATATCCGTAAAGCAAAAGGGTGCTCGATTTGGGATAATAAATCATATGAGGACAACTGGTTACTTAAGGATTTTTGGATGAATAGCAAACTCGACCGGTAAGAGTTTGTTGCGGTTTGGAGGTCAATAATGTGGTATGAAGTAAGTATGTAGATGATATCAAGTGGACTTGAGGAAAAGGTGACCTACGTCTATTAAAGTGATCGTATGACGCATTGAGGTAAAACGAGAGTATAATCCTATGGAGAGGATTAGTAAATCATGTTGAGGTAATCAGACATAGGTTGTGGTGTGAGTAATTGTGGGATCACAGGAGTGAAGATTTTGAGTTAAAGATATGGCACAAGGGCCAAATGTGAATAAGGTAACCAATGTAATAGGTGAACCATGTATGTAAGGAGTAAGGTCTATATGACAAGAGAGGTACTAAGTTGAGGTATAGTTGAATTCTACGTATGTACTCAAGGATCGGATTGTCGAAAGGAAGTTAGTAGAAAAATGTTGTACTCTTATATGTAAGGACATTAAGGCCTTTAGGAGGAAAAGGGCATAACAACAAGGATATATTGGAGATTATAATGGATACTCTGAGCGAGACAATGGTAATCTTGTGAATGATCACATCTGTTCTAGCAAGAGTAAGGAATATAGGCAGTATGTTGTAAGTGGAATCATGATCGAGTAAATAGTTCGATTTTTGGTGGTACAGGTTTCAGAAACCAAATTTATTCAAGGATATCGACTTAAGGAAGATAAGGTACATACTTTAGGAGAAGTTTAGAGAAAGGTGAAAGAGAAATATGTATAATCTCATGCTTAAGGTATAGCGAGACTAGTGCGATGATTTTAGGAGACAATTATCCTAAGATAATTATGACTTTGAGGATGGTCACGAGTTAGTACAAGAATAGTACGTGGAAGTAGGCTATGCGAGATAGTGGTATGGTTGAGGAAACATATCTTTTCCAGGAGCAAGTACTTGATGCA
Source organism: Rheum nobile (assembly GCA_027886185.1). Lineage (NCBI taxonomy): Eukaryota > Viridiplantae > Streptophyta > Magnoliopsida > Caryophyllales > Polygonaceae > Rheum > Rheum nobile. The sequence goes on from WOAB01000511.1 coordinate 4,296,371, forward strand.
ATGATTAAGGAAGTTAAGATCAGGTAGTGAGATTATGGTGAAACAGGTCCCATTAGTTAGCAATGCTAGTTTCGTGGTCGAAACTATTTTAAGGGGGTAGTAATGTAATAATCCTCATTTTATCATAGAAGGGTCAGGTGATAGAAGGTATGTCTGGTGAAAGCAAGTTATAGAATTCTCATAGGTAGTGAATTGTCTAAATTACGGTTAACCTGACATTAACTGTAATTCGAACCAACTTATGAATTTTAACTTAGAAATGCCTGAACCAATTTACAAAGTGTTATATGGGTTAGGTATGGTTAAACTTATACAGTTTGGTTAGCTTAGTATAAGGTAGCATCTCCGAGTTGTTACCAGCCAAGTTTCGGGGTCAAAACTTTTCTTTAGGGGGGTAATGATGTAATACCCCTCATTTTTTTTAGTAAGGGTAATTGGATAATTTCCCAAACCCTTGTCAATTATTCAGGACGCGTTAGGCGAAGTTCGGATTTTCTGTTTCATGTATGATCTCTGTAATATTTCCCTGAGTGGTATAAAATACATTCGATGTATTTTCGAGGCTTAGAATATTTGTTTGGGTACAAATATATAATTTTCGGGGTTTAAACCCATGCCAAACCTTTCCCCAGGCAAAAAGACGCGAAAATGCCTCTGCCGCGACCGCGGAAGAATTTCCGCGACCGCGGAAAAATAGCTCCCAGAGGAGCTGGGCATTGGAATTTTCCGCGACCGTGGAAATGTGCAGGCAGGCATGCGTGCCGCGTGTTCTTCGTCGCCGTCGATCTTCTGAGCCACCGTCGATATGGGCGGGGGCTGCTCTCCTCCTTTGGCTATAAATGGAGGCCAAGTTGGTGGGTTTTTGGGCACCCAACTCAGATCTCCTCTCTTCTCTCTCATTTTTTCTTCGTTCGCCGGAATCTTCGAGGTGTCGCCGGAGGTTGCAGCGGCCGTAGGGTGGTGCCTTGGAGGCGCAAGGAGGATAGGAGTGGAAGCCCCATCGTCTCGAGCCCCCTCGCGTCGCCGCCGGTGAGTTCTCTCCCGATCTGTGGTTGCCGAATTCATGGCCGCGACCGCAGACATGAACTGCCGCGACCACGGCAATGACACTCAGGCCGCAACGCGGACGCTGTCCTCGACGCCCGCGGACGCCATGTCCTCGACGCCCGCGACCGCGGAATCCACGCCGCGACCGCGGATCGCCTTGGCAATCACGATCGTGGCCTTGGACGATCCGGTCTCGGGCGAGACTTTCGTTCTTTCGATTTCGTTCATTCTTTCTTAGATTGGTATCATTTTATTGTCGAATCTAACCTAGGATTTCGTTATGGGTCATTGTCGTAGGAATCTGTAATCCGACTTTCGTTCCCGTTCCGGACCCAGAAACCTGTCATCGTTCAATCGTTCGTCTAGACTAAGGCAAGTGGCGGTTCGCTCTTGCTTAATCATTCCATGTTCCATTAATTATCAATTGCTTTTATTTGTTAATTAAATCGGAGTGAACTGTTGTTTTCATTTGGGAACAGATTTTATAAATAACGTGATTAAAATATGATATAGTAGGTTGTATATATTGCTAGAAACAACGCTATTATACTTGTTAATAACCGTAATGGTTTTGTTGTGGATTTAAATGTAAACTTTAATGCTAGATTAGCACGAGTATTCGTAGGAACGTTAATTCCTTACGAGGATTAATCGTTTCGTTATAACTCAGTATTAGTGGACCCAACCTCTAAATGCTTTCCAGATCGTAAACTTTCGTAGTCACTCGAGATCGTAAACCTTCATAGTCACTCGATATCGTAAACTTCCGTAGTTACTCGAGATCATATTAAAAAGCTTTAACATGAATATCCGTTTTGAAATTTAGATAAGATAAGTGCGGGTAGGCACATAATTAATGAACCCTCGGGTGAGAAGTACAACTTGGAAACTCGCCTGGACTTCGATTAGAGTAAGTTCTCTTTCCAATCTGAATTCGCATTGTGCGGTGAGGTTGGTCGTTGACCCAAATGATCAAGTCGTTTTTAAACGCTTGTATGAAACTATAACGTTCCCAAACATTTGTCATACTTTCCCGTAAGACTCAATCTTTTGGAGTCTTCTCTTCATAAGTTTCACATAAGGCTCATTTCCTTTTTAGTGCATGTCTAAACTTTAATCATTCCATGAAAGTTCCGGGTTATATATCGTTCCTTCGGTTGTTATTCGAGGGATAATGATAGTAAACGGTTACGATCACTAGGACCATTCTGTTTTCACCCTTGCATAGTCTTTCATTAGACTAACCAACCGGGTTTTATTCCTTGCATGGTTGGCTGGTGTCATCCGTCCTATACGTCACATCAGTGGTTGGTCCTCGAAGACTCAAAGTAACCAATTGAAGAAGAGGCTTGCAGTTGCAGATTTAAGTGTCGGTATTTCAAGGTCGTTAAGTATTACTCTAAAATGTATTTTTATAACCTAGTCATGTAATAGGTTTATTCTTAAAGTCTTACGCTGTGTAATTTATAAGTCTTTCGTTGAAATTTTTACTCTATTGTAAAGACGCTACTCTCGTTTGATGAGAGATCTTTTAATAAAAGAGCTGAGTTTCACATACAAATGTCTTCCGCTGTTTAATCTTTCATTTAATATATATACGCATTTAAGTTTAATTGTTCCGATTAAAGCCTAGGGTGGCTTTGGACGGTAACGTTCGAGGTCACTGGCGTGTGGCACTACCGATATAAATCGGGGGTGTTACAACATGCTCACAATTGTTATTGTATACTCTCTTTAGAAAAGATGATGTTTTGGTGATCTGACATGATGAATGATATGATTTATAATCAGAATATACTATGTGAAACCCTAACACTGAAATGAAAATATAATATATAACACCATGATAAAAAAGTTATCTAAACATATACAAAAAGATCTTGTTGATTATATGTAATATTCCAATAATCTTTTCTTTCCTAATAAACAAAAAATCTTGCTTGTTCTTTAAGATTTATGGTTGTTGATAAACTACTTATAATATGAAAAAAAATCTTGCTTTATTTAAATAATTGTTCATTAGATATATATAATATTCTTCTAATCTTTCTATCCTAATAAACAAAAAAGATCTTGCTTGTTCTTTAAGCTTTATAATTGCTGATCTTGCACCTAAATCGGGAACTTTTTTTACGATTCTTAATCACATTTTGTTGAATTCCTTAGGTTTTGATGGTAACAAACATTCAACTAATCTGGTAACTAAGTGTTTCAGGAACCATACAGTTGTCACAGAGAACCATTAGCAGCGCAAAACTACAGAGGGAACAAAGCTCTCTCTACATGCTTTGTTTCCTCTCAGGGAACTTCAATGACGAACAAACATCAAGCTGCGAATGGAGTGAAGAATAATTAGCATGAAGATTATGAAGATTATCTTTGAAGATCATGCGGTTGCAAAAAAGGAAATCGGGTGGATTACGCTGATTAGAACATTTGGAGAGAGAAGGATTTTATCTTAATCCGATTATGTTATCTTTGGAAATATTTCCTTAGATAATATATGCGGTTAAGATAATATCTTGTAAATCAAATAATATCTTCTTGTTGCCGAATTTAGAGAGAGAGAGAGATCTTATCTTGTTAAACGAGTTTATCGAGTTGTATTAATAGAAGTGTGGGATTCATTTCTAAGTACGAACTCGGAGCATTTAATTGAGAGAAAAGAAAGTGAAGTGTCTGTGAGTCTTAGAAGATTGAGTTCGTGTTCATCGTGTAGAAGAGATTCAAAACTAGGTGGGAAGTCTAGGGTTTGAAGTCCAGGCTATAAGTGTAACCGATCAAGAAATCAATAAGAGAAGTAGACTCTTCAAAACCCTCTCAAGCGAGAAGCTTGAAGGTAGTGGTTTTTCCTTGATTAGTTATTTGACTGATTGGGGTTTCCACTATACATCGTGAGTTCTTTATATTATATTTCTTGCTATAATATCCCGCTGCACCTTCTGTGGGAACAAAACATTTGTTCCCTCAGATGACACTAACGATCCAACAATTGGTATCAGAGCCTGGTGCTCTAGATTGCTTTCATTAAAGACTTTGCAGGAAAGATGTCGTCAAGCAATGCTATTGGAGATTCATTCTGGAAGCCTCCGATTCTGAAGGTTGGGGAATATGACTGGTGGGTTGAGCAAATCGAGTCTCATATTTGTTCCCTTGATGGCCAAATATGGAGAATCATTGAAGTGGGCCCCATAGCTATTCCAAATGAGAAAGATTCTACAAAGCCAAAGCCAAGGGTTGACTACTCGGATGAAGACTGGAAAAAGCTGGAGAAAAATAGCAAAGCCAAGAAGATCCTTCACATGGCTCTACTTCCCACTGATCTCAAGAAATCATTGGTTACAAAACTGCCAAGGAGATCTGGGATGCTTTAAGGCGCCTCCATCACGGAAATGAAGATGTCAAGAAGAATAGAATTATTTCCCTGATGAAAGAGTATGATCAAATATCCCAAGGAAAAGGTGAACACATTCAAGAGTTCTACTCCAGGTTCCAGGGGATTGTAGGTCAACTAGAGTTCCTTGGTGAAGAGATGCCAGACTGGAAGCTCACTCACCACTTCATGCAAGGCATCAACTCCCAGTGGGATGCGATTGCTCTCGCCCTTTACTCCCAGACTGACGTCAAGACTCTCACTATAGAAGAGGTGGTTGCCAAACTTGAAAGCAACGCCTCTGTCTATAACCACAAGATGAACAAGAAAGGAATTGAGAAGGCTCAAAGCATTGCTTTAAAGGTTTAACGTGCCTTTGACTTGTCTCAAGTTAAAGATGAACATGAGGACGGTGATGAAGATGTGGCTCTCATCACTAGAGCAATGAAGAAGATATGGTCTCGAAACAAGGGCACCCCGCATTTCTCCGAAGGGAACAAAGACACGAAAGATGTGGTTTGTTACCACTGTCAAAACAAGGGACATTTTGCCAAAAACTGCTTCAAGAAAAAGGCAGGTCTTCCTCCGGTTCGTGAAGGGAAGCAAGCAATGGTCGCAACATGGGGTGATTCTGACTCAGATGATGAAGAATCTTCTCATTCAAGGGATGTCTGTTTAATGGCCATAGAAGACCCTGATGAATCAAAAGGTGGTCTGCAGGAGTCTGAGGCTGAAGTGAGGAAGAGTTCCTGGTATTTCGATAGTGCATGCTCAAGTCATATGACAAGAAACAAAGGCTGGTTTACCTCACTTCAACAGGCCTCCGGAGGTTCAATAACCTTTGGAAATAAGAGTAAGGGAGAAGTTTGTGGTCTTGGTAAGGTAAGGCTCTCTAACCATATTACTGTGGATAACGTGACACTCGTGAAGAATCTCAAATTTGATCTTTTTAGTGTGGCTCAACTATGTCAAAACAAGAAAAATAGGATAGTCTTTACTACTGATGATTGTTATGTTGAGTGTATAAGTACAGGGAAAATTCTACTAAAAGGGATCTGCGACAACAACGTCTACAAAGTTGATCTTGCTTTTATCCCTGAAAAGGAACTTTGTCTGTCATCCATTGCTAGGACAACAGATCTGTGGCACAAGCGGTTTGGACATGCAAGTCTTCAACTTCTTTCCAAACTTCATAAACAAGAACTGGTGAACGGTCTTCCTAAGATCGAAGCAACGAGAAATGAAGTTTGCGATGCGTGCACCAAAGGTAAGCAGCTAAGGTCTTCCTTCAAGTCAAAGAAAGAGGTAAGCACTACTCGTCCTCTGGAACTAATCCACATGGATCTGTGTGGGCCTATGCGCACAAGGAGCCGTGGGGGAAATGGCTATGTTTTTGTTATTGTTGATGACTATTCCAGGTACACATGGACTCTCTTTCTGTCATCAAAGGATGAAGTGTTCGCTGAATTTGAATCTTGGCTCAAGTCGATGGAGAGGAGTTTAGGACAGTCTTTGGGATCCATCCGTATTGATCATGGGACAGAATTTGAGAACTCTCAGTTTCTATCCCTATGCATGAATAATGGCATTAATCATAATTTCTCAGCTCCCAGGACTCTACAGCAAAATGGCGTTGTGGAAAGGAAGAACAGAACTCTAGAAGACATGATGCGTACTCTACTTATTGCAAGTGGTCTTCCTATGAGCTTCTGGGCCGAAGCTTTGAACGTTGTCTGCTATGTTCTGAACAGGGCAACCATTCGCCCACTCCTGAACAAGACTTCCTATGAACTTCTAAGGGGAAGAAAGCCTAATGTATCTCATATGCGCACGTTTGGCTGCAAATGCTTTGTCCACAATAATGGGAAGGATTCTCTTGGCAAGTTTGATCCCAGAAGTGATGAAGGGACCTTTGTAGGATATTCTCTTCACAGCAAAGCCTACAAATTATTCAACAAGAGAACTAGAAAGGTAGAGGAAAGCATTCATGTGGTTTTCGATGAATCTGTTATGGCTGGTAACAATGTGCAGTTACAATCCGCAAGTGTTCCCTCAAACACTGGTCCGTCTGAAGATGACTGCTTTCAGCTTGTGGAAAACGATGTTGGAGATGGGGTCCCTCCAAATCAAGACAATCATGATGACCCATCCACTCCAAGAACCCCTGACACCGCCAACTCTGTTAGGACTGATGAAGTTGTCCAATCGTCTGAATCATCTCTGGTTCCTCAGGAGGAACAAAGCCCAAGTCCTGACTCTGTGGAGTCTTCTGAGGAAAGCCATGCTGCTGAAGAAAATGCTAAAGAAGGTCCAGGTGGTGTAGGGACTAGTGGTGAATGCTCATCTACAGGTAACGCTGAATCAGATGGGTTTGACATCACTAATTTGCAAATAAGGAACTATCAGCAGAAGGGGTCTTATCCAGTTCATCTAATCCTTACAGACTTTCGAAAGGGAATTCCTCATAGCACTCGCTCTTCTTTACAAAATTTATGTGCTTTCAATGCTTTTCTTTCCTTGCAAGAACCTAAAACTATAGGAGAAGCATTGAAGGATCCTGACTGGATAAACGCCATGCAAGAAGAACTCTATTAGTTCGAAAGGAACAAGGTTTGGCGGTTGGTTCCTCGACCAAGGAACAAAACGGTTATAGGAACAAAGTGGGTGTTTAGAAACAAGCTGGATGATCAATGTCAGGTCATAAGGAACAAAGCAAGGCTGGTGGTAAAAGGATACAACCAGCAGGAAGGAATCAACTATGATGAGACATTTGCTCCTGTTGCGAGGTTGGAAGCCATAAGACTTCTAATTGCTTATTCCTCTTTCCACGGCTTCAAACTGCAACAAATGGACGTAAAGACCGCCTTCTTGAATGGAGTTCTCAAGGAGGAGGTTTATGTGGAGCAAACACCCGGATTTGAAGACGCATCCCAATCTGATCATGTCTACGTTCTCGACAAAGCATTGTACAGTCTTAAGCAGGCTCCGAGGGCCTGGTATGATAGGCTCTCCCAGTTCCTTCTGTCTCATGGCTACATTCGTGGGAAAGTAGACAAGACTATGTTCCTTCTGAAGGAGGGAAAGCACACTCTGGTTGTGCAAGTCTACGTGGATGATATTATCTTTGGCTCTACAGATGATAAACTGGTTCAAAAATTCTCGAGTCTGATGGCCAGTGAATTCGAGTTGAGCATGATTGGGGAACTCAAGTTCTTCCTAGGTCTTCAAGTCTATCAAGGAGAAGATGGAACCAAAGTGCATCAACAGAAGTACCTCAGGGAATGTGTTAAGAAATTCGGAATGTCTGATGCAAAGCCCTTTACAACTCCTATTTCCCCCAACAATCCAATGGGAAAGGAAGAACATGAGCAAGGAGTTGATCCATCTCCCTATCGAGGAATCATAGGTTCGCTTTTTTATCTCACTACCAGTAGACCTGATATTATGTATAGTGTGTGTCTATGTGCTCGTTTTCAGGCTGATTCCAAAGAGACACACCTCAAAGCAGTGAAGAGGATTCTGAGATACTTGAAGGGAATAAATGATCTATGTCTGTGGTATCCAAGAGGTGGAAACTTTGATCTAGTTGGATACACAGATGCTGACTTCGCAGGGAACAAAGTGGATAGAAAATCTACATTCGGAATGGCTCAGTTCCTTGGGCCGTGCTTGGTTTCCTAGGGGTTAAAGAAACAGAATTCAGTTGCTCTTTCAACTGCAGAAGCCGAATACATAGCCGCCGCCGCCTGTACTCAACTCTTATGGCTTAAACAACAACTCAGCGACTATGGTATTCTCCTTGACTCTATTCCCATTCTTTGTGACAATACTAGTGCAATAAATATCTCCAAGAATCCTGTGCAACACTCACGTACCAAGCATATCGAGATAAGGCATCACTTCTTACGTGACTGTGTGGAGAAAGGGTTGGTGTCCATGGACTTCTGCGGAACCAAGGATCAAATCGCTGACATTTTCACCAAGGCACTAAATAGGGAACCCTTTGAACAGTTCCGTATGGAGCTAGGTATGATCTCTCTAAACTAATTGTCTATCTCTTATGTTCCCTCTATGATTGGCTAAACTACATGGTAAATTGTGAAAGTTTAAATTTCATGTCCTGATCTGCACTCAGTCTTTTGATCATTAGTTGAACAACTTGCTTAGAATCGTGCTAATACTTCACTTATGTGCAAAATCTCATACATGATCATCTATGCTATTATAATAATACATGATTCAGCTTTCTTTCGGCCCAAAAGAGTCAACTTGATGCATTGATCCCTCATTATAAGCCCAAATGATTGTTGACTCTACAGCTTATCCTAGCCATCATGTTTGATGCTTCCTATGAGCCCCTCTAATCATCCACATCTAGGAGCCTCTCATTCATGATTCAATATGTTAACAAATTTCATATATTTTTATGTGATGTTCTTTGTACCTTCTCTCGTAACGTTACCCCCAACATCGCACGCTTCTACTTTTCTGGTTTGACGGGAAAACGAATCGTCTCCCTGTGGTCTACAGCAGTGAGTTTGAATGATGTGATGGTCAATTATGGACTGCGCCTGCACTTGGGAATAGTGTGTGCAATTAGGGTTGACAAGACAGCTGTGTGAATTGATGGGCTTCAGACTTGAGTTTGGTTGAATCTGGACAAAATTTGAAGATTTTATTTTGGAAGGTGAGGATTTCAGTCGCTTATTCTTGGAAACAGATAGAAGATCTTAAAAGTTATCTTTGGCAACCAAAAAGATTTTGTGGAGTATATATATTTCGGCCTTCCAGGTATTCTCTCCTCACCATCTTTGTTTGTGCCTTCTCCTCTCTTGCTCTTGCCCTCTATCATTTTCTTACTCACCGATCACAAATGGCCTCCAACCTTTCCCCCACCGCTGCTGAGGATCTCCAACTCCTCCTTAGCAAACTCACGGCCATGGGAACCGACCCTGCCTTACTTGCCGCCATATCCAAATCCTTGCCCTCCTCATCCAATACTCCATCATCTCCCCCAACGACCACCACAACCAACAAAACCCTAACCTTAACCCCACCTCCTTCCCCCACACCAGACAAACTCATCATGGTACCCTACGTCGCCCCCAAATCCCCTACACCACCACCTCCCTCCCAAAACCCTAACCATAATCCCAACCCCACCGCCCCGACTTCCATCTCCTCAAACGACAAAGAGGAGGTGCATTCCTCACCCACCCACCCACCCCACCCAACTCGAGGAGGAGACAGACAAATTTCTCGGCGGCGCCACCACGGCGACGCCAACGAAAATAGAGGATCATGCTGAGATCACCAAGAACATCCAGGGGGTTATGCGTAGTCTGGAGAAGGAACTGATGGAGGATGACGAGGATGCCTTGCCGCCAAAGGTCCCCAAGCCCTCTGGTCGGGTTAAGATGGGCTGTTCTTCAAAGCGCAGAACTCGTGCTCAAGTTCAAGCCGCCAAGGCCATACCCTTAAGCTCCGACGATGAGTCTGAGCCGATCTCTGAGCGCAAGTCAAAGCGGGCAAAGGTCTCTATTGCTCCGGTTCGCCAAAGTCAAAGGCGACAACTTGCTAAGTCCAAGGCCAAGGTGGAGGCCGACAAAGTCAAGGATATGAGTTACAAGAATGTGGTCAGGGAACTATTGCTGGACCATGAGTTCCTCAAGCAGAATGCTCTAGAGGAGGTTACTTTGTTGTTGGAAGCACAGAAGTGGGCTCATCTATTTGTCTGTGAAGAAGTCGTTGATAAAGAGCAGCTTCAGGCCTTCTACTCCACATTTGTCATCGAGGTTCGGCCCCACGCTGTTCTGGGAAGCTACAAAATGGATGGCACAGTCCACATGTTCTCCAGTATAGAACTAAGCATTATTCTGGATGTTCCTCATGTCGGCTGATAGGGCTAAAAGTCGTTATGCCCAATCAAAGTAAATACTTAAAAACCTAACTTAGTAGAATAGGCAAGCAAGGGTCGAATCCCACAGGGAGGAGTTATCTTTCTTTATACAAGTAGTATGTCAAAGGTAACAAGGGGGGTTTTGTTGGTTGATTGTAAGTAAACAAAGTAAATAAAAACAAAGGATGTAATCAGTTGGGAAAAAGTACTTAGCCAGACAAATATCCACCATTCATTTGATTGATTGATCCTAGATTATCTCTATTCATTCCTATGAATATTCCTATCCCTATTTTGAAATAGTTACCAGTCCAACTAGTCCTGGCAACCCTAACTATCGAACGCACGAGAAACTATTAAGATTTAGAACAATAGCAGTAGGAAGCATATGAATTAACCAGGATACATGCAACACCACAACTAACAGCATTTAACACATAATCAATTCTCTTTCATAATAAACTAGTCCAACTAGTCCTAGAATATCATGTTTGCTACACAAGATAAGGGATTTCAACTCGAAATATCCAAACCCTAGCAATAGACAATTGCTAATATCAACTAGGTGATCAATCCAGTCAAATCAATAAGAATTAATAGGAATAAGCTCAAGAGAAAATATATAATCAATAGGAATAAGAATAGAATTATAATCTCACAATCATATATCAAATAAAGGCTTCAATCGTCAGACTAAGCAAAGGGTGCTTAGTTCTTCATAGTCTTGAAACAAAAACTCAAAGGGAAAAACTGAACGTAAACTGGAAAATTCGATAATGAAAAGGCTGCTAGGAATTAGGTTAAATAACCTAACCCAAACCTAAAACTAAAGATAACAAATATAATCTAAAAGGAAATAAATTAACCTAATCGGAATAAAGGAAATAAAAGGAAAGGAAAATAAATAAAAATCGGATCTTCGGAAGAAAACTCGGCCCGCGTCTGACAACGTTTTCCGCGATCGCGGAGGAATTTCCGCGACCGCGGAAAAGTTCCTGTAAAGGTATTCGCTTCTTGTCTCGTAATGGGACGCACATACTCATCGTGATCCACTTCGACATCGTCTGGGTCTCCAGAGAGTTTTCCGCGGTCACGGCCTTCCTCTCCGCGATCGCGGAATTCTTCAATTAAATCCTCTTCAGCGGAGATTTTTCCGTGATCGCGGAAATCTGTTCGCGGTCGCGGAAATTCGCCGATTTTCTCTTCTTCTCCAGAAACAATTCTGCGATCGCGGCCTTCTTCTCCGCGGTCGCGGAAAACCTTCGGTTGGTCTCGACTGGCCTCTACTTGGACTCCGCTCCTCGGCGTCATGGCGCATACGTTCTCTCTCGGGTTTACTACCGTTTGAGATGGTAGTTTCCTCGAATCCCGGGCTTCCAGTCTGCTCACTGCGATGGAGATCTACCCCACTTGCTTCTCCAAGTTCTGAATACTTGACCGCATCTCTTGGTTTTGTTGAACCATAGTATTTCCCAACGTTGTCACGGTATGCGCGAGGGTCTCTTGTTGCTTGGTCAGCGCCTGAATTGATTGGCTCGTAGTGCTTGCCAAAGTTGTTACACTCTGGGCGAGAGACCTGATCATGTCTTCATTGTTTGCTACGCTCTGAGCAAGAGATTTGATCATGCCATCACCGGGCATATAAGAACTTGAGCTTTGGCCTTGGGGTCTTTGGTCATATAGAGCTCGGAATTGTTGTTGATGACCCCAGGCTGTTGGAATTGTTGTGGGCGTGGTAAAAACGGTGGTGACCTCTATTGAAACTCTTGGTTTTCCTGGCCTTGAGGAGTACTCTATTGATTCTCGTACCTCAGATTGGGGTGATCTCTCCACCCTGGATTGTACGTGTTGGAGTACGGATCATATCTTGGCCTTGAAGGGCCGTATCCTCCAATAGCATTCACCTCAGCAGTGGGCTCCTACAGCGTGGGACATGCATCGGTTGGATGCCCGTGCAAGATGGGCGTCATATGGCGTTGGCGGGCCATGAGGAGTCGCAGCTCGTAAGAGCCCTTGATGGGTGCTAAAGATGATGAGGCACTTGGGGAGGGGCCAGAAAGAGGAGTCGGAGATGTCTTGGCCTTGGTCGGTGGCTGGCCTAGGCGTTGTGGTGTAGCGGCTTCACGGCTCGGAATGCTCTTGCCCTTGGCACTCTCGAGCGCCTTCACACGGTTGCGGTCCACTTGGTCTTGTAAAATCTCCTTCGGGGACATCGGAAGGAGAGTCATCTTCTTCGAGTTGTGCATAAACACATAGGTGTTAAGAAACCCATCATGGAGAGCCTTCTTGTCAAATTGCCAAGGACGACCCAAGAGGAGGTGGGTGGCGTCCATAGCAATCACATCACATAACACCTTGTCTTGGTAGTAGCAAATGGAGAACTCGATGAGGCATTGGCGGTGAACCATAGCGTTTCCCTTTCCCTCGGAAATCCATTAAAGGCTATATGGTTGTGGGTGTGGATTGGTAGCCAAATTGAGGTGCTTGATCACCTTCTCATTCATGATGTTGCAACAACTCCCACCATCAATGATGACGCTCAACGAGGAGGTTTGGACCAAACAACAAGTATGAAAGAGATTTTCTCGCTAGTCTAAAAGGGTGCCCTCCTTGGCGGTTAGGACATGGTGGGTGACAAGGCTCAAAGGGGTACCGTCAGCCTCGTCAATAGCCCCACAAAAATACTCCTCATATGCGGCGTCAACATAGTGCTCGACCTTGTTGGCCTCAAACTCATCATCAAAGGACTCATAACCAGATTGAGCCATGAAGAGTACCTTTTTGTTGTTCGAACAATCATGTTGCACATGTCCTCGGCCCTGGCACTTAAAGCAAACCCGATCATGGGCACGTTCCTTGCCGGTGGCTCCAGGATGGTCGGTTGGCGCGGCGCCGTGAGTAGGAGGCGCGGCATTGGGGGCGCCTTGGACGGGTAACTGGGGCGAGTGGGGACCGAAGATCGGGGCGGCCCAGAGGGAGTTGCAGCCATGGTGGGGCCAAACCTTGAAGCCAAATTGCGGGCCCAAGTAGCCTTCTTCCGTCATTGGATCTGGTTGTGGATCTCCACGGCCGTGTGGGTCATGGTGTGGATATCCTTGATGTTGAGAATCCAGAGTTGGTCTCGGATATCAACATTCAACCCATGCAAGAAGGTTGTGCGCATCGCCGTGATCGATTGGTGAACACCGGCCTTGTGGCACAAATCCTTGAGCTCAGCAAAGTACTCAAGGGGTGTACGGTTTCCCTGCTCGGAGAGGGCGATCTGAAGACGCATCTGCTCAGTATAGTCTTCGGGGACGTACTTCTTGGTCATAACATACATGAGTTGTAACCATGTACGAATGCAGGGCAAGAAACGCCTCGCACGCTCTTGCTTGACTCGAAACCACCAAGCACGAGCATTATTGGTGAAGTGTAAAGTAGCCGCCTTGACTCTTTCCCCCTCGGCATAGTTGTAATGGTCAAAGACATACTCGGTGGCTTGTTTCCACTCAAGAAACTTGGATGCATCATACTCGCCAGCGAAGTGGTCAATTTTCACCTTGATCTCGTGACGACAAGCTAGGAACTCCTTCATGGATGGGTCGCGGTCTCAGGGCGGCCCATGACCGCGACAGGGGTGCCGAGGCTCACGAGTGGGACGCTCATCCAGGCCCCAATCATAATCATCTGGTGGGACATGGTGGTGTTGAGGGGGACCAAGGTATGCCTCTGACATCCAGTCAAGGTCATCGCGCGAGCCAGGTCCACGGAGCTCTCGTTGACCGCAAGGGTCGGGATGGGCCTAGGGAAGCCAATCATCATCATGATCACTATCAAAGATCTCACCAATTGGAGAGTGGTACAACCTTTCATTGGAGGCAACTTGCAAGTCCTCGTCGTCGCCCTAAAAATCATGGTAATCACTACCATAGGTCGTGTGGCTATTGCGGCCACCTGATGGAAAGCGCTCCGCAACCTTGGTTCGGTCTCGAGTATCCACATAGAGAAGAGGATCCTCCAAAGCCTGGTCGTAGTCATCACCGGGTGGGTCACATCCCAAGAAATGGCTCAGACAAGAGTAGGATGCCCTAGGGTCGTGGCAATCACGAGGGTTGACACGCCCTAGGTGGTTGTCGACTTGAGATCTCAAGGGGCGGGGAGGTGCCGGTGGATGCGAGGTCGAAGGAGCCATGTGATCTTCGCCTCAGAATAAGGCGGCCCCTTCTCTAGCTTGAGCCTCGACGGCCGGGTCCACAAAAAGTTGTGGTGTCAGACTCATGGCCATCTGGGGTCTGGACTCTTGGGCGGCATGGAAGGCGGCAACTTTGACACGAAACTCGACAACGAGGGCATGTAGGCTCGTAGTTCCCTCGGACGGGGGACGGTTTGTTCCTTGTGCTTGGTTGCCGACAGGTGCGTTGTCATGTTCAGTAGTGGTATCCATGGAAACCGAACCTATTGTGATCATGCACACACTGAAATCAAAGGCAAGAGAACCTAACGACAAACCAAGTCCTTGTCACAAGCGACCCAAATTTCGCACTCAAGGGCCGAGAACTTTGGGCAAGCGTGAGGCGGATTAGGCTTGACGTAAGGCTAGAAGCAAATGAAGTAGCAAGCAATGATTCACACAAGCGTCGTAATGCACAAAGCGTCAACAATGATTTTCACGTGTTAGAAGTAATTCTTCTTGAAAGATAACAAGACAATTCAAACCTTTTAGAAGCGATGCAATTTAGACAATGGAGGGAAAGGCAGTGGAAACCTTGCGCCAAGCGGGGGATCTTTACCCTTTGTGTCTATGGCGTGCCTTTTGCCTTTGTTAATGCAAGATTTTTTTAAGAAAGAAGTCACACAAAATTAGTGTTGTTGTGTGATTAGAGGTGAGAAGAGACAAGCAACTAATGAAGGAAGAAAGCAAGCACAACTCTCATTCAAATTAAATCTAAAAGGTGAAAAGGCATTCAAGACAACTTTATGCAAAGTTATCTACTTGCATGAATCAATAAAATGCTACTTGGGACACGGGAATCTTGGGAAAGTAAATTTCATGGAAATTACTTTCCGACCTCCGAAATGGACGGTCAAGCAATGAAGTATCACGCTTGAACTACACAAGTGAAGGTGAGTGGTAATGGGCGGGCACAAAGTGAAGAATCACGCATGCACCGACCTTACCAAGAGAACAATGGCGGAAGCAAATGGAAATAAGAACAAACGTAGAAATGGGATTGAATGCCAAAATTTAAAGATCGAAAGGAACAAGAAACTTAGCTTGAGGAATGGCTCTGATACCAATTGATGCGAACGATCCCCGTGAGTCAAGACCGATCTAGGTTCGGATCGTTGTTCTTCCCAAGCAAGCACTCGTTCTTCGCGTTCTTCGTGAACTCCTTCGAGGAAACAACGTTATGTCTCCCCTTCTTGAGTTTGGCGGATCAAACCCTGGCGGTGGATGGGTGGAGAGGTTCAACGTGATGAACACCCGAGGTGGTGGGATGAGGCCAACGTTATGGCTCCTTAGAGATTTCAAACTCGGCTAAGCCGATTTGGGGAAAGCCAAGAGATAAACTAGGAGTGACTCTCAACTATGTTTATCAAAACTCAACTTGAAGATTACAATGAGAGTTCAAGAGTATATATAGAAAAAAGAAGGGAAAACTAGGATTTCACAAGGAACCCTAATGGGCTTGGGCCTAAGACAACAAGGCTCAATCCATTACATCATCTTAAAATAGAAGAGCAAATGAAAAGTAGAAAAGCTATAAATAGTAAGCAGGCCCGGGGCGGAATCGTCAGATAACCCCCGAATAATCAAGGGTCGAAAGAGTGACCCACGAATAGCTTGGCTCGGACCCGAAGCTTGCACACATGCGGGTGACTAGAGATTGAGTAGATTTGGCGATGCTTCTACCACGAGCCCTAGTCATCGGTCCATCGGAATGCACCCTAAGGAGGTCCTCCTCGTCTCTCGCCGTAAGGGGGCTAGGCATGGAGTCATCAGAGATGAGAGAGGGCGCGGCTGCATAACCATGCCGGTGGTTGTGACATCTAGCTTTGGGGGCTCGGTGCCGATGTTGAAGATGGAAACGTCGCTAGTGTGAGGCAATGATCTGAGTTCGAAGGTGACCACGGGCGGTGGTATCTGGCGGTGGAATGACGTCGGGAGCAATCCCGGCTAGATTGGGCAAACACCCAAAACAAGTGCATCATCCCAGGTTGGTTTGTTTCTGGTGTGGTCTAAGACAACTCTCAATTGGGATCAATATTGTGTCCCTCTTGGAACGAGGAAATTGTTGGACAAAAGCTTGAACTTTTTATTCGCTTTCAATGGAGGTTCGCATGTCTTCGTAGCCTGTCGGCGTTGAAGTCTCGAATCGCCGTCTTCGTTTTCCACAGACGGCGCCAATTGTGATAGCATAAATTTGTACCACAATAAAATTGATTTCGACGATGATGATCTCCTAGGAATCCGACGAGATCGCTTGATCTGCTTCAAAAACCAGTCAACGGAAGGGCCAAATCTCCCCTAAAGCCCCTCTGATGCTCATCTTTTGATCTCACCCAATGCCAATGGTGGCCAGGGTTATTTGAATACGAGAATTGAATGAGAAATTAGGTCTCTTTTAGGTCATTAGATACCTTCTTAATGGGTTTCTTTTAATTATGCCCATCACTTACAGCATTAGCAATTAATCTACTATATATACTAAAGCAGAATAAAACTACGTCACGTGGTGCTTTCACATTAATTTGCCACATGGCGCTTCCATATTAATTTCGCACATGTCATTTTCTCTATTTTTTTTATATAAATTAACTTATATGTTGAATAGTTCTATACTAAACTTACAACTAATCTTTCTTTATATAAATACAAATCAATTGGAAAGATTACAATGTTATATATTAAAGATTTCTACACTGAACATATAACTAATCTTTCCTTATTTAAAAAAATCAATTGGGAAGATTACAAATCAATTAGGCAATTAGAAAGATTATAAATCAAACAATTAGAAAGACTACAAATTAAAAACCGAAATATTAGACTGAATAATTATGCTGCTTCAATAAAATATATGAAACTCCATTTGAGTTTATGTTTATGATGCTCTTATGGTGCTTCTTCAACAAAATATATTCGACGGTTCCAATGGAGACTCTCTTTATCCTCATAAGTTGAGTATCAGGTTAATAAGCCAAGATTTACTATTTGATATATTTTTCATGTGGTGTATAAGAGAAGGAAATATCACAAGCATTAGTACAAGGTTGATTCCTTTGATTAACCATAGTAAGAAAGGACTGCAGTATAGATTAGTTTGGTCCAGGTATTGCAAGCTCCCCAACATACACTAGTACACTATTACCTATTAGCACAAGGTAATTGCTTCTTTTTATTAGCAATCTCATGTACTCCTTCGTAGAAATCATCATACGGTGCTATAGATTTAGAGTGTTATTGTATGGTTTAGAAATGTGTTGGATCGTTAGTGTTACATCTGAGGGAACAAATGCTTTGTTCCCACAGAAGGTACAACGGAATATTATAGCAAGAAAGATAATATAAAGAACTCATGGTGTATAGTGGAAATCCCAATCAGTCAAATAATTAATCAAGGAAAAACCACTACCTTCAAGCTTCTCGCTTGAGAGAATTTTGTAGAGTCTACTTGTCTTATTGATTTCTCGATCGGTTACACTTATAGCTTGGACTTCAAACCCTAGACTTCCCACCTAGTTTTGAATCTCTTCTACAACGATGAACACAAACTCAATCTTCTAAGACTCACAGACACTTCACTTTCTTTTCTCTTAATTAAATGCTCCGAGTTTGTACTTAGAAATGAATCCCACACTTCTATTAATACAACTCGATAAACTCGTTTAACAAGATAAGATATCTCTCTCTCTCTCTAAAATAGGCAACAAGAAGATATTATTTGATTTACAAGATATTATCTTAACTGCATATATTATCTAAGGAAATATTTCCTAAGATAACATAATCGGATTAAGATAAAATCCTTCTCTCCCCAAATCTTCTAATCGGCGTAATCCACCCGATTTTTTTTTCTGCAACCGCATGATCTTCAAAGATAATCTTCATAATCTTCATGCTAATTATTCTTCACTCCATTCGCAGCTTGATGTTTGTTCGTCATTGAAGTTCCTTGAGAGGAAACAAAGCATGTAGAGAGAGCTTTGTTCCCTCTGTAGTCCTGCGCTGCTAATGGTTCTCCGTGACAACTGTATGGTTCCTGAAACACTTAGTTATCAGATTAGTTGAATGTTTGTTACCATCAAAACCTAAGGAATTCAACAAATTCCCCCTTTTTGATGGTGATAAACATCCTTGACAATAAAACATACATATGAGATAAGGATAGTTGTATAGAGAAAGTTTCAACTTTTAGACATAACAGTTCCCCCTTAGTCCAGCAATTATGAAGGCATGATTTGTTCCCCCTCAATCAAAGCTATCAGTCATTTTCCCCCTTTTGGCATCATCAAAAACAGAAGTAAATAGTAAAAGGAAATTGAGCACGGCAAGATAAACAAACAACCCCTTGTTCATTAAAAAGAAACAGACAAGCATAGGCTACGTGCACAGACAACGACAAAATAAGCAAAGAAAGCAAACATGATCAACATGCCCATCAAGGCAAACACATGAGACAGAAACAAAGAAGATCAAAGCAGTAAGGGATAGATGTGCTAGGAACAAAAGGAGGGGTTGATAGGCGGGTAAGACAAATCAAGCAGCACTGGTGCCAGCTGAGGGAGCCGAAGAGTGAAGAGCAATCAATGCACGCACATCCTCCATGAGACGCCTTTGTTGTTCCGCCAATATAGATACTGCGCGGGACAGACTCCTGAGATCCTTCCTCATGGCAGATTCATCCTTTGGTTCCCCCTCAGAGTTGACACCTTTAGACTCTACAATCTCATCAGAAACAGTAGGCACACTAGCAACTTTAACCCACCCAACGCCTTCTGTCAGGACAAATTGCATCTTGTGCAGATTGCTTGCGTCTAAGGGGCGAGAAAAGAAACATGCTTCCGTAGATCCATGGTACACCTTGTGGTACTCCAGAATAAGCTTAACAATGCGGGGATACGGAAGAACATGTCGGTCAGTGTTCCTGGCATGGGCCATATGCTGCATCATCACACGCGACAGACAAATAGGTTCCTTCTTCAGCAGTTGAGCCAGGAGAACCACATCTAGAATAAGCAGCTTATTGCGTTTTTATTCCCTGGGGGTGATGTTGCAGATGAGATAATGGAAAAACACCTTGTTGATAGCAGACATGTTGGAGGTGTCCAAGGCGCTAGACTCCGGCGGATTGGGTATCCCAGCTACTTGGTGAACAACCTCCAGATAAGGAAAGTCCTTGGGCCAGCGTCCCTTCGGGTACTCATCATAGCCGGTGATCAGCGCTACTTTGTAGGGTTTAACTAGAAGTTGTTACTAGTGTTTTGGGTATCATTTAGATGAGTTTAGAGCGTTATTGTGGAGTATCGAGGTGAGGAGAAGAAGTGTAGATTTGGTGGTTTGGAGGAGCTTAAAAGAAGACATAAAGAAGATGGAGAAGAGTGCCACTAGAGAAAACGAAGAAGGAAGAGCTGAAGGAGCTACAGAGAAATTTCCGCGGTCGCGGATGCCATTGCCGCAGTCGCGGAACATTACGAGACAAGAAGCGAAGACCTTTACAGGAACTTTTCCGCGGTCGCGGAAATTCCAACGAGATCGCAGAAAACGTTGTCAGACGCGGGCCGAGTTTTCTTCCGAAGATTCGATTTTTATTTATTTTCCTTTTATTTTATTTCCTTTATTCTGATTAGGTTAATTTATTTCCTTTTAGATTATATTTGTTATCTTTAGTTTTAGGTTTGGGTTAGGTTATTTAACCTAATTCCTAGCAGCCTTTTCATTATCGAATTTTCCAATTTACGTTCAGTTTTTCCCTTTGAGTTTTTGTTTCAAGACTATGAAGAAGTAAGCACCATTTTCTTAGTCCGACGATTGAAGCCTTCATTTGATATATGATTGTGAGATTATAATTCTATTCCTATTCCTATTGATTATATCTTTTCTCTTGAGCTTATTCCTATTAATTCTTATTAATTTGACTAGATTGATCACCTAGTTGATATTAGTAATTGTCTATTGCTAGGGTTTGGATATTTCGAGTTGAAATCCCTTTCCTTTCTCTCTGAAGGATACGGCCAATGATTGGTTCTACTATTTGGCGCCATGAAGCATAGATACGTGGGCTAAGATAAAGAAAGCCTTCCTTGAGAAGTACTTCCCTTCGACTAAGCTCAACAGCCTGAAGAGGAGCATCAGAAATATTGAACAGCAGGCTATTGAGTCGTTGTACGAGTACTACGAGAGGTTCAAGAGGCTGATTTCTAGCTGCCCCTACCATGGGTATTCAGACCAAGATCTCGTACTTTATTTGTACGGTGGTCTTCTAGATGACGAGCGTCAAATGGTGAACGCAGCCTGTGAAGGAAACATCTTGAACAAGACGCCAGTTGAAGCATATGAGGTCTTCTTTGAGCTATCTGAGGGCTCAAGATAATTCAGTAAGAGGGCGAGCGCCCAATCAGTCAAAGCTGCAGATTCTCAGCCCAACTCCTCACTACTTTCTGAGATGGCTGAGATGAAGGCGATGATGAGGAGTTACTTGATGAAGGGTGGCCCGCAGCAAGTCAAATCTTGTGGGATATGCTATGACACACGTCGTCCGTGCTTTCTCCTGGTACCTAACTATAGGATCGTGATTGTTAGATTAATAACAAGGGAATTGAGAATACAGATTCCAGTTCCCTTCGCAGCGGAAATAAACAATCAAATAAATGAACAAGTTCCTTATAGTGGAAACCTTTGATTTCCAACTAGCAATCTAGGATAAAAACCACTACCTTTCTTTCGAAAGGATTTCAAGGTCTACTTCTTGATTTCTTATCTCTTTGGTTACAGCTTATCCTAGGAATAAACACACAGTTTCTTTGCCTTACACACAGTTAGACAATCCTAGATAACTTAACACAAATTATAATCAATCCAAGAAGCAGCCCTTAGCACCAAGGAACTAACTCACTTACAGTCACAGGAACTTAGCACACAGCTCTCCGATTCCTTGACTGGTTCCTCTTTATCTTGTTTCGATTTGATGATCTTGTTTGAAGCTTCACACTTTGATATTTTCTATGGAGTGTGATTCTATCTCAATGCTTGAAGATAACAGCGGAGCTTATCTTTCTTATATAGTGGATGCTCGAGGTTGGATCTGCTCTTGGTTCCCACAGAGCGAGCTTGCCCTAGGATGTGTGGTGATCCTTGATTCACGCTATCTTTGACATGTAACAACAACCTAGGCAGCTCAGAATCCACATAGGTTGGTCAACTACTTCGGACAAGTCTGCCAAGTCGTTGTCCAACTCCTTTCGTCCGAGGTTCAACAAGCTGGACACTTGGGAACTGTCCTCTAGATGGTGACAACGTTATGATAGGTCGCTTTCAACAGCCTTTGTCCGATGTTCGATATTCTAGGCATCTTGGAGCTTTCCTTTGGATGGTGGCAGACTTTAGAAACTTTGCTCATGTCGCTTTCACCATCTTTTGTCCGAGGTTCAGCGTTCCCAGCTTTATCGGGAACAGCAAAGTCATGTGTTGCACTTCTGGGTTCCTTTGGTTTACTTTGGCTTGCTTGTTTGGTTTCTTTGTCTTGTTTGGCTTCCATGGTTTCAATAACTGTCATGTGGTTCCTTTAAACACATCTTTGAGATAAAACATTAGTATCAAAGTATTTGTCATCTTCAAAAGTAGAGAAACTGAGGAAATGAACTCTCATATGAACTGAGGTTCATGAGTTCCGTTTCCTAACAATTTTCCCATTTTTGATGATGACAAATATAAAAAACATGGCAACATAATAAGGACATGAAATGCATGAGAACAGTTGAGCTAAGAGATTTACAACTTTATAAAATAATGAGAGAACATTCAATAGTTGTAAATTCCCCCTAAGCAAATGAACAAAGTTATTCAAGTTCCCCCTTAGAAATAGAACGGGTTCAGAGTTCATATGAGTCCAGTAGTTTCCAAAAGTTCATGGTTCCTATCCATTCTTCCCCTTTTTGACATCATCGAAAAGATCAATTAACGTAACAAGTAAATGATATCAAAGGGAAATAAACAATTGCGCTAAACCCATGACAGAGACCATAATAGAAACTTAAGGCAGAGACAAATAATGCATTATAAACGTAGCCAAAAGAGTCCATTAATCATGAGAGCTTAATACATTGTTTAGATACAGAGTAGAGAGAGAGACACACAAGATCACAAAAGAAAACTTTAAAGCAGACAAAAGAAAGGATAGAAGAGGGGAGTGAGATCTTAGGAAACTACTAGCACACTGTGGCGTTATAGCACTGGGAACTAGGAGAGACGTTCCTATGGCATGTCAGTGGCCTCCTCTTCATCATCCTTCTTGTCGTCAGTTCCTTCATCCTGGCATGTGGCCTGATTTGCTCTAGTTGCATCCTCCCATGTTTTCTGAAGCACCTCCACCAGACTGGAAACAGCAGCTCTAGTTTTCCCCAGTTCATTTACTTGATCACAGAGGGCAACTGATATAGCATGGAAACCATCTGTGATAGCTTTTTCAATACGACCCAGAGAAGTTAGGATCGTAGAGGAGTCTTGAGTGGGGTAGAGTAGTGGCAGAGAGCTTGGGGAGGCTTGGGAACTGGCCTTTTCCTTAGGCGGATCAGCTTGAGTTTCAGAGGGAGCGGCCTGGAAACTGCTTGAGATTCTGGGGATTCTGAACCATTGAAACGACTCTAAGGATTTGCAGCCTTTCTAAATTTGAACGGTCACAGATTCAAAACTCAACCACTCAAAAATGGAAACTGTTCACAGCTGAGATGACCTTTCTGACGCTGGAAGATTTGCCATAAATGCCGTCTTGGGAGGAGCAATTCTCTTACTAGCCGTTAAAGGGGTAGTCCATCCTAGTTCCTTTCTGGCAATTTTTTTAGTGTGCTAGAGGGGTATATGGGAACCTTTGATGTGGGGTTTTAAAAACATAGGACCTGAAAGTACGTTCCCATAAAAGAAATCGGGGAAGGCCATTTATCGCATTACACAATAATTCCCAGAGAGGGTTAATAAATGGATCGTAGGGAATTGAATTGTGCAATTTCGGCTTGTATTGTTGGGTTAGAATATGATCAGATTGTGACTTTTGGGCCAACAAAGAAACTCGAACAATGATTGAGTTATAATGAACAATGAAGACTCAAGGACACGAACTAGAAGAATTTATCAAAGCCTTTTGAGTAACCATTATGGAGAGAGGGTCTATTGCAGAAGATATAACACAGAGATTCCAAGACTGAACAAGTAAAAGATCTAAACTAGTCAATCAAGGGAACTGGAAAGAAACCTTTAAACTAAAGTCACTGCTAGGTTATAGGAATCATTCCCAGTTCTAATCTAAGGTTCTCGAAGGGAACTCTATTCAAGGCTTTGGTGAATATAACTGCAATCTGATCTTCAGTTCTACAAAATTTCATAATGATGTTCCCTTTCTCAACATGATCTCTAAGAAAATGATGCCTGATATCTATATGCTTGGTCCTAGTATGATGCACAGGATTCTTAGAAATGTTTATAGCACTGGTATTATCACAAAAAATAGTGAGGGGACCATAATACATACCGAAATCCGCGAGTTGTTGCTTTAGCCATAAGAGTTGGGAACAGCAAGAGGCAGCTGCAATATACTCAGATTCTGTGGTGGAGAGGGAGACTGAGATTTGTTTCTTTGAGCCTCATGACACAAGACAAGGGCCTAGGAACTGTGCCATTCCAGAGGTACTCTTCCTATCCACCAAGTATCCAGCATAATCAGCATCGGTGAAACCTATCAGCTCAAAGGGACACTCTTTGGGGTACCAAATGCAGAGTGAATCAGTTCCCTTGAGATATCGAAATATCCTTTTCACAGCAGCTAAGTGTGTTTCTCTTGGACATGATTGAAACCTAGCACACAAGCAAACAGCAAACACAATGTCTGGACGACTAGCTGTTAGATACATGAGAGAGCCTATCATACCTCTATAGAGTTTTTATTCCACAAGAGGACTTGAGTGATCTTTGTCCAAATGAGCAATTATAGAGATAGGTGTGGAGAGAGGCTTACATGAATCCATTTTGAACTTTTTCAATAGTTTCCTGACATATTTTTGTTGGTGAATTTGTATGCCATCTTTCTTTTGGGTTATTTGCAATCCAAGAAAGAAAGTGAGTTCCCCTATTAGACTCATTTCAAATTCACTGCTCATCAAGTCTTTGAACTTCTCTACAAGGGACAGGTTAGTGGAACCAAAAATGATATCATCAACATAAATTTGAACCACTAAGATGTTACCTTCTTCTTCTAGGATAAAGAGAGTTTTGTCAATAACTCCACGCCTATAGCCATTTGAGAGTAGGAACTGGGCAAGACGATCATACCAAGCTCTAGGGGCTTGCTTGAGACCATACAGTGCTTTGTCTAGGAAGTAGACATGGTCTGGATGATCATCATCTTCGAAACCAGGTGGTTGCTTGACATAGACTTCCTCTTGAAGAATGCCATTGAGGAAGGCGGTCTTTACATCCATTTGGAATAGCTTAAACCCTTTGTGTGATGCGAATGCAATCAACAACCTTATTGCTTCAATCCTTGCCACTGGAGCATAGGTTTCATCATAGTCGATGCATTCTTGTTGATTGTATCCTTGAGCAACAAGTCTTGCTTTGTTCTTTATCACAGCTCCTGAGTCATCGAGCTTGTTTCTGAAGACCCATCTAGTTCCTATGATATGCTTATCCTTGGGGCGGGGAACTAGATGCCATACTTTGTTCCTTTCAAACTGATGAAGTTCCTCTTGCATGGCTTGTATCCAATCTACATCCTTCAGTGCCTCACCTATGTTCTTTGGTTCCACAATAGACAAAAAAGCATTGAAAGCAAAGAAGGTTAGATGTTCGAACCTGACTGGAGGCTTGATGGTTCTTCTTTCTCTATTGGGAGCTAGAGCATTTGATGTGGAGACATTTTGATTTGAACACTCAGCTTCAACTTCTATGTTGGGAACACCTTCTCCATTGAAGAACATGTGAGAGGATGAGTTATTGATGTCTCCACAAATATTGTCTTCATGTTCATGGTTCCCAGAAATGGATTGTTGTTGAATTTCCATGGGAACTGCTGGAGGAGCTGGTGCAGCAGGGTAAGAACTGGGTGGTGTGATGTCTTCATCTGGATCTTCTTGATGAGGTTTGGGAAATGGATCTTCAAAGGAACTAATGGTGTTCTGCACATTTCTACCAAGTGATTTTTCATTAAAAATAACATGAACACTTTCTTCTACCTTTTTGGTCCTTTTGTTGAAGATCTTGTAGGCCTTGATGCTTGATGCATATCCAATGAAGATCCCTTCATCACTCCTTGGGTCAAATTTGCCAAGATTGTCCTTTCCATTGTTGTGCACAAAGCACTTGCATCCGAACACCCTAAGATGTGAAATGTTGGGAACCCTTCCTCTTAGAAGTTCATAGGGTGTCTTTTCTGTGATTGGGCGAAGCATAGCTCGATTGATGATGTAGCAGGCTGTGTTGATTGCCTCAGCCCAGAATGATTGAGATAGTCCACTTGAGATGAGCATCGTTCGAGCCATGTCTTCTAAGGTTCTGTTCTTCCTTTCCACTACTCCATTTTGTTGAGGAGTGTATGGTGCATAGAAGTTGTGATCAATGTCATGCTCACTGCAAAAGGTTAGAAATTCTCCATTTTCGAACTCGGTACCATGTTCAGAACGGATAGAATTGATGGAACAGTCGAGAGACTTTTCTAACATGGGAACCAGATCCTTAAAACGTCCAATGACTTCACTTTTAGATTTTATGAATATTGTCCAAGTAAAACGAGAGAAGTCATCGACGAGAAAAAAGATATACATGTTTCCTCCTAGGCTTTGAACTCTCATGGGTCCACAAAGGTCCATGTGAATGAGTTCAAGGGGCCTTGAGGAGCTTACCATATTTTTGGATTTAAAGGAACTCTGAGCTTGTTTTCCTCTTACACAGTCTGAGCATGGTTCCTCAGATTTGCCACTTAACTTTGGGAGGCCCCTGACTAGCTCCTTTGAGTATAGCTTTTGGATCAATTTGGTGCTAGCATGACCAAGACGTTGATGCCACAAGTCCATTTGATCATTTACAGTTGAGAGACAGAGTTTCTCCTTGGGAACGAAGGATGGGTCAACGACATACACATTGTTGAGCCTTTTACCTTTTAAGATGATTTGTCCCGAGGAGTCAAGGACAATGCATTCATTTGATTTGAATCTGACTTCATTGTCTCCTTGATCACACAACTGTGACACACTAATTAGATCAAAGGTAAGATTATCAACAAGGTGGACTTTATTTACCTTAATGTGGTCATTGAGTTTCACAGTTCCTATTCCACAAATTTTCCCTTTGCTTTTGTCTCCAAAGGAGATGTTCCCTCCTTGGATGGGTTGAAGAGAGGTCATTTGATTTCTTCTTCCGGTCATATGGCATGAGCAACCACTATCAATGTACCATAGTCAAGGTTGCCTCTCTTCTTTCTGCACACAAGGGAACTAAGACTTTTGAACCCAGTGAAGCTTGGCTTTACTGGGGGAATTAGCATTGCGAGTCTGTGAATGACCAGGGAACTGGTTCCTATCATGGTAATAAGCTCTTTTCTCATTTTCAAAGTTCCTTTTCTTAGGACAATTAGTGTTGTAATGACCATTCTTTTCACAATAGTAACACAAGCGATTGTAAGCAACATGTCCATATTTTCCCTTTCCGGGCCTAAAAGGTTTCTCAGTTTTTCTTTTGTTGAAATCAGTATTGTTTCTAACCTTACCGTGAGCCATGTCCACATACCTTTTGTGAGCAAAGGAATTAGTGAACCACTTGTCTTCAGGGAAAGTTTTCACATTTCCCTTAGGTTCCCTAATTGGACTTTGAGAACTTTCTTTGAGACGCTTGGCAACCTCAGCCTTGTTCTCAAGAACCATGATCTTCTCTAATAGGAATTGATTCCTATCTCGAGAACTGGCAAGAGCAGTACTGAGGTTCTCATTCATCTCAACAAGTTCTCGTCTAGCCTTTTCATCTTCAGCATCATTATTCGTCTTGTTATCAATATATCCAATTCCATGACGTTGTCTCACAAAGACAGTTTGATTAATAGTTTTTTCATTTATAGAGTCAGTGAGAATGTCTAACCTATCAATTATAGATTGAAGTATATCATTTTCAGGTAGGTTATCATGCATAGGAACTTTAGCTGAGTCTATGCTAGTTTCATCACAAGATTTGCAGATTTTAAGGTGACTAGCATGCACATTTCTAATATCAATGAGTTTGGAGTGGGTTTCAGCTAGATCTTTCTCAGTTTCATCAAGTTTCTTACTCCACACAGAATTCTCAACAGTCAAGCAAGCAATTTCATCTTCACAATCATCAAGTTTTTGTTGAAGGAAACTGGTTTCCTTTCCTAGTTTCTTTATGATCTTTAGAAGTTGTTTCTTATCACAATCAACTAGAGTTTTTAGGAAGTCGTCAAAAGTTACCTCAAGGTCTTCTGAGTCGCTTGAATCTCCTTTTGCCATGAGACATCTTCCTCCAGAGAAACCACTCAGATCCAGTTCCTCATCTGAGTCTTCTCCCCATGAGGCCACAAGAGCCTTCTTCCTCTGAGGTCTTTCATCTTCTTTGGAGTCTTCCTTGTTGGGACAGTTCTTAGCGTAGTGTCCCTTTTCTTTGCACTCATAACAGGAGACTTCTTTGAGATCTCTCCTTGGTCCATTGTGAGAGGAACTGCCCTTTTGGAACCTTCCCTTCACAAAGAATTTTTTGATATTCTTTGTGAAGAGAGCTGTAAGTTCGTCCTCCTCTTCTTCTAGGTCTGAGTTCTCCTGCTCCATCTCAAGCCTTGAGAAGGCTTTGGAGATCTTGAGGGCAATTCCTTTCTCCAGTTTCTTGTCGGCATTGGCTTTGTTGTGTTCTCCTTCTTCAACCTCCAGTTTCCCTATGACTTGAGTCAAGG
Source organism: Rheum nobile (assembly GCA_027886185.1). Taxonomy (NCBI): domain Eukaryota; kingdom Viridiplantae; phylum Streptophyta; class Magnoliopsida; order Caryophyllales; family Polygonaceae; genus Rheum; species Rheum nobile. Next base: position 4,324,833 of record WOAB01000511.1, read on the forward strand.
GAAGAGATTGGATGCCTGGAGTATTATTCATGATTCCCTTGATGAAGGTGAACTTAGAGTTGAGTCCATTGATAACCACCAGTGACTTGGAGACTTCATCGAGGTTGACTACAGCCTGCTGTTAGCTTTCCAATTAGCCTGTTGAACCGAGAGTAGTATTCTGAGATGGTTTCAGTTTCCATCATTTTGAAGGTGTGGTATTCTCCTTCCAAAGCAAACTTCCTGCTTTGCTTTAGCTCATCACTTCCTTCATGCATATCTTTGAGTGCTCTCCACATCTCCTTTGTCGTCTTGATTCCTATGACTTTGTCCATGTCTTCTATGTCCAGTCCATTGAGAATGAACTGTCTAGCCTTGGCATTCTTTTCCATGATGAAATAGTGCTCAGGTTTCCAGTCTTCTTCCTTCTGATTTAGATCGACATAGCCATCTCCATTTTCGACTATCCTCCAGCATTGGTAGTCGTTGGTCTTTATGTGGCTTTCCATGCACTTTTTCCACCATGTTTCTTCTCCCTTCTTTCGGAGATGTGGCTTGTTGGTGGAGATTCCGAGCTCAAACTTGCTTGGTTGAGACATGATCTGCAAACTTAACAAAGATCTAGAGCTTTTCCTGCTCTGATACCAATTATAGGATCGTGATTGTTAGATTAATAACAAGGGAACTGAGAATACAGATTCCAGTTCCCTTCGCAGCGGAAATAAACAATCAAATAAATGAACAAGTTCCTTATAGTGGAAACCTTCGATTGCCAACTAGCAATCTAGGATAAAAACCACTACCTTTCTTTCGAAAGGATTTCAAGGTCTACTTCTTGATTTCTTATCTCTTTGGTTACAGCTTATCCTAGGAACAAACACACAGTTTCTTTGCCTTACACACAGTTAGACAATCCTAGATAACTTAACACAAATTATAATCAATACAAGAAGCAACCCTTAGCACCAAGGAACTAACTCACTTACAGTCACAGGAACTTAGCACACAGCTCTCTGATTCCTTGACTGGTTCCTCTTGATCTTGTTCTGATTTGATGATCTTGTTTGAAGCTTCACACTTTGATATTTGCTATGGAGTGTGATTCTATCTCAATGCTTGAAGATAACAGCGGAGCTTATCTTCCTTATATAGTGGATGCTCGAGGTTGGATCTGCTCTTGGTTCCCACAGAGCGAGCTTGCCCTAGGATGTGTGATGATCCTTGATTCACGCTATCTTTGACATGTAACAATAACCTAGGCAGATCAGAATCCATATAGGTTGGTCAACTACTTCGGACAAGTCTGCCAAGTCGTTGTCCAACTCCTTTCGTCCGAGGTTCAACAAGCTGGACACTTGCGAACTGTCCTCTGGATGGTGATAGCTTTATGATAGGTCGCTTTCAACAGCCTTTGTCCGAGGTTCGGCATTCTAGGCATCTTGGAGCTTTCCTTTGGATGGTGGTAGACTTTAGAAACTTTGCTCATGTCGCTTTCACCATCTTTTGTCCGAGGTTCAGCGTTCCCAGCTTTATCGAGAAAAGCAAAGTCACGTGTTGCACTTCTGGGTTCCTTTGGTTTGTTTTGGCTTGCTTGTTTGGTTTCTTTGTCTTGTTTGGCTTCCATGGTTTCAATAACTGTCCTGTGGTTCCTTTAAACACATCTTTGAGATAAAACATTAGTATCAAAGTATTTGTCATCTTCAAAAGTAGAGAAATTGAGGAAAGGAACTCTCATAGGAACTGAGGTTCATGAGTTCCGTTTCCTAACACTAACCCTTGCTTTATTGTCAATACTGATTTGTTAGAGTTACCCCCTGTGGTTGGTTCCTTGATGCAGGAATTTTCGGATGTTATACCTGATGAGCTTCCCATTGGCTTGCCCCCGGTGTGGGGAATCGAGCACAAAATCGATTTTATGCTAGGCGCTTCTTTGCGAAATCAGGCCCCGTATCGTGCTAGTCCCGAAGAGACTAAGAAACTCAAACGTCAAGTTCAAGAACTCATAGACAAGGGATATGTCCGTGAGAGCCTTAGTCCTTGTGTTGTTCCCGTGATCCTTGTGCCCGAGAAGGATGGCTCTTGGCGAATGTGTGTAGATTGTCGAGCCATCAACCAAATCACGGTCAAGTACCGCCTCTCAATCCCTCGCCTTGATGACATGTTGGATGAGCTTTATGGCGCCACCTTGTTCTCTAAGATCGATCTTAAGAGTCGCTACCACCAGATTCGCATGAAGGAGGGCGACGAGTGAAAGACAGCTTTCAAGACCAAGTACGGCCTTTATTAGTGGCTCGTGATGCCTTTCGGTCTCACCAATGCCCCAAGCACCTTCATGAACCAGGTTCTTTGGGCTTACTTGGGCAAGTTTGTGGTCGTCTACTTTGACGACATCCTGATCTACAACAAGAATTTGGAAGAACATGTTAGCCATCTCAGGTTCGTGCTCGAATGCCTCTGAAATGAGAAATTATTTGCTAACCTTTCTAAATGCTCTTTTTGTGCCCCTTATATTGTCTTTCTAGGTTTCGTGGTGGGGCGAGACGGCTTGCGCGTCGATGAAGAGAAGGTGCGCGCCATTCGCGAGTGGCCTTAGCCAACAACGGCCACCATGGTCCATTCTTTCCTTGGCTTGGCTGGGTTCTACCAGCATTTCGTGTGGAATTTCAGCACAATTGCCGCACCCCTACATGAGTTGTCCAAGAAGGGAGCTATAGTGGAGTGGAGTGATGTACACGAGGTGGCATTCACTACACTAAAGGATCACTTATGCAATGCTCCCTTGCTTCAGCTGCCCAATTTCTAAAACCTTTGAGGTGGAATTTGATGCCTCCAACCACGGCATCGGTGGTATGCTTCTCCAAGACCGACGCCCCATCGCATACTTTTGCAGCTCACCGGTGCTACTCTCAATTACCCGATGTATGACAAGGAGCTCTACGCCTTGATCCGGGTCTTGAAGACATGACAACATTACCTATGGCCGAAGGAGTTCGTGATCCATTCCGACCATGAGGCTCTCAAGTATTTGAAGAGCCAAGTGCATCTCGTCCGACATCACGCCCGATGGGTTGATTTCATGGAGACCTTCCCTTATGTGGTGAAGTGCAAGAAGGGCAAGGACAATGTGGTTGTCGACGCGTTATCTCAGAGGTACACTCTTCTCTCTCAACTTGATGCCAATATCATTAAGTTCTCTCATATTAAGGAATTGTATGCACAAGATGCTTTCGTTGGTGCAATATTTGACTTGTGCATACAAAAGGGCGAATATGAGGGATTCTATGTGGACAATGGTTTTTTGTACAAAGCTGGAAAATTGTGCATACCTGATACCTCCATTCGTAGACTTCTTATCCAAGAAGACCACGAAGGGCGCGACCACTTCGGCATCGCCAAGACCTTGGCCGCGCTCAAGGAGCACTTCTTTTGGCCCAAAATGCTTGACCATGTCACTAAGTTCTGCAATAGTTGTGTGACATGCCATAAGGCCAAGAGCAAGTCGTGTCCCTTTGGCTTGTATACCCCTTTACCAATTCCGGCCACCCCTTGGGAGGACATTTTTATGGACTTCATAACGGGGTTGCCCATGTCTAAGAAGGGGAGAGACTCCTTTTTTTGTTATGGTGGATAGATTTTCCGAAATGGCCCACTTTATTGCATGCAAGATGAGCAACAATGCTCAAGAGGTTGCCGCTTTGTTCTTTGAGCATGTTGTCAAGCTACATGGCATTCCTCGTAGCATTGTGTCGGATCGCAATGCTAAGTTTGTGAGTCACTTTTGGAAGACTCTTTGGTCCAAATTGGGGACGCGTCTTCTTTTCTCCACTAGTTGCCACCCTCAGACGGATGGTCAAACTGAAGTGACCAATCGTACTCTTGGCGCCTTATTGCACACTATGTTGAAAGCTAACATACGTAGGTGGGAAGATTGTTTGCCCAATGTTGAATTTGCTTACAACAGGTCCATACACTCGACGACCAAGAAAACGCCATTCGAGGTCGTCTATGGCCTCAACCCTGCCACCCCGCTTGATTTGGTACCACGACCTCTTCACGATGCAGAGAGCACAACAGGTCTTGACCGTGCTGAGTTTGTCAAGAGCCTCCATGAGCGCACCCGTGTGCAACTTGAGCGCCAAGCTGAGTAGTATAAGCGGATAAGGGACGGCGCAACATCACCTTTGAGCCGGGCGACATGGTGTGGCTCCATCTGCGCAAGGAATGCTTTCTAGCCAAGCGCCGCAGCAAGTTAGATCCCTGAGGCGATGGACCATTCCGCGTTTTGGAACGCCTTGGTGACAATGCATACTGCCTCAAGCTGCCAGGCGAGTATGCTGCCCATCCGAGCTTCAATGTTTCCGATCTCTCTCCATATGCCCCCCACAAGTACGACGAGGACGAAGCGAGGATGCTTCACATCCAAGAAGGGGAGAATGATGACTCTATGCCTACCCCCCTTACGGAGAGAGACGAAGAGGACCTCCTTAGGGTGCGTTCCGATGGACCGATGACTAGGGCTCGTGCTAGAAGCATATCCAAAGCTACTCAATCTCTAGTCACCCGTATGTGTGCAAGCTTCGGGTCCAAGCCAAGCTGTCCATGGGTCACTCTTTCGACCCTTGATTATTCGGGGGTTATCTTACGATTCCACTCCGAGTCCACTTACTATTTATAGCTTTTCTACTTTTCATTTGCTCTTTTATTTTAAGATGATGTAATGGATTGGGCCTTGTTGTCTTAGGCCCAAGCCCATTAGGGTTTCCTTGTGAAACCCTAGTTTTCCCTTGTTTGTTCTATATATACCCTTGAACTCTCATTATAATCTTCAAGTTGTGTTTTGATAAACATAGTTGAGAGTCACTCCTAGTTTATCTCTTGGCTTCCCCCAAATCGGCTTAGCCGAGTTCGAAATCTCTAAGTAGACATAATGTTGGCCTCCTCCCACCACCTTGGGTATTCATCACGTTGAACCCCTCTACCCATCCGCCGCCAGGGTTTGATCCGCCAAACTCAAGAAGGGGAGACATAACGTTGTTTCTTTGAAGGAGTTCACGAAGAACGCGATGAACGAGTGCTTGCTTGGGAAGAACAACGATCCGAACCTAGATCGGTCTTGCCTTACGGGGATCGATCATATCGTCTCGCCGCCTCTCCTCTGCGGTTGGACCACAACTATGGACATGTGTTACCATCGTCTCACCACTACCCTAGTATTCAACCCGTACAACACCGCTCCCTTCGATTAATATATCGAATCTGTAATCGCCACCGCCGAGCAGTCTCTCATCTTTCTCGATGTCGTCCACCACAACCGTCCAACCTAACCCACTTCCGACCGCCATCGGGGCCGCCACACGAATCCACACTAAGAATCACCGTAAGGCATGATCAGCAGTGTTCTTTCATGATGAAGACGACTTGATGGACCCCGTGTGAAAGCAAAATGAAGATGGGCCTAAGATGCAAAAACAAGCTAATGGGCCTTAGCTAAACAAATCAATTTGGTCCATGGATGAAAATTTGCAAAGTGAAAATGAGGCGATTCACTCGTGTATACATATCAATTTGGGCCAGTTGGCCCATAGAGCTAACTCGTTCCAAGTTCAACCCGATCGGTAATTTTCTACATTAAATAGTATTCTGCTTAAATTAAAGTCACTTATTTTTTGCAAATAGTATATGTAAAATAATTTTATATAACTATGATACAATTATTATATGTTTATGACATGTTAGTACAAAACTTTAGAGCAAACCGTTAATTAAAGTGAGATATGGAGTCCATCGGCAAAGATGATCAATTCCTTAGAAGGAGTATCTGAGCACTAACTATGACAAATTGACAATTGCAATGATGAATTAAGGAATGAGGCAACTAAGGCTCGCATCGGATGAGTTGACAACTACAATGGCCAATAAAAGAGAACTCGACAACTAAGTTTTCAGTTCTTTTTCTTAAATTCATGATAAATAATCATATTATCATAAATATATCATAGATTGTTCAAACCAAGAAGCCTACGGGCCACAGGGGCACGAGCTGCCATCTTCATTCTATTAGCATTCAGGTCGTAGGGGCACGAGCTTCCATTGTTATTTATTCAACTAGCCTGAGGCCAATGGGATACGAAGTACTCACCAAGCTGAACGCCAAATTAGCCTTCGCGCCAACGGGGTACGAATTACCCAATAAGTTTAATGCCAAATTAGCCTTCGAGTCACAAGGGTACGAATGACCCAATAAGCTTAATGCCAAACTAGCCCTCGTGCCACTGGGGTACGAAATGACCCAATAAGCTCAATGCCAAAATAGCCTTCGGTCCATTGGAGTACGATTGACCCAATAAGCTCAATGCCAAAATAGCCTTTGGGCCACATGGGTATGAATTACCATATAAGTTGTAATGTTAATAGCATGCATGCCAATGGGCGTGAACTGTCATATAACCAGTAAAGCCAAGCCTTTTAGTTAAGGGCCACATGGGCACGGATTGCGGAAGAGTTGTAATGCTCAGCTAATTGCCAAATCATAGCCAGGGGCCAAAAAGACAGATGCATACGAGATTGGGGCACATCGCCAAGATAGAAGAGTTAAGCTTGGAAGCTGAAATGGAACGAAAAATAGCCCCTCAGAGGACGCATAGCCCATGCACTGCTCACGATGTCCAATGCAAAGTACACAGTCAAAACGCACAGCCGTGTAGTTGGGCGCACCAGCCGTGTGTTGCTCTCGACATTCACACCCATAAATCGCTGTGAAAAAATCACCATAACACACGAATGTGCGGTCCATCATACGACACGTGCGTTAGCCTCGACCTGAAAAAAAAACGAAAGACTAGCGAAAAATGCAAGACCGTGCGGTCGACCGCACATCCCGTGCATTTCCTTCGGTATTGTACATTTGGAGAAACCACTTCAGAAAATTACCGCAACGTGAGATCCGCACACTCTCGTGGCGAATGGCCAGAGATCGAGCTTTCGATTCACCCCCGTGCATGATCGCATCAACTACATATATGGATTGTGTGATCTGTCTTAATTGATGCGCACACGGAATATCAACGTTTTACACGACTGAACCACCATCGTATGGTCCGCATGGATTTAGAAATGTGATATCAGTTCTTCGCGTCCAGGGGACTATAACAAGAGGGTTGATGGATTCATGGTGGATAAGCGAGCATGTTAAAAGTCGGATTCTATCACCCTCGACGAGACCCACAGGATCCGAGAGGCAAATTATGAAGTATAAAATAGTATATATTATCTATTTTTTTATAGCTTGTTTTAATTAATTTCTAATGCTCTAATCATGGACCTAATTACAAGAAGCACATTAAGAAGGTATTTAATGACCTAAAATAGACCTAACTTCTCATTCAGTTCTCATATTAAAAACCCTAGTCACCATTGACACTGGGTGAGATCCGACGATGAGCGTCGGAGGGACTTTAGGGGAGATCTGACCCTCCCATTGATTGATTTTTGGTTGTAGATCAGGCGAGCTCGTCGGATTCATGGGAGATCATTGTCGTCGACATCAAATTTATTGTGTTACAAATTTATGCTATCACACTATACAAAATGAGGGTGCGATAAGCTTATTTATAATATGATATATATATATACCTTCCATTTTTCTATATTCTCTAAAATGTTAATTACAAATTATGTTTTCGGATATTTATTACCAACCCACAAAGAGACACTAATTTAATATGTTTTTCGTATTGTGTTTGTCTTTGTAGTATTGGGGACATTGTTTAAGGAAGTGAAAATATGTATAATATACCCCTATTTAATTTTAATTTCATTGATAAACAACTTATATTAATGAAATAGATTTATAGTTCAAGTACATTAAATAGTATACCAATTAAGAATAATCTTCTATCTATATATAAAAGTTGACATATTTGTCACAATTAATGACCTCTCTTACACAATTTTCTCTATTTTACATTCAAATCTATTTTACATAAAACCAATTTAAACTAATCTTCTATCTTAATAAATGCATTTAATTGATCTTTAAAAAAATCCTTCTATAATAAAATATATATTTATCAATGCTCACATTTAAATATACTTTTTATCTATTTGTTTATAAAAGTTGAGTTGGAAACGAACGGATGTCCTTGGGCATACAAGCAAAATAAGGAGAACATAAATCAAAATATGTATTATCCAACTTAAATTAGAAGGGTAATATGGTAAAATTTATTTTATTTCTTTTAGAGGAATAATTTAAATTTTCATTAACTTAAGTTCAAAACTTAGGTTAAGATAATTTTTGTACAAATTATCAAATGGGTTAAAATAATATGGGTAGAAATAAATAAATAAGTATAACCATGAATGTAGTTTTAGAATTTCTAAATATAAAAGGTTATGAGAATTATTAGGTTTATCCATGAGAGGATAAAATAGTAATTAACGGTTACCTTTTAAGTCATGATATATTTAAATTATGTTAACTTATGTTAATATTAATTTAAATAAAAATACCAAGTTAACATAAAGTATTAAATTAATGATAACAAAATGTTAAGTGAGATAAGGTTAAAATATGATAAAATGTAACTTAAATCTTAGAATTAACTTAATCTAAAATTTCATTCTTCATAAATTTGAGTTAAAATAATTATATAAGTTTAGTATAATAAAATAAATAACATTGGAAAATTTTTGGAATTTTTGAAAAGTGAAAGAAGGGCACTTTTGCCACAACTTTAGAAAGTTAGGCAAAAATGTGCAATTAGGCCAAATAAAAGGGACGTGTGTAATTATGGCAAAATTGAGCTTCTTCTTCAGCCTCTAGCTCCATACATGGAGGTTTCCTTCCATGGAGATTTTGGGTGAGTTTTTGCTCGTTTTTGGAAATTAATGCATGGGCTTTTAGGACAAGATCAAGACTAACACATACACACTAGAATTGGGTAGATTCATCCCCAAACAAGATCGAATTTCACCTGGAAATGCAACAAATATTCACGAACGCGTTTTTTTGATTTCTTTGGCAAATTCGATCCGATTCGGGATCGTTTTGGGCCAAATTTTATATCAATCTCTAGGGCTTTGAGAGATCTATCAAAACCCAATAAATACTCTTTCACCCATGGATTAGATTTATCCAAGTTCGCAGCCAAAGCTCACGAACCCTAGAATTAATATCGCGGTTGTTCATCATCAAAATTCGTCCACTCCCTTCCTTTGTTTTTACAATTGGTGTCATCCTTAGATCCACCAAGATGTCATCTTTAAAAGCCCTCTAACCCCAACCCCAGTGGTGCTTCGACGAAGGCAATTTGCACAGGTTTCGGCCAGTACCACCAGTGAACGATCAATAGTGTTCTTGTCCGATTTTGATTTTTGGCTTTGTTTTTGAATCCTGATTAATTACATTACTCTAGATTAGAGAAAAGTTATGTTAGGCCAAATTAATTTTATTTGCATTAAATAAAATTAATTATAATTTTTGGGGTATTATCTTGTATTATGAATTGTTAAATTGTAACACTTCATCTGAACCGTAAGTGTTTTCCGCTCTTATAAAAGAAATTAATAGTTATATCAACAATAAAATTAAATAATAGTGAAATCAATTAATGATTGATAAATTTACTTACCTTGCCCTGATAATATAGTGTGCCACATGAGCTTCGAAACTATGCAAAAGGCCTGGCACACGAGGACATCCACTGCAAGACGTAGTTAGAAACAAATCGATTATTTTTGCGCCCTTCATCTACCTTGTCTTTGTGGTGCATGCCTTCGTGTTCGACGTGCAGCTGGAGTTGGGGGATCATTGTGTGTAGTTGGAACTGGGTATCATCGTGTACAGAAGTAGCTGGTTCATCTGTGTCTCTGTCATCCCTTTTCTCTAACACGTATGGTATAGAAAACTCGTCTATCAAGGACAAATCGTATGTAACCGACAGGTCGTATGTAGCAGGCATCTCGTAAGTAGTAGGCATCTCGTAAGTAGTAGGCATCTCGTATGTAGCAAGCATCTCTTATGTAACAAGCATCTCGTATGTAACAGGCGGCTCGTACAAAGTCGGCTCGACCTCACTCAGTGCTGGCACAGGAAACATAGTTGTTGGCCCTTTTGATGGCCTACGTCGTGTTCTGATGTATGGCGATCTGTATGGTCATTTGTGTCTCTCCGGCTTGCACGCCCCGATCTAGTCTCATCCATATGCAACATAAATAACAAAATACATAAGTTCATTTCGTATGTCGATTGAACGCAGAAGAAAAAAAAAACCATCTGTGACGGAAAGAACATCCATCTGTCACGGAGGAACATGTTCCATCCATCACGGATGGTAGTCGTCTTCTCCATCAGAACGCGACTTCTCCGCCCTTCAACAATGGCGATACCGACCACCATGCGAACGTAATTTACACGTAAATCTATCTAAATGATATCTATTGCACATTTTATTGATCTATAAACTTACAAATTCGAATAGATAACACAAATTCGAGTCTATAATACCCAAAATTCAATCTTCAAAAACCAACAAAACCCTAAATACGAAATTACAACAACTATATACAAAATTAGTTTCAAAACAATAAAACTTACATTTTAAGAGGATGGTTGATTGATTCTTCAAGTGTGACACCTTCTTGATCCGAATTGATGGCGGTTTAGTGGCTAAACTTTGAAAGAGGGGGCTGATTTTGCACAAATATGAGATGGGACGTGAAGAAAGAAAGAGAGGAGGGGAACTGAGGAAGAAATGAGGGTGGTAGGTTTGTAATCTACTATATAATTACTAAAACAGAATACTGACTGCGTCACGTGGCGCCCGCAGAATGAGCCCAAAATTTACGCTGTCATGTGGCGCCTCTGTATTCAATTTGCCACGTGTCGCCCTCATATTTTTTTGGCAGATATATAAAAAAACTAATAACATCAAACAAAATAAAATTACTACCTATAATAGCCGGATTTATACACGTTTCCCAATTATTTTGATCTACTTTTTTTCATAAATATTTTGAAAATATAATTTTACCTTTTAAAATATGAAAATATATAACAAATATTTGATCATTTCCTAATATACTATACATATTGGTTGGTGATCTTATGAAGATCAAGATCGTGACTTCTGAAAATGGAGTGAATCAAAATCTTAATTTTTTTTTCCTTACATAAATTATGAAGGGATCAAATAAATAGCACAATTTTCTTCCATAAATACTTTAAAGATATAATTTATCTTTTTAAGCATCTAAATAATAACCCGATAAATAAATTTTGTGATAAACCAATTCGTGCAGGACACTAAAATTAAACTAGTTTTGAAACAAAATGCTTATATATGTGTAGTGAGCTTTAAATTACAAAATAGAGGGGGACCCTATTTAACAATGACCTAAATAAAAGTCGAGTTACAAAGTATGGTAATTTCTCAGCACAAGAAAGTGCAAAAAATAAATAGATTAGACAAGTATACAAAGACTGAAAGACACAATCACTTGTAATATTGAGACACTAAAATTAATTAAAATACGGATATTTGTCAAAAAGAAATGAAATTCGACTAACAAAATTACTGTCTATAATAGAAATTATTCTCATTTTAGTTGTGATTGTCATTTTAGTTATGGACACAATATTTAAAAATTATTAATCATACGTAAAATTTTACATTTATTCAATTTTTAAACAATAAATAAAAATTTACAAGCAAAATATTTAAGTAAAAGTTTTAATCACACTTACTTTTAATTAAATACCTATAAAACACAAAATAACATATAAAAATAATCAAATTTCAAGTGTTAAAATTACATTTAATTTAGATCTTTGTATTATTTATCACACGTATTTTAATCAAATTTAGACAGAAAAATTCACATAATCCAACCGATAATAATGCTCTTGTTGTCTTTTGGACCTTGGAACTTGGAAGTCGTCGCCTTCACTAGTTGTATCTAGAGAGAGACGCAGGAGAAAAAAGAAAAGAGGAAAAAGAAAAAGAAAAAATAAGGACGTAACCTCATCCTCTTCTTATACTAATGCACCCTTCTTCTTCTCTCTCTATCTCTTCCCTCTCTTCTCTCTCCAATTCGGGCTTCATTTCTTCAGGTAAAGTTATCCAAAGCTTTTGTTTCCCGTTTTATTCATCAATCCTGTTCAAGCCGATAAATATAGAGTTTCTATTACAGCCTTCTCTTGATAATTGGTTTTCTTTCTACGTTATTTGGTGTTAGGGTTCCTGCTAGATTCATTCGAATTTTTGAATAATTGCTGCTAATTTTGGATTCCAATCGTTTGGTTTTGTTTCGGATTTTTGACCTTTGGATGGTCGGTGAAGTTTGTTGGTTGAAGTTCATATGAGCTTCGTTAGAGTAATTTACCTGAGTTTTGGACGGCTCCACGAAATTTCTCATCTCCTGATTCCATCCTGGGCTCACACTCACGTTAAATCGTGACAACCATTTGGTTATTGCCTTATTGGAATGTTGGTGTTTTTTTTTATTTCACCTGTTTGGATTTTAGTACGGCTTGTGGTTAGATACGATGAGTTCCTTTTGGAAAAATTGGAAGAAGCTTGGAATTTTTTGGCTAGTGGAGGAATATATTTGAATTTTAATCCCTTTTTCCGTGTTCTCAGACCCAATTTAATGGCTATATGATACTTTGATTTCATTCTGTATGTTCATCATTTAACTGAGTGGATGTCTTTGTAAGTTGATGCTGGTGATGTTTTTACCTTTACTTATTTCTAAGTGATGCGTTAGATTTTTTTACTTGTTTAAACTTGTTCTTTTTATTTTTTCTCAGCTATCTATCGAGTGTTGTAATGAGTTGTGTTTTTATATGGTACTTTGACTCGGTCTTAACATTCGTTATATTGAAATGCAGATTGTTAATTAGAATCATGGCTGGCACTCTGATTCAATCGAGTAATATCCCTGCTCTAGCTTCAAGAAATGTTCGGTCTCAAGGATCTGGGAAGGGAAAAAGGAGTAGTCCAAGAATGATGGCCACTCTTCCTACACCTGGCTTAAGAATAGGAAGTTTCTCAGGCTTGCGAGGAAGTAACACCTTGGATATAATTGGATCTTCTAAACGCGATTTCTTTTCAAGTATAAGGGCAGCAATTTCTGTTCGTAAAGGAACAGCAAGTCGAGGTGTAGTTAGAGCTATGTTTGAGCGTTTCACAGAGAAAGCAATTAAAGTTATAATGCTTGCCCAGGAGGAGGCAAGACGTTTGGGCCATAATTTTGTTGGTACAGAGCAGATTCTCTTGGGTCTCATTGGGGAAGGAACTGGGATTGCTGCTAAGGTTTTGAAGTCTATGGGAATCAACCTTAAAGATGCTCGGGTTGAAGTTGAGAAGATAATTGGTAGGGGAAGTGGATTTGTAGCTGTTGAGATCCCATTTACTCCACGTGCCAAGCGTGTACTGGAACTTTCTTTGGAGGAAGCCCGTCAACTAGGTAAGATCTTCACTTGAATTCTGCAACTTTTTATCTATTTATTTTGCGAATCTTTGGTTTTATTTCTTCTCTTCATCAAGTTTACATTCACGTGCTTACATGCTTGCTGGAGATAATTGTATGTGTATTTGATTAAAACATCTGATCCTAAGGTATTAATCCTTCATTCTCTTCATCAATTTCAATTGAAAGAGTTATCCCAAAAAGCTTGACACTTTAAGCTGATTTACTGTGTCTAGTTTGTGAAGCATATTCTGTCATAAGACTGACACACAAAATTTCACTATTCAGTGCTCAGCGATAAATGTGACTTGGATGTCAGTCATATAACTGAAAAAGATATGCTCGTGTCTCAGATTTTCTCTCCCATCTGTGTAAAGCTTGTGTAGAATTCAGAAATGTTTCTGAAGGTGGTTGAAATAGCTTGCTTGAAGCCAATGAACTGGGTCAAATTGTATGAATTATTTTCTTCTAATTGCCTTTGAAAATATCTCTCTCTTACATCCTCATTTCAAGCTATATTTTCATTCTGCAGGCCACAACTACATTGGTTCTGAACATTTGCTTTTGGGATTACTTCGTGAGGGTGAGGGTGTAGCTGCACGTGTTCTTGAAAATCTTGGTGCAGAACCAAGCAACATTCGCACACAGGTGAAAACTCTAGAATAGTCTTCTCTCATAGATATTAATCCTTCATTCTCTTTCAGTTCCAAAAAATGATACATTGTACTCATTGTTATGAGTAGGTCATTCGTATGGTGGGTGAAAACACAGAAACTGTAAGCGCTGGTGTTGGTGGGGGCACTTCTGGCAATAAGATGCCTACCTTGGAGGAGTACGGCACAAACTTGACAAAGTTGGCAGAAGAGGTCTTTCATTTCTTCTAATCACAATCCTAATTTGTATCTGCAATGTATGAATTTGTATAAAGCTGACTTTCAATTTTAAACTCTTTAGGGTAAACTGGACCCTGTAGTTGGAAGACAGGAGCAAATAGAACGTGTCACACAGATCTTAGGTAGACGAACCAAGAACAACCCTTGCCTCATTGGAGAACCTGGTGTAGGTAAAACAGCAATTGCAGAAGGTCTTGCTCAGCGGATCGCTACTGGTGATGTTCCAGAAACTATTGAGGGGAAAAAGGTATATAAGGAATTTAGAGGAGCTTCATTTTTAATCATGACACTTGCATGAATTTTGATGTTCAGTTATTAAATTGCAAGTTCTTCTATGTTTCTGGGTTATTCTTTTCATTGATCTCTATGCATAGTTGTCATTCCTGCTGTGACATAGTATGGGCCAAATTGATATAAGAAGTTGCATAAAAATTATTTGCTTTGAACCAAATATCATTATCTGTGTCTGAATCCCCTCTTTTATCAAAATGTAAGAATATTTTCACCCATTGGTGTAAGATATATCCCATTTTCAACTTGTTCTTTCAGGTTATAACCCTTGATATGGGTCTTCTTGTGGCTGGTACTAAATACCGTGGAGAATTTGAGGAAAGACTGAAAAAGCTGATGGAGGAAATCAAGCAAAGTGATGAGATTATTCTGTTTATTGATGAGGTGCACACACTTATTGGAGCTGGAGCAGCGGAGGGGGCTATAGATGCTGCCAACATTCTCAAACCAGCTTTGGCAAGAGGTGAATTACAGGTAGGTCAACTTGCCCAGTTTCTAATTACTAAATTCTTAGAAAGCTTGAAATCTATACTAGTCTCCCCACTTGGTTTTATATTATTGCATTGTTTCATAGATGCATAAGATTGAGATTGTTTTAACATGTATCCCAGTGTATTGGTGCCACCACACTTGATGAATACAGAAAGCACATTGAGAAAGACCCAGCACTTGAAAGAAGATTTCAGCCTGTTAAAGTGCCTGAACCTTCAGTAGATGAGACTATACAGATTCTGAAAGGGCTCCGTGAACGTTATGAAATTCACCATAAGCTCCGATATACAGATGACTCCTTGGTTGCTGCAGCTAAACTGTCCTATCAGTACATCAGGTGCACTTTACGTGCTCGTTTCATATTTTGCTTTCTGTATAGTTCTGGGTTTTAATTACTTTTTACTCTTAACACAATGTGGTTTGTGGTCAAAACTTTGTCACTGATAAATGTAATGCTACAGTGACCGGTTTCTCCCTGACAAAGCTATTGACCTTATTGATGAAGCTGGTTCTAGAGTTCGTTTGCGCCATGCTCAGGTGAAGTGTCTCTCTTTTGAAAATTATGTTTGCGTCATTTCTGAGTATGGTATTTGATGATCATGCTCTGGTTTGCAGCTCCCTGAAGAAGCTAGAGAGCTTGAGAAAGAGCTTAGGCAGATTACCAAGGAGAAGAATGAATCTGTTCGTGGCCAAGACTTTGAGAAGGTAGGCAGCTGATTAGATGAAAATGCTAGACCTTTTGTGAATGTTTGGGCATTTACTGTTTACCTTTATTGCCCATGACTCCTTGAAGCAATCTTATGTTCAGTTCGTATTGCTGATTCGGTTCCCTTGTACAATGATAGATGTGTAAGATTGCTGAATGTTGCGGAATGTAGGTCAATCATCTTGATGCTTTTTATGGTCAATACACTTTATCTTATGATAACAATCTTTTCACATGTCAGGCTGGAGAGTTGCGTGACCGAGAAATGGACCTTAAGGCACAAATATCCGCCCTCGTAGAGAAGAACAAGGAAATGAGCAAGGCAGAGGAAGAGGCTGGCGATGGTGGTCCTATGGTGACCGAAGCTGATATCCAACATATTGTCTCATCTTGGACTGGTGTCCCAGTTGAAAAGGTTTCCACTGATGAATCTGACCGTCTTCTCAAAATGGAGGAAACCCTCCATAAGAGAGTCATTGGTCAGGACGAAGCTGTGGTTGCCATCAGCCGTGCCATTCGTCGTGCCCGTGTTGGTCTGAAGAATCCCAACCGTCCCATTGCCAGCTTCATCTTCTCAGGTCCAACTGGTGTAGGGAAATCTGAATTGGCGAAGACACTTGCAACCTACTACTTTGGGTCAGAGGAAGCAATGATCCGTCTCGATATGAGTGAGTTCATGGAGAGGCACACAGTTTCCAAGCTCATTGGTTCACCACCTGGTTATGTCGGTTACACTGAGGGAGGCCAGCTCACTGAGGCTGTTAGACGCCGACCATACACCGTCGTATTGTTTGATGAGATTGAAAAAGCGCATCCCGACGTTTTCAATATGATGCTTCAGATCCTTGAAGATGGGAGGTTGACTGACAGCAAGGGCAGAACCGTCGATTTCAAGAACACCCTTCTGATCATGACATCAAATGTGGGTAGTAGTGTGATTGAGAAGGGAGGCCGAAGAATCGGGTTTGACTTGGACTATGACGAGAAGGACAGCAGCTACAACCGGATCAAGAGCCTTGTGACCGAGGAGCTGAAACAGTATTTCAGGCCCGAGTTCCTGAACAGATTGGATGAGATGATCGTATTCCGCCAGCTCACCAAGCTAGAAGTAAAGGAGATTGCAGATATCATGTTGAAGGAAGTCTTTGACAGGCTAAAGGGTAAGGAAATCGAGCTCCAAGTAACCGAGCGATTCAGAGACCGGGTCGTTGAGGAGGGCTACAATCCCAGCTATGGAGCTAGACCCCTGAGAAGAGCAATCATGCGTCTTCTTGAAGATAGTATGGCAGAGAAGATGCTTGCAAGAGAGATCAAGGAGGGCGATTCGGTTATCGTGGATGTCGACTCCGAAGGGAACGTGGTCGTACTCAATGGAAGCAGCGGCGTTCCTCCAGAGTCCCTGCCGGAGGTGATCTCTGTGTAACTCGAGCCTATTTCTGAACCGGGTTTTAGTCACGGGTATGACTAACGTTTTACAATAAGGAATGGTGTGAAAACTAGGGAACGTTCTTGTGCCTGTATTTGTGGAAGTTGTATAATTTTAGTAGGTAAATGTAGGTCTCTATTGCTCATGGATGCTCTTACAGAGTTGTCCCAATTTAGGTTCTTTTTTTGTATTTGGTGTTCTTTAAAAGATGGAAGTTGCCATAAATGCATAAAGACGAACGCGCACCACATTTTATTATGGTCTTCTTTCCTTCCAATCTTATGGAGGCACGTGCAAGATGCACCAATTGATGAAATCCCAACCAAAGTTTATAACGAACAACCGTTGACCCAGTCAACAGCATCTAGACAACTAGGCTCAAAATGGAATACTGAAATCATAAAAGATGATAAAACCACATAGCATGATACAGAGGTAAAGATGGAAACATACTCGGAAACAAAATCCCAGTATAATCCTGATGATGATGAAGAAGGTTCAGCTTTTCTTGCCACACTCGTCCTTGATCCAGAAGAAGCGCCTTTGCTGGCGCCTTCCTTTGTCCTGTTAAATCCTTCTTGGTATCACTTTCTTGATTCTTCCCATTTTTGCTCTCCTCCTGAGGCTCCTCTTGCTGTTTGGAGCCTCAGGAGGAGAGTTGCGTGACCGAAGTATAGTTTTTCACTTCGGTTACGCAGATGTACAGATCACACGAGTTAACTAAATTTACCTTTTTACCCATTTCAATTTTCTCCGTGTCAATATTGATATTTTTTGTTGTTTGTCTATCTCCACCAGTACAGCTGAAGTGGTGTAGTTTTCCATATTGACACAGGAAATTAAAATGGGTAAAAAGGTAAATTTTGGTTAGCTCATTGTGTGTAGTTTTCCATAGTTCAGATCTTGTCATGTAATTTTTAAGTATATGTTCGTTTTGTATTTATTGACCTTGTATAATTTGTATTTTTTAGGGTCATTATTGAAATTTGAAGGGAAAAAAAATTCATCGGCAGAGTCAACCAAAACTGTCGGCGAGAATTGCTGAAAATTATTGAGAAATGCCTCTCCCCTGTGGACTAGCAGAGGATAATAGATGGTCCATTTGGACCTACTGTGAAGATGGTTCGTCGACAAACCTTTTCATACCAGCTTGTACATTACGTTTTATAACGTCAAGTAGAAACGAGGAAGTTGTGGGAGACGTGGTATGACCTGTAAGGACCACTGCTGCGTTTTTCAATGAAGGAATTTGCACTTGTGACGGGGTTATGCTGTCGCAGAATGAATGATAATGAGCTGAGCCCGGATAAAAACGCCATGAAAGAGTTATTTGATGTACATAATTTGTTGTTGGGTGAGCTAGAGTCATTATTTATGCGTACACAGCCTGATAGCCCTTTGAAATATAAGATGACATTATTGATTATATTAGAGGGCGTCATTCTTGGGGTTGAGAAAAAGGTTCGCATAAGCACGGGTCATGTCAAATTATTGATTGATATCGATCGATTCACGAAATTCCCATGGGGCAGGGTTAGCTACATTGAAACTCACTAGGGATTGAGTTCAACGGTGAAGAATAGATTGGAAACGGTTGAAACAAGCAGAGACTCAAGTGCAAGGTTGGGTTACAAACTCAATGGGTTGCCAATGACCTTTCAGGTAACATGACAGGATGTAATGTATATTGTTTTGAAGTTGGTATTGTAGTTACAATATATTGATGATTTAAGTATCATACTGACAAGAAAAACTGCGGTTCAGGTTTGGCTATTTGAAGCTGTTAAACCAATTGCTTCAGCGTTTGCACATTTGGTGGATAAGGAGGCCTACCCACGCGGTCTACGATGGTCATCAGATTCACAACCTGATGCGACGGCTGTGGAGTCTTTCTTGGGGAAGACCACATCTCGTTTTATTCCAAATGTGGTGTTAATAGAGGAAGAAGCTGAGGTGGAGGTCTTAAAAGAATGCAAATTTGACGGGGAAGTGAAGGACACTTACTTTGACAAGGCAGTTGAGAAATTCGAGGTAAGTAATAAGAGGTCTATCAATGGTAGAAGAAAAGGAAAGAGTGATTCGGACTCTGCCTCTGCTACAAAGTCCTTAGGCCTGGATGCAAGACATGTGATGTGCGCTATGAAATAGCTTCATGAGCGTATGATTAATTTGGAAAACCAAGTGGACGCAGGATTTAGTGTTATGAATAAAACCTTGGGCATAATGGAACATATGATCAAGAAGAGGGTATTCAACAACTCAGGTTCAACAAATGATGAAGAAGACGACATTGAACAAGAGGAAGGGGAGGTAAGATAACTGTCAACAATCGTTAATAAGTTTTGTTTGAGAACTTAGATTTTTATTTCGTGGAAGCTCAAGCATTTTTTCTTGTCGGAATGTAGAATAGTAATGTCATTTTAAAAAGTTAAAATGTCACTGTTTTAAACTTGAGATTGACAATTACTTATATTTATTGTAAGTTAAAGCCTTTTTTTTGACAAACATTATAACTGGAATGTCACAGTTAGTTAACAGAAAATCAATATTTATAAGTTGGATGGATGCATAAAGCTCTGTTTTTGATAAACATTATAGAATGATGCACTTACTTATTATTCTTGTGAGTTAAATCTAATTTGTAATTTATTGAAGCAGAATGTTGTACATGGTCGTGATGAGGATGTCGAAATGGATAGAATGGGGGGGGGGGGGGGGGGGGGGGGGGTCTGATTCAAATCCCCTACAGGATGACGATGATGAAGGTGCCATTAAAGTCGACAATGGCAATTTAGGATATATGGTTGTTTATCGAGAGCAAAAGGATGATGAAGATGGTGCAGTTCAGAGAGATGATGTTGAGGGTGCAGTAGAAGATGAGGGGAAAAATGGAGAAACGATGACAAAAGAAGAAGACGATAAGAAAGAAGGAAAGCAAGTTGCAAGGAAGACTCGTTCAAAAAAGAAGAAAGATGATAAAGATGGTGCATTTCAGAGAGATGATGTTGAGGGTGCAGTACAGGATGAGGGGAAATATGGAGAAACGATGACAAAAGAAGAAAAAGATAAGAAGGAAGGAAAAGTATTTGCAAGGAAGACTCGCTCAGAAAAGAAGATGGGTGATGAAGATGGCGCAGTTCAGAATGAGGGGGAAAATAAAAAAGGGAGGACAAAAGGAGTTGAGGTATGCATCAATAAATCTTTCTGACAAGATGGTCCCTCAGATCACCAACATCTTATTTATGAAAAAACTTATTTGCAGACGCTAGCGGTAGCAACAAAATAAGCCGAGGTGGAAGGAGAGTCTACCAAAGAATCAATTGGAGTCTCAACAAGAAAAACAGCTCAAAAAAAATATATTAATACAACTGGTGAACTGAGGGACCATCCTGTCAGGAAGAGAGGACTGTCCAGAGAAGCCGATAATCCCAAACGATTCAAGGTTTCAATGTCCAAAGGAATTTCAGACACGAATAGATTGTGCCGTTGGTTAGACTCGAAGGAAAGGTTAGGAAGTTGTCCCTCCTGTCTTGATGATATGAACGCGTGTTTGAGATGTTAATTAAACCATCTTATGATGCAGTGAGGAAATTGTTTCTCCAAGTGGAGACCATCTACAGAAGAAGTTTTTTGAGAAATTGTTGCAACCAATGGGGTGGCTGAGTTCTCAGGTAAGCCCCTTTCATTATTTATATAAATTATCGTGGCATGCAGCAAGTCTTAAATTTCTGGTATGACATATATTTTTGGTTTGTAGCACTTGGACGAATGTATGTATTATCTTGGCTGTCGTGTGCGTAACAAACCAGTGACAATATTGGACACCTGGTTTCAGCATAAGTTGGACAAGGAAATGAATAGATGGTTTTCAGATAAGCAAAGTTATGTTGGTGATTGATCTAAGATGAGATACCTACGTGGGGAACTGCGTGCACTTTATGGGAAGGATTGGAAGGACGTGGATCGTATATACCTCCCCTTCAATTTCAAGGAGAAACATTGGGTAGCTCTGGAGATACAACTAAGTAAATGGTGTATCACTGTATACGATCCCGACGTCAATTTGTTCAAATTGTCGGAAGTCCATAGGTTCCTTGTAAGGTTGACATATATTCTTCCTGTCATGATAGCACAATATGAGTCCTTGGCAAAAATTTATGAAGATAGGGGGAAAAATCCCCTAAATGTGACTCGTGTTCCTACATTGGAGAGAAACAAGAGAGGGTAAGTTGTTTACATAAATTGTTCATTTTTTGGTGTAAAATTGGTTATAATATCAGCAAACCAACTATATTTTTTACTTGTGTGCAGGGGAGATTGTGGCGTCTTCACGATCAAGTACATAGAAATGCCAAGTTCCGGACGTCAAAACATCGTGAAGGTGGGTGACAAATTTGTGGATGAGTACAGAAAAAGGATAGCCGTTAGTATTTTCGATATGAACTGGTTTGACTAGTGAAGGATATCTTATTCACTTTCATGTAAGCTTCACTGTAGTTGGGATAGTGATAGTGTTGTATGATTCCTTGTTGGGTGGTTTTCGCTAGAATTGACTTGTCTTGTTGACAATAACTTGTGTTGAAATTATTTTGGAAAACAATTAATTTTGGTTGGTGCATTTCTTGTTTGCTACTTCGTTGTAGATGCATACTTCCTGTCAGTGTTGTTCATAATTCCCGCCAGTGAAGTTTCTTTATAATTTGCGTACATATGTTTTTTGTCACATTGTATAATCCTATTGTCGGAAATATCCTTTTGTTTTTGTTGTTTTAGGGTCTAATTTTTTTTAATATTATTTGTTTGTGTTTACCATTCTGTTGACCTTTTTAATAATAATTAATTTGGAATAAAAAGGGTAAGACATAACCATGTTTACCTTTCTTCGAAGTTCGAATGCTCGCAAAAGGCCCTCCGTGTTTACCTTCCAAAATTCCCTCGAAAAGAAGATAATTTCTTCTTCCCCAGAAGGCGACTCTGCAAACATCCATCATTGTTATCAGCCATTTTCTTCTTCCCCAGAAGGCGACTCTTCAACTCCTCCATCTTTCTCTATTAATGCTAGACTCGATTTTTGCTTACTCTTGAAGTCCATTTTTTCTTACCAAGTCCATCTTCACATTTTCTTACTTACTCCCTTCACCTTTCTCCATTAACGCGACTCTGCAACTCCATTTTTACTTACTCGTCCCTCCCCGAACTTTTCCTTAACCTCTGAAGCGCGTTACAAAAGAACCCTAGAAAATGGCAGTGCTTAGAGACCGTAAAGAATCGAGCCCAAAGAAGAGTGGAGAGAAAAGGAAGAGAAAAGAAGATGACATGCAGGTTTGAAAGAAGAAGAAGCAGAGAGACGAAGTGCAGGTGAAAGGGGAAAAAACTTCTGACAGTACCATAGGAAAAAAAGCCGGGAAGGGCAGCTCGAGGCCAAAAGCGAAACCAGTAAAGGGGAAAAAACCCTTAATCTTTAAAGGGGATGTAAGTTGTCTACATTTTTTGTTTAGGGCTTAGGGTATTTTTTCAATTGTCCTGTCACCCGTCTGAAATGGTTTACTTTGTATCGGGAGTGTTTTTTAGGGTTTTTTGTTTTTTCATCTGTCGTCTGAGGCTTCTCAAATGGTTCGATTTCGTTTGTTTATGGTCATTTTCATTTGGCTTGCAGATTAGGTATAGTTATTTCAGAGGTGAACCTTTCTACGGAAGAATTAACATCAACTGTAGGGTGCACTTTGTTCGTGAGATTGAAAACAAGTTGACACATGCGGATTGGCAACAGGTTTTGGATGGCCCGTTTGGAAAAGTTTTGAAAATGTTGCAGCATGTATCATTTTCTTCACAGACATTGCATGCAGTTCTATTTAAGCAACTTGAAACAAAAAAGAAGTGAGAGTCTTGGTATGAGGTGGCAGGGAAAGAGTTGAGGTTTTTGATTAAGGAGTTCTCTCTCATAACTGGACTGAATTGTGGTGAACTTCCATTTGTGGATACTAAAGCTGACGGGCTAGTAATGGAGCGATTTTTTGGTAGTCCTGGTGGTCCTAAGACGACAATACAAGATGTTTACAACAGATTTAAAGAACATCGTGAGTTGGACAACTACAAACTCAAGTTGGCACTGTTGTTGATAGTTGAGGGTCTGTTGCTGGGAGAGGGTAAGAAGAGGCTAGTGAAGCCGATGCATGTTAGACTGCTGGAGAATATGGATAACTTTTGGGATTATCCATGGGGAATGGTTGCTTATGAAGAGCTTCACAAGTCATTGACCACAGCATTGGCAAAAAGGATGCAAACAGTAGAGAAGGCAAAGCTTTTCTCCAACGCACCAAGAATTCCATATTCCATTCAAGGCATGCCAGTTGTGTTTCAGGTAGTTTTATTGCTTCAAATATTAATTACTTTATGCTACACTATGACATGATATTTGAGTACAGGGTGGCAGGATCATGGTGAATATGGAGAAAGTTGTTTGTTGTTTGATTGACACAACATACTAGTTTTCCAACATACTTTTATTTGCATTCCAGATAGTTTTATAGTGACCTGATCTAAAATTTTAATGGTTGAAATATGAATTATTGAGTGTGTTTTATTTGCAGCATAGTAGTATACTTTATGCTATACTATGACAGGATATTTGAGTACAGGGTGACCGGATCATGGTAAATATGGAGGAAGTTGTTTGTTGTTTCATTGACACAACATACTAGTTTTCCAACATACTTTTATTTGCATTCCATATAGTTTTATGGTGACCTGATCTAAATTTTTAATGGTTGAAATATGAATTACTGAGTGTGTTTTATTTGCAGCATAGTAGTATACTTTATGCTATACTATGACAGGATATTTGAGTACAGGGTGGCAGGATCATGGTGAATATGGAGGAAGTTGTTTGTTGTTTCATTGACACAACATACTAGTTTTTCAACATACTTTTATTTGCATTCCAGATAGTTTTAGGGTTATAGGATAAAATGATTTAATGTATCTTAATTTGCTAATTCTCAAACCGCTTGTTATTGTAGATATGGGTATGGGAAGCTGTGCCAACATTTGGTCTCCAATTTGCATCAAAGTTGAGTGAATCTGCAATGCCTTGAGGTCTTCGTTGGTTTTCAGATGAAGCCCCTGAACATGGAGTGTTGGAGTTGTCTTTGGCTGATCCTACACATGTGGTTAAGCCCATTCTTATTCCCGATGAGGATGAGGTGGATAAGCTGTCCGACTGCTACTATGTTGTTGAAAATGATGACCCGCATTTTGACAAGATTGTGAAGGAAGCAATGAAGGGTTTGAAAAAAAAGGGGAAGGGGAAATAATGAAAAGATAGAGCGAGCCCGAGTAATGCATCTGTGCATTCATCAGAGGTGATAAGTCAGATGTTCAGAATGATGAAGATGATGGAAAAAGGAGTGCTTGACAGGATGGGAAGGCTGGAAAAGAGGGTATCAAAGGAGGAGGAGGTGCCTAAGCTCAAGAGTAAGGGGAAATCAAAGAGTTATTCGAATGATGATGATTTTGAATCCTATGGTGAGTCTGATGAGGAAGAGGAGGAAGTTTATAAGGATGACCAGGAAAGAGAGGATGAGGAGGTGGAGGGTGAGGAGTTTCAAAGTGATGAGATTGAGAGTGAGGATGATGATGATGATGATGATGATGGTGATGGTGATGATGATGAATTTGGTGATGGTGATGAGGGTAATGACAATGAAGAACTTCGCCAGGGTGGTGACAAACTGAAAGAGGAGGACAAGGTAGAAGTTGAGGTTGCAAGTCATGATGATGAGGAAGTTTCTGATGAGGATAATGAGAGTGATGGTGAGGAAGTTTTTGATGAGGATAATGAAGTTGGTGATAATGAGAGTGATGGTGAGGGTGGTGCAAAGAGGTTGAGATTCAGGAGGCTGAGGTAGAGAAGGTAGAGGTTGAGGTTCAGGAGGCTGAGATGGAGAAGGTAGAGGTTGAGGTTCAGGAGGCTGAGGTGGAGAAGGTAGAGGCTGAAGGCAAAGATGTATGAATATGCTCATATGAAAATTATCATATTATCATCACTACTATGACATTATTATTTGTACCAGGTGACAAGATTTCTAGTGTATGATGGGAGTTTTTATGTTTTACAAGAAAAGTCTGTCATGGTGACTGGATTTGTACTCATGTATGATATGGTTATTATGATTGCAGGATTTTGATAATTCCATTGAGGGTAACAATGATGTTGAGGGTGCGTATGGTGTTATGGCCATTGTCAAAGACATAAATGAAAATGCTGGCGTTGGTGAAAAGGACCAGGAGCAGGATTTTACTAACGACATTGAAGGAGCATCGGAGGCTACCCAGCAGGAGCTAACCCCAACAGAGGTTGAGGAAAGAGAGGAACCTCTTTCAGTGCTAGCCACTGTGGTTGCTTCATCCAGCAAGGCGAAACCCAAAAATAAACGAAAGCAGCATCTCCAACCGAAGAGGGTTCTTCCTAGTCGTATGGTGAAGCCATCCACCAAAAAACTAACACCTTACACAGATGAGAAAAAGGGGAAAACTGTGAAGAAGTTAACCAAGAATTCACAGGTGAAGGAGATGACTGCTTTGCTGGAATGGATGAATGATGAAAGGTTAGTATCTCACGGATTTAATAATGTTCAACTATCTTTCATGGATTTAATTACGCCTTCTTTATTTTTCAGCTCTGAGCCAAGAGTTGGACTGTGTGGTCAAGAGATGGACAAGGACTGGTTTGGCCTAATACTAGAACCAAAAGCTTGGCTGGAAGATGGTGTAAGCTATTTACTTATGATGTCAAATTAGTTTACTATTGGGATTTGTTGCAATGCCTGATAGGATGAATTATATTTTTTTGAAGCAAATCGATGAAGTTTGTTGTTATATTCGTAAGGCGCTTTTGGAGTCCGAAGTTAAAAGCAATGCCATAATATTGGACGTTTTCTGGCCTGCTGATTATACGGAGGCATATAGATACTATGTCCAAAATAATAGTACTGTTCCACCTGCATCTGAACGTGCACTTGAATACTTTAGGGGAGATCGGCCTAAACCTTATGGGTCCAGATGGGATGATCTGGACTTCATTTATGTCCCCCTCAACATCGATAACATGCATTGGGTGGCTGTAGAGATTGATCTGCAGCAATGGCAGACAAATGTATATGATTGTAATGTGGATTTGAACAATAACTTGGGCGTAGAGACCTGGCTGCATGGGGTTTGTCGGTTTTTTCCTCACTTCATGACACAGTACCCGCCGCTTGCCAAGAAATTTGAACATCGGGGTACTCAAGAGATTAAATTTGAGAGAATTCAAGGACTGAAGCAGAACAAGCGTGGGTAAGTCGAAATATCAATCCCCTTACCAATTTTATTATATACTTCATCTAAGTAACTTTATTGCATTTTTTGTTCGTAGTCATGACTGTGGGATATACACTCTGAAACACATGGAGTTGCTTAGTGCTGGTTGGAAAAATCTTGACGTTGTGGCAGACAAATTTATTGACGGCTTTAGGAGCGACATGGCTCACAACGTGTTTGACGGGGTGTGGAGGTCGAGCCTAAGGAACTCCATCGTTTAAATTGGATATTTGGATGTTCTTTTTGGGGTTTGGATGGCATTTGCTTAGATTACGTACAATTGGATGTTTTCGAAGACATTTGTTTAGATTACATACAATGTTACGACAACTTGTTTAGCATACAATGGCAGTTATGTGCGTGTAGGTTAAATGGCAGTTACATGGAAGTTACATGGCACTTAAACGACATTCGAATGACAGTTGTGTCAAATAATATAGGGACATTGACTGACTTTATAATATACATATTAAGAAGTAGCATGACAAGATGAATCTAAGAGGGATGTGGGATACAATAAAAAACTCCAAACAGGGTATCGGCTCTACTAACTCCTTTTTTGAGAAAAGACAATAAAAAACTCCAAACCGTCATGAAATTAGCAGTAACTGCCCACCAACTCCAATTTACACTGATTAGACAGGATATCAGTGACATGACAGGATATTAACACAAGTAATTAAATTAA
Organism: Rheum nobile; assembly: GCA_027886185.1. Taxonomy (NCBI): domain Eukaryota; kingdom Viridiplantae; phylum Streptophyta; class Magnoliopsida; order Caryophyllales; family Polygonaceae; genus Rheum; species Rheum nobile. The sequence goes on from WOAB01000511.1 coordinate 4,352,141, forward strand.
GAAAATATTAGAGCACCGTCATAAATGTATCCGTAACTGCCACCAACCCAAAAACCTCTTTATATACCCCCTCATACAAAGTCATATTTCCTCATCCACAATCCAGGCAAACATCTTCCACCTTACCCTAAACACCAAATTCCCTACGCTTCTTTCGTTTCCATGGCTGATCAGCCTAACGATCACATGGTGTTTGCAACTGTCCATACCGGAGGGAGAATCATCTCTTCAAGGGGAGCAATGACCAGGACTTCGACCCATTACTACCAAGGCGGGAGGACCCAAAACTGGAGTCCGTTGGCTGAAATGGTGCAGGATATTTGGTGGCTGATCAACCAACTGTATCATTTTAACAATTATGAACGGGACGCTTCGTACTTCTTCGAAGTTGTGCCCTCCGATGGCGGCCCTCGTACCTTGAGGGCCTTACAGAACCGCGGAGACGCGGCCGTCCTTGCCACCCAAGGTAGAACCGTGGCCTTCATAAACATATATGTCGTCACCGGAGATGTTGTTGAAGAACTTCCGCAGCGCGACGGCCCAGATTCATCTGTCTCCTCCGCATCAATGTTTATGTAATATTTAGTATTTGATTAAGTAATGTAGTGTAGGGACTATGTAATTTAGTGTAGTATTTAGTAGGTTATGAAGTCTGTTATTGTATGAATATATAATGTCAAGTAGGAAACTGATAATGTCATATAGTGACTATATATTGTCAGGTAAATGTCATATTACCAAATGAAGCATGTTATGTATTTCTGTTTTATATAATATAGTATGTTATGATAATGTCGCATGAAATAGTACTTTATGACATGAAAGACGACATGCCAAAACAGTTAGTATGACAGGCCCAAAAAAATGCCATATTCGGCCCAATTTCTGAGCGGTTCCTTGGAGCACACAATGCCATATTAGGGCCAATTTCGACCGGTTTAACAATTATATTAAGAACTTGTTATGGACCCGGTTTAACAGACTATTATATATACAATTTCTGAGCGGTTCCTTGACTTCATTTCATCTATCTCAATTTGGGTAAGTTTTCTAGGGTTTGTCGGGATTGAACAACCGAAATCAAATTGACCCCATTTGGAGAGAGTTCAACCACAATCAACACCAGTTCACTCACAAAAAAGGAATTCTAGGTATTATTATACATTTAGCATGGTTATTTTTAAATTGTTTTGAAAAGTTTACCTTGGATTCGAACAGATGGAGTTGCTAAAGTGATATTCTGAGTTCAATGAAAGTCTCTCTTTGGAACTGGGTATGATAATTGCTTTACCATATTGCATCAAAGTCCTCTTCTGTGTGGTGCTGTTAACAGGATGCCGAACAATGTGATTGATATCAGCTCTGAATCCCACGGTGAAGAAGACACCAGTTATAGCAGTTGGAGTACTGGAGAGTACAACAGTGGCGACCACCCAATTATTCTTGAAGATGATGGAGATGTTGATGATGATGTTGGAGCTGTTGCAATTGAGCCACCATCAGCATTACAAAGAGCCCAAGCTTTTCCATGTGACAAGATTAATAGTTTCGTTGTTTTAATGAATCAAACCAATGTCCAGGGTGACTATCGTCTGGTAGGATTACTGAACCTTATAATGTAAATGTGTGATAAGGATTACTTCATAATATCAACTTGCAATGCACTTACTGCTATGCAGGATGTCCCGAGCAAACATGCTATCAAATTCTTGAGTGCTGTAAGAATCACTCAAGTCATCCTGAATTGTGGTATGGCTGTGTGGCCCGTGTCTGTCGCAAAAAGTGGGAATCGCTACAGATTTGGAACAGGCTGGAGGCAATTTGTAATTGACAATGGATTAGAGATGAACGATGCATGTGTATTTGAAATAGTGAGGCGCCGTAATGTTATATACACCGTTACCATATCCAGAGATTTATTTTGAAATTGAAGAATGTAACTCTATGGTGATGCTTTTGTTGGTTTAAAGTAGTTGTGTGTTGTGTTGAACATCGTATTAGTGACTATGTAATGTCATGAAGAGATGTGAGTGTCGTGAAGACATAATGTCATGTAGTGACTATGTAATGTCAGGTAAATGTAGTGATTTTAAGAAGCATGTTATGTATGGCCGAGGACGGTTTATGTTTTTCCTATGTGTTATTCAGATGCCACTCATGTCGGTCCGTTGGTTATTTGAAAGCATATTGAATTTGTCATGATAAATATGGAAGAATAACAAGTGGGGTCAAGGGGTAGGTACGGAATGGAGTGAAACTTCTGTCATATGAATTTAACCAAAAATAGTCAATATTGACAATGTCATGACATAAATGTAGTCATGACAGGATAGTGTTACATTAACTAACCGCATATTAACAAAATACATATCATTTATACGAAAAGTAATATGAGTGGTAAGAGATCCTTCAAGAGTTTGGATCTCTTAATACACATATTAACAAAATACATAATTCAAGAGGTAACACAAGGAAACACATATTAACAAAATAGATAATTGAAGAGGTAGCACAATTAATGGCATCATGGGCCGGCTGAGGGGTTAGGACAGTTTCATGAGTTATGGCCGACAGTGCCACAACTTCCACACCTTCTCCTCAGGCCCCTGTATTCTCCCCGTGACGGGATTCTTTTCTTCCTTGGTCTTCCTGATTTCCTCCTAACATCCGGGGGCAAACATGCTCTATTCAAGACCGTGTCAGGAACTTCCCAACGCTCAAATGCAGAAACCAGATATATAGTTTCCTTGTACACTTCCTTCCACATTTCAGCAGTAAAGAGGGGATGAACAAGAGTGACAAGATCCACACCACAATCCTTCGCAGCCGCTATTGCATGCGCACAAGGAATTTGGTCAACTTGGAAGACGTTGCAGTAGCAGGTTCGAGCATGCAGATTTACCAAGAATGTAGTTCCATTGGCATGTACTTGAAACTCATATTGATTTAGCCTACTCACAACCATTGTCAACGATTTCAAATAATTACCTTCTAGCTCACGACTTACTGTCGGGGTCAGAACATGAGAATGTCGCTCTCCCTTCAATATCCTATCACAAAACCACTGACTCATGACATTCAGTATACCATCAAGCAACCCAATCAATGGCATTCGATGCGGCCCCACTAAGCGACTATTAACGGATTCCGCATTGTTGGACGTCATAATGTTGAATTTGTTTGCGGGTATATGCGACCTTGTCCACGCTTCAAATCCAACACCCCTGAGGTAGGTACCGACTTCCGGAGACTGGTTGCAAAGTCTTGCAAATTCACGATTGAAGTCCTGTTTGGTGTACGCTTGATTTGCCTTTTGGTACATAATCCACAAGTCATTTCTTTTAAACCTCGTCTTCACGTTTTGAAATAGGTGAAGTGTGCAACAACCATGCTTTGCGAAGATATAGCGCTCTCTTAAACCTTTGTAAATGCTTCCATGACGGTCATACACAAATACAAGGTCATGATCTTCAAAGCCAGGCGTTTGCTCCACATAGACCTCCTCCTTGAGAACTCCATTCAAGAAAGCGGTCTTTACGTCCATTTGTTGTAGTTTGAATCCATGGAAAGAGGAGTAGGCTATTAGGAGTCTTATGGCTTCCAACCTAGCGACAAGAGCGAATGTTTCATCATAGTCGATGCCTTCTTGCTGGTTGTAACCTTTCACCACCAGCCTTGCTTTGTTCCTTGTAACCTGACCTTGATCATCCAGCTTGTTTCTGAACACCCACTTGGTTCCTATCACCGTCCTGTTCCTTGGTCGAGGAACTAACCGCCAAACCTTGTTTCTTTCGAACTGATGGAGCTCTTCTTGCATGGCGTTAATCCAGTCAGGATCCTTCAATGCTTCTCCTACAGTTGTAGGTTCTTGTAAAGAGAGAAAATCATTGAAAGCACAAAAAATATGTAAGGAAGAGCGAGTGTTGTGAGGAGTTCCCTTTCTAAAATCTGTAAAGATTTGATGGACTGGATGAGCCCACTTTTGTTGGTAATTCCTGATTTGCAGATTGTTGATATCAAACTCCTCAGAATCAGTGTTACCTGCAAGAGAACTTTCACCACCATTTCCTACAGCATGATGATCCTTTTCAGTATTTTCTTCAGTAGCAGGACTTTCCTCAGAGGACTCCACAAAGTCAGGACTGGGGCTCTGTTCCCCCTGAGGTACCTGAGAGGATTCAGATGATTGACCACCTTCATCTGTCCCAACGGAGTTGGCAGAGTTGGGGGTTCTTGATGTTGATGGAACATCAATAGTTTCTTGATTTCGCGGGACCCCATCTTCGACACCGTTTTCCACAAGATGAAAGCAATCATCTTCAGAAGGGCCAGTGTTTAAGGGAACGCTAGCGGATTGTTCCTGTACATTGTTACCAGCCATAACAGATTCATCGAAAACTACATGAATGCTTTCTTCTACCTTTCGAGTTCTCTTATTGAATACTTTGTAGGCTTTGCTGTGAAGATAATATCCTACAAAGGTCCCTTCATCACTTCTGGGATCAAACTTCCCAAGAGAATCATTTCCATTGTTGTGGACAAAACACTTGCAGCCGAACGCGCGCAAATGAGACACGGTGGGCTTTCTTCCCCTTAGGAGTTCATAGGCAGTCTTGTTCAAGAGAGGACGAATGGTTGCCCTGTTCAGAACATAGCAGGCAGAGTTTAAGGCTTCAGTCCAGAAGCTCATAGGAAGACCACTTGCAATAAGGAGGGTATGCGTCATGTCTTCTAGGGTTCTGTTCTTCCTTTCCACAACACCGTTTTGCTGTGATGTCTGATCAACGCTACTTTATAGTGTATATCTAGGAGTTGTTACCGGTGTTTTGGGTACCATTTGGAGATGTTTAGAGCGTTATTATGGAGATTGGAGTTGAGAAGTAGAAGTGTATATATGGTGGTTTGGAGAAGCTTAAAAGAAGACATAAAGAAGATGAGAAGAAAACCACTTAAGAACATCGAAGAGAGGTCAAAGTTCAAAAGAGAAGAGGAGCAACAGAGCAAAAAACCGCGATCGCGGGGCTGAGGGCCGCGGTCGTGGACATCTACGAAAGACGAGAAGAAGAACGCGACAAATCCGCGATCGCGGATGAGCAAGAATTCTGGCCATGGATAAGTCGATAACAAAGGAGTCAGGAATTGAATTTTCCGCGATCGCGGAAATTCTTCCGCGGTCGTGGAAACCTGCTCAACGCGTCCAGTTGTTTTCGTCCGAAGTTTACTTTTATTTTATTTTATTTTCTGTTTTTCTTTTAATCCTTTATTCCAGTTTCTTTATTTTATTTCCTTTTTGATTATGTTTGTTATCCTTTTTAGCATTAGGTCTTGGGTTAGGTTCATTAACCTAATTTTCCCAGCCACTTTCATATATGGTTTTTACATCATCGTTTATTCCATTCAGTATTGTTTTTCTTTCAAGACTATGAAGAACTAAGCACCCTTTGCTTAGTCAGACAATTGAAGCCTTGGTTTGAATTTGATTGTGAGATTATTCCTTTACTCTATCTTTGAATGTTATTGATTCTCTTATGCTTCATTCCATTGAGTCATATTGATTTCTCTAGATTAGCTACCTAGTTTTATTGATATTATTCATATTGCAGGATTAGGGTTTTGAATTCTATTGGTTGATCTAGTTCATCAATTGTTGTGATTAGTATTATTAATATTAGTTTCCCTAGCCTGACAAACTAGTTGAGATTGATATTATCTATAGTGCTAGTTACCTTAATCTGGTCAACTTGTTGAGATTAATATTGTTCATACCTAATTCAGAGTAGCAACCACGATTTACTGGAACGAGTTGTGAATGTTTATTGTGAAGAGGATTGATTGCATGTCGAGTACTGACGAGTTGTTAAGTATTGCATGAGCCTATCTATTCCTGAGCCTACTGCTGCTGTTAGATTTATCTTGATAGTTTCTTGATTGTTTAATAGTTAGGGTTATCAAGACTAGTTGGACTGGTAACTAATTTAGAACATGGATTATGACATTCATGAGGATTGAGGACTAGGAATAATCAATGATCAATCAACCAAACTAAAGGTGGATATTTGTTTGGCTAAGTGTTTTTCCCAATTTGATTACAAATCTTTGCTTTTGTTTCCTTTGTTTACTAGCTTACAAACAATCAACCAAAACCCCCCTTTGTTACTTTTGCATGCAACCTTACATAAAGAAAGACAACTCCTCCCTGTGGGATTCGACCCTTGCTTGCCTATTGTACTAGTTTAGGTTGTTAAGGATTTTATTTTGATAAGGCGATACGACTTTAGCCTCCGTCAAATTGGCGCCGTTGCCGGGGAGGCAAGTTTTGATTTTTTCTTTGTGTGTGTTTGTGTGCCTATTTTTTGTGTGGACCTATCTTATGGTCCACACCCGTGCTACTAATCTTCCACTTCTGAGTCCTAGTACAGAAAACCAGGAGATGAGAAATGGACGCAGTCCTGCATGCTGAGATTAGAGAATTAAAGGAGATGATGCAGATATATATGACAAAGAGCGGACATCAGCCGAAGCCGCGATATGACCCATACTCCTGCACATACACTCCAGGGTGGAGGGATCACCCTAATTCGAGTTATGGGAACCAGCAATACCCTCTCTATGGCCATGTCTACCAGGAGTTCTATCCGGAGCCACAATCGTACTATCAACAGGATACTCCACATCAATACTATCCAGCCTACGAGCATAGCCCACCAGTGTCCGATCCAAGTTCCCACATGTCTATTGAGGATATGATTCGATCTCTTACGCAAAACATGATCCAACATGAACAAGAGATGAAGTCCATGTTCCAGAACTTGGAGAATCAAATGGGGCAACCGGCTCAAGCAATGATCAGAATAGAGACCATGGCATCGGCGAAACTACTACCTCACCCCGTAGTGCACCAGGGAGAGGATGTCCTTTCAATGACCCTCCGAAGCCATGAGCAGCTGCATGTCGCCCCCTTAGCTGAAAGGGAAGACCAAATTAGTGAGACGGGTGCATAATACAACGAGATGTTTGCAGAAGAGAACCCGAGACCACGGGAGGTGTACCTCGATCGCGGTTTACTCACTAAGAAGTTGGGAATTCCAGACGATGCCCGTGACCGCGATGTGCTCTCTGAAGAAGACTTTTTCTGGGAACAAGAAGAATCCCGCGACCACGGAGAAGAAGGCCGCGACCGCGGATGTGATTCTGGGGACAACAACAAAATCGACGCTTTTCCGCGACCGCATACAGATTTCCGCGATCGCGGAAAAGTCGAAGCTGAAGAAGAGTTGATCGCAGAAATCCGCGATCACGGAGAGAAAGTCCACGACTGCGGAAACGTCATTGGAACCCTAGATGAGATCGAAGCTGCCTACGACGCATATGTGTGCCCCAACTTTCCTCCGCTTAGTTCATTGAAGCCTCCCGCACCGTTTCCCAAGGCTCTGAAGGACACCAGAAAGGTGGAGAATGACAAGGAGTTATTTGAAACCTTCAGTAACTGCGAGGCAAACGTTCTTTTGGTCAAACTGGCAAACAACATCCCTCGCTGCACATAATTTTTAAAGGCGCTGTGCAAGATCAAAAAGAAGCCGAAGGGGAAGCACAAGAAGGAAATTGGGATTCAAAGGGCAAATTTCTCTATGCTGGATACAGGGCAAGACACGCATGCAGCCCCTGGGATGTTGGGTAGGCCGTTTTTGAAAATGGCAAGTGCAATCAATGATATGAACAGCAGTCTACTCACCATGAAGTGCAAGAGAGTGGGGATAAAGCTTAACATAGAGAATACAAAGAGGCATCCCCCTGATCTTGACCCCAGGAGTTCAATTGTTGTGAGCAACCCGAGTTGAGTGGAAGAGTACCAAGTCGAGCCACGACAATAACTAAGGCACTGTCCGGGAGGCAACTCGAGGTGTGAAATTCTTTTCATGTCTTTTCATTCCATGTCTTTAGTTGTTTTATCTTGCGTTGTTTTGTTTTTGCTTTTGTTATTTTTGCATTTAGACTAACCTGCAGGAAGGAGACCCGGAGCCAAATTGAAGACGGTGTCAACCACGCACCAGCAACATTTCCGCGGGCGCGGAAAATTTTCCGCGGTCGCGGAAATCCCACTGTAAGTCTCCTATTCCAAATAAAAAATAAAAAAAAAATAAAAAAATTCTATCGAAGGCCAACTGTCCGAGTTTCCCATGGAGAGACGGTGCGCATCATGATGCCAAGGAGGAGACATTCGCCCCATATTTGATTTGGCAACGATGATGGCCCAATATTCGACAGTTGAGAGAGGAACACCAGGGCCTACACCACGATTACATCTGGGCCCCATTTTTGTGTTCATTGAAGGCCGTGCATCCCCGATTCTTTGATATATCACTACACCTTATAGTGGATCTATTTGGGTGCACGGTGGAGATTGTTTGAAGACCGCCACGACACCAGCAACATGTGCGTATATTGATTTACTGCCAGTAACAACTTTTCAAGTCCAAGCCAACTCGGCGACGTTTGTGCGTTATTTTTTGCCTTTCCCTGTGCTTCATTCTTTTTTGTCTTTCATTACATTGAGGACAATGCAATGTTTAAGCATGGGGGAGTGTTCTATACTTGCTAGTCGCTGAGGAGAAAGAAAAAAATGAAGAAAATGAAAAAGCCAAAAATTTGAAAAAAGGCAAAAATAAAAATCCTGGGATAAGTTGAAAACCCGAAAGGGCGGCTTAGGTAATAAGCAGGTGGCTTGGACCAACATTAGGCTGGGGTAATAAGAGGTCAAGAGTGATGTGAGTTTATGTGAGCCCATCTATTGAAAAATGAAATGAGTGGCTTGGTGAAAACCCGGAAGGGCGCCTTGGCAAAATGAGTGAAAAGAAGAAGAGTGATTATTAGGAATCATCATTTTACCTGGCGTGGTGACATAAGAAGAGGAGATATAAGGAGGATTCGGGTAGGTTACTCTGGGAGGTATAAGAAGATAGATGAAGGCTAGGATTAGATGTTTTTCACTCTATGGTGTTCGGGATAAGCTTGGGGGAAGTACTCTGCTTTCCTTTAAGCTTGGATGTTGTATGTTTGGTTGTGTGTTGTGTTGTGTTTATTGTGTTGGTGCCCTGGAGTTACATGTTTGGTGCAATTCTTAGTGGAGAGGGTTTTTCTATGCTTCCTGAGACCTCGGGGATTTGATTGGAGGAGTAGGTTGCTATTAGCTTACTCGAGGACGAGCAAGGTTTAAGCATGGAGGAATTTGATCAGCGCTACTTTGTAGTGCATATCTAGGAGTTGTTACCGGTGTTTTGGGTACCATTTGGAGATGTTTAGAGCGTTATTGTGGAGATTGGAGTTGAGAAGTAGAAGTGTATATATGGTGGTTTGGAGAAGCTTAAAAGAAGACATCAAGAAGATGAGAAGAAAACCCCTTAAGAACATCGAAGAGAGGTCAAAGTTCAGAAGAGAAGAGGAGCAACAGAGCAAAAACCGCGATCGCGGACATCTACAAAAGACGAGAAGAAGAACGCGACAAATCCGCGATCGCGGACGAGCAAGAATTCTGGTCGCGGATAAGTCAATAGCAAAGGAGTCATGAATTGAATTTTCCGCGATCGCAGAAATTCTTCCGCGGTCGCTGAAACCTGCTCAGCGCGTCTGGTTGTTTTCGTCCGAAGTTTACTTTTATTTTATTTTTCGTTTTTCTTTTAATCCTTTATTCCGGTTTCTTTATTTTATTTCCTTTTTGATTATGTTTGTTATCCTTTTTAGCATTAGGTCTTGGGTTAGGTTCATTAACCTAATTTTCATAGCCACTTTCATATATGGTTTTTACATCATCGTTTATTCCATTCAGTATTGTTTTTCTTTCAAGACTATGAAGAACTAAGCACCCTTTGCTTAGTCAGACAATTGAAGCCTTGGTTTGAATTTGATTGTGAGATTATTCCTTTACTCTATCTTTGAATGTTATTGATTCTCTTATGCTTCATTCCATTGAGTCATATTGATTTCTCTAGATTAGCTACCTAGTTTTATTGATATTATTCATATTGCAGGATTAGGATTTTGAATTCTATTGGTTGATCTAGTTCATCAATTGTTGTGATTAGTATTATTAATATTAGTTTCCCTAGCCTAACAAACTAGTTGAGATTGATATTATCTATAGTGCTAGTTACCTTAATCTGGTCAACTTGTTGAGATTAATATTGTTCATACCTAATTCAGAGTAGCAACCACGATTTACTGGAATGAGTTGTGAATGTTTATTGTAAAGAGGATTGATTGCATGTCGAGTACTGACGAGTTGTTAAGTATTGCATTAGCCTATCTATTCCTGAGCCTACTGCTGCTGTTAGATTTATCTTGATAGTTTCTTGATTGTTTAATAGTTAGGGTTATCAGGACTAGTTGGACTGGTAACTAATTTAGAACAGGGATTAGGACATTCATGAGGATTGAGGACTAGGAATAATCAATGATCAATCAACCAAACTGAAGGTGAATATTTGTTTGGCTAAGTGTTTTTTTCCCAATTTGATTACAAATCTTTGCTTTTGTTTCCTTTGTTTACTAGCTTACAAACAATCAACCAAAACCCCCCTTTGTTACTTTTGCATGCAACCTTACATAAAGAAAGACAACTCCTTCCTGTGGGATTCGATCCTTGCTTGCCTATTCTACTAGTTTAGATTGTTAAGGATTTTATTTTGATAAGGCGATACGACTTTTAGGGGTAAGCACGGGCAGAGAAAACCGAAGCCCGAACCGAACCCGACCCGAAAAACCCGAACCGAACCTGAACCGACATGCCTTCGGTTTGGGTTTTGGTCCGACCAAATCAGAGTTTCGGGTTTCGGTTCGGTTCGGGTTCGGGTTCGGTTTGGGTTCGGTTCGGGTTCGGGTCGGGTTCGGGTCGGGTTCGGGTTTTTAGTGTAATTTAGCCTGTTTTTTAACGAAAAGTGTTGTTTAGCCCGAACCCGACCCGAACCCGAACCGAACCGAACCCGAACCGATGTCTTCGGTTCGGTCTTCGGTCCAGGATTTTTGGCCGTTCGGGTTTCGGGCTTTTCGGGTTCGGTTCGGTTCGGGTCGGGTTCCGACCCGTGCTCAGCCCTAACGACTTTAGCCTCCGTCAGTGTCCTTGGAGCTGGGAATTTGTGATTAATGCCTTTGTTCCTGCAGAGGGATAGAATCCTAGAGTTCTCAAATTCTGTCCCATGATCGGTTCGGATGGACCCTAGAGGTTGTCCTACACTCCTTTCAACTGACTTGAGCCAAGATTCGAATTCACCGAACACTTCATCTTTTGATGACAGAAAGATGGTCCATGTGTACCTGGAATAGTCATCGACAATAAGAAGGACATAGGCGTTTCCTCCACGGCTCTTTGTGCGCATTGGCCCACAAAGATCCATGTGGATTAGTTCTAGAGGATGAGAAGTGCTTACCTCTTTCTTTGACTTGAAGGATGATCTGACTTGCTTACCTTTGGTACAGGCCTCACAAACTTCATTTCTTGTTGCTTCGATCTTAGGAAGACCGTTCACCAATTCTTGTCTATGAAGTTTTGAAAGGAGTTGAAGGCTTGCATGACCGAACCATTTATGCCACAGCTCTGTTGTCCCAGCAATGGACGACAGACATAGTTCATTCTCAGGGATGAAAGCAGGGTCAACCTTGTAAACATTGTTATCGCAAATTCCTTTGAGTAAAACTTTCCTTGTACTTATGCATGTAATACCCCTCATTTTAGTAAAGAGTATGTTGGTAAGATTTCCAAACACTCGTATTGTAGTCAAATTAATTTCAGAAGAGTTCGGACTTTCTATTAAATACTTGATCTCCGTAATAATTCTCTGAGTAGAATAAAATACATTCGACGTATTTTTGGGGGTTTAGAATATTTGTTAGGGTACAAATATATTTAACCCGGGATTAAAACCCATATCCAAGATTCTTCTCGGTAAAAAATGGGCTTCCCGGTCAAAAATGGGCAAAAGGCACAAAATTGGCCTTGACCGCACACGCGGCCATACTCACCGCACCCCGCGGTCAAGAACTGGTCGCCACCGCACCCCGAGGTGAGACCCACCGCACCCGCGCCGTGATGATGGCTTCTCTGCTCCGCCGAACTCGTCTGAGCTGCTTGCCGATCTTGTCCCCGGTGAGGCGGTGTGAGAGGGGGCCAGCTGGACTCCTTCTGGCTCCTTGATGGCCTATAAAAGGAGGAGGCTAAGAGGAGGAGGCCATTCCACTCTCTCTCTCCCTCAAATCTCTCTTTCTTTCACTGCCATTGTCGCCGGAGTTGCAAGCGTCGTCGGAGTTCTTCAAGGTCGTCGCCGGAGTTGCCATAGGAGGAGGAGGTGCCCTCAAGGTGGTGGTTAGTGACACAAGGAGTTTGGAAGTCGAAACCAACCCAAGTCGAGCCCCATCGTCTTCCCCGGTGAGTTTTCTCTGTCGGCGTCTCGAATCTGTAGCCTCGCCGTACCCGCGGTCAAGGCCACCGCACCCGCGGTGGGCCTGGGCGAGTGTGGTGGTGGCTTGGGCTTTGTGATCTCGTTTGGGACTTTTGTTCCTTCGATTTCGTTTGTTTTTCTTTAGATTCGTACTATTTATTGTCGAATCTAACTTAGGGTTTCGTTATGGGTCGTTCCGTAGGAAACCATAATCCCGGTTCTTCCTCGTTTCGGACCCGGAAATCCGTCATCTCGAGCTTCGTTGAGCTTCGTCTAAATCTAAGGCAAGTGGCGGTTCGCTCTTGCTTATCATACCATATTTATATTGAGTATCAATTGTTTAATTGTTAATTAATTTGGGATGAATTGTTGTTTTCGTCTGGGAACAGTTTTGATAACTGTATGTGATTTTAAAAGAGATATTATAATAGGTTGTATATTGCTAGAACAATGCTATTATAGATATATATATATATATATATGAATAAATACGGATATTACGATAGGTTGTATATTGCTAGAACAACGCTATTTTATATGTGTTTGGCCCCGGTGGCTTTGATGTGAATTATTACTGTGTTGAACTGTTTAGTTAGCACGAGTATTCATAGGAACACTATGTACCTTGCGAGGTTTAGTGATTTATTTATAACTAGGTGCTAGGAGGATTATTCCTCTAGTACTTTTCCGGTCATGACCATACCCTTACTCAGGGTACGTGCACACAACTGGTGCAGCCATCTGGGATTTATTCCCTGGGATTTATTCCCCGTGATATCTCTGGTATGGAGATCCGATATCTCTTGTGAGGAGATCTTAAAAGCTTTTAACATGAATGTTCGTTTTGGAATTAAACAAGATAAGTGCCGTTGTGCACATAATTAATATACCCTTTGGCGAGTAGTACAACTAGGAAATAGTGCAACTAGGAAAACTCGTCTAGATTTTGATCAGAGTAATGTTCTCTTTCCAATCTGAATTCGCATTATGCGGTGAGGTTGGTCGTGAACCGAAACATCAAGTCGTTTTAAACGCTTGTGTGTAATTATAATGTTCCAGACATTTGTCATACTTTCCGATGAGACTCAATTCGTTGGAGTCTTCTCTTCATATGTTTCCTTAAGACTTAATTCGTTGGAGTCTTCTCTTCATAGAGGTAATTATGGACGAGCACTAAAAGCCATTAGCTCTATGAGGCCCGACTGCTATGATGGAAAAGGAGAGCCAGTCAAGGTGGCTTATTGGTTCTCATACATGGAATGACTATTCCGCAACGTTGAGTACACTGAAGCGGAGAATGTACACATTGCATCCCTTCAGCTGAAGGAAGTAGCCAGTGAATGGTGGGAAGGTACAGGTTTGGCTGATCACCCAGGTTTGAATTGGGGGATGTTTAAAGCCAAGATGACTGATCGTTTCTTCTCTCGAGCTATGAGGGAGGAGAAACATAAGGAGTTTCTATACCCGAAGACAGATGGTTTGAAAGTAACCGAGCTGGCGACCAAATTCAATCATTTATTGCAGTATGCTGGACCGGAGGTGTCCAACGAAGAGCAAAAGATCTGGCATTTCCACGAGTGGATGAACCCAGATATTAAGCCAATGATGGTACGTCACGGATGCTCTACTTTGGAGCAATACGTAGACGCCGCTTACAAGTTGGAAGTGACTCAGGAAGAGTCGACAAGGAAGCGCAATCGCCAGAGGTCAATGTAGGGCCAGTCTCAGGCGAGTTGATTCAAACGTCCCGCGCCACCGTTTAATTTTGCCAAGGCTATCAAGGCAAAAACAGATATGACTCATGGAGGGTCTACGCAACAATCGGGTCAAAGCAAGAATCCGATTCAATGCTATAACTGTGGTACACCTGGGCACAAAAGCAATGAGTGTCCGAAGGAGAAAAAGACGTGTTATGACTGTGAAAAGGTGGGACACTTGTAGAAATTTTGTCCACATAGAAGGCAGAAATGGGATGAGTCGTAACAAGGGTCGGTTAATCAGAATAGTCGACCTAAGTTCAGACCAGTGGGATCTCCTAGTCCTTCAACACAGACGTCTACACAGAACAAGGGGAAAGCCCCAACTGCTTCTGGAGGCCAGGGTCAACGCCTTTACGAGATGCATGAGACTAATGGACCTAATGCTCCAATTACTCAAGGTACTCTATACCTTTATTCTACTTCAGTATGTATGTTATTTGATTCGGGTGCTACCCATTCTTTTATTTCGGAAAGTTATGTCAGTAAGTTAGGGTTAGTATGCAACGAGGTTTGTGAACCTTTCATTGTGAATCTTCCTAATGGTGAACATTTAGTGGGCACCAAGCGTCTGTCAGAATTTCCGATTACCATCCAGGGTAAGAAGTTTGAAGCAGATTTGATCTGTATAGCCATGGATCCATATGACATTATTCTCGGTATGGATTGGCTGACGCGTCATGGGGCGGTAATCGATTTCAGCTCAAGGACTGTGACGGTGTCATCTGGGGGCCAGTATGTATGCAAGTTTAAGGGTCGGAATGACGCTGATAACGGCAGGCTTATCAATGCGATGGCTGCGTTCAAGCTACTTCGACAAAGTTGTGTCGGGTACCTGTGCTATCTAGACGAGCCCAAGAAAGATGAACCTTCAATTCCTGATATTCCGGTTGTTTGTGAATTTCCGGATGTCTTTCCGAAGGAGATTCCTGGTTTACCCCCGCATCGTGACGTAGAATTTACTATTGATCTCGAGCCTGGTACCGCGCCAATCTCTAAGGCATCGTACCGGATGGCTCCTCCTGAGATGCAAGAGTTGAAGAAGCAACTCGAAGATCTTCTTGAGAAGGGTTATATAAGGCCGAGTGCATCGCCTTGGGGTGCTCCAGTCTTGTTCGTCAAGAAGAAGGATGGATCGTTCCAACTTTGTATCGACTATCTTGAGTTGAATAAGGTCACGATCAAGAATAAGTATCCATTGCCGAGGATTGATGATCTGTTGGATCAATTGCAGGGAGCAAAGGTCTTTTCCAAAATTGATCTGAGGTCTGGTTACCATTAGCTCAGGATTCGTGAGGAGGATATTCCGAGGACTGCATTCCGGACGAGATATGGTATGTTTGAATACCCTTTCCAAATAGGCCATCGTCTCCCCTTCTCACCCTAATACACTCCTTCTTAGGCCTTCTAGACATAGGAAAAGGTCAAATCCTTCCACAAACATAGAGGATCTTTCTTACTCTCGACCATATCATCACCAAACACAACATACCTTTTATGCCCTCGGTGGTCAAGCTCGTATCACCTGAATCTTCAACCTAAGAAACCAGCCCTGGTGATTGATGCGATGAAGAACGATCGCAGATGGTCTGATCGTTTCTTCTTCGTTGAAAAGGCTTCTTTAGGAGAAGAATGTAGCTTTTAAACGATTTATGGCAGAAAGAGGGTAACTTTGCCCTAATTTTTGCTATATTCTTCGATGTTCTATTAACTCTACCCTTACTTCTTTCTATGGGCAATGAATCGTGATGACATTCTGACAAGGGAGGAATTAGAGGCGATTGTGGGGAGGATTTTTGAGCTCTCAGCGTCGGAAAGGACCTTCACATAGGCCGTGTTCTCTGATCATGCGGTTGAAGAGACTGTCTCAGCGACACCACCCCCAAAGATGTGTATTCTTCCATCTCCATCTTCTTTCCTTGATGTCGCGTTATAATTACCACTGGCATATAATTTTGCTTGAAACTCGTATGCAACTTCAAGGGATAGACGGGAAGAGTCTGTAACAGAGAGGATAGCGGAGAAGAAGAGGAAGATGTTGGGTGAAGGTGCATCCGCCTCTGAGCCTGTCGTGATTTCGTCGGACGCTCCTAAAGTGTCGCCCGGCCGTGGAGAAGGAGGGTGCCCAGAGGAAGGTGTCGTCACATATGAACAAGTCGGAGCTCACAAGGTTACTTGGGTCATCGTCGGTTCATATGAGACGAGTCCTGCAAATGATGCAGGCCGTCTGGTCGCCGTCGGCCAAGGAGCATTACAAGGACGCGGACACGGTGGATGTTGTTCGAGAGTCCCTTGCTACACAGTGGTAGGTAAGACCGTCTCATATTGATCGCGTTATTTTTGTTGCTGTTATTTCCATCATTCTGACAATCTTCTCTTAGCAGTGCCTTCAGGCGATGGTGTGTGCTTGGGATCACCTCAGGGGGCTATTTTCTAAAATGCTAAAGGAGAAAGCTGAGACTGACAAGAGCAAAATTGAACTCCTGACATCCAAGCTTGATGATGAGAAGACTCGTCTCAAGGAGGAGAAGCTAGCGGCTGTGGAGGAGAACGAGCGTCAGGCAACAGAGCTTGATGAGGCATCGACTTATTACTCTTGGTTAGCTAAGGTGGAGGCCATGGAGGACGTCATTGCCCAAAACTCATGGAATGGAACGCAGTTGTTGAGGGGAAGGTGTTGCACGACGCTTATCCTTTTGAGCATGTCTACCCAAGTATGACACCGCGGAAGCTCACTGATGCTGAGGAGGAAGAGGAGCCGGTCCCTGGGGAGAAGCAACATCCGGTGGCGGAAGGGGATGCGTTAGACCCTTCTGCCACCTCATGAACTATTTTTTAGGAACTCCGGTAGTTTTGGTCATCGCCCGTAGTGGGACGGTGATTTGAACTTTTGGGACCACCTCTTGTGGTGGTTTGACAATGTTTTGCCCATCCGTGTGGACGAGGTGTTAATCAGCAGTAACTTTCTTTGCATCTTGCTTGCTTACTTGTCTGCGTTGCATGCCTTTTTATCTTTGGCTGTGTAGGTACACCAAGATTTGGACCAATCACAGAAGATGATATAATCATGTTGCAGAGATGATGCCTAAGCTTGTCGTGTTGCACCAACGTAGACAAGGTCGATCGAAGACGTCAAAGATGTCATTGAAGGTGAAATTGAAGATGTTTGGAGCAGTAGTCGATGTAATAAATTCTTTGTATAACATAAGTAGAATAGAAAAGTGTACCCTCTACAAATGAGTAATAAGATTTACTGCTTTGGATTTCAACGCTTGTGTTTTCTTTGTTTTGTCTTCTGCCTTTCTTTTGATGTGTTTATCGAAAGTCATCGTAAGTGTCTCCACGCTTGGAGACTAGCAATATATGTGACCAAGCAATGATCCTTTCTTGATCATGCGATTTAGCAGAGAGGTAGCAAGTACAAATACTTATGCTTTTTGAGATGACGTGTACAGTGTGTTACCAGGAGTGAGCGTGTCATTGTTGATCCTAGATACAGGATTGTGTAGGTTGTAACTCGATCATGAAGTCTATGTCATGATCTATGTGGGTGACTGTCAGGAATCAAGGTGTCATAGAGACGAGAGATAGATCACGGGATTAGCATCGCGCTAGTAATAGGTGATTTTCAAGGGTCTTGGCACTGTAAAGACGAGAGAGATCACAGGAATCACATCGCGATAGTAATAGGTGACCATCAGGGGTCATGGCGTCATAAAGACGAGAGTGAGATCACACCACGGCATAACCCATGGGGTGTAACCGATATAGCTGAGGGCGTCACGATAGGGCATTAGTATATCCACAGGGCGACTGAGGGCGTCACGGTAGCAACCCGATAGAGCCAGGGGTGCGATGTTGCTAAACCAGGCGAGGGGTACAATGTAGCTCGACCAGGCGTACGAGGGGTGCGATGTAGCTCGACCTGGCGTAAGAGGGGTGCAATGTAGCTCGACCTGGCGTAAGAGGGGTGCGATGTAGCTTGACCAAGCGTTAGTCTGTAATATCTCACTTAAATTAGAAGGGTAATATGGTAATTTTAATTTGATAATAATAAAAGTTATGAAAATTTCTATATTTCTTCTAGAGGAGTAATTTAAATTTCATTAACTTAAGTTCAAAAGGTTAGGTTAAGATAATTTTTGTACAAATTTTAAAATTGGTTATAATAGTATGGCGTTGAAATAAATAAATAAGTATAACAGTGAATGTAGTTTTGAAGTTCTAAATATAATAATAAAGGTTATAAAAATTATTATGTTTATCCATGAGAGGATAAAATAATACTTAACCTAAGTAGGTTATCTCTTTAAGTCATGAATTATTTAAATTATGTTAACTTATGCTAATATTAATTTAAATAAAGTTATCTTGTTAAGCAAAAAGTATTTAAAGTAAGAATGATGGAATGTTAACTAAAATATGGTTAAGTTTATAAGAAAATATGATTTAAGCATAAAACTAGCTTAATTTAATATTTCCTTTAACTTAAATTTGGATTAAAATGTACAAATAAACTTAGGATAAGTTGAAAATAAGTTTGGTTAAATTTTGTTATTTAAAAAAATAAAATTAAGGGATTTTTTCCACAACTTGAAAGATTGGACAAAAATGCATAAATAAGTTGAAATATTGGGGGGGGGGGGGGGGGGGGTGAATGTAATAAGGCTTTCTTCAACCTCCAACCAGCCCAAGAACATGTTCTACTCTTTCAAGCTCCATCCATGGCTGATTTTGGCCCAAACTTGAATGTGACTTTGGAAATTAAGCATTGGGATTTTTAGATTAGACCAAAAAGCATATAATCTCCTTAAAATTGGGATGAATTATCCCCAAACAAGATCGAATTTCTCCCCGGAAGGAAAGAAAATATATTGGACGCGTCATTGCCTTTTTTTTTGGCAAATTTGATTCGATTTGGGATCGTTTTGGCCCAAATCTTTCACGATTGTGTGGAGCATGTTATTGGCAATCAAAGCCCTATAAATACTCCTTCACCCATGGAGTACATTTATCCAATTTCAACCGCAAAACTCACGAACCCTAGAATTAAACCGCAGCTGTTCATCGGGAGATTCCAACCACCACGAGGCTCCATTGTTGCAATTGACTCCACCCCTAGCTCCGCCAACTCGTCCTCTTCAAAAGCCTTTGGTCCCAGCCCCGGTAGTGCTCTGACGTGTAACACCCCCAAATCTTAACCCATTTGGAAAGGTATTACCGCTAGTGACCCAAGTGTTCCTTACCAAGATCATCCAAGGCTTTACCGGTTTAAATACAATTCATGGAATACAATTGATACATAATGATCAAAGTATTCAAATCAAAACATCAATCAAATGAAACATGAGTTACGGGATTACAACCCAATCCCGAATAGGCCAAACACAGAGTTTAAACAAAGTACAGCGGAAGTCTTTAAACAAGGTACAACGGAAGTCTTTTAAAAGATATTACAAAAAGGGTTGTGATCGTAATGATCACCTGCCCAAGGATCTCGACCTGATTAAAAGAAATTTATTAAAACATCCAAAACAACCATCGTCTTCATAGTCAATCTAGTCTCCTCATATCTTCGCTCTATCTGATGTGCCGAATCGAACGGATGACACCAGCCCACATGCAGAGAACAAAGTTCGTGGGTTAGTCTACTTGAATAGACTAGCAAGGGTAAAAAGCAGAGTGGTTCGAGTGATCGTAACCGTTTACTATCATTGTCCCTCGAATAATAACTGAAGGGACGATACATAACCCGGCACTTTCACGGAATAACAACAAGAGGTATGCACAAGAGAAGATTCTGGAAGACTTAATCTTCACAGAAATCGACCCGAAAAGAGACTCCAAGAGATTGAGCCTTTAAGGATATATGACAAATCTGGAACGTTTAACAGAATTACACATCAGTGATTTAAAGGCTGACTTAGATGTTTCGGTTCACGACCAACCTCATCGCTTACAGCGAATCCAGATTGGAAAGAGAACGTACTCTGATCAAAAGTCGAGACGAGCTTTCCTAGCTGCACTATTTACTTAGCTGCACTACTCGCCAAAGGTATATTAATTATGTGCACTCGGGCACGTTATCTTATTTAATTCCAAAACCCACATCACGATATAAGCTTTTAAAACATCTCATCCATCAGGATAAAGAGATACCGTCGGGAACTAAATCCATGGACGGAGTTGACTCGGGAACTAAATCCCTAAAGTCAGTTCAGAAACTAAATCCCTCGGGAACTAAATCCCTAATGACGGAATTGGGAACTAAATCCCTACAAGCGGCACCGGCTGTGTGCACAAACCCTGAAAAGGATGGTAGGAACTAAATCCTAACCACCAGGTTATCAAGAAACGACTAGTACTCGCATTGAGATACACAATAGCGTTCCTACGAATACTCGTTCTAACTAAACAGTTACGAACGAAGTAATAATTCACATCAATGCCCTCATGGCCATTTACAGATAAAATAACGTTGTTCTAACAGATATACAACCTATTATAATATCTGTATTAATTCACATATATATATAATAGCGTTGTTCTAACAGATATACAACCTATTATAACATCATATTTTAGTTTTCCAAAACAGTTAACAAAACCGTTTCCAGATGAACACAATAATCATTCCAAATTAATTACTCAGATAAATAACTGATAATTAATGTAAATATGGAACGATGAGTAAGAGCGAACCGCCACTTGCCTTAATCCGCAGAGTTTGAACGAAGTCTAACGACGGGATTCTGGGCTCGACACAGAGACGAATCTGCGAACTCCGATACCTTCAGATCGACCCATACAGAAACCCTAAGTTAGATTCGACAAACAACAATACCGATCTACGAAAGAACGAAAGGAATTGAAGAAAACGAAACCCGAACGAAGGCTACGGAAGCCAACACCAACAACCCGGCCAACAACAACTCGCCAGCAGGCGCCACAACAATCACGGCGGGCGCCGCCTTAAATACGGCCGGCACCGTCTCAAGCACGGCGGACGCCGCTCATCCACGGCGGGGGCCGCTCATCCACGGCGGGCACCGCCTCATGGCCTCCATCTCCGGCGGTTGAGCAAGATCATCACGGCGGTCGCCGTTTACCACGGTGGGCGCCGTTCCTGGCGGCGGTCGCCGTCTCCCTGGCGGCGGTCGCCGTCGCTGAACAGAAACTGAAAATACGAGGGGAAATCTTACCCGCGATGCTCGATTTGGCTGGTCTTTCGCCTTGCTTTGCTTCTAGGCGTCCGAGGGTTCCAAGGCTTCACTTGGCCACCGGAAATGACACCAAACGAGCCTCCAACGATCCACGAGCCTTCCCGGAGAGAGCGTTTTCTTTGAGAGCATTTTTTAGAGTCAAGAATTTGAGAGCGCTTCCGCGTCTTTCACACCCTCTTCCACCCTCACCCAACACCTCTATTTATAGAAGAAATTAGGGTTCCTTGCCTCTTGGACAATATCCAAACCCTTTTGCCCCTTGGACAATGGCTCTTGGACAAAAACCTTTGGATAAATAATCTTGTACTATTGCCCATTAGATAACAACTCTTGGGCAATAAACTTGTACCAATCTTAATCCGCGTTAACAAAAGTCGTACACGAACGAGTATGAACTTCCAAAACATCTCGACTGTATAATTCTTCACTGAGAAAAATATTACAGATACAGAGCACATTATAGAATGTCTCAAACCTTCAGAATTAAATCCGACGTACCAAACTGGCGCTCGGGAAAAATCCATAATTCCCAAATAGCCTTACAAAATTACGGGGTATCACATCACCTCCCCCTTAAAAGAAGTTTCGACCCCGAAACTTGGCCGAAAACAACTCGGGAAAGTGTCTGAGCATCTCTGCCTCGGTTTCCCAAGTAACTTCCTCAGTCCTAGACCTGGACCACAGAACTCGTACCAACAGTACGATCTTGTTGCACAGTCGCTTCATACGGCGTTCGAGAATGCACACTGGCATCTCCTCTCAAGTACCATTTGCCTGAATCTTGACGTCCTTATAGCTCAGCCTACGAGACTCATCTTGGCACGAATATCCTTAGCAATGATACGTGGAACACATTATACACTGGGTATGCCGATGGCGATAATGCCAAACGGTACGTTAGAGATCTTACTCTATCCAGAATCTCGAATGGTCCCACGTAGCGAGGGTTAAGCTTCCCACGCTTACCAACCCTGAAAACACCTTGGATGGCGATACTCTGACAAGTACCTTGCCACCAACCTCGAACTCAACACTTTAACGCTTCTGATCTGTGTAAAACTTTTGTCGACTCTGAGCGGTCAACAACCTCTGTCTACTCAGAGCAATGTTCGAAGTTGTCCTTTCGATCAACTCTGGTCCAAGTAGAATCTTGTCGGCATACTCAACCCAACAAATCTGAGATCTACGTCTGAGACCATACAAAGCTTCGAACTGAGCCATCTTGACCATAGCATGCCAGCTATTATCGTACGTGAGCTCAATCAGACTTAGGCTGTCTTCCCAACTAGTCGGATGATCGAGTACGTATGCTTCTTAGCATATCCTCCAGGGTCTAGATAGTCTTTTCAGACTGACCATCTGTCTGAGGATGAAACGCTGCTGAATCTCAATTCAGTTCCCATGGCCTTGTGAAGTTCTTGCTATAAACTTGACATGAATCGGCCATCTCGATCCGATACAATAGTCTTAGGAATGCCATGTAAACGGATAATCTTCTGGAGAAAAACTTCTGCTGACCTCTGGGTCACCCAAGTAACCTCAGTTTCCAATGCAAATACTATTACTGCTAGTTCTAGGTCATGTGTTGGTTAGTTTGCTTCATAGGTTTTCAATTGTCTAGATGCGTATGCAATAACCTTGCCCCTCTGCATCAAAGACACATCCCAACCCATTTCTCGAAGCATTAACTATAGACCATATAGCCATCATTCTTTCCGACAATGCCAAAACTGGTGCATAAGTCAGACACTGTTTCAACTTCTTGAAAACTGGTCTTGCACTTGTCATCCCAGACAACTTCTTGTTGATCTTGCGGAACAGACTGGTCATAGGTGGAGTGATCTTAGAAAAATCCTTCCATGAACCGTCTATACTGCTCAGCAAGCTCTGGGAAACTGCGCACCTAGCTCACACCCTGAGGCCGCTTCCAAACAACTATTGATTCACTCTTCTGGGGAATAACCATAACCTCATTCTTATTGATCACATGGCCTAACAAAGCCACTTCTAGATCCAACAATCGCACTTAGCCCACTTTGCGTACAACCGACTTGGTCTAAGGACCGATAAAGCAATCCGCAGATGTTCCCTGTGAGCTTCCTTGCTCGGGAAAATATCAAAATGCCATTGATGAAGACCACTATGAACTTATTCAAGTACTGGTCTAAAACATTGATGCACTAGGTTCAAGAAAACAGCTGGAGCACTCGTAGACCCAGATGGAATGACTACAAACTCGTAGTGACCATCTCTCGTCCGAACGCAATCCTCGGAATATCATCCTCACGAATCCTGAGCTGATGATACCCAAATCTCAGGTTGATCTTGGAGAAAACTTTCGCTCCCTGTAGTTGATCCAACAGATCATCACTCCTTGGCAACAAATACTTGCTCTTGATCGTGACTTTATTCAACTCTCGAAAATCAAAACAAAGTCGAAACGGTCCATCTTTTATTTTGACAAATAAAAGTAGGGCACTCCTACTTAAGGTGATGCACTCAGCTTTATATAACTTTTGTCAAGAAGATCCTTGAGTTGCTTCTTCAACTCTTGCATCTCAATAGGAGCCATCCGGTACGGTGCCTCAAAGATCGGCGTGGTACTCGGCTCGAGATCAATTGCAAACTCCACAACACGATTCGGGGTATCCAAGAATATCTTCTGGAAAGACACCCGTAAATCCTCTAACCACAGGAATATCAAAATTGAAGTCTATCATTGCCTTATGACGCTTCCGTCAATCCATACCGAGAATAATTATCGTATGGGACCATGGTTATTTAGGTCAAATCGCTTTGAATTTCTTACCCTTGATGGTAATCGACAATCCGACAGACGATTGGTTCCCACTAAATGGTCACCCTCTTGGACCAGCCCACTACATGGTTCACAGATGACTCACTAGTGGCTCCGAGCCCATGCCTAGCCATTACCAGTGTCCACTGTTGCCATGAGCCGTTGTCCATACATCTCAACCCATCCTTGGTAGCTCCACCTAATTAATAGGCAGCCATCTCTTAAGAGGTTGTTGGTGAGTCTCGAACACGAGACCTTACCCCATACCAAGCAACGAAACATTAACTTGGTATAAACCAAAGGTTCATATATAAGAAGAGTTACAACAAAAGGTTTACAACCTCGTTGCACACACAACTTAACTTACAACCATCCAAAATTAAAGTCTGGGTAGCACCCACATCAACAGCACATTAACAAAAGTAGAATGCAGATACAAAGTACTCTAAGCATTAGGATCATAGGGTCCATCCGCCTCACGCATCACGTATAGGCGTTGACCTTGGCTTCTTGAAGCCATCGGGGCTTTCCCTTTGTTTCTCGCAGTTGTCTGCATTGAAGGACTAGGGGCTTCCACCGGACTGAACCTGGGTTGGTTGTTCTGATTAACAGATCCCTGCTGTGACTCAGTCCCTTTCTGTCTCCTCTGCGGACAAAATAACTGCAAGTGTCCTTCCTTTCCACAGGCATAGCACGTTTTCTTCTCCTTCAGACACACATTACTCTTGTGCCCGTAGGTACCATAGTTGTAGCACTGGATCAGGCTATTGCCCTGACCCGAACGTTGAGTAGACCCATCCTGAGTCATATTCATTTTTGCTCGGCCAGATTTGGCAAAATCAGATGGTGGAGCGGGACGTTTAAACCCACTAGCCTTAGGCTGGTTCTCCGCTTGCCTCTGGCTATCACGCTTCTTGGTCGACTCTTCCAGAGTCACCTCTAACTTGTAGGCTGCATCCACGTACTGCTCCAAAGTCGAGCATCCGTGACGCACCATCAGTGGCTTAATATCTGGGCCCATCCACTCATGGAAATACCAGATTTTCTGTGCCTCACTGGATATCTCAGGTCCAGCATACTGTAGAAAATGATTTAATTTGGTTGCCAGCTCAGTCACCTTCAATCCATCAGTCTTAGGGTATAGGAACTCCTTGTGTTTCTCCTCCCTCATAGCAAGAGAGAAGAAACGGTCTGTCATCTTTATCTTGAACATCTCCCCGTTCAAAACAGGGCTATCAGCTAAGCCGGTACTCTCCCACCACTCACTAGCATCCTCCTTTAACTGAAGAGAAGCTATATGTACTTTTTCAGCTTTAGTACAATCAATGTTGCGGAACAACCGCTCCATGTGGGAGAACCAATGGATCACCCCGACTGGTTCCCCTTTCCCGTTATAGCTGTCAGGCCTCATGGAATTAATGGTCTTTAGTGCACGGCTATAGTTGTCTCGAGTCCTGACTATTCTCCTGGAATACACGGTTTCATGACTCCTCAAATCTGGGAACCGGTGGGGGAATTTGCACACCTTGTGCCTGTGGCATACTCGGTCGCAGTATATCAGTCACTGCTTGCATGACCATTCCCCGAATTG
The DNA here is from genome assembly GCA_027886185.1 of Rheum nobile. Taxonomy (NCBI): domain Eukaryota; kingdom Viridiplantae; phylum Streptophyta; class Magnoliopsida; order Caryophyllales; family Polygonaceae; genus Rheum; species Rheum nobile. The sequence goes on from WOAB01000511.1 coordinate 4,377,937, forward strand.
CCTCTAATGTTGCAGCATCAAATGCCATTGGAGCATTGGTCTGCTCTTGACCATTGCCTCTAGGATGGTTGTTGGAACCAAACTCATGCTCGTCTTGTCCAACATTTCCTATAGTTGGTCTCGGGTCATTACTCGGCCCATCACCAGCACGGATAACGTTCCTTGTGTTCACCATCTGTGTACCGATCAATTTCCAAGGATTTTATCACATTAGTATCATTCTGATATACTTATTGTAATAAAATCAACTTAGAATAGATCAACCTGGTAATTTCTATTGATGAACTCAAACTGAGTTACTAGATTCTACAATCTTAACTCAAAACGAGGGAACTGGGAATTCAAGCCTTATTGGGTATGGCGAAACCACCTTGGCTTCTCCCGGGTTCCTCTGAAGAGAACAGAATGCACCCATATCTAACGGGGCAACGGGGAAGGAATTATTCTTTCTAGACATAGAAGCAAGCTTACTATATCAGACTATACAGAAGACATGACTATGAACGGTTGAAAATGAAAACACCGTTTTTTATTTTTAAACTCAGAGCCTTTTGAAAATACCTTTCAATAAAAAACGAGTAAATGGTTTTCAAATACCCAACCCGTTTTAAAAACTTTAGCTCTGATACCACAACTGTAACACCCCCAAATCTTAACCCATTTGGAAAGGTATTACCGCCAGTGACCCTAGTGTTCCTTACCAAGATCACCCAAGGCTTTACCGGTTTAAATACAATTCATGGAATACAATTGATACATAATGATCAAAGTATTCAAGTCAAAACATCAATCAAATGAAACATGAGTTACGGGATTACAACCCAATCCCGAATAGGCCAAACACAGAGTTTAAACAAAGTACAACGGAAGTCTTTAAACAAGGTACAACGAAGTATTTTAAAAGATATTACAAAAAGGGTTGTGATCATAATGATCACCTGCCCAAGGATCTCAACCTGATTAAAAGAAATTTATTAAAACATCCAAAACAACCGTCGTCTTCATAGTCAATATAGTCTCCTCATATCTTCGCTCTATCTGATGTGCCGAATCGAACGGATGACACCAGCCCACATGCAGAGAACAAAGTTCGTGGGTTAGTCTACTTGAATAGACTAGCAAGGGTAAAAAGCAGAGTGGTTCGAGTGATCGTAACCGTTTACTATCATTATCCCTCGAATAATAACCGAAGGGACGATACATAACCCGACACTTTCACGGAATAACAACAAGAGGTATGCACAAGAGAAGATTCTGGAAGACTTAATCTTCACAGAAATCGACTCGAAAAGAGACTCCAAGAGATTGAGTCTTTAAGGAAATATGACAAATCTGGAACGTTTAACAGAATTACACATCAGTGATTTAAAGGCTGACTTAGATGTTTCGGTTCACGACCAACCTCATCGCTTACAGCGAATCCAGATTGGAAAGAGAACGTACTCTGATCAAAAGTCGAGACGAGCTTTCCTAGCTGCACTATTTACTTAGCTGCACTACTCGCCAAAGGTATATTAATTATGTGCACTCGGGCACGTTATCTTATTTAATTCCAAAACCCACATCACGTTATAAGCTTTTAAATCATCTCATCCATCAGGATAAAGAGATACCGTCGGGAACTAAATCCATGGACGGAGTTGACTCGGGAACTAAATCCCTAAAGTCGGTTCGGAAACTAAATCCCTCGGGAACTAAATCCCTAATGATGGAATTGGGAACTAAATCCCTACAAGCGGCACCAGCTGTGTGCACAAACCCTGAAAAGGACGGTAGGAACTAAATCCTAACCACCAGGTTATCAAGAAACGACTAGTACTCGCATTGAGATACACAGTAGCGTTCCTACGAATACTCGTTCTAACTAAACAGTTACGAACGCAGTAATAATTCACATCAATGCCCTCATGGCCAGTTACAGATAAAATAACGTTGTTCTAACAGATATACAACCTATTATAATATCTGTATTAATTCACATATATATATAATAGCGTTGTTCTAACAGATATACAACATATTATAACATCATATTTTAGTTTTCCAAAACAGTTAACAAAACCGTTTCCAGATGAACAAAATAATCATTCCAAATTAATTACTCAGATAAACAACTGATAATTAATGTAAATATGGAACGATGAGCAAGAGCGAACCGCCACTTGCCTTAATCCGCAGAGTTTGAACGAAGTCTAACGACGGGATTCTGGGCTCGACACAGAGACGAATCTGCGAACTCCGGTACCTTCGGATCGACCCATACAGAAACCCTAAGTTGGATTCGACAAACAACAATACCGATCTACGAAAGAACGAAAGGAATCGAAGGAAACGAAACCCGAACGAAGGCTACGGAAGCCAACACCAACAACCCGGCCAACAACAACTCGCCGGCGGGCGCCAAAACAATCACGGCGGGCGCCGCCTTAAATACGGCGGGCGCCGTCTCAAGCACGGCGGGCGCCGCTCATCCACGGCGGGGGCCGCTCATCCACGGCGGGCACCGCCTCATGGCCTCCATCTCCGGCGGTTGAGCAAGATCATCACGGCGGTCGCCGTTCACCACGGTGGGCGCCATTCCTGGCGGCGGTCGCCGTCTCCCTGGCGGCGGTCGCCGTCGCTGAACAGAAATTGAAAATACAAGGGGAAATCTTACCCGCGATGCTCGATTTGGCTCGTCTTTCGCCTTGCTTTGCTTCTAGGCGTCCGAGGGTCTCCAAGGCTTCACTTGGCCACCGGAAATGACACCAAACGAGCCTCCAACGATCCACGAGCCTTCCCGGAGAGAGCGTTTTCTTTGAGAGCATTTTTTAGAGTCGAGAATTTGAGAGCGCTTCCGCGTCTTTCGCACCCTCTTCCACCCTCACCCAACACCTCTATTTATAGAAGAAATTAGGGTTCCTTGCCTCTTGGACAATATCCAAACCCTTTTGCCCCTTGGACAATGGCTCTTGGACAAAAACCTTTGGATAAAGAATCTTATACTATTGCCCATTAGATAATAACTCTTGGGCAATAAACTTGTACCAATCTTAATCCGCGTTAACAAAAGTCGTTTACGAACGAGTACGAACTTCCAAAACATCTCGACTGTATAATTCTTCACTGAGAAAAATATTACAAATACAGAACACATTATAGAATGTCTCAAACCTTCAGAATTAAATCCGACGTACCAAACTGGCGCTCGGGAAAAATCCATAATTCCCAAATAGCCTTACAAAATTACGGGGTATCACATCACCTCCCCCTTAAAAGAAGTTTCGATCCCGAAACTTGGCCGAAAACAACTCGGGAAAGTGTCTGAGCATCTCTGCCTCGGTTTCCCAAGTAACTTTCTCAGTCCCATACCTGGACCACAGAACTCGTACCAACAGTACGATCTTGTTGCACAGTCGCTTCACACGGCGTTCGAGAATGCACACTGGCATCTCCTCTCAAGTACCATTTGCCTGAATCTTGACGTCCTTATTGCTCAGCCTACGAGACTCATCTTGACACGAATATCCTTAGCAATGATACGTGGAACACATTATACACTGGGTATGCCGATGGCGACAATGCCAAACGGTACGTTAGAGATCTTACTCTATCCAGAATCTCGAATGGTCCCACGTAGCGAGGGTTAATCTTCCCACGCTTACCAAACCTGAAAACACCTTGGATGGTGATACTCTGACAAGTACCTTGCCACCAACCTCGAACTCAACACTTTAACGCTTCTGATCTGCGTAAAACTTTTGTCGACTCTGAGCGGTCAACAACCTCTGTCTACTCAGAGCAATGTTCGAAGTTGTCCTTTCAACCAACTCTGGTCCAAGTAGAATCTTGTCGGCGTACTCAACCCAACAAATATGAGATCTACATCTGAGACCATACAAAGCTTCGAACTGAGCCATCTTGACCATAGCATGCCAGCTATTATCGTACGTGAGCTCAATCAGACTTAGGCTGTCTTCCCGGCTAGTCGGATGATCGAGTACATATGCTTCTTAGCATATCCTCTAGGGTCTAGATGGTCTTTTCAGACTGACCATCTGTCTGAGGATGAAACGCTACTGAATCTCAATTCAATTCCCATGGCCTTGTGAAGTTCTTGCTATAAACTTGACATAAATCGGCCATCTCGATCCGATACAATGGTCTTAGGATTGCCATGTAAACGGATAATCTTCTGGAGAAAAACTTCTGCTGACCTCTGGGTCACCCAAGTAACCTCAGTTTCCAATGCAAACACTATTACTGCTAGTTCTAGGTCATGTGTTGGTTAGTTTGCTTCATAGGTTTTCAATTGTCTAGATGCGTATGCAATAACCTTGCCCCTTTGCATCAAAGACACATCCCAACCCATTTCTCGAAGCATTAACTATAGACCATATAGCCATCATTCTTTCCGACAATGCCAAAACTGATGCATAAGTCAGACACTGTTTCAACTTCTTGAAAACTGGTCTTGCACTTGTCATCCCAGACAACTTCTTGTTGATCTTGCGGAACAGACTGGTCATAGGTGGAGTGATCTTAGAAAAATCCTTCCATGAACCGTCTATACTACTCAGCAAGCTCTGGGAAACTGCGCACCTCGCTCACACCCTGAGGCCGCTTCCAAACAACTACTGATTCACTCTTCTGGGGAATAACCATAACCTCATTCTTATTGATCACATGGCCTAACAAAGCCACTTCTAGATCCAACAATCGCACTTAGCCCACTTTGCGTACAACCGACTTGGTCTAAGGACCGATAAAGCAATCCGCAGATGTTCCCTGTGAGCTTCCTTGCTCGGGAAAATATCAAAATGCCATTGATGAAGACCACTATGAACTTATTCAAGTACTGGTCAAAAACATCGATGCACTAGGTTCAAGAAAACAGCTGGAGCACTAGTAGATCCAGATGGCATGACTACAAACTTGTAGTGACCATCTCTCGTTCGAACGCAATCCTCGGAATATCATCCTCACGAATCCTGAGCTGATGATACCCAAATCTCAGGTCGATCTTGGAGAAAACTTTCGCTCCCTGTAGTTGATCCAACAGATCATCACTCCTTGGCAACAAATACTTGCTCTTGATTGTGACTTTATTCAACTCTCGAAAGTCAAAACAAAGTCGAAATGGTCCATCTTTTATTTTGACAAATAAAAGTAGGGCACTCCTACTTAAGGTGATGCACTCAGCTTTATATAACTTTTGTCAAGAAGATCCTTGAGTTGCTTCTTCAACTCTTGCATCTCAATAGGAGCCATCTGGTACAGTGCCTCAGAGATCGGCGTGGTACTCGGCTCGAGATCAATTCCAAACTCCACAACACGATTCGGGGTATCCAAGAATATCTTTTGGAAAGACACCCGTAAATCCTCTAACCACAGGAATATCAAAACTGAAGTCTATCATTGCCTTATGACGCTTCCGTCAATCCATACCGAGAATAATTATCATATGGGACCATGGTTATTTAGGTCAAATCGCTTTGAATTTCTTACCCTTGATGGTAATCGACAATCCGACAGACGATTGGTTCCCACTAAATGGTCACCCTCTTGGACCAGCCCACTACATGGTTCACAGACGACTCACTAGTGGCTCCGAGCCCATGCCCAGCCATTACCAGCGTCCACTGTTGCCATGAGCCGCTGTCCATACATCTCAACCCATCCTTGGTAGCTCCACCTAATTAATAGGCAGCCATCTCCTAAGAGGTTGTTGGTGAGTCTCAAACATGAGACCTTACCCCATACCAAGCAACGAAACATTAACTTGGTATAAACCAAAGGTTCATATATAAGAAGAGTTACAATAAAAGGTTTATAACCTCGTTGCACACACAACTTAACTTACAACCATCCAAAATTAAAGTCTGGGTAGCACCCAAATCAACAACCCATTAACAAAAGTAGAATGCAGATACAAAGTCCTCTAAGCATTAGGATCATAGGGTCCATCCGCCTCACGCATCACGTATAGGCGTTGACCTTGGCTTCCTGAAGCCACCGGGGCTTTCCCTTTGTTTCTCGTAGTTGTCTGCATTGAAGGACTAGGGGCTTCCACCGGACTGAACCTGGGTTGGTTGTTCTGATTAACAGATCCCTGCTGTGACTCAGTCCCTTTCTGTCTCCTCTGCGGACAAAATAACTGCAAGTGTCCTTCCTTTCCACAGGCATATCACGTTTTCTTCTCCTTCAGACACACATTACTCTTGTGCCCGTAGGTACCATAGTTGTAGCACTGGATCAGGCTATTGCCCTGACCCGAATGTTGCATAGACCCATCCTGAGTCATATTCATTTTTGCTCGGCCAGATTTGGCAAAATCAGATGGTGGAGCGGGACGTTTAAACCCACTTGCCTTAGGCTGGTTCTCCCCTTGCCTCTGGCTATCACGCTTCTTGGTCGACTCTTCCAGAGTCACCTCTAACTTGTAGGCTGCATCCACGTACTGCTCCAAAGTCGAGCATCCGTGATGCACCATCAGTGGCTTAATATTTGGGCCCATCCACTCATGGAAATACCAGATTTTCTATGCCTCACTGGATATCTCAAGTCCAGCATACTGTAGCAAATGATTGAATTTGGTTGTCAGCTTAGTCACCTTCAATCCATCAGTCTTAGGGTATAGGAACTCCTTGTGTTTCTCCTCCCTCATAGCACGAGAGAAGAAACGGTCTGTCATCTTTGTCTTGAACATCTCCCAGTTCAAAACAGGGCTATCAGCTAAGCCGGTACTCTCCCACCACTCACTAGCATCCTCCTTTAACTGAAGAGAAGCTATATGTACTTTCTCAGCTTCAGTACAATCAATGTTGCGGAACAACCGCTCCATGTGGGAGAACCAATGGATCACCCCGACTGGTTCCCCTTTCCCGTTATAGCTGTCAGGCCTCATGGAATTAATGGTCTTTAGTGCACGGCTATAGTTGTCTCGAGTCCTGACTATATTCTCCTGGAATACACGGTTTCCTGGCTCCTCAAATCTGGGAACCGGTGGGGAAATTTGCACACCTTGTGCCTGTGGCATACTCGGTCGCAGTATATCAGTCACTGCTTGCATGACCATTCCCCGAATTGCCTCTAATGTTGCAGCATCAAATGCCATTGGAGCGTTGGTATGCTCTTGACCATTGCCTCTAGGATGGTTGTTGGAACCAAACTCCTGCTCGTCTTATCCAACATTTCCTACAGTTGGTCTCGGGTCATTACTCGGCCCAGCACCAGCACGGATAATGTTCCTTGTGTTCACCATCTGTGTACCGATCAATTTCCAAGGATTTTATCACATTAGTATCATTATGATATACTTATTGTAATAAAATCAACTTAGAATAGATCAACTTGGTAATTTCTATTGATGAACTCAAACCGAGTTACTAGATTCTACAATCTTAACTCAAAACGAGGAAACTGGGAATTCAAGCCTTATTGGGTATGGGGAAACCACCTTGGCTTCTCCCGGGTTCCTCTGAAGAGAACATAATGCACCCATATCTAACGGGGCAACGAGGAAGGAATTAGTCTTTCTATACATAGAAGCAAGCTTACTATATCAGACTATACAGAAGACATGACTATGAACGGTTGAAAATGAAAACACCGTTTTTTATTTTTAAACTCAGAGCCTTTTGAAAATACCTTTCAATCAAAAACGAGTAAATGGTTTTCAAATACCCAACCCGTTTTAAAAACTTTAGCTCTGATACCACAACTGTAACACCCCCAAATCTTAACCCATTTGGAAAGGTATTACCGCCAGTGACCCCAGTGTTCCTTACCAAGATCACCCAAGGCTTTACCGGTTTAAATACAATTCATGGAATACAATTGATACATAATGATCAAAGTATTCAAATCAAAACATCAATCAAATGAAACATGAGTTACGGGATTATAACCCAATCCCGAATAGGCCAAACACATAGTTTAAACAAAGTACAGCGGAAGTCTTTAAACAAGGTACAACGGAAGTCTTTTAAAAGATATTACAAAAAGGGTTGTGATCGTAATGATCACCTGCCCAAGGATCTCAACCTGATTAAAATAAATTTATTAAAACATCCAAAACAACCGTCGTCTTCATAGTCAATCTATTCTCCTCATATCTTCGCTCTATCTGATATGCCGAATCGAACGGATGACACCAGTCCACATGCAGAGAACAAAGTTCATGGGTTAGTCTACTTGAATAGACTAGCAAGGGTAAAAAGCAGAGTGGTTCGAGTGATCGTAACCGTTTACTATCATTGTCCCTCGAATAATAACCGAAGGGACGATACATAACCCGACACTTTCACGGAATAACAACAAGAGGTATGCACAAGAGAAGATTCTACAAGACTTAATCTTCACAGAAATCGACCCGAAAAGAGACTCCAAGAGATTGAGTCTTTAAGGAAATATAAAAAATCTGGAACGTTTAACAGAATTACACATCAGTGATTTAAAGGCTGACTTAGATGTTTCGGTTCACGACCAACCTCATCGCTTACAGCGAATCCAGATTGGAAAGAGAACGTACTCTGATCAAAAGTCGAGATGAGCTTTCCTAGCTGCACTATTTACTTAGCTGCACTACTCGCCAAAGGTATATTAATTATGTGCACTCGGGCATGTTATCTTATTTAATTCCAAAATCCACATCACGTTATAAGCTTTTAAATCATCTCATCCATCAGGATAAAGAGATACCGTCGGAAACTAAATCCATGGACGGAGTTGACTCGGGAACTAAATCCCTAAAGTCGGTTCAGGAACTAAATCCCTCGGGAACTAAATCCCTAATGACGGAATTGGGAACTAAATCCCTACAAGCGGCACCAGCTGTGTGCACAAACCCTGAAAAGGATGGTAGGAACTAAATCCTAACCACCAGGTTATCAAGAAACGACTAGTACTCGCATTGAGATACACAGTAGCGTTCCTACGAATACTCGTTCTAACTAAACAGTTACAAACGCAGTAATAATTCACATCAATGCCCTCATGGCCAGTTATAGATAAAATAACGTTGTTCTAACAGATATACAACCTATTATAATATCTGTATTAATTCACATATATATATAATAGCGTTGTTCTAACAGATATACAACCTATTATAACATCATATTTTAGTTTTCCAAAACAGTTAATAAAACCGTTTCCAGATGAACACAATAATCATTCCAAATTAATTACTCAGATAAACAACTGATAATTAATGTAAATATGGAACGATGAGCAAGAGCGAACCGCCACTTGCCTTAATCCGTAGAGTTTGAACGAAGTCTAACGATGGGATTCTGGGCTCGACACAGAGACGAATTTGCCAACTCCGGTACCTTCGGATCGACCCATACAGAAACCCTAAGTTAGATTCGACAAACAACAATACCGATCTACGAAAGAACAAAAGGAATCGAAGGAAACGAAACCCGAACGAAGGCTACAGAAGCCAACACCAACAACCCGGCCAACAACAACTCGCCGGCGGGCGCCACAACAATCACGGCGGGCGCCGCCTTAAATACGGCGGGCGCCGTCTCAAGCACGGCGGGCGCCGCTCATCCACGGCGGGCGCCGCTCATCCACGGCGGGCGCCGCCTCATGGCCTTCATCTCCGGCGGTTGAGCAAGATCATCACGGCAGTCGCCGTTCACCACGGTGGGCGCCGTTCCTGGCGGCGGTCGCCGTCTCCCTGGCGGCGGTCGCCATCTCCCTGGCGGCGGTCGCCGTCGTTGAACAGAAACTGAAAATACGAGGGGAAATCTTACCCGCGATGCTCGATTTGGCTCGTCTTTTGCCTTGCTTTGCTTCTAGGCATCCGAGGGTCTCCAAGGCTTCACTTGGCCACCGGAAACGACACCAAACGAGCCTCCAACGATCCACGTGCCTTCCCGGAGAGAGAGTTTTCTGTGAGAGCGTTTTTGAGAGTCGAGAATTTGAGAGCGCTTCCGCGTCTTTCGCACCCTCTTCCACCCTCACCCAACACCTCTATTTATAGAAGAAATTAGGGTTCCTTGCCTCTTGGACAATATCCAAACCCTTCTGCCCCTTGGATAATGGCTCTTGGACAAAAACCTTTGGATAAAGAATCTTGTACTATTGCCCATTAGATAACAACTCTTGGGCAATAAACTTATACCAATCTTAATCCGCATTAACAAAAGTCGTACACGAATGAGTACGAACTTCCAAAACATCTCGACTGTATAATTCTTCACTGAGAAAAATATTACAGATACAGAGCACATTATAGAATGTCTCAAACCTTCAGAATTAAATCCGACGTACCAAACTGGCGCTCGGGAAAAATCCATAATTCCCAAATAGCCTTACAAAATTACGGGGTATCACATGACGAGGCCGAATTTGGCCGTTTTCCGGCCGGTGTTCTTCACGCATTTTCCGGTAGCCTTTTCTTCAATCCGGTTATGTCTATTTTGTTTTTATTTTGATTCATCTTGATTAATTAGATTAATATGGATTAGTTAAGAATTATGTTAGGTTAATTTAATTTCATTATGATTAAAATTAAATTAATTATATATTTTGGGTATTATCTTATATTATGAATTGTTAAATTATAACATTTCATCTAGATAATATGTTGGGTTATAAATTATTAGAGTTGTAAATAAATAATTGGATTGGGTTATTTATCTTATGATTATTTAGAATATACGATTAAATGATTTTAGGATCGTATAAATAATCATTTTATTGTAAAGCCTTGAAAATTAAATTATTTAGAGTTAAATAAATTCGATTAGAAATCGAGACATATATCCTTCAAATTTCGATATTGAATAAATTATATCATTATAATTTATTATTTTGTGTGATTTGGGTACGTCTCGGAATTGCATTTGGAACAGAATTAAGGCATGAATTTAATTTGCTAATCGAAAGCAACCGTTCTCGTTACGCCGTTCAACCTTCTTCGTAACTCAAGGCAAGTTTCGGTTCATTGTTGCATGTATTCTATACTTTTCAGAATTGACAATTAATTAATTGTTTTATTTAAGTTGGGATAAAAAATATTCATTTGTGTTTGGGAACTTATGTGATAACTTGGTGTGGAAAAATGAATCCTATATATTAGCTTGTATATTTTGCTAGCAATGACTCTCGTATATATATTTATTATAATAGGGTTCTAGATGAACTTTGGTGTGGACTTGTATGCTTAGTTAGCACGAGTATTCGTAGGAATGCTATTTACCTTGCGAGGTTTAGCTGTTTCTTTATAACTTGGTATTAGGAGAATTGTTGCCCTAATACTTCTTGGTCATGACCTACCCTTATTCGAATATAAGTGGTGGTGGACTTAGCTAGTGCCGTTATTCGGGATTCATCCCATGATATATCTCGTATTGAGATTGGTGTGGATTAAAAGCTTTAACGTAAATGCACGTTTTGAAATTAAATAAGATAAGTGCTTTATGCACATAATTAATATACGTCGGGCGAGAAGTACAACGTGGAACCCGCCCGGACACTTGTCTAAAGTAAGTTCCCTTTCCAATATGGATTCGCATTACACGGTGAGGTTGGTCGAAGACCCAAATAGTCAAGTAGTCATTTAAAAAAAAAAACTTTGATGTGATAATTATAAATGTTCCCAAACTAATTCATTTAATTCCCATAAGACTCAATTCGTTGGAGTCTTCTCTTGATGCATATCACTTCTATTGTTTCAGTAAGAGTATTTTTAGTTATGTATCGTCTACCGACTTTTATTCGGAAGACAATGATAGTAATTGGATACAATTACACAGAACCTTTGCTTTCATACCCTTATTTAGTCTTTCGTTAGACTAACCAACCTTTCTCTTTCCTTGCATTGTTGGTTGGTGTTATCCGTCCTATACGGCACATCAGTGGTTGGTCTCAAACAACATTGAAGTAACAAATCGAAGACGAAGTTTTGCAGTTGAAGATTGTGATTTAAAGTAATATTACTTTTAAGGTTGTCTAGTATTGATTTAATCTTCTTAAATAAATGTGATACTATAAGTTGGTCATGTTTTTAGGGTTTATTTAAAAAGTCTTCTGCTATATTGTAATTCGAGTTGTAAAACTTATCTCCTCAGTTTACGAGGAAATATTTTAATAAAGGCTAAGTATCTCTTTTAAAAAGTCTTCCGATGTTTACTCTTTATTATGATTGTGTACATTTTTTCAGATTAAAGCCTAAGGTGGCATTGGACTTTAAAGTCTGAAGTCACTGGCGTGTGGCACTACCGACATAAGTCGGGGGTGTTACAAAGTCGACTGTCTGGTCAGGGACCCATGCGTATATGCCGTAGAGGCGGTACCGACGAGGTCAAGGACCTATTGAAGAAGTGCGATACGGCTGATCCAGCTGGGACCGCGTAAACACCTAGGCGACACAACTTGCCCCGACTAATGTTGGGTTTAGTGGGCATCACAGAGTAACCCGAGGGGCGTGATCGACATAGCCAAAGGGGGTGTCACAGGGAGGCACCGTTGTAGCCTAGGGGGCGTCACAACAAAGCTCCAAGGGAACAACGTTTATATAGCCTAGCATCACGGTACGACCCAAAGGGTGTGACTGGTATAGCCGGGGGGTCATGACACGACCCAAGGGGTGTGAACGGTATAGCAAAAGGGGTAAGATGTAGCCCGACCAGGCTTTGCCCAAGGGGCATGAACACGATAGTATAGAAATGAGAGAAAAGTTTTGCTCTTATTGAATGAATTGAATTTCAGTAAGGAACATGTAAAGGTGGGTCGCGTTCCAGCTCCAGATGACGGGCACGCCTTCAGAGTTTGCTAATTCGTAAGCGCCTTGTCCGACTACCTTTATGATTTGATAGGGACCTTCCAAAGTGGGTCCTAGCTTTCTAGCATTCTCATATCTTGTGTTTTGGAATTCTTTGCGCATTACCCAATCTCCAACTTGGAATTCTTTTGTCCTTAAGTTGTGGTTATAGCTCCTGGCAACCCCTTGTTAGTAAGTCGCCATCCTGGTGGCTGTGTCATCGCGTAGCTCATCACAAGTTTTGACAATAAAAATTCATCACAAGTTTCATTTGTACATAATAATGTATAAGTCTTACAATTTTTATAAAAATAAGAATTGCTCAAGTGACATAATAATGTATATGTTAAGATCATTTGTACAAAGAAAAGTATACATATAAGATCATCACGCATTTCATTTAAAAAAAAAAACTCATTATTTCGTAGCAAACTAGCAATTATTTATACTATTCACAAAGAATATGTTTCCAATTAGATCATCATATATTCATATATAGTATGTCCAAACTCCAAACTCTTATTCCTTCCCCATTAGTTCTTTTTATCAATCTAGCCTAAATGATATATGTTTAAACCTTAGCTTTATTATAAGATGAAAGTCTGAGAGAAACGAGTTTTTGATAAATTTGTTATTACTGTTCTGAGATGCTACAACTACTTACAAGGCCATATATAGGCGAGTTGTACAGAGGCATGTAAAAATCGCGAGCCTTACAAATTTACTTGCCTAAAGCAAATCTGCCTCTAGGCTAATGCTGACATAGCATATCTCATCATCCCCCTCAAGGTGGAGAGGCTAAAAGCACTCCCATCTTGACAAGAATGGAAGGCATACGATAGCCATGAAGAGCTTTAGTAAAGACATCATCTAACTATTGTTGTGTGGGAATATGATGCAGAAAAATAAGGCCTTCAAGAAGCTTCTCGCGCACAAAATGACAGTCATGGTCGATTTGCTTAGTCCGCTCATGAGAAACCGGATTGCGAGCAATGTAGACAGCTGCCTGGTTGTCACAATGAACATCAGTTGGTTGAACATCAGGAACACAAAATACAGACAAAAGGCGGCTAAGCCAAGCCAATTCGGCACAAACAGGGCAAAGTGAGCGATACTCGGCTTCGGCCGAAGACAAAGAAATAGTGGTTTGCTTCTTAGATTTCCAGGAGATGGGATTATCACCGAGGAAGATAACGAAGCCGCTAATAGAACACCAAGTGGGCGGACAAGATGGCCAATCCGCATCGCAGTAAACGCGAAGAGTAAACGAGGAAGACTTGTTGAGAAGAAGAGCACGAGGAGAAGTACGTTTAATGTAGCAAAGAGTGCGAACCGCATCAGCCATATGAGCAAAGCAAGGTTTTTGAAGAAATTAGCTGAGTAATTGAACAGAGAAGCATATATCGAGGCGTGTATGAGTGACAAAATTCAGTTTCCCAATGATACGATGATACAACGTGGGATCAGGTAGAGGAGAACCCGCATCCAAACTGAGTATAACGTTCAGTTCTAAGGGACTCACAAAACCTAGAAGGTCACGACACCCAAATTCCTCAACCATTGTCTCCATAAACTGCCTTTGAGACATAAGAAGCCCACTAGCTGTGGGAGCAAATTCAATTCCCAGAAAATAGTGTAACTGTCCCAAATCTTTGATGCGAAATTCCTGATGTAAAAACATCTTCAAAGCATCAATTTCTGTAGGATTATTACTTGTGATGAGAACATCATCAACATAGACAACAACATATGTCACAAAATGATCCTCTTGCTAGTGAACAAAGAGTAATCATTAAGTGATTGAACAAATTCACGAAGCTTCAAAGTAGAAGACAATTTGGCATACCATTGTCTAGATGCTTGCTTCACACCGTATACAGATTTCTTGAGACGACAAACCATACCGGGAGGCACTTCAAGACCTTGAGGAACAACCATGTATACTTCTTCATGGAGATCCCCATGGAGAAAAGCATTGTTCACATCTAATTGTGACAATTGCCACCCCATTTTCACAACCACTATCACCAATGCCTCTATGTTTGTCATTTTGATGACTGGCGAAAACATCTCGGTGTAATCGATACCTTATTTTTGTGTGAACTGTGAAGCCTCTGACCACAAGTAGAGCCTTGTATCACTCGATCATACCATCAACTTTATGCTTCACCTTATATACCAACTTACAACTAATGGGGCGTTTGTGCTTAGGAAGGGGAGCAACCTCCCTATCTGCAAGAGCTTGAAACTCAACCCTCATCGCCTTTTTCCAAACAGAAAAATGACAAGCTTTAGTATAATTATGAGGTTCTTTTGTGGGAAAAGTGGAAAGGAAAGGAGAATCAAGTTGGGGAAAAGAAACGGTAGAGGTAAGAGTATGACAGCAAACCACAGAGAAAGCAGGGGAATCACAGTGACAAACATAGTCCTGGAGATAGCTAGGAGCATGTACTATCCTGGTGGATCGTCTAATGGGTAGAGATGCCAAAAGAGGTGTTTGGGAAGGAATATAAGATGGTGGATGGTCACTGAAATCAATGGTGTCAATAAAAGGTTGAGAAGGAAATAAAGGAGGAGAAGGTGAACTAGTATAAGGAAAAATGGTCTCATGAAACACAATATCCCGGGAGTATTGTATGGTTTTGGTATCAAGGTTCAAAATTTTGTAAGCCTTCTTACCGAACGGATAACCAAGGAAAAGGCATGGTGAAGCCCGAGCTTGAAACTTGTCTCTACCTTGCTTGAGGGTAGACACGAAACACATACAACCAAATGTCCTAAGATGCTCATAATTTGGCCTTTTGTTGTGAAGAATCTCAAAAGGACTCTTTCCATCTAACACTGGAGAGGGAAAGCGATTAATAATGTGGACAGCAGTCAGTGGACACTCCACCCAGTAAATAATCGGCAACTTGGGCTGAAACAACCATGCACGAGCAACTTCCAAAATGTGCTTATGTTTGCGCTCTACCACGCCGTTCTGCTGCGGGATCGCAACACAAGATGTATGGTGCACAATTCTTTTGGAAGCAAAGTACTCAGAAAACACAGAACTGAGGCCAAGTTCCTTTGCATTATCAGACCTGACAATAGAAACTATTTGCCCATATTGTCGCTCAACCATAGCAATGAAGAATTTAATAATTGAAAATGCATTACCCTTACAACCCATGAGATGAATCCAAGTACTTCTACTGAAATCATCCTCTATAGTGACAAAATATTTGTAACCATTATAGGTAGTAGTGCAATAAGGTCCCCATACATCAATATGCACCATTTGAAAGATCCCAATAGTAGAAATATGACTATTAGGAAAGGGTAATCGAAGTTGTCTAGCACGTGCACATACTTCACATGAAGACAGATCATGTTTGTTAGCAAAATTTCTATGAGATAAGGTCTAAAGTTTATAGAGGGGCAAATGTCCTAGACGCATATGCCAAATATCAACATTGACTGTGCTAGCATCAATACTAGACACATCAACTGAAGTGTGATTAGGAGGTAAAGGTGTTGTGTCTTGCAGGAAATAAAGATCGTGAACATTCCTACCAAGAATCAAAGATTTCCTCTGCCTCATGCCAGCCTACATTACACACAATTGAGGAGTGAATATGACAGTGCAAGACATGTCCCTGACCAGTTTACCTATAGAGAGAAGGTTGCATCTAAACGAAGGCAGATAAAAGACATCCTTCAATGTCAACTGTCCAGGTATGTGAACATCTCCCATAGAATGCACCATTAATGAATAGTCATTAGGCATTTTAATAGAGAAAGGCTTAGTCACTGATTGAAGGGACTGAAACAAGGCTTTCTCATAACACATTTGTTTGCTAGCACTTGTGTCTAAAATCCAAGGACAAGAAGACGTGATGGCAACAAGTGCATTACCTGCAAAATCATCGCTCAGATCAGAACCTCCATTATCCTTGCTCTTGCCTTTGAGAAGACCAAGAAGTTGTGTGACCTGATCAGTCGTGAATCCAGGTGCAGTAGATGCTGAACCACTACCAGAATTATGTCCATCACCTGACGCATGAGCATCAACTTTTTTATTCCGATCCTTTGGAAAACCGATAAGGAAATAACACTTGTCGATCGTGTGATTTGTTTTCTTGCAGTTTGTGCAAAACAAATTTGATCTAGGTTTTTGAGGTTGCGAGTTAGAGTCGCTCTTCTGTTGAGGCTTACTCTGAAAATTTTGAGAAGAACTTCTCGAATGAGCATGGAACGAAGAAGATTCAGTTGAGACAACTGAAGTGGATTGAATCTCTCTCTGTTTTCTTCACGAAGAAGAAGCGAATATGCTTCTCTGACTGTTGGAAGAGGTTTCATCATTAGAATGGTTCCTCGAGTGACATTATAGCCTTCGTTTAGTCCCATAAGGAACTAAATCAGCTTATGATCTTCTTTAAACTAGAAAATCGCCTTCACAGCTCCACATGATCATTGAGGATACCTGTGAAAACTGGAAATCTCATCCCAAGGTGACTTCATCTCTGTGAAGTAAGTTGAAATTGAAAAAGAACCTTGAGCAAGCGAAATCAGATCCTTATGAAGAGAATAAAGCTGAGCACCACTCGTTTGACCAAATCGCTCATCGAGTTCGCGCCAGATCCCTTCCGCTATGTTAATGTAGAGCACACTACTACGGATCTCTGCACTTATACCTCCGATGATCCAGGAGATGACCATATCATTCACTCTTTCCCAGATCTGATAGTTTGACGCCTCTAAAGATGTTTTTTTTTATAATTGTCGTTGACGAGGATGAACTTGTTCTTTGCCGACAAGGCGATGTGCATGAGCCTCCTCCATTCTCCAAAGTTCTTCCCGTCGAATGGCTGAGAAATGAGGAGAAGACCTGGATGATCGCTGGGGTGGAGGTATAGAGGATCGCTAGAATCAATCTTGGATTCAACATTGATCTCTGTCATCTTTTTAGGAAAAGGATGAGAATAAGAGAAGAAACTAGAAGCGGAAAGAAAAACAAGGTTGCTCTGATACCATGACAGTCTGGGAGAAACGCATTTTTGAGAAATTTGTTATTATTGTTCTGAGTTGTTACAACTGCTTACAAGGCCATATATAGGCGAGTTGCACAGAGGCATGTAAAAATCACGAGCCTTACAAATTTACATGCCTAAAGCAAATCTGCCTCTAGGCTAGTGCTGACATGGCATATCTCATCATAAGATAGGATAATTCAATTTGTATCTCATGTATTGACTTTATCATATTACGCCTTTTATTAATTAGGTGGTCTTATTCTTAACATTACCTAGAATTATTGTTTGAATGTCAATCTAGCTATGTAATTTATGATAATCATAGATTTTATTTTCTTCATTCTAAAACTTTCCTACAAACTATTTAGTTTAAATATTATAAATATTGACTTATTTTGTATAACTGAAAAGTATGTAATATTCAACTTTGTACTTACCTAAAATATAATTTAATCCTCGTTTGATTCGTGCTGCATTATTTTCTTAAAAAATAACTTTTCTAGGAAGTATATTTATTTTATGTGTTTGGTACAAAATAATATTCGAAATTCCATCTTAATAATTTATTCATAATGCCAACTCAATTTTAATAATGTACACATAATGCCAACTAACTTTTAAAGATGAATGTTATAAGATGGTATATTAAATCACATGTCATATATATATATGTTATTATATATTTAACCTAGTGTTAAGTTTATTTTTAAGTATATAAAAAAGTTGTCTTTAAGAACAAAAAAGGATATAAAGAGTTCGCATAACTGAAAAGACTATTTAACATAAATATTATATATATTAAATTATTTGATATAACCAAAAAGACTATTAAATATTGAACTTTGTACTTATCTCAGTAAATTTAGCCTTATCTTATTATTATATTCATAAGCCAACTCTAATTTAACCGAAAAGACTATAAGTTGGTATATTGAATCACATATAAGTCCCTTAAGCGTTCTATCCAGAAATCTCGAGTTCGACTCCTACTAGAGGCGTGTATGGAGACACTGATGTTGGGAGGGGTCTACCACTTCGTGTGCCAACAGTACCCCGGTCTAGACGTAGAGCGGCTCTGTCCGATCGAACCAAGCGATCAAGATAAAAAAAAAAACATATTTATAAGTTAATATATATTTAGCCTAGTGTTGAGTTTATTTTTAAGAAATCATATAAAAAAAATCATCTTTTAGAACAAAAAAGGAAAATATTGTAAACTTACCAAGGCCTACATGTACCTAACCTAGATTACCTATACTTCTTTTGAAATTCATTTTGACCAACACGTTAATTTTTTTATAAAAAATCATCTTTAAAATTTTATCAATAAAAAAATGAAAAGTATGCCATAGATTGTCAGATGGAACGTTTCTTCCATCTAACCCTAAGGCCAAGTCTTTCTCCTCCATTCTTAATTTCTTCCTAGTAACAAGCTCTCAACCTCTCACAATTGCAAATTTCCAACCTCTATGCTTACTGACACAGCCAAGTCCGCCGTATCACTACTCTCCACAACCGAATAAAGTTTTCTTTAGGTAAG
Source organism: Rheum nobile (assembly GCA_027886185.1). NCBI lineage: Eukaryota > Viridiplantae > Streptophyta > Magnoliopsida > Caryophyllales > Polygonaceae > Rheum > Rheum nobile. Next base: position 4,397,252 of record WOAB01000511.1, read on the forward strand.
TACGAGCTATAAAGTTTATTTATTTGAACGAGGTATAGAGGATCGCTAGAATCAATCTTGGATTCAACATTGATCTCTGTCATATTTTTAGGAAAAGGATGAGAATAAGAGAAGAAATTAGAAGCGGAAAGAAAAACAAGGTTGCTCTGATACCATGACAGTCTGGGAGAAACGCATTTTTGAGAAATTTGTTATTATTGTTCTGAGTTGTTACAACTGCTTACAAAGCCATATATAGGCGAGTTGTACAGAGGCATGTAAAAATCACGAGCCTTACAAATTTACATGCCTAAAGCAAATCTGCCTCTAGGCTAGTGCTGACATGGCATATCTCATCATAAGATAGGATAATTCAATTTGTATCTCATGTATTGACTTTATCATATTACGCCTTTTATTAATTAGGTGGTCTTATTCTTAACATTACCTAGAATTATTGTTTGAATGTCAATCTACCTATGTAAGTTTATGATAATCATAGATTTTATTTTCTTCATTCGAATACTTTCCTACAAACTATTTAGTTTAAATATTATAAATATTGACTTATTTTGTATACTGAACGAGATTAAATTTGATTGAATGGAAGACGAATCGATAATCCGAACAACGATGTATGTTATTCTCCCTCAAACTTGTGGAGGCCAAAGTCCTGTTCACAGGCATCCCCTAGGGCTAGAAAAGAAGATACAATATATATCTCAACACGTAATTACCCTTCTGCCCTTATCAATTAAGTTAGACCTAAATCACCATTAATTATATCATTAATTACCGATTTAATACTAAAATCCTCTATCAATTTGCCCCTCGAATTTCCAGAATCATCTCGAATCCGGGGGTTCGATCCCTAGAGGACGACCGCCATTACCGGGCCTAACGCTTACTGCTGCTGCCTAGAATTCCTGCATAGCTCAGTCATTATCCTGCACGATTAAATGAATTAATGCATACGCCGCTCCATACCCTACAAGTACGCGGCGTTGTTTTTGTGCCCCGTTAATACTTGCCGGAAACATGATACGGGATTCCCCGGCCGACGCCTCCGCCGGATGTCAAGGACACCAACGTGAGGCTCCCATGCCCCGGTCCCATCATGCACCTATCGACTTATTAACGGTGAGTGAGCTCTTGGCATATACCTCCCCCGGGCACTCGAGACACCGATAGGGATTACCTTCCCCTAGAGCCCACCCTCTGAGCGTATGGAAAGCTAGGAGGGGTTATTTGCCCTCCCAACCTGTTCCTAATACAAAACCTGTATAGACAAGCATTCAAATGCATTCAAACGCAGATCAATCTAATAAAAAGCGCTGCAACCATCAACGCACACAATGCAAAACTCATGACAGAAAAAACTGTCATAAACAAAAGTAAAGACGAAAGTGTTCAAGGGCGAACCCCCCGGGGCCTCATCAAAACCTCTTCACAGGAAAACCTCATGGGAAAAACCATGCGAAGAGGGAAAAGAGTACCCCTGTAGCGTCTCATACGTAGAACTTCTTCAAGCTGAAGATGTTCCAGGTTCGAGGGATCTCCCTCCCGTCCATATCTTCCAGCTTGAACGACCCGTTGCCCAGATCTGCCACGACTCTATAAGGACCCTCCCAGTTGGGACCGAGCTTCCCTTCCGTCGGGTCCTTTGTATTTCCCAAGACCTTCCGAAGGACGAAGTCTCCCACCGAGACCGGGCGTGGCCTAACATGCTTCCCATGGAGCTTGATCAGCTCCTGCTGGTAAGCCGCCAATCATACCGCCGATGTCTCCCTCTTTTCCTGTAGAAGATCGAGGTTAGCGCCAAGCGTCTCATCATTCCCGCCTTGCTGGAAGGCGGTGGTGCGCACACCAGGAAGGCCTGTCTCCAAGGGAATCACTGCGTCAGTGCCGTACGTCAGCGCAAAATGAGACTCTCCAGTAGAGCGTCGGGGTGTAGTCCGGTGAGCCCAGAGGACCGCAGGAAGCTCCTCCGCCCACCTACCCTTTGCCTGGTCCAGTCTCTTCTTGATCCCATCCAGGAGCGCCTTGTTGGTGGCTTCAGCCTGCCCGTTAGCCTGCGGATAAGCTACAGATGAGTAAAAGTTCTTAATTCCAAAACCTGCACAATAAGTTTTAAAAGCGGCACTGCTAAACTGAGTGCCATTGTCAGAAACCAAAGCATGTGGAATTCCAAAACGGGTAATAATAAACTCCCAGACGAAGCCAATGATGTCAGTATCTCTAATGTTCGCTAAGGCCTTTGCCTCAACCCACTTCGTGAAATAGTCCGTAGCCGTAACCAGGAAACGCGTATTCCCCGTTGCTTTGGGGAAAGGACCTACAATATCCAGCCCCCACTGAGCAAAAGGCCACGGGCTTGTCAACGGGTGCAGGTCTCCTACCGGCAGATGTATCTGTTTGGCGAACCTCTGGCATTTTTCGCACTTCCTGACATAGCACTCCGCATCCTTCTGCATCTAAGGCCACCAAAAACCTTGGGTCCTTGCGATACTGGCCATAGTGCGGCTGGCTGCGTGCACACCACATACTCCCTCGTGGATCTCAAACAAAGTATCCTCTACCTTAGACGGAGGAACACATCTAAGATAGGCGCCCGAGAAAGATTTCCGATGCAGGATTCCATCGGGCGACATCCAGAACCTCGTCGCCCTAAGCCTAACCAGCCTAGCTTCTTTCTTGTCATCCAGAAGTACTCCCTGGGCCAGCCAGTCGACAATGGGATCCATCCAGCTAGGATTCGTGTCGACGGGAAAGATCTCCTCCGATTCTATGCTTGGAACACTCAGGCAGCCAATCTGAATTGACGAATCAGACCCAGAGGAACTCGATCCCAAAGTGGCGAGGGCATCAGCTACCTCATTCTGATCGCGGGGAATCTGCTCTATTCTGAACTCGACGAAGCCGGCTAAGATGTTGCGAGCCTTCTCCAGATAAGCAAGCATCCTAGCCGATTTGGCGCCGTACTCCCCGGTGACCTGGTTAACGACTAGTTGGGAATCCGAATATACGACGACCGACCTGGCGCCCTGACCTCTGGCTGCCATCAACCCCAAGATCAGAGCTTCATATTCGGCTTCCTTGTTTGTGGCCTCAAACTCCAACCTGACAGCGGTCCGGACCTCACCGGTTGGAGACGTCAAGACCAAACCTGCCCCGGCACCCCTGCGGTTCTTAGCGCCATCTACTTGCAGCTCCCAAGAATCTTTCTGACTGATCTTCACTTGCCAGACCTCTATAGTCATCACCGGGGCTTCCTGAACGAATTCAGCAATGAAATTCGCAAGGACCTGCCCCTTGATAGCCGTCCTAGGGACGAACTCGACCTCATACTGCCCCAATTCCACCGCCCACTTAGCGACCCGCCCTGCTAAGTCGGAGCTAGCCAACAATGACTTCAGGGGAAAGGACGTCATCACCTTGATGGGGTGTGCGTGGAAATAATGGTTCAACTTCCTCGCCGCCACCATCAACGCTAGCAGCAGCTTTTCGAGAGGGGGATACCGAGACTCTGCATCTAGGAGTGTTTTTCTCACGTAATAGACCGGGCTCTGCTTCTTCTCATCTTTTACCAGTACCGCACTAACCGAGTGCACTGAAACGGCGAGATACAACACCAATGCCTCTCCTGTGCTAGGAACCGTCAGGATAGGCGGCTCTTGCAAATATCTCTTCAGATCAGCCAGGGCGGACTCACACTCATCATACCACTGGAAGATGCGATCCCCCTTAAGCAACTTGAAGAACGCGCTACACTTGTCGGAGGATCTACTAATAAACCTGTTCAGAGCAGCGGCCATTCCCGTAAGCCTCCTTGATGCTCTTCGGACTTTGAATGGACCGAATGGCTTGAATCTTATCTGGGCTAGCCTCAATGCCCCGCCTGGTAACCAAGTGCCCCAGAAATTTGCCAGAGCTGACTCCAAAGGCACATTTAGAAGCGTTTAACTTAAGGCCGGTCTTGTGCAGAATATCGAACACCAACTATAAATCCTCCAAGTGGGAACCCTGTAGCTTGCTCTTTACCACCATGTCATCAATGTAGACCTCTACCTTGGTGCCAATCAGGTCTGAGAAAATGCTTACAACCATTCGCTGAAAGGTTGCACCCGCATTCTTCAAATCGAAAGGCATCACCCGGTAGCAAAACACACCTCTGGGAGTCAAAAAAGCTGTCTTTTCTCGATCCTCCTTCGCTAGGGAAATCTTGTGATAACCCATGTAAGCATCCAAGAAGCTCATTCTCTCATGCCCCGCCGTTGCATCTACTAACTGATCGATCTTTGGCAAAGGAAACAGGTCCTTCGGGCAGGCCTTGTTCAGGTCTGTAAAATCCACACAGACCCTCCATTCCCCACTCTTCTTCTTGACTACAACCGGATTGGCTAACCACTCAGGAAACTTGACCTCCTCAACTCCTTCAAAACTGCTTCGGTATGCTGAACGGACGACCGCCTGGCTCTTTGAGCCACCGGCTTCGCCTCTTTCTGCACATTCAGATGGTGACAAGCAACAAAAGGATCTAACCTGGGCATCTCATAGGGCGACCAAGCAAATACCCGTTTGTTTCTTTTCAACAACCCCACTAGAGAGGCGAGCTCGTCACCTGCAACATTGGCACCGACTAAAAAATATTTTTCGGGTTCAGAATTACTAACCTGGATCCTTTGGAGAGCTTCAAGTGACCTCTCTGCCGGCGCCATCCCCACCTCGTCAAGAACCTGCGGGTCTGCCTCCACGGTCAGCACCGCTGATGCACTGCTCTCAATCCCGAGGCAATGCCGGGCGGCCCGCTGGTCACCCCGAATATGCATCACCTTCCCGCCGAGGGGAAAAACGATCATCTGGTGCAAAGTAGAATGGACAACTTCCATCGAATGCAGCCATGGACGCCCCAAAATAGCGTTATAGGACGATGGAGCATTGACCACTAGGAACTCAGTTTCTACAGACTTACCGCCTAGGGTAACCGTCTCACGCAACATCCCCAAAGGCCAGACCGAGTGAGCTCCCAAGCCTGTTAGCTGCATCGACACCTGGACCAAATCCTCCTGCTTCTTGCCTAGCTTCTTGAGCGTGTCGTAGAACATGATCTCAACTGAGCTGCCTGAATCGACCAGAATTCGCTTAACGTCGAACTCACCAATACAGACAGACAAAACGAGGGGGTCATTGTGCGGCCGCTGCAGCCCCACCAAGTCGGAACTCGAAAAGCCTAAGATTTGAGACACCGAGCTGATGGGTCTTTTGTGAGAACCCCCGTCAGCCAGCAGGACCTCTAGCTCATGGCGACGCTTCCTATAGTCATGCCTGCGCTCCCCTGACTGAAACGGGGATGAGGACGGGGACGAGGGATGCACACTTTACGTGGATGGGGACGGGGAGGGTACCCCCCGCTCCGAACCCGCCCCATTTTCATCCCTATTTGTTGACGATGCCTAGGGAAAAACATGCTAGCATCGAATCCAGTAGTTTGGAGAAAATGGGCTCTGATTTCATCTCTCTGAACCTCTTAGTTCCTAATGAGTCAAAGGCGGGAACGCTAACCCAAGGCAACCTAGACGTCATCCTTGATGTTGGGGAGTGGAGGAAGAAGGCGTGGATATGTCATACATTTCCCTTCTCTTTGTTGGTGAGGAACTTTCTAACCACTTTTCATTTAGCGCCTTGCCAAGTCATGCCCCAGGCTTAGAGTTTGCTGGGTGTGATTAACCTATTCTCGACAAGGTTGGAAATTGATTTTGACATGGAAGATCTTTGGCATAGCTATTATCAGGCCATTCGGGGTTCTTATCGATTCCATTTGCGTAAATGTCCAGATTGGGAGCCCATAGTGGCTCAGGTCGATGTTCACGATCGGGGTTGGGGTTTGCGCTTCTTCTTTGTGGATCGTTAGTCGATAGAGGATGAAATTGACTACTAGTTTCTTTTCAACGACTGTCGTATGATTGGTAATGTACTTTTACATGATGCCCATTTATTTTGTCACTCCATTAACTTTTTGCTCACATGTTTTGTCATGCAGTGCTTGCTTAATATCATGTAGTGGAGGGTTCGGATTCAAGTTAAGTCACAACCCTTTTGTTGGCGATCTCGGAGCACGAGAGGGTGTTTGTGAACTTGAAATGTCTTGTCGAAACACCTACAACTCCTATTGCGATGAGGACTCCTTTTGTCACCAAGTCTTAAGGCACTTGCTCCTTTTCTCAGGTTTGCTTCTAGTTTGTCGCTTTTGTCATGGTCTTCTTATTTTGTTGTGCGGTATTGGCAGTTCCCCAATCAGGAAGATTGAGTGCCCGTTTTTTTGGCAAAGAGTTGATCGATCAAACGTTCTTGGCAATGGGTTCCAAGTCGTCTTCTCCGATCAAGATCAGATTTGTCAGTTCCCCAGTTTCCCAATCATATGGGATGAAGAGAAATGTAGTTGTACTCGACGCGCCTATAGAAATGGGCTCTCAGAAGCTGTTTCATGGTTTGGATTTTGCCCAAGACGCGTCTATGAAAAATTCGCAGGGGAAGCTACATGTCCCTAGACTTGTTAATGATAGGGGGTCTTTGCTTGGAAGTTATCAGTTGAATCGGTGTGTGTTAGACAAGGAACAATGATATTGTTCCCTGGGCAGCGGAAGTATATAGATTCATAAAGTAACGGCAAGGCAGTTCATTTATAGAGGAAACTCAATCAACCAAGTAGTTGGCTTGAGAAAAACCTCTACATCTTGGTGTTACTCTAGAAGAATTTCAAATGTATACTTGTTTTATTAATAAGTTGTAAAATCTCACAAGTATTTTCTCCACCTATTCTCACACAGATCCTAGGCTTCTAGACCTTGGGTGTAATCAACTCATAAATAAACAAGAACACAAGAAACCCTAAGCAAGTACTAAACCCATACCTTGTCTTTGGATCTCGATCTCAACTTTGATGTAAGCTCTTTGTAGACTTTGGCTGTGTGTGCTGAGATACCTTACCCAAAGGTATGCTCATCTATATATAGTGTTAGGAAAGATCTCTTACCAAATAACCAAATAGCTAGGAAATCGCTATATAAGGTAACAGTGAAAGACATCTACCTAAACTAAACAAATCAGCTTGACAACACATTGTTTCCATATATAAAGTTTCCTAAGACATGCTAAATGCGTCTTATTCCTTCAAGGAAATCTTGAAATCTTGTTTCCATAATCAGTAGTCTTCCAAGGTTCCAGGCTTCCAGCTAAGCATTATCTGCGTCACACAGCATTGTTCCATATCCAGTTGTTCCCTTGTATAATTCTCTTCACAGCAGGTATTTCACATCTTCAGTTTGTTCAACGTAACTGTTCCTTGTTGTTCATAACGTTCCTTTCACTCCTTTGTTTCTCTTCTTCACATGGTTTCTGTTGTTCCCTAATTCTTTCATTAAACCTGAAGCTCATAGAAACAATATAAACCATAGAACCTAATGGTGTTTATCATAATCAAAACCAGAGGGAACGTCAAGGTTCGAACAATTTCCATTTTTTTGGTGATGACAAACCCATTCAAAAATTATTCGATCAAAACCAGAAAGTAATAAGCAAGTCAATATTAATCATTATGCATCTAAGATCAAGTGTTAAGCTAAATTTGATATTTAATGAATAAATACAGTTCATACCTTCAAGTTGCATCATCATTCCTTCTCAACACTTGCATCGTTCAAAAATCATAAAGAATTAGGAACAATAAACTGTTACCTCACTTTACTGAGTTCATCGCACAATTTTCCACACTTCCCCCTTTTGGTATCATAAAAAGATCAAAAGTAACCAGTGGAACAACATATCTAGTGCAACAAATTAATATCAAAATAAAAATTCAATATTATCTGCAAGGAGATGATTACAATCATCATGACAAAACTTGACAAACAACAACACAAAATCATAGAGCAAACAAAATAATAAGACAACATAAGAAAATCAAGAGAAGATACGAATAATGGGCTAGGATGGAAAATGGGTCCACTCAAGAATCAGAATCCTCCTTTTGTTCTTTGTCCTTGTTGAGGAAATACTCGAGAAGCAGCGACATGACGCTCTTGATCTCACGTAATTCATCCAACAACTGGCTTTGCAGAGAGCTACTTCTTGATGTTCCTTCACCAATTTCACGCTTGATGATCTCGGACGTAGGCAGAGTTCCCTTATCATCACCTTGATACTTCATCTTTTGAATGTTCACCATGTCCAACTCAAGAATCAGAATCCTCCTTTTGTTCTTTGTCCTTGTTGATGAAATACTCGAGAAGCAGTGACATGACGCTCTTGATCTCACGTAATTCAGCCAACAACTGGCTTTGCAGAGAGCTACTTCTTGATGTTCCTTCACCAATTTCACGCTTGATGATCTCGGACGTAGGCAGAGTTCCCTTATCATCACCTTGATACTTCATCTTTTGAATGTTCACCATGTCCAACTCAAGAATCAGAATCCTCCTTTTGTTCTTTGTCCTTGTTGATGAAATACTCGAGAAGCAGTGACATGACGCTCTTGATCTCACATAATTCAGCCAACAACTGGCTTTGCAGAGAGCTACTTCTTGATGTTCCTTCACCAATTTCACGCTTGATGATCTCGGACGTAGGCAGAGTTCCCTTATCATCACCTTGATACTTCATCTTTTGAATGTTCACCATGTCCAACTCAAGAATGTGAATCCTCCTTTTGTTGTTTGTCCTTGTTGAGGAAATACTCAAGAAGCAGCGACATGACGCTCTTGATCTCACGTAATTCAGCCAACAACTGGCTTTGCAGAGAGTGTGATACCCCGTAATTTTTATAAAGTTAATTTGGGAATTTTTGGATTTTTCCCGAGCACCCGTTTAGTACGTCGGATTTAATTCAGAAAGTTGGAGGCATTCTGTAATGTGCTCTGTATCTGTAATATTTGTCTCAGTGAAATAAAATACAGACGATGTGCTTCGGATGTTTATACGCGTTCGCGTACGATAATTTTATCCCGGGTTAACATCGTTTTCGTCTAAGAGCTGATGAGGCGGCAAAGCCAAGGGCGGCGCCCGCCGTCGCTGGGCTCGAGGAGCCGGCGGGTCTTCTCCTAGCTGGGGACGCCAGGCCTATGGCGGCGCCCGCCGCATTGATGGCGGCACCCGCCGCATTTATGACGGTGCCCGCCGAAGTTGTTGTCTGGAGGTCCTTGCCCGAAGGTCGCCGGCGAGCCTCTGACATCGCCGATTTAGCCCCTCCATGTCGCCTTGCTAGCCATGATGATGTTCCCTGGCATTTGGCTATAAATAGAGAAGGTTTGGGATCGGATTGAGCACAGAATCAAGCTTAAATCCCTCCAAAATCTCTCACCGGAGTTCGTGTGCCTCGCCGGAGTTGTGCAAGTGCTCGCCGGTGTCGTTTGGTGTGTTTTCAAGTAGCCTAGAGGTCCCTTTGGAAGCTTAGTGGAGGTCTGAACCCAAAGCCAGGCCAAAGGAGTGACCCTCGTGCGTGTGTTGGTGAGTTTTCTCGCCGTTCTTCACGGCGACCGCCGTGTTCGTGGCGGCGCCCGCCGTGTTCGTGGCGGCGCCCGCCGTGATGAACACGGCGCCCGCCGTGATGAACACGGCGACCGCCGCCAGTGCCCAGGATGCCTTCGTGGCTTTGGCTTGGTTGGTTGTCGTCGTGGCGTCGTTTCCTTCGGTTCCTTTCGTCTTTCCTTAGATTCGTACTAGTTTATGTCGAATCTAACTTGGGGTTTCCTTATGGGTCGACTCGAAGGTCGTTGTGCTATCGGAGCTATACCTGTGTCGAGCCCGGAATCCCGTTGTCTCTGCTTTGTTCCAGATCTGCGGACTAAGGCAAGTGTCGGTTCGCTCTTGCTCATCGTTCCATATTTACATTAATTATCAGCTGTTTATCTGAGTAATTAATTTGGAATGATCAAAGTGTTTGTCCGGAAATGGTTTTATAAACTGTTTTGGAAAATCATATAATAGGTTGTATATCTGTTAGAACGACGCTATTATTTATGATCGCCTTCCGGGCATTTATGTGGATTTATCCAGAACTGTTGTTTTGTTTGGGAACTAATTTCATAAATAAACGTGATTAAAGTAATGTTATGATAGGTTGTATATATCTGTTAGAACAACTTTATTATATGTGATAATTACTGTGATGGTATTGTTGTGAAATTAATCTTAATGCTAGAATAGCATGTGGGTTAATAGGAAAACTAATCCAAGTAAGGATTAGCTGTTTCTATTATCTATATGTTTAAGTTGATTGCCTGGATGACTTTAATGTGAATAATTGCTGTGTTAGACTGTTTAGTTAACACGAGTGTTTGTGGGAACGTTAATCCAAGTAAGGATTAGTTGTTTCTTTATAACTTAATGTTCGTAAGAACGCTAATCCATGTAAGGATTAGTCGTTTCTTTATAATTTAAAATGCGTGGGAACGCTAATCCAAGTAAGGATTTGTCGTTTCGGTAAATCGTAATATTCCTCGGGATAATTTCCGAATATTAATTTAAGGGTCATGACCTATGCTTCTTATCCACCTTTAAGGATCTGAAGTGTTTAAGCGCCTTGCTAGCACCAGTGGATGAGCTTAATAGCAGTCTTGTGTATTAAGCACCTAGCTAGTGCAATTGGGGTGGACGTAACTGTCACCCTGTAAATTAAAGTGTAAGCGCTGTGGCAGTGAAATCTGGGTGAACATAAGATCACCCTGTGTAACAATAACTTCCATTGTTATCAGAATAATATTAAGCCTCGTGTGTGCGTGTGTGTGTGTGTGTTTGTGTGTTGTATTAATTTGGGTCGACATAATTGTTACACCGTGATTTAAACTTTATGCCGCGCTTAATGATATTAATATACTTCAGTAATGTGTGTTTTATAATTAAATAAGATATGTGCCCGAGTGCACATAATTAATAAACCTTTGGCGAGTAGTGCAGCTCAGTAAATAGTGCAGCTAGGAAAGCTCGTCTCGACTTTGATCATAGTACGTTCTCTTTCCGATTTGGAATCGCTGTAAGCGGTGAGGTTGGTCGTGAACCGAAGCATCTTAGTCAGTTTTTAAATCATCGTTATGTGGTTCTGTAAGATCCAGACTTGAATGTAGTACGTTCTCTTTCCAATCTAGATTCGATGTAAGCGGTGAGGTTGGTTGTGAGCCGAAGCATCTCAGTTAGCTTTTAATCGCTGTTGTTCGATTCTTAAACATTCCAGATTTGTCATATTTCCTTAAAGACTCAATCTCTTAGAATCTCTTTTCGAGTCGATTTCTGTGAAGATTAAGTCTTCCAGAATCTTCTCTTGTGCATACATCTTGTTGTTATTCCGTGAAAGTGCCGGGTTATGTATCGTCCCTTTGGTTATTATTCGAGGAACAATGATAGTAAACGATTACGATCACTCGAACCACTCTGCTTTTTACCCTTGCTAGTCTATTCAAGTAGACTAACCCATGAACTTTGTTCTCTGCATGTGGGCTGGTGTCATCCGTTCGATTCGGCACATCAAATAGAGTGTAGATGAGAAGACTAGAAGGACTATGGAGTCGACGGTGGTTTTTCGACGTTGTTAATAATTTCTTTTAATCAGGTTGAGATCCTTGGGAGATGACCATTGTGGTCAAGATCCTTGTTTGTAATATCTTTTATAAGACTTCCGCTGTACTTTGTTTAAGACTTCCGCTGTAATTTATTTAAACTCTTTGTTTGTCCTATTCGGGATTGGGATGTAATCCCGGGACTCATGTTTTATATAAATAAGGTTATCATTTTGTATCATTATATTTCATGAATTGTATTTAAACGGTAAAGCCTTGGGTGATCTCGGTAAGGAACACTAGGGTCACTAGCGGTAATACCTTTCCAAAATGGTTAAGTTTTGGGGGTGTTACAGTTGTGGTATCAGAGCAATGGTTTTAAAATTCTTGGCCTATTGTTAGGTTTGAGAATTTTCGAAAATTATTTTTGAAACTGTTTTCAAACCTATTTCATATTAAAAAGAAATTTTGAGAATTTCAATGTTAAGAGTTATAAGTAACTCGGTGATTTAATTTAAATGATTTAGCTTTTGAATTTCAAATGCTACTTATAATTGGTTTATAAAAGTGTTGTGTTATAAGCAAGTAAAATAAAGTTTAAAGGTCTGAAGTTTGAAAGTGAGGTTGTTAATAAGTGGTTTCAAACTTCTGCTACTTATTCCTTAGATCCATTCTTAGGACTATTGTCTATTCTAGGGATTGATGTCATTTAAAGGTTGACATTTCTCCCAGGTTCTCAGTCTTTAGTGAGCAGAAGAAGGTCATTCTTGCAGTTAACAGTGAAGGATAGTCAGACTAATATAAAGTTATTAGTTTGGACCCCTATAATCTGTATCATGACGTATTTGACTATAGTGTCATAATTAAGTTGGATAAGTTCTAAAGTAACGTTATGATTCACCAGAAGATGGTGAACACAAGGAACACAGCCCATGCTGGTGCTGAACCAAGGTTGATTCTGAGGAGCGCCGCTAATCAAAGGGAAGAGCGTGAGGCTGCTTCTAACAATAACCAGGGAGGCAATGGCCAAGCTCAGGCCAACACTCCGATATTGTTTGATGCTGCAGCAGTGGAGGCAATTCGAGGAATTGTCATGCATGCAATCACAGATGTTATGCGACCAGTTGCACCACAAGCACAAGGTGGTCCAGTTCCTCAGGCTATTCCTGAAGTTGAGGAGTCAGTGGAGCAAGTACCTCGGATCAATGTTGTTAGGGACAGAGGAACTTACGGGCAAGCATTAAAAGCCGTGAGTTCAATGAGGCCTGACAGCTATGACGGTACTGGAGAACCAGTCAGGGTGACATATTGGTTCTCGCATATGGAACGGTTGCTCCGAAACATTAATTGCACTGAGGCTGGGAAAGTGCACATCCCCTCTCTTCAACTCAAGGATGTGGCTAGCGATCGGTGGGAGAGCACCGGTCTGGCTGATCATCCCGAGCTGAATTGGAGCATGTTCAAAACCAAGATGACCGATCGTTTCTTTTCCCGAGCTATGAGGGAGGAGAAGCATAAGGAATTTCTGTACCCGCAGACTGATGGGTTAAAGGTGAATGAGCTCGCAGCTAAGTTCAATCACTTGATGCAGTACGCTAGACCTGAGGTGTCAACCGAGGAGCAGAAGATCTGGTACTTCCATGGGTGGATGAATCCAGAGATCAAACCTCTAATGTTGCATCATGGTTGTTCTATGTTAGAACAATATGTGGATGTAGCCTTCAAGACAGAAGTCACACTAGAGGAGTCTGCCCTTAAGCGGGAAAAGCAAGTTAAGGAAAATGGTGGGCAACATGATCGCCAGGTTGGTTCATTCAAACGACCGGCATCGCCTACCAAGTATGAGAAGTCTAGTCGTGCTAAGACCGAGACAACTCAGTCTGACTCTGCCAGAGGCTCAGGTTGGAGCAACCGAGTAATTCAGTGCCACAACTGTGGTGAAGTTGGGCATAAAAGTTTTAATTGCCAAAAGGACAAGAGAGTATGTTGTAATTGTGGAAGAAAAGGCCACATAAAAACATACTGCAGACTGAAGGGTCAGGGACCAATGCAGTCTTATCAGGCGTCAAATGTTGGAGGTGGGCAGAACCCAAGGCCAGTGGTATCTACTCCTGAGCAGTCTATGACTCGTAATAAAGGCAAAGCGCTTATGGGGTCTTCAGGCCAAGGGCAACGACTCTTTGTAATGAGCCAATCCAACGAAGAAGAACCCTGATCCATTAAGTTGTAATCGTGTTAAGTCTTTCTTTAAGGTTAAGGAGTAACGACGTGTGTCGGTAATCTCCGTAGCATTGTGATCTGTCTGTGCAACTTTTGACAGTTAGTGTAGTGTTTAATGTTAATGAAGTGTTTCCTTGTTTTGGAAAATTTCTGAATGCGTTATCAGTACGAATTAGTTGTTCATACGAAACCCCGTAAGTGTCGAGAACAGCTTATGCCAAGTAAGGATAAGAACTGTCGGACTTATGATGGTGGAGTTTTGTGGGCAACTTAGATGTTCGTCCCCTATGTAGTTAATCCCAGGGTCGACTCTACAGTTTAAATCTAAATCCTTTCCTAAGATTCTTCTTCATACATAGAGTATGTCATCTACAAGGCTAGGTGCAACTCTTTGAGGAAGATTAAGTTGTGGAGTTGTTGTGCTAAGAAGAAAGGTTGCAGTTAAGGATGGGATATGTTGATGATCCCGATGTATTAAAGATTCAGTAAGGAGAATTGTCTATATACATCTAAGGAGTACTGTGGTAAGCGTTATCTCATACGCTGAGTTCTTCCGAGATTTCTTAAGGAAAGGGAATGAACTTGTAGAGTTTCGTTCGGAGAGATCAGGAGCTATCTCTCATGTGCGAGTTTGTGCCATAAGCATTGAGGCGGATGAATCATTTTCAGAATGATATCCTAAGGAATTAAGAGTAATATCTCTTGTGATCCATTTCAAGGATGAAGTGATTGAGGATGTTGGATCCAGGTGGTAAGATTGGTTTCGAGGCAGTGTCGTCATTGGCTTCCTGTAAGTTTCGGGGTCGAAACTTCTTTTAAGGGAGAGGTGATGTGATACCCCGTAATTTTTATAAAGTTAATTTGGGAATTTTTGGATTTTTCCCGAGCACCCGTTTAGTAGTCGAATTTAATTCAGAAAGTTGGAGGCAATCTATAATGTGCTCTGTATCTGTAATATTTGTCTCAGTGAAATAAAATACAGACGACGTGCTTTGGATGTTTATATGCGTTCATGTACAATAATTTTATCCCGGGTTAACATCGTTTTCGTCTAAGAGCTGAGGAGGTGGCAAAGCCAAGGGCGGCGTCCGCCGTGGGTATGGCGGCGCCCGCCGTAGTTGGGCTCGAGGAGCCGGCGGGTCTTCTCCTAGCTGGGGACGCCAGGCCTATGGCGGCGCCCGCCGCATTGATGACGGCGCCCGCCATCGTTGTTGTCCGGAGGTCCTTGCCCGAAGGTCACCGACGAGCCTCTGAAATCGCCGATTTAGCCCCTCCACGTCGCCTTGCTAGCCATGATGATGTTCCCTGGCATTTGGCTATAAATAGATAAGGTTTGGGATCGGATTGAGCACAAAATCAAGCTTAAATCCCTCCAAAATCTCTCGTCGGAGTTCGTGTACCTCGCCGGAGTTGTCCAAGTGCTCGCCGGTGTCGTTTGGTGTGTTTTCCAGTAGCCTAGAGGTCCCTTTGGAAGCTTAGTGGAGGTATGAACCCAAAGCCAGGCCAAAGGAGTGACCCTCGTGCGTGTGTTGGTGAGTTTTCTCGCCGTTCTGTTGGCCGCCGTTCTTCACGGCGACCGCCGTGTTCGTGGCGGCGCCCGCCGTGATGAACACGGCGCCCACCGTGATGAACACGGCGACCCCCGCCAGTGCCCAGGATGCCTTCGTGGCTTTGGCTTGGTTGGTTGTCGTCGTGGCGTCGTTTCCTTCGGTTCCTTTCGTCTTTCCTTAGATTCGTACTAGTTTATGTCGAATCTAACTTAGGGTTTCCTTATGGGTCGACTCGAAGGTCGTTGTGCTGTCGAAGCTATACCTATGTCGAGCCCGAAATCCCGTTGTCTCTGCTTTGTTCCAGATCTGCGGACTAAGGCAAGTGGCGGTTCGCTCTTGCTCATCGTTCCATATTTACATTAATTATCAGCTGTTTATTTGAGTAATTAATTTGGAATGATCACAGTGTTTGTCTGGAAATGGTTTTATAAACTGTTTTGGAAAATCATATAATAGGTTGTATATCTGTTAGAACGACGCTATTATTTATGATCGTCTTCCGGGCATTTATGTGGATTTATCCAGAACTATTGTTTTGTTTGGGAACTAATTTCATAAATAAACGTGATTAAAGTAATGTTATGATAGGTTGTATATCTGTTAGAACAACGCTATTATATGTGATAATTACTGTGATGGTATTGTTGTGAAATTAATCTTAATGCTAGAATAGCATGTGGGTTAATAGGAAAACTAATCCAAGTAAGGATTAGCTGTTTCTATTATCTCTATGTTTAAGTTGATTGCCTGGATGACTTTAATGTGAATAATTGCTGTGTTAGACTGTTTAGTTAACACGAGTGTTTGTGGGAACGTTAATCCAAGTAAGGATTAGTTGTTTCTTTATAACTTAATGTTCGTAAGAACGCTAATCCAAGTAAGGATTAGTCGTTTCTTTATAATTTAAAATGCGTGGGAACGCTAATCCAAGTAAGGATTTGTCGTTTCTGCAAATCGTAATATTCCTCGGGATAATTTCCGAATATTAATTTAAGGGTCATGACCTATGCTTCTTATCCACCTTTAAGGATCTGAAGTGTTTAAGCGCCTTGCTAGCGCCAGTGGATGAGCTTAATAGCAGTCCTGTGTATTAAGCACCTAGCTAGTGCAATTGGGGTGGACGTAACTGTCACCCTGTAAATTAAAGTGTAAGCCCTGTGGCAGTGCAATCTGGGTGAACATAAGATCACCCTGTGTAACAATAACTTCCGTTGTTCTCGGAATAATATTAAGCCTCGTGTGTGCGTGTGTGTGTGTGTGTGTGTGTGTGTTTGTGTGTTGTATTAATTTGGGTCGACATAATTGTTACACCGTGATTTAAACTTTGTGCCGCGCTTAATGATATTAATATACTTCAGTAATGTGTGTTTTATAATTAAATAAGATATGTGCCCGAGTGCACATAATTAATAAACCTTTGGCGAGTAGTGCAGCTCAGTAAATAGTGCAGCTAGGAAAGCTCGTCTCGACTTTGATCATAGTATGTTCTCTTTCCGATCTGGAATCGCTGTAAGCAGTGAGGTTGGTCGTGAACCGAAGCATCTTAGTCAGTTTTTAAATCATCGTTATGTGGTTCTGTAAGATCCAGACTTGAATGTAGTACGTTCTCTTTCCAATCTAGATTCGATGTAAGCGGTGAGGTTGGTTGTGAGCCGAAGCATCTCAGTCAGCTTTTAATCGTTGTTGTTTGATTCTTAAACATTCCAGATTTGTCATATTTCCTTAAAGACTCAATCTCTTGGAGTCTCTTTTCGAGTCGATTTCTGTGAAGATTAAGTCTTCCAGAATCTTCTCTTGTGCATACATCTTGTTGTTATTCCGTGAAAGTGTCGGGTTATGTATCGTCCCTTCGGTTATTATTCGAGGAATAATGATAGTAAACGGTTACGATCACTCGAACCACTCTGCTTTTTACCCTTGCTAGTCTATTCAAGTAGACTAACCCACGAACTTTGTTCTCTGCATGTGGGCTGGTGTCATCCGTTCGATTCGGCACATCAGATAGAGTGTAGATGAGAAGACTAGAAGGACTATGGAGTCGACGGTGGTTTTTCGATGTTGTAAATAATTTCTTTTAATAAGGTTGAGATCCTTGGGAGATGACCATTGTGGTCAAGATCCTTGTTTGTAATATCTTTTATAAGACTTCCGTTGTACTTTGTTTAAGACTTCCACTGTAATTTATTTAAACTCTGTGTTTGTCCTAATCGGGATTGGGATGTAATCCCGGGACTCATGTTTTATATAAATAAGGTTATCATTTTGTATCATTATATTTCATGAATTGTATTTAAACGGTAAAGCCTTGGGTGATCTCGGTAAGGAACACTGGGGTCACTGGCGGTAATACCTTTCCAAAAGGGTTAAGTT
This sequence comes from Rheum nobile, assembly GCA_027886185.1. Lineage (NCBI taxonomy): Eukaryota > Viridiplantae > Streptophyta > Magnoliopsida > Caryophyllales > Polygonaceae > Rheum > Rheum nobile. The sequence goes on from WOAB01000511.1 coordinate 4,414,917, forward strand.
TTGGGGGTGTTACAGAGAGCTACTTCTTGATGTTCCTTCACCAATTTCACGCTTGATGATCTCGGACGTAGGCAGAGTTCCCTTATCATCACCTTGATACTTCATCTTTTGAATGTTCACCATGTCCAACTCAGTGGTCATGGGAACTTCACCTTCAGCCCGGTAAACTCCTTATTTCTGCATAATGAGCTTGATCAGATTGGGGTAGGCGAGAGAGTGAGCCTTTGCAGTGCACTTTGCAATGTGTTGAAGAATAACCCTTGGGAGGTCAATATTCTCCTTGTGCCGAAACCCATCCAACAGCAGCAAATCGGTGGCAGTGATGGCATTTCTCTTTTCTTGCCTAGGAACAACATCTTTCATGATGATATGATGCGCTATTCGTTGAGGCACATTTAAAGTAGAGACATGTGTAGAACCTGATTTGGAGTTGAAGAGGCGCCTTGCACTTGCTTCTTTGGCCTCTTTTTGTGCAACAATAATCTTGTTGCCAGGAATGTCGTAGTACCCATCAGTGGTAACACGCAGCAAGCGGGCGATGTTGGAGATGGTAAACGAAAGTTCCTCCCCAGAAATTGACGATGTTCCCACCATTGTTGAAGAAATTTTGAGTTGAAAGAAGTGATAAAACTCGCGAACCTGATCTTGATTGACCATGACGCGAGTGGAGAAGAGATGTTCCCAGCCTTGGAATTTGAGCCTGTCCAAGACTTCCTCAAAGCCATTCTCAGTGAGGAAATTCTCTGGGATCAACAACAGTGGGAGAATCTTCTTCCCATCAGAGAAGTCGAGGCAGAGGATTGTTCCTCGATCTTCACCTTCTTCTTCTCGACATTCTTCGCCGATCGCAACCTCGTTTTCAAAGTGCCAGGAGTTGTCTTGTCGGCATTAGACTTGGTTGGGGTGGAGAACTCTATGGACACTCGTTGTTCCCTAGTAATCATTACATCTTGCTCATCCTCAATGTCATCGGAGCCGAAGGTGTGCTTGCATATCTTACTTGGCGCAACAACTTCAAGTGGGTAAGCCTCCAACTCGGCTTCTGAAGATATAGATGGGTGAGATAATTGGCAAATGGTAATTATGGGAAATCAGGGAATACACTTACTCAAAATCTCGCAAAGATCTTTATCCGAACCTGCAACTAAATCTTTTCTATCTCCTCTAGTAACGACTCTTTTTCCTTTTTTTTACAACAAAGTAGTTGTTCCTTTCTGCAGTGCTATCAAATCAACATTAATGCAAGCTTTATACTTAAGCAAAGTTCACCTGCAAATTTCAGTGTTCCTCAAACTGTTCCCAATATTACTGTTTCGTTCTCTGTCCCCCCTTAATCAATGCTCCTTTGATTCGACTCTGAAGCTCTTAAGTGGATATAAAAGGATAGTTTGGATATGTAATTGGGTTCACACAAAAAGCAAAGTTATATCCAAACAAAAATAAGGGTGGGAACAAAGATGATCCAAATAATTATACCCAGTGAAAATGGTAAAAAAAGAAGGTTCATAAAGAACGTTTACCTGGATCATGGCTTAGGTAGACTTAGCAAGCAATTATCATTTTGGCTTATAACAAGGGTTCCGATAATCAAATTGGTTGCATTGGAAAGAAATAAGATGTTATCATATTAAATTGAATCACAAAAGATCAAGCATAGTGTTTGAAAGAATGGATGATATCATGTAAAACATAGCACATAGCAGAGACTTATGAATTAACATTTATTAATTAATAAGTTGCATAGAAGATGATCCCTGATTAAGATTGATCGATCTAGCCAATCATTGAGGAAATAGTAGAGGGGGAATTCCTCAATGTAGAGAGATCATACCAAGGAGCATTCGCAAATGCTTAAAGGGTTTTCTATCCAGTGCTTTGGTGAAAATATCAACAACTTGATCTTATGTCATTCAATGATCCATTCTTTTAAAATTTTCCTCTAACATTATCACGTAGAAAATAGTGACAAATATCAATATGCTTAGTACGTGAGTGATGAACATGATTTTAGGAAATGTTGATCGCACTACTATTATCACACATAATGAGAACGGTGCCAAGAGACATACCAAAATCCTCCAATTGTTGCTTTATCCACAATACCTGGGCACAACATGATGCAACAGCTACATACTCAGCTTCAGCTGTAGAAAGGGCAACTAAGTTTTTCTTCTTCGATCCCCAAGAGACTAAGCATGGGCCAAGGAACTGTGTCGTCCTAGATGTGCTTTTACGATCCATAATGTGTCTTGTAAAATCATCATCTGTGACGCCCATAAGTTCAAACACACTATTCCTTGGATACCAAAGACATAGATGATGGTTCCCCTTCAAGTATCGCATGATACGTTTGACTTCTATTAGGTGTGACTCCTTAGGATTTTCCTGAAATCTAGCACAAAGATACACACTAAACATGATATCTGGTCTACTTGTCGTTAGATTCAGTAATGAGCCAATCATTCCTCTATATGTTATGGCATCCACATCTTTTCCATTCAAGTCTACATCAAGACGAGTGTTAGGAGAAATATATCAATGGGTTTAGATTTATCCATACGATACTTCTTGATGTATTTTTGTTGATGTACTTTTGTTCCCTCTGAAAATTGAGAGACTTGTAATCCAAGGAAAAATGACAATTCCCCTATCATACTCATCTCATTCGATGCTCATGAGAATTTTGAATTTATCTACAAGTACATGGTTAAGGGAACCAAAAATAATATCATCAAAATAGACTTGAACTACGAGAATCTCACTTTTGTGTTCGAATAGGAATAGTGTCTTGTCGATCGCACCACGTCTATATCCATTGGAAAGAAGGAACTATGCCAACATATCATATCAAGCATGAGGTGCTTGCTTAAGGCCATATAGTGCCTTGTCCAGTGCATACACATGGACGATCTACATCTTCAAAGCCAGTGGGTTGTTTCACATAAACTTCTTCTTGAAGGTATCCATTCAGAAATGTTGTTTTGACATCCATTTGGTACAATGTGAAACCTTTGAAGGCAGCATAAGTGATGAGAAGTCGAATGGCTTCAATACGAGTTACTGGAGCATAAGTCTCATCATAGTCTACCCTTCTTGTTTGTTGTAACCTTGAGCAACCAATCTTGCGTTGTTCCTTGTCACAATTCCAGAGTCATCGAGCTTGTTCCTTAATACCCAGCGAGTGCTAATAGCATGCGTGTTCTTGGGTAAAGGAACTAGTCTCCACACCTTGTTCCTCTCAAATTGGTGTATCTCTTCTTGCATAGATACGATCCAATCTAGTTCTTTCAATGCTTCCTTGATGATCTTTGGCTCTACAAAAGAGATAAAAGCATAGAAAGCACAAAAGTTTTACAGATGGGAACGTGTACCTCTTTGATCAAAAGGTGTGATGACAGCATCAACTGGATGATTCTTTTGGATCCTAGAACTTTGTGATTCCGGAATTGGAGAAGGAAGAGGAACTACATCAGTAACAGTAGTTGAGGATGAAGGCAAGGGAACATCAGCATCATCCATAGTCTCTTCCTCAGTGACAGTTCCTACAACATCACTCATTTGGCCATCTTGCACAAGTTGTGCATCCCAGTTATCACCACCAGTAGTTTCATCTGGAACAATGGTAACATCTACATCTGTTTCTTGAGTAGATGTTGTGGGGACGTCAAGTGCTGGTGTAGTAGTGGTATTAGCAGTTCCACTATTTGTGGTGAATCCAGAGAACTAGTAGTGCTCCCACCAGCGTTGGGGGAATTATTCCCTGTACGTGGATTACCACGGTGATTTCCATTATCACCATCATCATCTGAGTGTTCACGTTGCATCTGTGGAAGGTCGTTATCAGAGATCAATGTGTTATAATCATCACTCATAGTTTTTGAGTGTTCATCAAAGACAACATGAATGCTCTCTTCGATCTTCTGGGTTCTCTTGTTGTAGAGTCTGTAAGCCTTGCTTGCTTTAGCATACCCTAGAAAGATTCCTTCATCACTACGTGGATCAAACTTTCCCAAGTTGTCTTTCCCATTGTTGTGGATGAAACACATGCAACCAAAGGCACGCAAGTGGGAGATATTGGGCTTGCGATCCCTGATTAGTTCATAGGCAAATTTATTGAGTAAGGGTCTAAGCATGACGCGAGTAAGAATATAGCAAGAAGTGTTGATTGCTTCAGCCTATAAGATTCGAGGAAGGTTGCTAGGATAAGCAATGTTCTAGCCATGTCCTCTAAAGTCATGTTCTTTCTTTCAACCACTCCATTTTTCCGTGGTGTTATAGGAGCCGAGAAGTTATGAGAAATGCCATGTTCCCTGCATAAATCAAGGAACACTGCATTCTCAAACTCCGTTCCATGGTCGGATCGAATGACGCTTAGCATTTGTCCCAAATTTGTCTCCACATACTTGATGAATGACTCAAATGTCTGGAATACTTGTTCCTTAGAACAAAGAAAGATTGGCCATGTAAATCTAGAATAATCATCGACAATAACAAACACATACCTATTCCCTACATGACTTCTTATCCTCATGGGACCACAGAGATCCATATGGATCAGCTCCAGAGGGCGAGAAGTAGTAACATCAGATTTGCTCTTGAAAGAGGAACGTGTTTGTTTCTCTCCAACACAGGCATCACAAACTCCATGTGTCTCAGATTGGACGTTTGGTTGACCACGAACAAGTTCCTTCTTGTGGAGTTTGTGGATGAGTTGAAGATTAGCGTATCCAAGCCTTCTATGCCATAATTCCATCTCTTCAGCTAGAGACGCAAAGCACAATTCCCTTGTAGGCGCGAATGTTGTGTCAACAGTATACACATCATTGAATCGAACTCCTTTAACACAACTTGGTTTTTCTATTCCTTATGTAGCACTCTTGAGATGTGAAGACACACTCATTGTCTACTTGATCGCACAGCTGAGCTACACTTAAAAGGTTAAAACCAAGTTGATGAACCAAACTGACCTCTTTTATCTTGATGTTTGAGTTCAAGGCAGCTTCTCTTGTTCCTACTATCTATCTGCATCTCTTGTCTCCAAGGGCAACGCTTCCCCTAGAGTGTCGTTGAAGTGAGGTGAGGTGATCTCTATTTCCCGTCATATGGCATGAGCATGCTCTATCAATGAACCACATGTTATTCCCGCTCATTTAATCCTGCATTTGGAAAAGTTAGCGTTTAACGACCCAGGCAAGCTTAGCTTTACCTGGTCGCTGAGAGACAAAGTGATATTCCTAAGGACTTGCATAAAACATTTCAGGAGACTCATCATAGTAGTCATTCAAATCAACATTGTTACTCCTACTATTCCTGCGTTCAGTGTGCTCTTTAGTGAACTTCTTTATCTTAGCACAATTTCTCACAATATGAACATTGTTCCCACAATGCCAACATATCTTGTAATAATCCTCAAGGTGTACTTACGGTTGGGAACAGGGTTCCAACGTTGTTTGTCTCTAACTAGATTAGGGGTACTAGGTAGGTTTCCCTGGGATTGTTTGAGATATATCTTATGGGCAGGTTGGCCTATGTAGCAGGATTGGTTTGCATTCAACCCATTCTCTAGAGTTTTCACACGCTCTTCTAGGTAAAAGTTCCTATCCTTGGTGCTCTAGTGGTCCCTATCCTTCAACTCTCTAAGCTCAGGTATGGTTAACTCATGTTCTTCACTCTCTTTCTTTTCACCTGTGTACACCGAATTTGGACTCAACAAAAGTGATATCTTCCTCCTTAAGCTTCTGCTCAACTAGAATTGAGTGGATTTTGTTAATCCGAGCTTTCATCTGAGACAGTTCCCTCTCAATCTCAGTGGGTTCATGAAACAAGACAGTATTAGTATTGTTTGACACTAGGTAAAAGCATAGAGAAACATTTTCATGTCTAAGTTTTTCAAGTTCACTGTGAGTAGCATCACATTTATAACAAGGAGCAGCAAAGGAACTAGCAGTTCTAGATACAGATTCATTAAATTCAGCACATTTATCTTTAGCAACATTCAATTCCTCTTGAGTTATAAGATTTTCGTTATACATGCTTTTAATAAGAGAGACCAAAGCATTTTTATCATAATTGACAAGAGTTTCAAAAAAGGTTTTAGGATCTACCTTGTTTCTCGCTTGATGACTTCAGAGTCATTGCACACATTTTGTTGTTACCCCATGCCTCTAGCTCATCATCAAAGTCGACACAATCATCATTCCAAACAACAACGAAAGCTTTCTTCTTGTCGTTCCTAGTATTAATTGTCACCATTGGTGTTGTCTGAGTTGTTCCCTTTGGGACACTTGTTAGTATAGTGACCCTTGTCTTTACAGTTGTAGCATATAACATCCTTGATATTACATTTCTCACCATCTTTTCCCTTGGTGATTTCATCATCAACCTTTTCATCACCAAATTTAACAATTTTCCAGCATTCTTCATCGACGTCCTTCATCCAGGATGGGAATTGATCCTTCCATTGCTAGTATTGCCCTTGGGTGAGAGATGATGGCTTGTTGTCTCCAATCCTTATTTTGTGACTTGAAGACATTGTTACATGTGAATCTGAAAAGTAAACACACAATCTAGAGCGAACCTGCTCTAATACCAACTGTTGAATCAATGTGTGTTAGACAGGGAATGATGATACTATTCCCTGGGCAGTGGAAATATATAGATTCACAAAGGAACAACAAGACAGTTCCTTTATAGAGGAACTTCAATCAACCAAGTAGTTGGCTTGAGAAAAACCTCTACTTCTAGGTTTTACCCTAGAACGATTTCAAACGTATACTTGTTTTATTAATAAGTTGTACAATCTCACAAGTCTTCTCTCCACCTATTCTCACACAGATCCTAGGCTTCCAGACCTTGAGTGTAATCAACTCACAAATAAACAAGAACACAAAAAACCCTAAGCAAGTACTAAACCCGTACCTTGCCTTTGGATCTCGATCTCAACTTTGCAGTAAGCTCTTCGTAGACTTCGGTTGTGTGCTGAGATAACTTACCCTAAGGTATGCTCATCTATATATAGTGTTAGGAACGATCTCTTACCAAATAACCAAATAGCTAGGAATTCTCTATATAAGGTAATAGTGAAAGACATCTACCTAAACTAAACAAATTAGCTTGACAACTCATTGTTTCCATATATAAAGTCTCCTAAGGCATGCTAAATGCGTCTTCTTCCTTCAGGGAAATCTTCAAATCTTGTTTCCATAATCATCAGTCTTCCAAGGTTCCAGCTAAGCATTATCTGTGTCACACAACATTGTTCCTTATCCAGTTGTTCCCTTGTATAATTCTTTTCACATCACGCGTTTCACATCTTCAGTTTGTTCAGCGTAACTGTTCCTTCTTGTTTACAACATTCCTTTCACTCCTCTGTTTCTCTTCTTCACATTGCTTTCATTAAATACTATGCCATTTCATCCAACACGGTTTATGCCACTAATGGGCCTTGTGTTGAAGCCCATGTGCGATTGGCTCTTCATACCTACTAAGGCAAGTCTAACAACATAATGAAAATACTAAAAATAGAAGCGATAAGAGCCAAGGCTCAGATAGACATGGCATCGGCTGCGTCGATGTCCACGGTGCCATGGTTTGTCATGGCATCGACGTCCTTGATGTCATGGCGTCGAGGTGAGCGCCGGCCGGCCAAGGGATGGCATTGGTGAGTGCTCGGCCAAGGTATTGATGGAGGTCAATGGAGGTTGGCATCCATCACTCTCCCCTTCTTGAGGTAGAATTATCCTAAATTCTTCTTTATAATCTGGAGGCACATATGAGAAGATGACTGCCAATTTGAGAGCGGGGTGGGCATCGTAGTCCTTAGAAATCTCCACCACATAGACTTGGTCTTCGAACTACTTGAGCATTTGGAAGGGTCCATGGACGCATGTGTTGAGCTTGGAGCGGCGTCGGGCGGGGAACCTCTCCAAAAAGGGAAGCATGTTCGCCAATGGCATTGTCCTAGGACACATAAACTCAACAAACAAAGTAAGTCTTTCCAATGGCGCATGCTGGCCCTAAGGATGGTTCTAAGCAAGGCACCAGGGTGGGGGTGGTAACTAGTGGCAAGGATAAGGCTCGTCCCAAATTTCAGCCACAATGTTCTCCAAGAATGACCCTCAAAGTTAGGATCCCAAGCCGACACTATAGTACGAGGGATTCCATGTAAGTTGACCACGAGGTCAAAGGAAAAGGAAGCTAGCTCCGAGGCATGGTATGTGGTCCTACAAGGAATGCCATGATCCATCCTAGAGAAGTGGTCGACTAGCACACAAATGGAATCCCTCTCTTTCTTATTCGTGGGCAATCCAGTTAGAAAATCCATTGCTCTATCTTCCCAAGGGGCAGCTGGAATGGGTAGAGGTGTGTAGGCACCTTGAAGGGGGGGGGGGGGGGGGCTAATCACATGGTGGCCAAGTGTAGGCCAAAAGACATATTCATCCAGTGTGGCCATGGGTGTTGCATTCCCAAATTGTCCATGGCTCTCATGGGCTTCCCTAATCAACAAATGCCTAATGGAGGCTCTAGGAACACAAAGCTCACCAGCTCGGTAAAAGAACCCATCATCCAAGAAAGATCTCTCAAGTTTACCCATAGTGGCATACTTGGCTAGGATAGAGCTAAGGAAGGGCTCTTGAGCATGTAAAGGCATAAGAAGAGAAATTCCCAAAATGTGAGCATGAGTAATAGAAGGAAGCACATACCTCCTAGACAAAATGTCGGCAATCTTGCTTTGGCCCTTCTTGCGCTTAACACCATAAGGACAATGATCCACAAATTCCATCCCACGAGTATGGCGTCGGCCGAGGTGGGTGTTTTTCTTCAAGTAGGCAAGGGTCACATGATGCGCGTGGAGGGATAGCTTCATTGGTGGTGAAGCAATGAGGCGCCGGCCTCCTTGGGTGTAGGGCAATGGTGAGGCACCGAGTGGCAACAAGGGCGCCGACCAAGGCGGGAACAAGGCAACATCTTCCATGGTGGAGAGGCATCGGTGAGGCACCAAGGGAAAACAAGGGCCCTGGCATTTTGGTACCGCTTGGAGGTGGCAGTGGTGAGCCAAGATGAGCCGAGGCTCACAACGCCCTTGTAGGACAACCGTGGTGTCGCGTGCTGCATGCGGGCTGGACGTCGCCGACACAGGCGCCGCGCCGATGGAGGAGGCGGCTGTGCTGGAGGTGAGCGCGCTAGTTGGTGGCTGGCCACCGTTGGCCGCGCGCTCACCCATGCCCTTGTGTTGAGGCTCCGAGGCATGGCTGGGAGGCCTCAACTTGGGTGTGAGGTGCCGAGGCCTTGGGAGTCTCAAGGGCCTTGAGTCGATGTCTTTCGACTTGATCTTCAAGAATCTCTCTTGGGGACATAGGCAAAAGGGTGATGCGCTTCCCACCATGGACAAACACAAAGGTGTTGAGGAAGCCATCATGAATCACTCGCCTATCAAATTGCCAAGGCCTTCCTAGAAAAAGGTGAGTTGCATTCATAGAAACAACATCACATAATCTTATCAAAGTAAAGGCCAATAGAGAATGCGATGTGGCATTGCCTAGCTACCACATCACTTTTTTTACCGTCGGCGAGCCCTTGGAGGCTATAAGGTTGAGGGTGAGCCGTGGTGGAGAGGTTAAGGTGCTTGACCACGTGCTCGTTGACAAAGTTGGCACACGACCCACCACCTATTATCACACTAAGTGAGTCGGTGCCCATGAGGCACCGAGTGTGAAAACGATTCTCCCGTTGGTCCTTTGTGTCACCTTCTTGGACCGAGAGCATACGGCGAGTCACCAAGCTAAGCGGGGTTGTGGCTCCATTTGCAAGAGGGGCGCAAGCATAGTCCTCATAGGTGGCCTCCGCGGTGGCCCCAAGCTCTTCCTACGTGGCCTCATCCTCATCCTCAAAAGATTCATAACCGCTTGGAGAGGTAAACTAGACCCTCTTGTTGTTGGGGCAATCACATTGATAGTGGCCACAACCACCACACTTGAACCAAGCTCGGTCGCTAGACCGCTCGGAGGGTGGGGCCGGGGCGCGCGCACCGGGAGCCGGGGCACGAGGTGGGTTACTCAGTCGAGCGGCATTGGCGGCACCGGTGGGCGCGGCCGTGGCTGAGGCGGGGCCGGGGCCGGGGCGTGGCTATGGGGCAAAAAGAGCGGCCAGATGAAAGGAAAATGATGGACTAGAAGTAAAGGCATACCTCGGAGGTTGTGATCGAGCCCAAGCGGCCTTCTTCCTCCTTTGTTGTTGGTTGTAAGTCTCCATGGCCGTGTGATGAGGGTATTGAGATCCCGGATTGGGAGGAGAGTCAAAGGCTCACGAATCTCAACATTAAGCCCACGTAGAAACATGGTGCGGAGGGAGGCGGGCATTGTGGACACACCGGCCTTGTGGACTAGCTCCTCGAGCTCGGCAAAGAACTCAAGAGGTGTGCGGTTGCCTTGGCGTGCTAGAGAAATTTGAAGGCGCATTTGCTCAAGATAGTCTTCCGACACATACCTCATGGTCATGACATTGATGAGTTGATTTCAAGCCACAATCGGATCCAAGTTGCGCCTAGCTCGGTTGGTAGTGAAGCGAAACCACCATGAGCGGGCATTTCCGGTGAAGTGAAGTGTGTCAATCTCAACTTTCTCAAACTCATCATAATGGAAATGGTTCAAGGCATACTCGGTGGCTTGCTTCCAGTCAAGGAACTTGCTGGCATCATACTCTCCATAGAATGGCTCAATTCGGACCTTGATCTCCCAGCGTTGGCCAAAGTTTTGTTGCGGGCCAAGGAGATCATGGCGCCGGTCTTGTTGGGGGCGGTGATCATGGCCATTGACGCGGAGGCCAGCGCGGGAATGCGGCAGCCAATGTGGGTCACGATGGTCTAGCGGGAGCCGGGGCTAGCCCCGGGTGCGGCCATGGTCTCGGGGGTACATATCCGCCAAAGCATCATCTTCAAAGGCCTCTAAATGCTCTCCATAGGGGCCTTCCCCTTCATAGCCTCCAAAAGACATATCCTCCATATTGAAGTCGGTGAAGCTATAACCATAGCGGTGGTGGACCTCGTCTTTGGCGGCGGGCCTAAGAGCGGCACATGGGTAAGGGCCTCCATCCAAGGGAATGGCATCACGAGCATGGCCTTGTGAACGCCGGCCTGGCAGCGGCCGAGCATGAAAAGGCATGTGTGGCTCCTCACGTGTCGGTGGGTTGTCATAGTGTGAGGGGCAGCGCGGCGGTGACAAGGATGCGTTAAGCTCCACGGCGGCTGAGGAAGGCATGGGATACATGGGGCCCTTGCCTCGGTCGCGTGCCAAGGACTCGCGGTGGTGGAGGCCAACCGAGCCTAGAGAGGAGGCTCCGGTGAGAATGGGAGTCGGCCGAGTCAGGGCCAAGGGCGGAGTGGGCACCGCGGGTGCGTTGTGGAAGCTGGCCAAGAGGCGCTCGAGCTCGGCCAACCGGGCATCAGTGTCCTCGTTGTGGCTGTGCACCTCGGCCTGCTGGGTCTTGGTGCCGTGGGCTTCCTCGGTTGCGGCCTCCTCGCGGTGGCTTGTCTCGGCCGCCCGAGCTGCATTGGCGCGGGCCTCCTCGGCCATCCTGGTTGCAAAGGACTCGGGATAAAGAGTGGGGGCGGAACTTCGGTTTCTTCTAGTGTCGACCTCAAGGGGCTCTTCCATGGTGACTCTCCTAGAACAAGCAATAAGACAAAGCAAGTCAAAAGTTCAAGGCAATCAAAACAATCACACTAATAGAAGAGGAACACACTAGGCCTAAGACAATCAAAACCAATGCAAGACATGAAGGCATAAGGAGGTGCACAAGGGAGTGGGTTGCTTGGTTGGCCGAGGCACTTCAATTCTTTTTTCAACTTGCAATACTTAGACAATTTAAGGACCAAATCTTCAATACTTGGAATAACTAGAAAGGGAAGAGAGTAAGTGGGCTGCCATGTGGACCTTGTGGTAGGGAGTTTTTTTTTTTGAAGTGGCAAGGAGCGAAAGGCGGGAGACAAGCTTAGTGGACCATGTGCCGAAGTGAAGTGGGAGAGCCCACGTTTTGAATGTTGGTGGCCCAACCGAAATGCCTCTCCTTTTCTTTTGAGTTGGGCTCTTGCCTTTTTCTTGGGCCTCTTTCTTTTTCCTTGGCTTTTTATTTGGTGTTTGTGTTTTGGGCCTTTGGAAATGTAGTGGCGTGTTGCTTGTATTGAAGAGAGAGGGAGGACCATACTTGAATTGAGAGGGGCGGCAACAAGGTGAGGAGGAGAGAGGGCAATGCCACTTTTGTGTGTGTGACAAAGCCTTAGAAGAGAGAAAGGAAGATTTGTTTGTTTTCCACTTTAGTTTCCACCTTTTTGAAGCCCACAAAGAAGCTTCCAAACACTCTAACCCAAAAAAACCAGCCAAAGAGTCAAAGTTTGGAAGGTAACCCAAAAAGCCTAAGCAAACCAAATTGTAAAAGAAGGAAAATGCTTTTGACCTTTACCAACAATAGAGGAATCACATGCATGAGATAAGGATTCAAAAAGACTCTAACAAGGAAGCATGAAGGGATGGCCTGCCATGGACGGAAGGTTGGTGGGAGGTGGCGGTAAGGTGGTGGGTGGAGGCGGCGTGGTGGTGGGCGGCGGCAGCAATGCGGCGGAGATGATTTTTTTGGCTTTTTGCGGCGGTTTTTGGAAGGGATGAATAATAAACTCTAACAAGCATAAAAATAAAAAAAAATAGAGAAGAAAATGCACTTAACTTAGTCTTTGAGCTCTGATACCAGTTGATGTGAATCAAGGCACCAAGAGGAGCCTTTCTTCACGGCGGAGGCTCGATCGTGGCTAGCAAGTCAATGCTTCTTTTCCTTGGACACCGAATGGCTCTTGAGGGCTGGCTGAAGGCGGAAGCAAGAGGGAGTCTTCTTGAGGACTGCCGAGATGAACAATGGGCCAGCCGAGAGGAGCAAATGGTCAGCCGAGGGGAGCAAGGCCCAAGGGAACCTCTAGAGGAGGTTTCTTGGCTGGTTTCTTCGTGAAACAAGATCAAGAAAGTGATTTGAGTATGGAATGCGTGAGATTGAGAGAAAGAGAGGAGAATCAGAAAGCTTGAGTTGATAGATAAATTAGAAGGCTTTGGGACGTATTTCTCAACCCAAGATTGGATGTCTAACGCTCGGATAGGCATGGCATCGGCTGTGTCGATGTCCACGGTGCCATGGCTTGTCATGGGGTCGACGTCCTTGATGTCATGGCATCGAGGTGAGCGGCGGCTGGCCAAGGGATGGCATTGGTGAGTGCTCGGCCAAGGTGTTGATGGAGGTCAATAGAGGTTGGCATCCATCACAAATTGGGTTAACATTCGTTGTCGCTTAGGATTCCATAAGAGTAATTAGGTTGTTCTCGCACAAATAACACTCATGTTCAATACCTAGTAATCTGACAAAGTAATCTCCATTCAGAGTCATACTCTATCAGAATTATCTATTAAAGTAATCACCTTTCAGACTCAAACCTAATAGAAACCTAATCAACTTTCATCAATTGCATTAAGAACTCTAGGATTGAATCAAACAAGGTTCCTGATTTCAATTCAGACAAATATCATGCACAAGTCTAACAATCCATTGTTGGGATCACCCCAATCCTAGAATTAAGAGATTAGCCAGACATGCTTAGAGAAACAATCAAAAACATCATAAGAACAAAAGAAATCATTCAACTAAACTAGAAAAAGAGAAATACTTGATCCAATCCAGGGAAACAATCTCCAATCTTTAGAAATCTTCAATAGAACTCCAAAAACACCTAGAGCTAGAGAGAGTAGCAAAAAGAGGCAGAAGAGAGCTGCCAAATGACCCTAGAAAAAGTATTTATATCATCCTAAAATAAAAGGGGTCGAAAATATAACAAATTGGATCCGCAGGGCATCGGCACAGTTTATGACAGAAACGCACGGTTTGTCATAAACCGTGCAGATTTACAGAGAGTGACAGGGGGTTTGGCACGGTTTGTGGCACGGTCTGTCACAGACCGTGTTGTTTTGCAATGACAAACCGTGCAGATTTACAGAGAGTGACAAGGGGTTTGGCACGGTTTGTGGCACGGTCTGTCACAGACCGTGTTGTTTTGCAAAAGCTCCTTTTTGTTTGACTTTTTCTCCGCACGGTCAGAGACAGATTGGCATGTTTGTCACACACCGTGCCAATCAGCAAAAAAGCCATCATTCCTCTTTGTATTCGCCTGTGTACATCTTCTATAATGTCCATGCCTCGTAATGCATCCTAGAAGTCCACCAATGTACCTGAAACCATGTAAAAACTAGTGTAGACATCTAAACTGAAGAAAATAATGCAACTAGCTAAAAATGCAAGATAATAAACGTGGAAATGCCTAATCTATAGCCTAAATGCATGTCCTAAATATGTATTAAATGGATGTCATCAAATTCCCCCAAGCTTAATCCTTGCTTGTCCTCAAGCAAGTACACAGTCTATAAATCCACAGAATATGTCAAGGTTGTTCTACCCAAGAGACAAGTGAGCAATGACCATGAGAGTCCAAACATGAGACAAGTGCAATCATAGCATGCTTTGCAACCAATGATAGAAATGTAGATAGTTCCTCTACTCTAAACCTCACTAGGATAAAGAGATGAACTCACTCCACTCATGTGTTTAGGGTCGTGTTTCGCTCAATTCTCTACTTCGAATGCTAAACAACCATAGGCTTGGAACAATGTCCTAAATCTCCACTATGGAAGACCATGTACATAACAAAAATCATGAGGACTTTCTAGGGTTGTAATGGGGCCAAGGTTTAGGTTTAAGGTAAGGATATATTTAGGCCATGTGGTGCTAAATTCGGGGAAGAAAATTACCAGGACGACACCAAGTTTGTAACGATCCTTCACATCCAATTTTATTCTTAAAACACATACAACAAAACCCTTTTGATACTAAATTGTCTCCTTTCCTTGCTTTGTTTGCTTATTCTTCCTTGCTTTTATTTTACTTTTTTTTTTTTTTCATTTCTTTGCAAGGAAGAAAAAAAAAAGGAGAACATTACAAGGCTTAGTAATATCCAACCACTGACATATGCAACCTCCCCCAAGCTTGGCTCAAGTCCACATTAGCAAGACAAATCAATTATCCTAATCCTCGGATAGGTAGGAAGAATATATAGGCTCGGTATGCTTTAGTGGAGCTTCCAAAGAAAATGCAGCTTCGAAAAAGGTATTAATGCAAGTTCTTGAGTTAGCAATCAAAGAGAGATTCACACACATAGAGAAAAAAGGAGGACTTGCACATAAATAGTCCTAAAAGGCCAAAATCTCACCGGCATTTTGTCTAGAGTGTCGGTCCTAACACATCTTAATCAAAGGTCACATGCTCAAGCCAATTGTCTAAAGTTCAAGCCCTCATAATCATGCACAACATGCAATTGCAATATGAACAACCAAAACGTATTGAGAGAATTCATAAATCATGCATTACAAGAAAAACAACCAGAGGAAATTAAGCAATAAGGGTCAAATCAAACATCCATAATGCAATGCATGAAACCAAGTTCATAAAAAAAGAAAAAATTGCAAAAATAAACCAATCAAATGCAACTAAACCTAAGATGAACATGCAACTAAATGAACATGCAAGTCTAAATGTGAATTGCTCCCCCCATGCAAAACCCTACATTGTCCTAATGTAGAAAAACAACAAAAGAGGAAGAAACTCACAGAGTTAGTCTACTGTGGTGGTGGGTTGTTTGGGTCATAGTCACGCCCGAACATTTTGCGGTACATTTGGAGGAACATGGCGCACTCCTGAACCTGTTGTGCCACTATTTTGTTAATTTGGCGTTGTAAGGCCACAACGTCATCATCTCTTGAGGTGGAAGCAGAAGCACCAGAAGACTCGCCATCCTCCCACTGGCTAGAAGGCTCATCAGCAGCATCTCGGGACAACGTCCCGATCCAGTTACGGCACCAATTGTCCTTGTCAAAGGTGGGGGTACGACGGGCATCAGGCAGAGGAACAGGAGGGAAACCAACCTTGAATTTCAACAAGTTAACCTAGTTGTAATGGGCGTGAGTGAGCATGTGGGCCCGACATAAATATGCTATGTCGATCTGGAGGGTGTCGGGGGTCACTTCATGGCCAGCCACAAAGACGTTGAAGTGGCAGATCAACGAAGTGATCATACCACCAATACAGATACAACCACTGGACTTGGTGGTCATCTTGGCCAGTTGCTGAGCAAGTAGAATTCCCAAATTCACTTCCACCCCCTTTGTCATGTACTTTAAAATCATCAGCTCACTGCGTCGTACGTTTCCCGTGCTATCCTCACGGGAGAAGATGGTTCCCGCAAATTATTTCTGCATTACCCTGAAGACAGGGTGCACTATGTGGGTGGCCTTTGAATGGAGGTTGAATGGGCGGACGCCAGTGATTTGATACTAGAATTCCTGCTCCTCTACATGATGGAGGTAATAAGTCTTCCCAGTAGTAGGAAACTTATATACACGGTTGAGCTCTTCAAAGCTAAGGTCCCGTCATTCGTTTCCCAAACAGAATCTCAAACTGCCACGGTCAAAGAACTGTTCGGCGGTGATAGACAGAGAACTGATCAGCTCCAGGGTGAGGTTTTTGTAGGAAACCTCCTGCATATCAATGAAGCGTCTGAGCCCCGTGAGGGTAGCCAGACGACGAATCTCACCGAGGAGGCCGATTTCTTCCATATCAACAGTGTTGAGCCAACGAGTGGACTGCCAAGGCAGTCCTTGTAGGTTGTTGTAGTTCATGCATTGCTCATCAGACACCAAAATAACATGTCCTACGACCAGTGGAGCAGGTAGGGCGGCACGAGAAGTGCGGGCAGAGCGGGCTAAACGGGGCGGCATGGTAACAATCTGAGCGCTAAAAGAAAACCTGTGACTACACGACAACAAGACACAAAGCACAAAGCAATACAACTCACAAGGCAATCTATCCCGCCAAGGGCCTACACATGAATTTCTATCCCGCTAAGGGCCTAATCAAAGTTGTAAATAAACATGCCAATCCCGCCAAGGGCCTACGACAACTAACAAGTTAGGTAATAGATGACGTCAAGGATCTAGGAAAATGACACAATAGTAAACAAGTAAAGTCGATCAATTTTCCCACGCAAAATCAAATTACCCAACATGCAAATAGATAAACCCCCAAGTCTAGCAAACTAGTAAACCCCAAAAATCAAACAAAATAGAAAAACTCCTAAATCACCAAAACTAGCAAATCACAAAATCAACAAACTAAAAACTCTTAAAATCAACTAAAGAAAGAAGAAAAGAAACCAAATAAACTAGAAATTTTTTAAGATCTACCAAATAAACAAGAAGAACAAGGGAAAGGGGAGAGATTTACCTTGAAACAAGTGGGAGGAGAGGGAAAGGTGGGTGAGGGTTGCTAGATCTGGGCTCGTGTGGGCTGGGTTAGGAGCGGTCTTGGTGGTCCGAGTGGTGGTGCGTGAGGGCGTGGAGGGTGGTATGCGTGAGAGAGAGAGTGAGGTGAGGTGGATAGGAGAGGGAGATCGTGAGATATATTGTGAGAGGAGGCAACTAGGATGAGGCTGGGGAAGAACAGAAAATGAGGCAGAAGGGAAGAAAAGAAAATTAAACGATTTTATTCCGGAAATTACCGCTTGCACGGTTTGTCGCACGGTTTACGGCAAGCCGTGCAAATTTACTGAGAGTGCCTCCTTACCTCCGTAAGGAGGCACGGTCAGGTGCACGGTATGTAGCAGACCGTGTGTCTTTCTAGAAAGTGCCTCCGCGGAGGAAACGGTCTGGTGCACGGTCTGGTGTACACCGTGCGATTCTCCAGAGTTTTTTTTATATATAAAGAGAATCGAAATCTTACCTTGTGTTGCCTCCCAGGTAGCGCTTGCTTAAGGTCATTAGCTTGACCTTCCTTCTGCACCTTCAGTGGATCGAATTAAGGTGGATAGATGCCGTCTTCTCAAACGGACTTCCTGCTATATATTTCTTCAAGCGTTGTCCATTCACCTTGAACTGACTTGTCTCTTCACTCCATATCTCAATAGCACCATGTGGATATACTCTTCTCACTTGGAAAGGACCACTCCATTTGGACCTCAGCTTGCCAGGAAAGAGCCTCAATCTGGAGTTAAATAGCAGGACAATATCACCTTCATGTCTGTTGGCAAGCATCACAAAGAGGCAATGAAACGGTGCACATCCTTGAACATAGAGGGCTAATAAAGAGCTGACTAGAGAATCTTGGAAGTGGTCTTGGAGGAACTAGCATGGCCTCCAGAGGGTAAAGAATGATAATGAGTGATAACACTCTCTACCTCCTCCTCAAGGATGCCATGCCTGATAATCCCATTAGCACACCGCTTGAAAAGCAAAGGCTCATCCTTGTAATAATGTCTAACATCAGACATGAACTTCTTCTTTTGCTGGAAAGATAGTTTAGGAGGTAACTCATTGCAAACCAAATAATTGCAAAATCAACATACCAGGGCTCCTTGGAATTTGCAAGAGTAAAGATTTGCTCAGTAATCCTGAAAAGATGGTCATCAGGAAAAGAATCATCAATAGGGGGCTCATCCTGAGTACACTCTAGCTGCTCTAGAGTCAACCTGGAAAGGTGGTCAGTAACCAAATTTTTTGTGCCTTTCTTGTCTCTAATCTCCAAATCAAACTCTTGAAGAAGAAGGATCCAACGAATCAGTCTGGGCTGGGCTTCCTTCTTGCTTAAGAGATATCTGATAACAGACAATCACCTTGGCACCCACCAAATAGGACCTGAACTTCTCAAAAGAAAACACAACAGCTAGCAACTATTTCTCAATAGTAGCATAATTCATTTGGGCTACATCAAGAATCCTGCTAGCATAGTAAATGGCATGAAGCTTCTTGTCCTTATTTTGCCCCAAAACAGCCCCAACAACATAGTTACATCACACATGATCTCAAATGGGAGATCCCAATCAGAAGGCTGTATAATTAGAGCTGAAATCAATGTCTGTTTCAACCTGCAGAAAGAATCAAAACACTCCTTCGAAAAATCAAAGGAAACATCCTTCAAAAGCAGATTAGTAAGAGGCTCGGCAATTTTAGAGAAATCCTTAATAAACCTCCTATAAAAACCTGCATGTCCAAGGAAACTCCTTATGCCCTTAACCGAAGTAGGAGTTGGCATCTTCTCAATGATCTCAATTTTTGCCCTGTCAACCTCGATACCACGATTAGAAACCAAATGACCCAAGACAATACCTTCCCTTACCATGAAATGACATTTTTCCCAATTCAATACAAGGATAACCTCTTCACACCGCTGTAAATCTCTTACAAGTTAGACAAACAAGCATCAAAAGAAGCACCATAGACATAAAAGTCATCCATGAATACATCCATAATGTCCTCAATATAATCAGTAAAAATAGCCATCATGCATCTCTGAAAGGTAGCATAAGTATTACACAAACCAATGGGCATCCTCCTATATGCAAATGTGCCATTAGGGCAAGTGAATGTGGTCTTCTCCTAGTCATCGGGGTGAATAGGTGATCGGCACTATTTTATATTGCATATCTAGGAGTTATTACCAGGTTTGAGGTGCCATTTGGATGGGTTTAGAGCACAATTGTGGAGTTGAGAGTTAGAGACTAGAAGTAAAGAAATCATGGGATTTACAGAGGTTTGAAGTGCATTGAAGAGTAGAAGAACAGTGGGCTGAATTCAAATTGTTCGTTCTCTTTCCTCAGATGTCCAAATGGAGTGATTCCAATTCGATGAGTTATATCTTGAAGTCTACTGCAAGTCCTCGAAATATGAGCGCAATCCGAGTTGGGAATCAAACGTTATGGCGTTTTTACTAAAGTGTCGCAGAAGCTGAAGAAGACACCGTCACCGCACCCCGCGGTGGGATGACCGCACCCCGCGGCGAACCTTACAGAGAAGAGGCCGTGATTCTGGAGTACCACCGCACCTCGCGGTGGGTGTCACCGCACCCAGCGGTGGCGACGCGCTGAAGATATTTCCGAGTTTTTATTTTCCATTTTATTTTATTTCCGAGACTTTGTTTCCAAGTTTGTTTATTTCTTTTCTTTATTTCTGAATTATTTTCTTAGTATTTAAGTTAAGTTTAAGACTCTTTTAGGAGGATCCATTATAAAACCCTAGTTGCCACCTTTCTACGTTTTTGCTCTCACAAACCCTATGGAGAACTAAACCTCCATTGTTGCACTTGACAGTTTGAAGCCAGCAATTGATTGGTTGTGAGTTTTCTACTCTTGTTCTATTTCCTATCTAGTTGTATTAATTCTCTTGTGCTTGAATGTTTATTGGTTTATGTTGATTTATCTAGACTGATCACCTAGGTTTATTGATATCTTCCTAATAGCTAGGACTTGTGATTCCGGGTTCGGGTTGCATATCTAGTAGTACACACGATTTACATAAGCGGGTTGTGAGTGTTCATCGTGAGAGAGAGTTAATTGCATGTTATAGTAATGGGTTGTTTCTATTGCATGTATCTTGTTGAATCCTTGGTTGAATGTTATTGCTTTATTGAATCTTGAAGGTTTTCGGGTTTGATTTAGTAATAAGTACTATTAGGGCTGGTAGAACTAATAGTTACCTAAGATCGGGATAAGAACAACTAAAGGAAAGATAAGAACTTGAGATTAATAGAATTCAGTGATCAACCATATCTTTTGTTGTGTGGATCTTTGTTAAGTGTGGCGATTTTTCCCATTATATTCACAACCTTTACTTGCTTACTTGTTACTTGTTTACCAAGAAAACACTACAACCCCCCCCCCCCTAGTTTCTAGTTGGTGATTGCGAATTACAGAAATAGATAACTTGACTCCATGTGGGATCGACCCTGACTTGCTTGCTATACTCTTTAGTAGGTATTTTAGGATTTCTTTGATTGGGTATACGACTTTAGGCCTGTCAAATTTGGTGCCGTACTTTCCTCCTCTCGGTTCCGAAAAGCCACCCGCCCCATTCCCAGAGGCGCTCAAGGAGAGAAGGGTCATCGACGACAAGGACCTTTTCGAAACATTCAACAAGTGCGAGGTAAACATCCCTTTACTCAAACTTGTTAAAAGTATTCCCAAATATGCTCGCTTCTTGAAGGAACTTTGCACAATCAAGAGGAAACAGAAGCAGAAGAAAAAGAAGCAGGTTCAGGTGAGCGAGAAAGTATCCGCTGTGTTTCAAAGGCGTATGCCCAAGAAGTGCAGTGATCCAGGTATGTTCTCTATCCCTTGCATCATTGGTGAGACAAAAATTGATAAAGCTATGCTAGATCTTGGTGTAGCTATTAATGTCTTACCATTGTCATTTTATGAGTCTCTTGGTCTGCCACCACTATAGGACACTAGGCTAGTTATTCAATTAGCTGATGGAACCAATGTCTACCCGAAAGGGGTTGTTGAAGATGTCCTCGTTATGGTAGATAAGCTGATTTTTCCCACTGATTTTTATGTTCTTGATATGGGTGGTGGTACAGGTGCACATATGCTGTTAGGTAGACCTTTCATGAAAACTGCAAATACCACAATTGATGTCAAAAGTGGGAAATTAACTATGGAATTTGATGGGGATAGAGTTGAATATAACATATATGATGTGAAACCTGTCATGAATGCCTCTTTAAACTTTGTTGATGTAATGAGTCCGAACCCTTTGGATGAATTGCAACCTATAATAGAGGATTCCATAGTTGACTTGCCTGTCGGTATTACTGTATCTTCTAACCTACAGGAAGTCACGGCTTCATTGGATGAGAAGGGTGAGTCTCCTACTTCTCTTTTGGGCATTGGCCCCACTGTGCTAACTCCGAGCGAAAAGCTCGTCCCCTCTATGGTGCAGGCCCCTGAAGTTGAGGCTAAAGCCCCCTTGATCGATCTAAGTATGGGGGGAGGCGACTAAGAAGGTCAAGGTGGAGGAGCCGCTGAAGAAGAGGAATGATCTAAGGTTCAAACATTTCCATGATTGGTTCAGGAAGGAGGTGCTGAATGAAAGGGTTCCTAAGGAACCTGATGTTGTGGATTGAGATTGTCTGAGTCTCATGTCGAGCCAACGACATTAACCAAGGCGCTGCTCGGGAGGCAACCCGAGGTGTTGTTTTTTCTCATGTCTAAGTTTGTTTTTGTTTTTTTTGTTTCGTTTCGCCTGTGCACTAACACGCAGGTACGAAAGAAAAGGTTCAATGGATGTTCTGGAGAGCTCACCGCACCCGCGGTGGGCACCCCTTCATTTTCTCTTGTTTCAAAAAAAAAATGGAAAAAACAACAAAAAAAAAGTTCTACCGTAGGCCAGTTGTCCAGAGTTTCCCATGGAGATGTTGCGCATCATGTTGTCCAAGGAGGAGTCATTAGCCCCACATATTATTTGCCAACGATGATGGCCCTACAATTGATAGCTGATGAGGAGGAACACTAGAGCCCCCCCACGATTACATTTGGGCTCTACAATGTGTTCGTTGAAGGCCGTGCAACCCCGACATCCTTGCTATGCCAATACTCACCACAGTGGTTCCTTTTGGTTGAACGATAGGAGAAGATTATGGAGTTGATGAAGACACCCACACAACACCAGCGACCTGTGCGTATATTGAAGACCGCCAGCAATAACGAAAGTGTCCAAGCAGCTCGGCGACGTTGTGAGTTATTTTTTTGCTCTTCCCTGTGCTTCTATTCTTTTGTCTTTCATTACATTGAGGACAATGCAATGTTTAATTATGGGGGAGGGTTCTATACTTGCTAAGTCATTGAGAAAAAAAAAAATGAAAAGAGCCAAAAATTTGAAAAAAGGCTAAAATAGAAATCCTGGGATAGGTCGAAAACCCGAAAGGGCGGCCTAGGCAATAAGCAGGTGGCTTGGACCAGCATTAGGCTGGGGTAATAATTGGTCAAGAGTGATGTGAGTATATTGTGAGCCCATCTATTGAAAAATGAAATGAGTGGCTTGGTGAAAACCCGAAAGGGCGCCTTGGCAAAATGAGTGAAAAGAAGAAGAGTGATTTGAGGAATCATCATTTTACCTGGCGTGGTGACATAAGAAGAGGTGATATAAGGAGGATTCGGGTATGTCACTCTGGGAGGATATCTTCCTAATAGCTAGGACTTGTGATTCCGGGTTCGGGTTGCATATCTAGTAGTACACACGATTTACATAAGCGGGTTGCGAGTGTTCATCGTGAGAGAGAGTTAATTGCATGTTATAGTAACGGGTTGTTTCTATTGCATGTATCTTGTTGAATCCTTTGTTGAATGTTATTGCTTTATTGAATCTTGAAGGTTTTCGGGTTTGATTTAGTAATAAGTACTATTAGGGCTGGTAGAACTAATAGTTACCTAAGCTCGGGATAAGAACAACTAAAGGAAAGATAAGAACTTGAGATTAATAGAATTCAGTGATCAACCATATCTTTTGTTGTGTGGATCTTTGTTAAGTGTAGCGATTTTCCCCATTATATTCACAACCTTTACTTGCTTACTTGCTTACTTGTTACTTGTTTACCAAGAAAACACTACAACCCCCCCCCCCCTAGTTTCTAGTTGGTGATTGCAAATTACAGAAATAGATAACCTGACTCCCTGTGGGATCGACCCTGACTTGCTTGCTATACTCTTTAGTAGGTTTTTTAGGATTTCTTTGATTGGGTATACGACTTTAGGCCTGTCAATAGGGATCTGGAAAAATCCACTATAACCATCTAAATAACATAAGTGTGAATGCTTAGCTAACCTTTCTATCATCTGGTCAATGAAGGGAAGGGGAAAATGGTCTTTCCGGGTTGCCTTGTTCAATCTCCTATAATCAATGCACATTCTCCAACCCGTGACTGTCCTAGTAGGAATTAATTCATTATTTTAATTCTTCACTACAGTCATACCCCCTTTCTTGGGCACAACATGAACTGGACTAACTCACTCACTATCAGAAATAGGCTAAATAATGCTTGCATCTAACAATTTCAACACTTATTTTTTCACAACTTCTTCCATGTTTGGGTTAAGTCTTCTTTGATGATCAATACAGGGCTTATGATCATCTTTCAACAAAATCCTATGCATGCACATTGAGGGACTTTTCACAACTTCTTCCATGTTTGGGTTAAGTCTTCTTTGATGCTCAATACAGGGCTTATGATCATCTTTCAACACAATCCTATGCATGCACATTGAGGGACTAATTCATTTCAAGTCATCAATTCAATATCCTATGGCTTTTCTATACAATCTAAGCTCATGCAACAATTTCTCAACTTCATCATTACTTAGACTAGCATTGATAATCACAGGATATGTAGAACTTGGTCCAAGGAACTCATACCTCAAAGTAGGTGGTAGTGGCTTCAACTCCACCTTAGGTGCATCTTTAGACTCGTCTGTAGGGTCCGGGTCATGTCATTTCAGGACCTCAGCAACAGCCCTAGGGAACACTCCAGTGGACTCCAAATCAAGAACCACATTAGCAAGTAGCTCAAGATTATCAGCCTGGGTCACACTCTCAGTCAAGAAAAGCTCTAAAGGATCCTTAGAATAACCCACATCATAGATCCTTGAGCTTCCTAGTCAACTACATCAACCCTGCAACCATCATCCTCAAAAGCATGCTGTTTAATAGCTTTGGAAAAATTAAATTTCAATTTCTCATCCTCAATAGTAAAGGATGAGAAAATTACCTATCTGGTCAACCACAGGAACATAGAGCTTACCTATCTGGATGGGAATGTCCTCCAAAATACCTATCGGGCGCGCAATGGATCTATCTACCATGAAAAAAGTCATCCACACTGGTCTTCTCTCTCCCAAATTCAGCTTCTTGCATATGGAGAGCGGAATCAAACTGACACTGGCCCCCAAATCACACAAGGCATTGTAGGTGCTATTGCCAATCATCATAGGGACACAAAAGCTACCAGGATCTTCATGCTTAGGAGGCAATTTATTTTGAATGAGAGTGCTGCACTTCTAGCTCAAAGAAACTGATTGGTAGTCATCCAGCTTCCTCTTGTTGGACAAGATCTCTTTCAAGAACTTCACATAAGCTGGCATCTGCTTTAGAGCATCGGTGAAGAGAATGTTGATGTAGAGCTTTTTCAACACCTCCACAAATTTTCCATACTGCTGATCCAATTGAGCCTGAGCTCTCCTTTGTGGGAAAGGGAGAGGTGGCTCGTAAGCTGGTGGTGGCACATATCTAGGCTCCTTTTTCTAGCTCCTTCTCTTGGATCATAACTTTTTTAGGCTCTGCAATTACCTTGTCTTTATTCTTAGGATCCACAGCCGTAGATACCTCAAGTTGTCTTTCATTCCTTAAGGACACATCATTGATTTGCCCTTTTGGATTAGCCTCAGTTTGGCTAGGAAGTTGACCTTGTGGTCTAGGAGCATTCAGAGTGTATTGCGCATACAAACTATCATGATTTTTCAGTATCTTAGACATGGTCTGAAGCTCTTTTAATATGAGGTCATATTTGGGATCATTAGCTGATTGAGCAGGAGCTTGATTCTGAGGTGGAAAGGCTCTTTGTTGAAATCCAAGGGGTGGTCTCTGCGTAGCCTGGTTGTTCCTATAGGAGAAATTTGGATGATTCCTCCAACCAGGGTCATAAGTGTTGGAATACGGATCATTTATAGGGCCCTTGCTGAAGTTAATCATGTAGTTCGCCTCTCCCTGGGACTCACTCTAAGAAGCAAGTAGGTGACAAGATGATATTGTGTGGTCACCCTCTCCACAAAATTGACAGGCTACACCAGAAACAACCTGTGTGGATTGCCCTACACTTTGCGCCTGAGACTTTTGCACTAACAGATTCAGCCTCTTGATCTCTTGTGCCATAGCATCTATTTGAGCTTGTTGGTGTGTCTCAGAGCTAACCTCATACATCCCTGCATGTTTCTTGGAACTTGAAGTAGATCAAAGATCACTTAATAGTGAGAGTGTTGAGCAATACTCTCAATCAAGTCCCAAGCATCATCAACTTCCATACTCATGATTCTTCACCCACTGAAGCATCAATGATTAGCCTAGTAGAATTGTCAACAGCGTTGTAGAAGACATGCAATAGGGTCCATTTTTGTTGCCCGTGATGGGGGCACAACATCAACAATTCCTTGAATATTTCCCACCTTTCATAAAGCGACTCGTCATCCTTCATCTTGAATGCAAGAATCTGATTCCTCATCTCATCAGTCTTCTTTGGTGGAAAATATTTGTTGAGAAATGCCTTTGTTAACTCGTCCCAAGTTGTTATCGAGCCAAGAGGTAGGGCCTTGAACCAAGCCTTGGCCTATAAAGAGAATGAAAAGGCTCGCATGAATAGCGCATCTTGGAATACCTCATGGATCTTCACAATATCCATTAGCTCAACAAAAGTAGCCAGATGTTAGTGTGGGTTCTCAGAAGGTAGACCTCCAAACTGATTTTGTTGAACCATGTTGATAAGGGAAGGTTTCAGCTCTTACGAGCTTGAACCGAGGTCGGACCACACCAGGAATAGGACCAAGGTGATTTGGCATCACATAATCACCAAGCGTCATGCGTGGTTCTTGAAAATGCAGAGGAGTATCTTGTTCCACTCTGTCGTCCGCCATTGCTTGTTCTCTGGCTTCGCATTGTTGTCTTCTTCTAGCACGAAAAGTACGTTCAGGTTCAGGATCAACTTTCATCAATTGCATTAAGAACTCTAGGATTGAATCAAACAAGGTTCCAGATTTCAATTCAGACAAATATCATGCACAAGTCTACCAATCCATTATTGGGATCACCCCAATCCTAGAATTAAGAGATTAGCCAGACATGCTTAGACAAATAATCAAAAACATCATATGAACAAAAGAAATCATTTAACTAAACTAGAAAATAAGAAATACTTGATCCAATCCAGGGAAACAATCTCCAATGTTCAAAAATCTTCAATAGAACTCCAAAAATACCTAGGGATAGAGAGCATGGCAAAAAGAGGCAGAAGAGAGTTGCCAAATAACCCTAGAAAAAACATTTATATCATCCTAAAATAAAAGGGGTCGAAAAAATAACAAATCGGGTCCGCGGGGCATCAGCATGGTTTGTGACAGAACCGCACGGTTTGGCACGGTTCGTGGCACGGTCTGTCACAAACCGTGCCAATCACCAAAAAGCTATTCTTTGTCTTTGTATTTGCATGTGCACATCTTCTATGACGTCCTTGCCTCATAATGCATCCCTGAAGTCCACCAATGTACCTGAAACCACGCAAAAAACTCGTGTAGACATCTAAACTGAAGAAAATGATGCAACTAGCTAAAAATGCAAGATAATAAACGTGGGAATGCCTAATCTATATCTTAAATGCATGTCCTAAATATGTATAAAATGGATCTCATCAGGCTCTATCGGTCGTGGATCGAATACAAGCCGACCACTCTGCCGAAGTGAAGCTATTAATGGGACAGATCGTTAGCATCACTGATCGGTTAAAGTTGACTGAGGAAAGCCTATCTAAGGCCAAGAAGAAAGCCGCCAAGTGGGAGGTTGCCGAAGGACGAATTGCCAAATTGGAGGGGGACATCAAGTCGTTAAAGAAAGCTCAACATCGTTGTGCAGTATGCAAGAGATATGTGCAAATATTTCTCATTACAAGCTCGTATTGAAGCAATGGAGGAGTTCAACCATGGCCAACATTCTTCATGGGACGTGGAGAAGGAAAATAAGAAGTTAGCCATGTTGTTCCCTCTGGAGGCTGATGAACCCAGGGAAGAGTTATTGCTGCTGATTGGTCTGTTTAAGGAGGTCCCAAGGGAAGAAGAGGGGGATGTGGTCACCAATGGGAAAACGTTGCCCGATGCTGCCCCAAGTATTCTCCCCGACTCAACTCCTCTTGACGTTGTGGAAAGTTTAGGGGAGTCTTAGTTTCTTATGTTTAATATATGAAATGCTTTGATGTTATTTTGGTGGATTTGGCCGTCGTGTTGACAGTTTAGACATTTGGTGTTTCGTTCCTGTCGTAAGGACATGTTTGGATATTATGTTGATCCATCGTGATGACTGGTGGATAATGTTTTGGTGACCCGTCTACCATCACGGGTCGCGTATTGCCCTGTTTGTAAGGTTATGTGTTCGCATACCTTGTTTCGTTTTTTCTTGTCTATGATGTTGCATGTTGCCCCAACTGCTAAGAAGTGTGGAGCGTCGGGTATCGTATTTGTAATACCCCTCATTTTAGTAAAGAGTATTTTGGTAAGTTTTCCAAACACTCGTATTGTAGTCGAATTATATTCTGAGAAGTTCAGACTTTCTGTTAAATACTTGATCTCTGTAATAATTCCTTGAGTGGAATAAAATACATTCGACGTATTTTGGGGCTTAGAATATTTGTTCGGATACGAATATGTTTAAACCGGGGTTAAAACCCATACCCATAATTCTTCACGGACAAAAGTGGGCAAAAGGCACAGAATTTGCCTTGACCGCACCCGCGGTCATACCCACCGCACCCGCGGTCAGAATTGGTCGCTACCGCACCCCGCGGTGAGACCCACCGCACCCGCGCCGTCATGATTTCTTTTCTGCTCCGCCGAACTTCGCCTAAGCTGCTTGCCGATCTTGTCGGAGCTGAAGCGGTGAGGCGGTGGGGGAGGTGCCAGCTGAGCTCCTTGCTTGGCCTATAAAAGGAGGAGGCTTGGAGGAGGAAGACATCTCAAATCTCTCTTTCTCCAATCTCTCTCTCGTTCCATTGTCGCCGGAGTTGCAAGCTTTCGCCAGAGTTCTTCAAGGTCGTCGCCGGAGCTACCATAGGAGGAGGAGGTGCCCTCAAGGTGGTGTTTGGTGGCCCAAGGAGTTTGGAAGTCGAAGCCAATCCAAATCGAGCCCAACGCATCGTCCCCGGTAAGATCTCGACTTTGTCCCCGACGCCTGCACTTGTGACCGCACCCGCGGCAGGGCCACCGCACCCGCGGTATGCCTGGGCGATTATGGATATGGCCTTGGGTTTTGTGATTTCGATCGGGACTTTGTTCCTTCGATTTCGTTCGCCTTTCTTTAGATTTGTACTATTTATTGTCGAATCTAACTTTGGGTTTCGTTATGGGTCGTTCCGTAGGAAATTATAATCCGAGTTCTTCCTCGTTTCAGACCCGGAAACCCGTCGTCTCAAGCTTCGTTGAGCCTCGTCTAATATAAGGCAAGTGGCGGTTCGCTCTTGCTTATCATTCCATGTTTATATTGATTATCAATTCTTTAATTTTTAATTAATTTGGGATGAATATTGTTTTCGTCTGGGAACAGTTTTGATAACTGTATGTGATTTAAAAAGAGATATTATAATAGGTTGTATATATTGCTAGAAACAACGCTATTATATATATATGATTGAAATACATATATTATAAAAGGTTGTATATATTGCTAGAAACAACGCTCTTATATCTGTTATTGGCATCGATGGCTTTGATGTGAATTATTGCTCTTATGTTTTAACTGTTTAGTTAGAACGAGTATTCGTAGAAACATTATGTACCTTGCGAGGTTTAGTGGTTTCTTGATAATGGTGCTAGGAGGATTTTCCCTAGTATCTTCGGTCATGACCTTACCCTTACTCAGGATATGTGCACACAGTTGGTGCCGCCATTTGGGATGTATTCCCTTTGATATCTCTTATGAGGAGATCCGATATCTCTTGTGAAGAGATCTTAAAAGCTTATAACCTAAAATGTACGTTTTGGAATTAAATAAGATAAGTGCTTTAGTGTACATAAGTAATATACCCTCAGGCGAGTAGTGCAGCTAAGAAAGTAGTGCAGCTAGGAAACTCGTCTAGACTTTGGTCAGAGTAAAGTTCTCTTTCCAATCTGAATTCGCATTGTGCGGTGAGGTTGGTCGTGAACCGAAACACCAAGTCAGTTTTAAAACGCTTGTGTGAAATTGTTGTTCCCAAGCACTTGTCATACTTTCCGATAAGACTCAACCTTTTGGAGTCTTCTCTTCATATGTTTCCATAAGACTCATTCTTTCAGAGTCCTTTCTCTTGATCATGCCTTTTCGTATATTTCAGTAGGAGTAGGGTGGTTGACTATCGTCATCGACTTTTATTCGAGAAGCGATGAGTCTAACCTAATACGACTACTTAGAACCTTTCTGTTTTACCCTTGCTTAGTCTTTCATTAGACTAACCAACCGATTATATTCCCTTGCATGGTTGGCTGGTGTCATCCGTCTCATACAACTACTTATAACCTTTCTGTTTTACCCTTGCAGTTTCGATGAAGGCTAGAAACGACAATGATGGCAGTTGGAATTTTGAAGAGTTTTACCAGGTTGAGATTCCTTGGCAGGTGATCGTTTAGATCAAGACCCTTGTGTCCTTTATGTATTAAGACTTCCGCTGTAATATATTTGATTATGTATTTTGAATCATGGATGTAATTCTGAAACATTTGCTTTAATCAAAAGTTATGATATTTTGTATTATAACTGTTGTTTTATGATTTATATAAACGGGTTAAGCCTAGGGTGGCTTCGGATGTGAAATCCGAGGTCATTGGCGGTAATACATTTCAAGGATATATATTTGGGGGTGTTACAGTATTCTTGGTGTTTGGTCACTTGGACTTGTATGTGTATTCATATGTTTGTGAATTGTACAACTTGTATTGTGTTTTAGTGGGGAGTTTGTTTGTAGGAGTGGCAGATTCATACCTTAGTTGTCTGATCTTCGTAATAATGTATTGGTTTTGCCTTTGTGTGATGATTGATTTGTTGCTCAGTAATGTTAGCGCTTTTGTGTATTGATTGATTTGTTACTCGAGCTTGTTTTGTATCTTAAACATGTCTATCTAGTGAAGAAAAGGATTGGTGAGGAGTTAGCCGTTGGCTTCCCCAATGGCCCTCTGATGCTTAAGTTAGTAAACTTTCATTGAGTGAATCAATAGAATAAGCGACAATCATAAAAAGTAAGGTATTAACATTATACAAGGGTTTAGAAATGATATAGTTTCAAGTGCATGGCGTTCCAGCTTCTTGAGATTGGTAATCCGTCGCGGGTTTCCAGCCGATATGCCCCTTGACCGACTACTTCTTTTATTAGATATGTCCCTTCCCATTGCGGGGATAGCTTGTCGTCGGCTGGGTCTTTGGTATTGGCGAACACTTTCCTTAGTACCCAGTCTCCGATTTTGAAGACTTTGACCCTGACGTTTATATTGTAACTTCATGCTACTTGTTGTTGGTATTTTACCATTCTTATTCTTTCTTTTTCTTGGAGTTCATCGATAGTAACTAGATTGTTTGACAACTCGTACTTGTTTTGATCTTTTGTTTGTAGGCTGTATCGAGTTATTGGAATCAAAATATCAGCCAAAATGACTGCCTCTGATCCATACACTAGTGAAAAAGGGGACTGTCCCATGGCTTTCTTGGGAGTAGTCCAGTCGGACCATAATATGAGAGATAGCTCATCGGCCCATTTCCATTTTGCTCCAATGAGTCATTTTTTAAGGTTATTGATGATGATTTTATTGCTTGACGCTGCTTGTCCATTGGATTGTGGGTAGCTCGAGGTCGACATGACCAAGTTGATGTTCCACTATTTACAAAATGATCTTGTTCATGGCTAATGAATTGGGAGCCATTGTCACATACGATCTCTGATGGTATGCTAAATCTGCACAAGATGTTACGCTTTATGAAAGATACGACGTGTTTATCTTTTACCTCTTGATATGTTTCGGATTCAATCCATTTTGAAAATAATATGTCATGGTTAGGAACAACACACGTTGTCCCGATGCGGGTGGTCGTTTTCCGGTGATATCCATGCCCCATCTCATCAATGGCCAAGGAGATAGTGTTGGGTGCAACAATTTTGACAATTGATGAGGAATTGGGGCATGTCGCTGACAAGAATCGCATTTGTTGACGTACTCTATTGCGTCGCGATTCATCGTTGGCCAATCATAGTTTGTTCTCAATGCTTTGTTGAACAAGCTACGTTCTCCTGTGTGGTTGCCACATTCGCCATCGTGTAGGGATTGTTGGATGCGATGTACTTGGTTTCCATCTAGGCATCATAGCAATAGGCCTTAAGTCGTTTGGCTTCTGTTTTGTTACTTGGTAGGATGCCGTCTTTGAGCCATCTGATATAGGGAAGTGTTCAGTCGTCTTTGTATGAGATGTGATCGTCTTCCGTGTTCTTTCCTACTTTTGCCGATACTACTTCTTTCAAAGATAGATTTTTTGTGTTCGTAGGTAAATCAGCATGTATAGGGTGTTTTTTAAGTTTGGTAACTACAGGGGTCGTGATATGAGCTAGTGGGGTCGTGGGAAAATCATCTGGACTGATAGTCGATCCTAGATTTGCTAACGCATCTGCGTGGGCGTTAGAGTCGCGAGGGTCTTGTTTGATGTTGAAGCTCTTGAATTTTTCCAGTAGGTCCTTCACGATCTGTAGGTACGCTACCATCTTGTCGTCTTTGGTTGCATATAAACCTTGTTCATGATTAACGATTAGGAGGGAGTCACAAATAACTTCGATGTTTTGTAGTGATAGGTCTTGTGATAACGTGAGTCCGAAAATGAGATCTTTGTATTCTGCTTCTATATTTGTGGCTTCCCATTTACAACGAACTACTTGGGCTATCTTGACCCCTTGTGGTGACTTTCGTACGGCACTGAGTCCTACTCCTCTTGTGTTTGATGCTCTATCTGTGTGTAATTCCCATGTACCTTCATTTGGAGCGTTAGATAATTGCAATGCCTCTTTGGCAGCTTCTTGTTGTAGTGTCGAACTGAAGTCAGCCACAAAATTGGCCAAAGCTTGGGACTTTATGGACGTTCTTGGTTCATACTAGATGTCGTATCCGCTCTAATATATCGCTCATTTTGCCATGAGACCTGTAAACTTTGGCTTCCTCATGATTGTCTTCATGGGATGGTAAGTACATACAATGATAGTGTGTGACTCAAAATAGGATCAAAATTTATTTGAAGCCATAACTAGAGCGAGTATGAGTTTTTCAAGCGATAAATAGTGTGTTTCAACAGGCAATAAGGATTTACTTACATAATATACTGGTAATTGGTTGCCTTCTTCTTGTTTGATCAAGACGGCGCTTACCCTCACTTCGGATACTAATAAGTACACTGGCAGCGGCTCGTCGTCTTTTGGCTTGGTTAATAGTAGTGGTTTGTCTAGATAGGCTTTCAAATTTTGGAATGCTTTTTCATGTTCTCCCATCTATTCGATGGTTTTGTTCTTTTTTAGGACATCACAAAATAATTTGCACTTGTCAGATGATTTGGAAATGAACTTGTTAAGTGCTTCTACTCGACCGGGTTGGAGTTGTACGTCTTTCACGCATCGTGGTGATTTCAGATTCATGATCGCCTTGACTTGGTCGGGACTAGCTTCTATTCCTCTTTGAGTTACCATGTATCCCATAAATTTTCCCAATGACACTCCAAAGGAACATTTGGTCAGGTTGAGGTTGAGCTTCATGTTGTATTGTTTGAGCACCGCAAAGGCATCTTCTAACTGTCTGATATGATCTTAGGCGACTTTCGACTTCACTAGCATGTCGTCGATGTACACCTCCATGGTGTCCCCAATCTGGTCTTTGAACATCTTGTTCACCAATCTTTGGTATGTTGCCCTGCGTTTTTTTGTCTGAAAGGCATAAATTTGTAACAATACGTACCTTGGCTTGTGATGAACATTATTTCTCTTGATCGTCGGGATCCGGCAGGATCTAGTTGTAGCCACTCAAGGAATCCATTTGTGTGAGTATCTCATGTCCAGTTGTCGTGTCCACCATTGCGTCGATGTGGGGTAAAGGAAACGAGTCTTTTGGACACGCTTTATTTAAATCTGTGAAATCGATGCAAACCCTCCATTTTCCGTTCTTTTTATGTACAACAACAACATTAGCAAGCCATTATGAATATTTAACCTCTTTGCTTTTACCTATTTCCATAAGATTTCTAACTTCATCGTTGACAATCTTGTTTCGCACAGACACAAACTTGGTCGTTTTCGCTTCACGTGTGTGTACGTTGGATTGACGTTTAATTTATGAGTGATCACGCTTGGGCTAATTCCGACCATATCTTCGTGTGACCATGCGAAGTAGTCGATATTTTGTCGTAAGAATTCAACCAAACCTGACCTATTTTTGTTACTTAAATATGATCTGATCCTTACCACTCGTGTTGGCTTCGAGGAGTCTAACACGATCTCATCTAATGATTCCGTTTTGGGTTCAATGTATCGCGTAGATCCTTCGTTATTCTGTAATTGCTATGTCTGTCATGTCCAACTGATGCCTTCATCGATGTGACTAGGGATGGCAATGGGTCGGGTGATGGACGGGTGGACCACATCCATCACCCGACCCGCACTTTCACCCGAAGGTCATAGCACCCAAACCCGATCCACCCGACATCCGTCGGGTGATCGGGTGGGTCAGGTGATTTTCGGGTGAAACAAATTATGAAGTGCAAAAGTATTGTAAAAATAAATAAATAGAATTTAATTACATAAATCAATTAAAATCCTAGCTCTGCCCCTGTCCGCCAGTAAATAAAAAAACATGGTGAGTTGGGAGGGAGAAGCCATTCAAGAGAGAGCAGACCAACGAAGAATTAGTTTCAATCAAAAGATTTGAAAAATATACACGAACAAAAATAAGTCAAAGATCTTTAAAACACCTTTGCAAGACATTTGATCATAAAGTTGTAGTCGTATACATACACAAATTCCGTTCAGAAATATACACAAACAGAAATAGATATATACAAATCAAATGTGAAAGGAACAATTGAACAGGCAGGAAAAGAAAGTCACGGGCTCAAGCGGCGATGCGCTTAATGGCCGAGCTAGTGACGCCCAACGGAGGCGTCAATGCCCAGAGGAGGCGAGGGGAGGAGGAGACGACGAGCGGGAGAACGCGAGCGGACGAGCGGCGCTTAGGAGGAGGCTGGATGCGACGCTTAGGAGCTTAGGGTTAGGAAGCAGTCATGAATGAAGAAAATCTGAAGAAGCATTCCTCTAAAGAAGTAAGAACGGCTGGTGCTGATAGAGAAGGGAGAAAGAAAGGGAGAGGGGTCGAGTTAGATTAGAGTTTTCTTTTATATCTAGTTTTTTTTAAATAAAAAAATTATAATTATAATATATATAAAAGTCGGGTATTTTTCAGGATGGGTGATGGGTCGGGTGGATGAAAACAATCACCCGAATCCGACCTGGTCCATCACTCGATCACCCGAAACCCGATTTTCACCCGATTTTTTTCGGGTTTTCACCTGTTTTTTGGGATCGGTTTTTTTGGGTGAAACTGCCATTCCTAGATGTGACATAACATTCCTTAGCAGATCGTTGATCGCCCTTTATTTCTTGTACCCCCACTTCGCCGGGAACTTAATTGATTGGTGATAAGTGGATGGTACAACTTTCATGACGTCTATTCACGGTCTGCCAAGGATGACATTGTATGGGGATGGACAGTCGGGTACTAGAAATTTTACTTGCAGGTTAACACCTCCAGCGTACAATGTTAACATTATTTCTCCTAAAGTGTGCTGAACTTATCCACTGAACCCGACCAATGGGGTCGACTTCTTAAGGAGGTCGTCCTCTCTAAGCCCCATGCTTATCAAGGCGTCTAGTGTTAACAAGTTCGTGGAGCTATCAGTGTCGATTAGCACTCTACGAGTTAAGAAATTTACAATAGATAAAGAGATGACCAAACCGTTGTGATAAGGACCGAGTTCGTCGGGTTCTGAGTCATCAAAGGTGATGGTAGGGGTGTGTTCACTATCAACTTATCACCTCATCGATGTTGTGGGTTGATCCCCTTTGCTCTCTTTAGTGTGGCGCTTGGCGGTGGAATACGTGCTTCCACATATGTCCGATCCTCTTGCAATTATATTAATAATTTTTGCATGTACATGGGAAGGAGATTTGTTGGTGATTACCTAATCCCTTCACTCAAGCGTCGACTTAGCTTTATTTGATATCACGGAGTCCTTGTGCTAGCAAGCGCGCAACTTCCTTGCGAAATGCTATGCACTCGTCCCTTTCGTGTTCATGATCCCCGTGGAACTCGTACCATTTGGACATGTCTTTCTCTGCATCTGACTTGTCGCTCTTTCGAGGCCACCTAACTTCTTTTCCGTACTTGTTAAAACTTGTAACGAGTTACGATATGGATATGTTGAAGATGTTGTAGGAGTGAACTTTTATGGATGGTTTTTCCAGTCTTGGTTCATGTCATGTGGAGTGTTTAGCTAAGGATTATCGTTTTGGCCTTTTGGATACGGCTGATGTCTCATGTCTCATCGATTATCGGATCTGGATCTTCTATCGACGTGATCTGGACTTTTATCGACCTTTATTAGTTCGTCATCTTCTTCTAGACGTACATGAGCCATCGTCTTGGCTTGAACATCTTCTAAGCGTCTACAAGGGTACTTGGTGAGTTCCTTATAGAGTTCACTTCCTCGGATTATCCCTCGATGGAAGGCTTTGATTGACGTTGAGACGTCGCAATTTGAGATTGCGACCTTTTCCCTGTTGTACCTATTGAGATAGTCACGGAGAGGTTCTCCATACCTTTGTATGATTTTGTAAAGATCGCTAGACTGCTTTCAATTCGCTTGCTGCTAGCGAATTTAATTTTGAAGGAGTTACCCCTTTCTGCGAAGGACGTGATCAATCCCTGAGGCAAATGCATAAACCAAGTTAGTGCCAAAACTTTTGCACATGACAACCTCACGATTACCTCTCAGGAACGAACTAGTTATAAGTTTTTTCTTGTAAATAGATATGTGATTGTCTGGATCCCCTGTCCCATCATAATTGGGCATGTTAGGGACATGGAACTTATTGGAAATCTCGATTCGAGCGATCGCGTCCACGAATGGTGAGTCTTCGTAGCCATTAACATCTTCCATCTCGATTTGTTATGGGACACCAGGGAATCTGGCGATCATGTCGTCTAATGCCCTGAGTTGTTCTTAAATCTTCCGTTCAATGAGTGCCTCTATACTTGTAGGAGCGTCATTAGCCTATTTAACCTACATTGGTGCTACTCGAGCCAAGATTGGTTCGGTGGCGTTGAACTACGGTGGAACGGAAGTATTAGTCACAAATGAATTGACTAGTGGGGTGTGAAATATGTCGTCATTTGAAGTGATGTTGTTGTCTTACGTTGGCGAAACTGGTGGTGTCTGTGATACCCCGTAATTTTGTAAGGTTATTTTGGGAATTTTGAGAATTTTCCCGAGTACCCGTTTTGTACGTCGGATTTAATTCAGATAGGTTGAGACATTCTGTAATGTGCTCTATCTCTGTAATATTTTTCTCAGTTAAATAAGATACAGACAACGTACTTTGGATTTTAATACTCATTCGTGTACGATTATTTTTTTCCCGGTTTAAGTTGTCATCGTCCAAAAGCTTAGAGGGGCAAAGCCACGGTGGCGGCGCCCGCCGCGAAGGGCTCGAGGCTATAGTGCCCTCGTCTTCTAGCTGGGCGCGACGACCAGAAAACGGCGCCCGCCGTAAATGCCCGCCGTAGTGCAATTTGTGAAGCGGCGACCAAGGGAATTACGACGCCTGCTGTTTCCTAGCGGGGGCGTAGCCCTGTGGTCGCCGGAGACGTCTGACAAGGCACCGATTTAGCCTCGCCACGTCTCGCTTAGACCATCGCGGTGTCTACATGATCTGTGGCTATAAAAGGAAGAGGATTGGGGTCAGATTCATGCACAAATCAAGCTGAAATCCTCAAATCTTCCTCTCGCCGGAGTTTGTGCCCCTCGCCGGATTTCTGGAGCGATCGCCGGTGGCCTTTGGTGTTGTTCCAATAGCCCTTCGAGAAGCTTTTGGTTGCCTTTGGAGGTCAGAACCCAAAGCAAGGAGGAAGGGAGTCACTTCGCTCGTGTGTGGGTGAGATTTTCTTCTCGCCTCTATTGTCGGAGTTCTTCACGGCGACCGCCGTGATGAACGGCGACCGCCGTGATGAACGGCGACCGCCGTGATGAACGGCGACCGCCGTGATGAACGGCGACCGCCGTGATGAACGGCGACCGCCGTGATGAACGGCGACCGCCGTGATGAACGGCGACCGCCGTGATGAACGGCGACCGCCGTGATGAACGGCGACCGCCGTGATGAACGGCGACCGCCGTGATGAACGGCGACCGTCGCCAGTGGCTAGAAGCCTCTTTTGGCTTTGGTCTTGGTGGTCGTCGATGTGGCATCGTTCCTTTCGATTTCTTTTGTCTTGTTTAGATTCATACCGTTGTTCTGTCAAATATAACTTAGGGTTTCTCTTGGGTCGACTCGAAGGTCGTTGTGCTGTCTAAGCTATACCCGTGTTGAGCCCGGAATCCCGTCCTCGTTAGGCTTGTTTCTATTCTACGGATTAAGGCAAGTGGCGGTTCGCTCTTGCTCATCGTTCCATATTTACATTAATTATCAGTTGTTTATCTGAGTAATTAATTTGGAATGATTACTGTGTTTATCTGGAATTGGTTTTATAAACTATTTTGGAAACTGTAATAATGATATTAATAGGTTGTATATCTGTTAGAACAACGCTATTATTTATGTTCGCCTTAAGGGCATTTATGTGGATTTCTCCTGAACTATTATTGTGCTCGAACTGTTAGTTAGCACGAGTATTCGTAGGAACACCGAGACTCCGAGAGGTCCATACGTTTCTTTATAACTGTTAAGGGCGAGCAAGACCCTGCAATAGTAGAAGCTTGGACTCTGTGAGGTTCATTCTTTCGATATAGATGAGATTTGGACTCTGTGAGGTTCATTCCTTAGATATGTGTTCTGCGTGACAGGGCATATATATTTAAAAGCATAACGTGATGTGGGTTTTGGAATTTAATAAGATAAAGTGCCCGAGTGCCCATAATTAATATACCTTTGGCGAGTAGTGCAGCTAAGTAAATAGTGCATCTAGGAAAGCTCGTCTTGACTTTGATCAGAGTACGTTCTCTTTCCAATCTGGATTCGCTGTAAGCGGTGAGGTTGGTCGTGAACCGAAACATCTAAGTCAGCTTTTAAATCACTGATGTATGATTCTTTAAACGTTCCAGATTTGTCATATTTCCTTAAAGACTCATTTCCGTTGGAATCTCTTTTCGGGTCAATTTCTGTGAAGATTCAGTCTTCCAGAATCTTCTCTTGTGCATACCTCTTGTTTATTCCAGTAGGAGTATGATGGTTGACTATCGTCATCGGTTATTATTCGAGAAGCGATGAGTCTAACCTAATACGACTGCTTCGAACCACTCTGCTTTGTACCCTTGCGTAGTCTATTCAGTAGACTAACCAACCGAAATTGTTCTCTGCATGGTTGGCTGGTGTCATCCGTTCGATTTGGCACATCAGATAGAGCGAAGATGAGGAGACTAGATTGACTATGAAGACGATGGTTATTTTTGGATGTTTTTAATAATTTCTTTTAATCAGGTTGAGATCCTTGGGAGATGACCATTGTGGTCAAGATCCTTGTTTGTAATATATTTAAAAGACTTCCGTTGTACCTTGTTTAAAGACTTCCGCTGTACTTTGTTAAACTCTGTGTTTGTCCTATTCGGGATTGGGATGTAATCCCGGGACTCATGTTTTATATGAATAAAGTTATCATTTTGTATCATTGTATTTCATGGTTTGTATTCAAACGGTAAAGCCTTGGGTGATCTCGGTAAGGAACACTGAGGTCACTGGCGATAATACATTTCCAAAAAGGGTTAAGTTTTTGGGGTGTTACAGTTGTGGTATCAGAGCCAAAGTCTTTAAAACGGGTTTGGGATTTTATAAATCATTTATCCGTTTTTGAAAATGCTTTAAAAGGGCTCTGAATTTTTTTTAAAGTGAAAAGAATTTCAAAACACCGTTCATAGTCGTGTCTTCTATATAGTCTGATGTAGTAAGCTTGCTTCTATGTCTAGAAAGACTAATTTATTTCTCGTTGCCCCGCTAGATATGGGTGCATTCTGTTCTCTTCAGAGAAACCCGGGAGAAGCCGAGGTGGTTTCGCCATCTCCAGTTAGGCTTGATTCCCAGTTCGCTCATTGTGATTTGAGGTTGTAGAACCTAGTATCTCAGTTTCAGTTCATCAATAGAAATTTACGAGTTTGATCTATTCTAAGTTGATTTTATTACAATAAGTATATCATAATGATACTAATGTGATAAAATCCTTGGAATTTGATCGATAAACAGATGGTGAACACAAGGAACATTATCCGTGTTGGTGCTGGGCCGAGCAATGACCCCAGACCAAACCCGAGGATTGATGCAGACCCATCAGGAGAGCGTGAGTCTGTCTTCAACAATAATCCAGGAGGCAATGGCCAAGCTCAGGCCGACGCTCCAGTAGTGCTCGATGCAGCAACAGTCGCAGCAATTCGGGGGATTGTTATGCAAGCATTCACCGAGATAATGCGACCAATCGCACCTCAGGCACAAGGAGTGCCAGTACCTCCAGAAGTTCCGAGGTTTGAGGAACAAGAGAACCAAGTACTACAGGGAGGCGTGATCAGGAATAGAGGGGAGTATGGCCGAGATCTGAAGGCCATTAACTCTATGAGACCCGACAGCTACGATGGAAAGGGAGAGTTAGTTAGAGTGGCTCATTGGTTTTCCCACATGGAGCGATTGTTCCGTAATGTGGAGTGCACTGAAGCGGAGAAAGTGCACATAGCTTCTCTATAGTTGAAGGAAGAAGCCAGTGAATGGTGGGAGAGTACCGGCTTAGCTGATAGCCTGGTGTTGACCTGGT
Source organism: Rheum nobile (assembly GCA_027886185.1). Classification (NCBI taxonomy): domain Eukaryota; kingdom Viridiplantae; phylum Streptophyta; class Magnoliopsida; order Caryophyllales; family Polygonaceae; genus Rheum; species Rheum nobile. The sequence goes on from WOAB01000511.1 coordinate 4,455,682, forward strand.
CAATGTTTAAGACCAAGATGACGGACCATTTCTTCTCTCGTGCTATGAGGGAAGAGAAACACAAGGAGTTCTTGTATCCTAAGATGGATGGATTAAAGGTGACCGAGCTTGCCACTAAATTCAATCATTTGTTGTAGTATGCTGAACCAGAGATATCCAGTGAGACTCAGAAGATCTGGTACTTCCATGAATGGATGAACCCAGATATTAAACCATGGATGGTGCACCACACATGCTCTACTCTCGAGCAGTACGTGGATGCGGCCTACAAGTTGGAGGTAACTCTGGAGGAGTCAACCAGGAAGCGTGATAGCCAGAGCCAAGTGCAGAACCAGCCTCAGGCAAGTGGGTTTAAACATCCCGCACCACCTTCTGATTTTGCCAAGTCCAGCAAGGCAAAGACAGAAATGACTCGAGATGGGTCAACTCAGCAATCGGGTCAGAGTAAGAGTCTGATCCAATGCCATAATTGTGGTGCATCTGGGCACAAGAATTTTGCATGTCGGAATGAGAAGAAGACTTGTTTTGGTTGTGGAAAGGAAGGACATATGCAGAGGTTCTGTCGGCAGGGAATGTAAAAAGGAGCGGAGTCACAACAGGGGTCTGTTAATCCAAACAACAGACCTAGGTTTAAACCAGCAGAGACTTCCAATCCTTCGATGCAGACAACTGCGCAGGATAAGAGGAAAGCCCCAGTGGCTTCTGGAAGTCAAGGTCAACGTCTTTACGTGATGCGTGAGGCGGATGGACCCTATGCTCCTAATGCTTAGAGTACTTTGTATCTGCATTACACTTTTGTTAATGTGTTGTTGATGTGGGTGCTACCCAGACTTTCATTTTGGATGGTTGTAACTTAAGTTCTGTATGCGGCTAAGTTTGTGAACCTTTGGTTATAAATATTATTAATATGAAATATTTGGTTAGAACCAATCGTTTGTCGGAATTGTCGATTACCATCAAGGGTAAGAAATTCAAAGCGATTTGACCTAAATAACCATGGTCCCATACGATAATTATTCTCGGTATGGATTGACAGAAGTGTCATAAGGCAGTGATCGACTTCAGTTTTGATATTCCTGTGGTTAGAGGATTTCCGGGTGTCTTTCCAAAAGATATTCCTGGATACCCCGAATCGTGTTGTGGAGTTTGCCGTTGATCTCGAGCCGAGTACCACGTCGATCTCTGAGGCACCGTACCGGATGGCTCCTGTTGAGATGCAAGAGTTGAAGAAGCAACTCAAGGATCTTCTTGACAAAAGTTATATAAAGCTGAGTGTATCACCTTGAGTACGAGTGCCCTAGTTTTATTTGTCAAAAAAAAAGATGGACCGTTTCGACTTTGTTTTGACTTTCGAGAGTTGAATAAAGTCACGATCAAGAGCAAGTATCTGTTGCCCAGGAGTGTTGATCTGTTGGATCAACTACAGGGAGCAAAAGTTTTCTCCAAGATCGACCGGAGGTCTGGTTTTTTTTTATCAGCTCAGGATTCGTGAGGATGATATTCCGAGGATTGCATTCGGACGAGAGATGGTCACTACGAGATTGTAGTCATGCCATCTGGGCTTCGAATGCTCCAGCAGTTTTCATGAACCTAGTGCATCGATGTTTTAGACCAGTACTTGAATAAGTTCATAGTGGTCTTCATCAATGGCATTTTGATATTTTCCCGAGCAAGGAAGCTCACAGGGAACATCTGCGGATTGCTTTATCGGTCCTTAGACCAAGTCGGCTGTACACAAAGTGGGCTAAGTGCGATTGTTGGATCTAGAAGTGGCTTTCTTAGGCCATGTGATCAATAAGAATGAGGTTATGGTTATTCCCCAGAAGAGTGAATCAGTAGTTGTTTGGAAGCGGCCTCAGGGTGTGAGCGAGGTGCGCAGTTTCCCAGAGCTTGCTGAGCATTATAGACGGTTCATGGAAGGATTTTTCTAAGATCACCCCACCTATGACCAGTCTGTTCCACAAGGTCAACAAGAAGTTGTCTGGGATGACAAGTGCAAGACCAGTTTTCAAGAAGTTGAAACAGTGTCTGACTTATGCACCAGTTTTGGCGTTGTCGGAAGGAATGATGGTTATATGGTCTATAGTAATGCTTCGAGAAATGGGTTGGGATGTGTCTTTGATGCAGAGGGGCAAGGTTATTGCATACGCATCTAGACAATTGAAAACCTATGAAGTAAACTGACCAATACATGACCTAACACTAGCAGCAATAGTGTTTGCATTGGAAACTGAGGTTAATTGGGTGACCCAGAGGTCAGCAGAAGTTTTCCACCAGGAGATTGTCCGTTTACATGGCATTCCTAAAGACCATTGTATCGGATCGAGATGGCCGATTCATGTCAAGGTTCTGGCAAGAGCTTTATAAGGCCATGGGAACTGAATTAAGATTCGGTACCGCGTTTCATCCTCAGACAGATGGCCAGTCTGAAAGGACCATCCAGACTCTAGAGGATATGCTAAGAGCTTGCGTACTCGATCGTCCGACTAGCTGGGAAGACAGTCTGAGTCTGATTGAGTTCACGTACAACAACAGCTAGCATGCTACGATCAAGATGGCTCCGTTTGAAGCTTTGTATGGTCGCAGATGCAGATCACCGATTTGTTGGGATGATAATGCCGACAAGATCCTGCTTGGACCAGAGTTGGTCGAGAGGACAGTTTCAGACATTGCGTTGATCAGACAGAGAATGTTCACCGCTCAGAGTCGACAGAAGTTCGAGGTCGGTGACAAGGTGTTTGTCAAGGTGTCGCCCTCGAAAGGAGTTTTCAGGTTTGGTAAGCGTGGGAAGCTTAACCCTCGCTACGTGGGACCGTTCGAGATTCTGGATAGAGTTGGATCTCTAGCGTACCGCTTGGCATTGCCGCCATCGGCACACCCAGTGCACAACGTGTTCCATGTATCTTTGCTCAGGAAGTACGTACCAGATGAGTCTCATGTGCTAAGCTATGAAGACATCGAGATTCAAACAAATGGTACTTATGAGGAAATGCCAGTGCGCTTTCTGGAGCGCCGTGAGAAGCAACTGCGCAACAAGGTCGTACCGTTGGTACAGATTATGTGGTCCAAGTTCGGATCAGAAGAAGTTACTTGGGAAACGTGGGAAACCGAGTCAGATATGCTCAAGCATTTTCCCGAGTTATTCTCGACCTAAGGTTCGGGGTCGAAACTTCTTTTAAGGGGGAGGTGATGTGATACCCCGTAATTTTGTAAGGTTATTTTGGGAATTTTGAGAATTTTCCCGAGTACCCGTTTTGTACGTCGGATTTAATTCAAATAGGTTGAGACATTCTGTAATGTGCTCTATCTCTGTAATATTTTTTTCAGTGAAATAAGATACAGACGACGTACTTTGGATTTTAATACTCGTTCGTGTACGATTATTTTTATCCCGGTTTAAGTTGTCATCGTCCAAATGCTGAGAGGGGCAAAGCCACGGTGGCGGCGCCCGCCGCATTTATTACGGCGCCCTCCGTGAAGGGCTCGAGGCTATAGTGCCCTCGTCTTCTAGCTGGGCGCGACGACCAGAAAACGGCACCCGCCGCGCTTTTGCAGCGCCCGCCGTAGTGCAATTTGTGAAGCGGCGACCAAGGGAATTACGGCGCCCGCCGTTTCCTAGCGGGCGCGTAGCCCTGTGATCGTCGGAGACGTCTGACAAGGCGCCGATTTAGCCTTGCCACGTCTCGCTTAGACCATCGCGGTGTCCACATGATCTGTGGCTATAAAAGGAAGAGGATTGGGGTCAGATTCATGCACAAATCAAGCTGAAATCCTCAAATCTTCCTCTCGCCGGAGTTTGTGCCCCTCGCCGGATTTCTGGAGCGATCGCCGGTGGCCTTTGGTGTTGTTCCAGTAGCCCTTCGAGAAGCTTTTGGTTGCCTTTGGAGGTCAGAACCCAAAGCAAGGAGGAAGGGAGTCACTTCGCTCGTGTGTGGGTGAGATTTTATTCTCGCCTCTGTTGTCGGAGTTCTTCATGGCGACCGCCGTTATGAACGGCGACCGCCGTGATGAACGGAGACCGCCGCCAGTGGCCAGAAGCCTCTTTTGGCTTTGGTCTTGGTGGTCGTCGATGTGGCATCGTTCCTTTCGATTTCTTTCGTCTTCTTTAGATTTGTACCGTTGTTCTGTCAAATCTAACTTAGGGTTTCTCTTGGGTCGACTCGAAGGTCGTTGTGCTGTCGGAGCTATACCTGTGTCAAGCCCGGAATCCCGTCCTCGTTAGGCTTGTTTCTATTCTGCGGATTAAGGCAAGTGGCGGTTCGCTCTTGCTCATCGTTCCATATTTATATTAATTATCAGTTGTTTATCTGAGTAATTAATTTGGAATGATTATTGTGCTTATCTGGAATTGGTTTTATAAACTGTTTTGGAAACTGTAATAATTATATTAATAGGTTGTATATCTGTTAGAACAACGCTATTATTTATGTTCGCCTTGAGGGCATTTATGTGGATTTATCCTGAACTATTGTTGTGCTCGAACTGTTAGTTAGCACGAGTATTCGTAGGAACACTGGGACTCCGAGAGGTCCATACGTTTCTTCATAACTGTTAAGGGCAAGCAAGACCCTGCAATAGTAGAAGCTTGGACTCTGTGAGGTTCATTCTTTCGATATAGATGAGATTTGGACTCTGTGAGGTTCATTCCTTAGATATGTGTTCTGCGTGACAGGGCATATATATTTAAAAGCTTAACGTGATGTGGGTTTTGGAATTTAATAAGATAAAGTGCCCGAGTGCACATAATTAATATACCTTCGGTGAGTAGTGCAGCTAAGTAAATAGTGCAGCTAGGAAAGCTCATCTTGACTTTGATCAGAGTACGTTCTCTTTCCAATCTGGATTCGCTATAAGCGGTGAGGTTGGTCGTGAACCGAAACATCTAAGTCAGCTTTTAAATCACTGATGTATGATTCTTTAAACGTTCTAGATTTGTCATATTTCCTTAAACACTCATTTCCGTTGGAGTCTCTTTTCGGGTCGATTTCTGTGAAGATTCAGTCTTCCAGAATCTTCTCTTGTGCATACCTCTTGTTTATTCCAGTAGGAGTATGATGGTTGACTATCGTCATCGGTTATTATTCGAGAAGCGATGAGTCTAACCTAATATGATTGCTTTGAACCACTCTGCTTTGTACCCTTGCGTAGTCTGTTCAGTAGACTAACCAACCGAAATTGTTCTCTGCATGGTTGGCTGGTGTCATCCGTTCGATTCGGCACATCAGATAGAGAGAAGATGAGGAGACTAGATTAACTATGAAGACGACGGTTATTTTTGGATGTTTTTAATAATTTCTTTTAATCAGGTTGAGATCCTTGGGAGATGACCATTGTGGTCAAGATCTTTGTTTGTAATATATTTAAAAGACTTCCGTTGTACCTTGTTTAAAGACTTCCGCTGTACTTTGTTAAACTCTGTGTTTGTCCTATTCGGGATTAGGATGTAATCCCGGGACTCATGTTTTATATGAATAAAGTTATCATTTTGTATCATTGTATTTCATGGTTTGTATTCAAACGGTAAAGCCTTGGGTGATCTCGATAAGGAACACTGAGATCACTGGCGGTAATACCTTTCCAAAAAGGGTTAAGTTTTGGGGGTGTTAAAGTGTCATCGTCTCATTGTCCAGGTTGATCTACACTTGGATGCCTTCGGTGTTCATAGGATGTCTGGTGTTTCCTCGGACAGATGAGACCGATTGCATTTGCGATTTCAAGATCTCATTTTCACAGATTAGTCGTTAAACCTCCGCATCGGATTGGTTCCTTTGGTGGCTAAGGTCTTCAGTACAGATACGTTGTTAGTCGAGTTCATTCCTAAAAGTTTCCATCATACTCATAAGCTATTGGACTTGGCTGGTTTGGCCTGTTGTGGTGTTATTGGTAGGGTTTTGGTTGCTATCTTGATCTACATCATTGATTTGGAGCTGGTTTTCGGTTTGAGTATCAGTGATAGGATGTGAATAGTAGTTTTGGCCATCGTAATAGGATACCGAGGATCAATTTACTAACAGGCTAGTTGCCCCACAGTGGGCGCCAAACAGTTTTGGGCAAAAAAGATTAATCGATCTCAATTTGCTGAATTGGGGAACAATTAGTCGAAGCAAGGCAATCCAAAATGAAATTATTAATAACAAGAAAATAGCAATAGAAATCAGATTAAATAATCGGTATGATATATAAATTATCTCAACCGATTGGCCTAGAGATATTGGTAACACACGATTCAGGATGTCGATATCGCTTATAGAACTTAGTGTCGAGTATTAACATGCAATTTTGAATAGCCAGTGTTCATGTATCGCGTAATGCTCTGTCTTAGTGTACTTATAGAAGATCTTCAACGGTCTTCTCTGCATGATCCATATATTTTCGCCTATTAAATGATCTCCCCTTAAATCTCGTTATCTTGCATGATCTTCTCCTCGATATTAACCTTCTAATCGTATTACCATTAGCATCGTCTTATCGAGTCGTTAGAATCGGCTGAACGGCTGACTTGGGCCTCCTTTCAAGAGTTGATGGATCGTTGACCGAAGACGTTCTTTATGGGCTTTTCACTTGGAAGATCCAGGCCCAACCATTATAGCCATAGAGCTTGTGTTTGTACATGAAGAAGAGGTTCACAAGACCCATTGACGACACCCAAAAGGCGAAAACGATAGGGAACTTTGGGTTGATAAGAGTGCAATTAGTCATTCGACTTAATGGTGGAATGAATGGGTTAAGTAGATTTTAGTCGTTTGGCGCCGATTGCATTTAGATTTTAGGAAGAAGATGACGTTTGGGAAAAAAGGGAGAGAAGAGAGAGTTTTACGGGTTTGGAAATTTTCGAAGACTTCATTTATGAAGTGTCTTGCTTAACGGAGTATGTATAAACTTGAGGAGTATAATTATAGTTTAATTGGGTATGTATAAACTTGAGGAGTATAATTATAGTTTAATTGGGTATGTATAAACTTGAATTTGTAGCTCTAATTGAACAATTCTTCGAATTGCAGACAATGTTTTCTTTTTAATCGGAGGAATACTCAGAAGAGAGTATCTTATCAGAAGAAACTCAGCAAGGATGATATGTTCATCAATGGCAAATTCATTGATATTTTTACTCTTTAAGTAATGAAGATTCTGGAGTACTGTATGAGATGTAGACAATGAAGATGAAATAGAGAGTGGGAGAAGACCGAATGCGGCATAAAAAAACGCGAGCGCTAGATACGCTCAATTTTTTGGATTTTTACACTCAAAACAGTCACGCGTACGCAACGCGAGAGCGAGACATTTTATTAAGAAAAAATATTTTAAATAAAAATTATTTTAAAAAATATAATAATAATTTAATAAGTCACGCCCACGCAATGTGTGGGCGTGACTATTTTTATAGGGTCATACTATATGCACGACACTCCTGTACGCCAAGATTTGGCGTACAAGAGTTTACACTTGTACGCCAACATTTGGCGTACAAGTTTGGCTTGTTTTCACCTGTACGCCAAAGTATGGCGTACAAGTGTCGTGCATATGGAAAGATTTTATCGTGTATATAGTAGGCTCGTTTTTATATTAAAAAAAATTATAATTGTTTATTATTATCAATTTTTTTACTTATTAATTATTTTGTTTTAATTTTTTTAAAAAAATTATTCTATATTCAAGATATGAGATTTAGGGTCTTTGGCACACCGAAAATAAGAAAAAGACATGTTATGGACGCTCTATGGGTTTCAAGATTAAGAGTATGGAAATAATAAGTTAAGTATAGTGTAATTTTGACTTCATTACAGTATTATTCGAATGTATCAACTCCGTATGTGCTACAAGCATGATAGGGTATGAAAATAATATGCTTGTGAAAGTCCTAAATCTGAAACCTTACTTACCCTAGGGTTTCTAGGGTATGAGATTTAAAGTATCCCAGAACCCTGAAACAAGATGAAAATTGGCATCAAATCCCTATGTGCTACAAGCATGATAGGGTATGAAAATAAAATCGGTTTGAAAACCTTAAATCTGAAGAGTCACGCTCTCATAGAGCGTCTATAACCTGTCTTGTATTTTTTCAGAGTCTTAAAGACCGTAAATCTCATATCTTGAATATATAATTTTTTTTTAAATTTAATACAAAAAAAATAATAAAAAAAAATAATTTTAAAAAAAAAATTAATATTTTTTTAATATTAAAACAGTCACGCCCACGCATTGCGGGGACGTGACTTTTTTTTAAATTTTTTTTTATATTAAAAGAGTCACGCCCTCGCAATGCGAGGGCGTGAGTCTAGAGTCTCGCTCACGCAAAGCGTGAGCGAGACTAGTTGAGCTTATTTAGTAAAAAAAAGTGAGTGTAGCTAGTACCTCCCTAAAAAAAGATTGAAAATTGTCCCATTTTCGTAACTCTCATAATTTAATTTAATTTAATTAATACAAGATTTAAAGAGAAGGACATGTGGCCTGATTTTGTTTTGAGGCACAATATCCGTATTATCAATAGTTACAGAGGATCGAAATTTAGATAGAAGACGGTACAAGACCCTAAAACTTTCATGTAAAAAACATATCTAAAAAGAGAACAGCATTAGATATCTTAGTTTACTAATGGATTTGTAATTGTACCCTATCTTTTTTTGTTTTTTGCAAGAGTATTCCAACTTTTTTCCTTGGTGTTTTTTGCAAAAATACCCCCAAAATAAAAAAGTAAAATAAAATTATAATTTCTTTTTTCTTTGGAAAATAAAATATGATATGGCATTCATTTTATGATTAAAAAATACAAATTTAATTCAGTTTTAAATTCAAATTGAAACTTGCTACAGAAACCCAAATAATTTTGTTCATCGTCTCTCCCCAACTCGAGCTCTCTCTCCAGCTTCTCCGGCGGAATCCAGCTTTGTCCGACGGATTCCACAATTGCCGGCCGAAAGGTTTTTCTTCCAGGTATGATATCGCTTCAAACTCCATAATCTCCAGCTTTGATTTTTGCTTGAAACCCTTCATCGCCATTCGAGCTAGCTTCCTCCGACGACGGCGCAAAACTGCAGGTTTTCCACAGACGGAGCCCTTCATCGCCGTTAGAGCTAGCTTCGAAATCATCATCTGATTACGGCCCAAAATTGCAGGTCTTCGATCGACGACCCCATTCGGTCGCGATTCTGATTCATCTTCCTCTTTTGTCTATCTCATTCGAGCCTTGGAGGTATGTCCATTTTTTTAGGGTTCCAGTCATTCAACGTTGTTTTAGGGTTGCTCGTTGTTGTTCATTGGGTTTTTAGGGTTGATTCATTGTTGTTCATTTTAGGGTTTTGTCAATGTTGTTCGTTTAGTTGAATGCAACGAATTATATAAACCTATGAAATCCGTCTTAGAAAAATGAGAATGTCAGATTAGTTTTATTTTTTGTCACAATTGCAGGAATTACCATTGTTTGAAAATTTCATGTCAGCGTTGATGAAATATTTGTCACAAGGTATAGTTTTATTGTTGAAATGAACAATTAGAATGTCAATTTTGTGAAATATTGTTGTGTTTTTAAAGTTAATATTTTTATTTGCCTGACATTATAGCTCTCTTCCTCTCGCAACTTCCTTGTCTTCTCATGTGATCTCTACATCTGAGTATGTTTAGTTTTGTGCATAAAAAAACTTAAATGTTGATATTCTCTGTTGTTTGTCTATGTCCACCAATGCAACTGAAGTGCTGTAGTCGATTAAAGAATAAACAGAGGAAATTCAAATGGGTAAAAAGGTAAATTTTGGTTAGCTTATTGTGACTAGTTTTCCATATTTCACATCTTGTCATGTAGTTTTTAAGTATATGTTCCTTTTGTATTTATTTACCTCGTATAATTTGTTGATATTTGAAGGGGGAAAAATTCAACGCAGAGTCAACCAAAACGATCGATGTGAATTGCTGAAAAATATTGAGAAATGCCTCTCCCCTGTGGACTGGCAGAGGATAATAGATGGTCCATTTGGACCTACTATGAAGATGGTCATCGATAAACCTTTTCATGCCAGCTTGTACATTACGTTTTATTCCGTCAAGTAGAAACGAGGAAGTTGTGGGAGACGTGGTATGACCTGCAAGGACAGCTGTTGCTTTTTTCAATGAAGGAGTTTGCACTTGTGACGGGGTTATGTTGTCGCAGAATGAATGATAATGAGCTGAACCCGGATAAGAATGTCGTGAAAGAGTTGTTTGATGAACATAATTTGACCTTGGTGAGCTAGAGTCATTATTTATGTGTACATAGCCTGATAGCCCTTTGAAATATAAGATGGCATTATTGATTATATTAGAGGGTGTCATTCTTGGGGTTGAGAAAAAGGTTCGCATAAGCACGGGTCGTGTCAAATTATTGACTGATATCGATCGATTCACGAAATTCCCGTGGGACAGGGTTAGCTACATTGAAACTCACCAGGGATTGAGTTCAACGATGAAGAATAGATTGGAAACGGTTGAAACAAGCAGAGACTCAAGTGCAAGGTTGGGTTACAAACTCAAGGGGTTGCCAATGGCCTTTCAATTAACATGACATGATGTAATGTATACAGTTTTGAAGTTGGTATTGCAGTTACAATATATTGATGGTTTCTTATAAGAAATAAGTATCATACTGACAAGAAAAATTGCGGTTCAGGTATGGCTATTTGAAGATGTAAAACCAATTGCTTCATAGTTTGCATATTTGGTGGATAAGGAGGCATATCCACGCAGTCTACGATGGTCATTAGATTCACAACCTGATGCGACGACTGTGGAGTCTTTCTTAGGAAGGCCACATCCCGTTTTATTCCAAATGTGGTGTTAATCGAGGAAGAAGCTGAGGCGGAGGTCTTAAAAGAATGAAAATTTGATGGAGAAGTGAAGGACACTTACTTTGACAAGGCAGTTGAGAATTCAAGCTAAGTAATAAGAGGTCTATCAATGGTAGAAGAAAAGGAAAGAGTGATTCGGACCCTGCCCCTGCTGTGAAGTCCTCAGGCCTGGATGCAAGACAGGTGATGTGCGCTATGAAAGAGTTTCATGAGCGTATGATTAATTTGGAAAACCAAATGGACGCAGGATTTAGTGCTATGAAAAAAACCTTGGGCATAATGGAACAGATGATCAAGAAGATGACATTCAATAACTCAGATTCAACAAATGATGAAGAAGAGGACATTGAACAGGAGGAAGGGGAGGTAAGATAACTGTCAACAATCGTTATAAAGTTTTGGGAACTTAGATTTTTATTTCCTGGAAGCTGAAGCATTTTTTCTTGTCGGAATGTAGAATAGGAATGTCATATTAAAAAGTTAACATGTCACTGTTTTTCAACTTGAGATTGACAGTTACTTATATTTATTGTAAGTTAAAGCCTGTTTTTTGACAAACATTATAATAGGAATGTCATAGTAGCAAAATAGAAAGTCAATGTTTATAAGTTGGATGGATGCATAAAGCTCTGTTTTTGTCTAGATGTATTTTAGGAATGTTATACTTACAACATAGAATGATGCACCTACTTATTATTCTTGTGAGTTAAATGTAATTTGTTATTTATTGAAGCAGAATGTTATACATGGTCGTGATGAGGATGTCGAAATGGATAGAATGGGATTTCTGATTCAAATCCCCTATAGGATGAGATGAAGGTGCCATTAAAGTTGATAATGACAATTTAGGATATATGGTTGTTTATCGAAAGCAAAAGGATGATAATGATGATGTTGAGGGTGATGATGTTGAGGGTGCAGTACAGGATGAGGGGAAATATGGAGAAACGATGACCAAAGAAGAAAAAGATAAGAAAGAAGGAAAAATATTTGCAAGGAAGGTTCGTTCAAAAAAAAAGAAGGATGATGAAGATGGTGCAGTTCAGAATGAGGGGGAAAGTAAAAAAAAAAAGGGAGACAAAAGGAGTTGAGGTATGCATTAATAATAGTTGATGATGACACACTTTAATAAATCTTCCAACATCTTATTTATGAAAAAACTTATTTACAGACGCTAGCAGTAGCAACAAAAGAAGATGAGGTGGAAGGAGACTCTATCAAAGAATAAATTGGAGTCTCAATAAGAAAAACCAGCTCAAAAAAAATTAATACAACTAGTGAACTGGGGGACCATCCTGTCAGGAAAAGAGGACTGTCCAGAGAAGCCGATAATCCCAAACGATGCAAGGTTTCAACGTCCAAAGGTATTTCAGACACGACTAGATTGTGCCATTGGTTAGACTCGAAGGAAGAGTTAGGAAGTTGTCCCTCATGTCTTGTGATATGAACGCGTGTTTGAGATGTTATTAATTAAACCATCTTATGATGTAGTGAGGAAATTGTTTCTCCAACTGGAGAACATCTACAGAAGGAATTTTTTGAAAAATTGTTGCAACCAATGGGGTGGCTGAGTTCTCCGGTAAGCCTCTTTCATTATTTATATAAATTATCGTGGCGTGCAGCAAGTCTTCAGTTTTTGGTATGACATATTATATTTTTGGTTTGTAGAACTTGGACGAATGTATGTATTATCTTGGCTATCGTGTGCGTGACAAACCAGTGGCAATATTGGACACCTATTTTCAACATAAGTTGGACAAGGAAATGAATAGATGGTTTTCAGATAAGCAAAGTTATGTTGCTGATCGATCTAAGATGAGATACCTGCGTGGGGAACTGCCTGCACTTTATGGTAGGGGTGTTCATCTGGTCCGATGGACCGGATTTTTCCAAAAGTCTGGTCCGGTCCGGTCCTAGACCAGTTTAGACCGGATTTTATTTTTAAAAAAAATATTTAAATTCTTATTTAAAATCTATAAAAAAATATCTAAAAAATATCTAAAAACATATATACTCCTAACTTATTAAATTAAGAAAAATATCTATAAAAAAATACATATAAATCTCCAAAAAAACATATAAATTAAAAAAAAAATCCGGTCCACCGGTCCGGACAGGTTTTTTTCCGGGTTTGGACCGGACCTGATGTGACCTTGCTATGAAGAAGGTCTCAAGTCCCGGATGAGATCGTGGTGAATCCGTAGTGGGGCGAAACAACTCCTTGAATAGGCGTCTGCGTTGATGGAGATTGCAAGACGACGGCGAGGCGGAAGCGATTGCGGAAGCGATAGAAATTTGAGGGGTTGACCGTATGGGTGAAGGGGGCCACGACCAGTTTAGGGCTGGAAAAGAATGGAGATTTTGAAGCGGATTAGAAGAAGGGAGCAAGCTCGACCTAGATCTAGCGGAATTAATGGCAGAAACGCGAGGGAGCAAGCTCAACCAAGAGAATCAAGGAGGACGTTAATGGAGGCTCAATTGGAGTTTCTCTCAACAATAAGTCTGTAATATTAACGTGAAGAAGAAAGGGAACTACAAGCTAGGTTAAGTAAAAGGAAGACTCTTCCTTTTCCTTAACCAAAAAGATTAAAAATAAAACAAATAAAATACTAAAAATACCCTAAGGAATTTCGGTCATTCTAAGTATAGAAATGACCTCCTAAACTCCCTAAAAATGCTGAAAATAATAATAAATAATATCCGGGAAAAATACTGATAAATGTCATAAATCAGAAATATCGATAACTAGGCGAATAGCGATCAATATCTCTAATCTGTAAGCTCCGGGATCTCTGCAGACTGTGTAGACGTCCCAACTGTCACTAAACTCAGAATGGATCCCTCGTCTGTAGTTGGACGTCCCTGACCTGCTACGAGTCTGGTCACCAGTGATTGAGTCGCAGCTTGAATAGCTTTGGCTCGTGCTCTAGTAATGGGACCTGCGGACCTAAGACTCATAGCCTCCTCCTCGTCTGCAGCTGTCATGGTAGGCGAGGTCACATCATCCTCCCCCACTTGAGTGTGAAGCGTCCCCGCTTCACCCTCATCATACTCTGGCTCCACGTACGGTGATAGATCAGCAACATTGAAGGTTGGGTGAACACCATACTTGTCTGGGAGCTCTAGCTGGTAGGCGTTGTCATTGATGGCCTTGACAACACGGAATGGTCCATCACCCCTTTGGTCAAGCTTAGACTTGTGGTTGGAAGGAAAACGCTCCTTCCGCAAGTGAAGCCAAACCAAGTCGCCAGGAGCAAAGACAATCCTGCGTCGTCCTTTGTTCTTCTGGGCCGCATACTGTGCTGCTCTGCGCTCCAGCTGGTTGCGCGTCCGAGTGTGCAGTTCCTTGATGTGAACGGCCAATCTGTCAGTTGTGGTGCTGTCTGTATCCTTCCGAGGATAGGGAGTCAAGTCCAGCGGCGTCAGCGGGTTCCGTCCATAGACAACTTCGAACGGGGTCAGTTTAGTCGCGCTGTGCCTGCACCTGTTATAAGAAAACTCCACAGTAGACAGTAAGTCCTCCCACCTGCGTGGGTTACTCTTCAGAACCGTCCGAAGGAGGGCTCCAAGAGTGCGGTTGGTCACCTCTGTCTGACCATCCGTCTATGGGTGGTAGCTCGTAGAAAATAGGAGTTTAGTACCGAGCTTACCCCACAAGGTTCTCCAGAAATGGCCGACAAACTTGGTGTCCCGATCACTAACAATAGTGCGCGGAATACCATGCAGTCTCACGACATTGTCGAAGAACAAATTAGCAACGTCAGTGGCGTTACTAGTGTTCTTACAGGCAATGAAGTGTGCCATCTTAGAGAACCTGTCTACGACCACAAATATAGAATCTCTACCACGCCGAGACATAGGCAACCCAGTGATAAAATCCATGGATAGATCTTCCCACGGGCCAGCTGGAATCGGCAGAGGCGTGTAGAGACCATGCGGACTAGACCTGGCCTTAGCCTTATGGCATGTCACACAACTCTGACAATACTTCGTAACATTGTTGGCCATTTTAGGCCAGAAGAAGTGTTCGCGAAGTGCTGCCAGCGTCTTAGACACGCCAAAGTGACAACGACTATGTGCTTCCTCAATCAGCAAATTTCTGACAGAGGATGAAGGAACGCAAAGCTTCCCACCTTTGTACAGAAATCCGTCATCAAGGAAATACGTAGCATGTTCACGACCAGTGGATTTACATTGCTCATAGAATGTAGAAAAGAAAGGATCAACAGCATAAAGATCCTTGAGCAATGCAAACCCAAATAACTGAGACTGAAGCTGAGTAATGAGGACGTACCTGCGAGAAAGGGCGTCGGCTACCACATTCTCCTTACCTTTCTTGTGAACAATGAGGTAGGGGAACGTCTCCATGAACTCAACCCAGCGAGCGTGGCGTCTGTTAAGAGTCGTCTGGCTGCGCAGATAACTAAGAGCTGCATGATCTGAGTGAATCACGAACTCTGCAGGCCACAGATAGTGCTGCCACGTCTTCAGAACCCGAATCAGCGCGTACAACTCCTTGTCGTACGTCGGGTAGTTCAGTTGGGCACCTGCCAGCTTCTCTGAAAAATAGGCAATCGGCCTCTTTTCCTGCAGCAAGACACCTCCGATGCCGAAATCAGAAGCGTCGCATTCCACCTCGAACCGACGGGTGAAGTCAGGAAGCTGCAGCAGTGGCGCGTGGCACAAGGCATCCTTCAGGGCGGCAAAAGCAGCATCATGCCGTGGAAGCCAAGTGATAGACGCTGCCTTCTTGGTCAGCTCGTGTAATGGGGCGGCTATAGTGCTGAAATCACGAACAAACCGTCGATAAAAACCAGCCAAACCCAAAAACGAACGTACCTGAGTAGGAGTAGCTGGCGTCGGCCACTCCTGGATAGCGCGGATCTTTTCTGCATCCACCTGTAGGCCGTCCTTGCTGACGACGAAACCTAGGAAGTTTGTAGAAGGAGAACAAAATACACACTTGCCAAGATTGGCGTATAAGCTCTCTACTCTCAAACACTCTAAAACAAGGCGAAGATGCTCAGCATGGTCATCTAAAGTCCTAGAGTAAATAAGAATATCATCAAAATAGACAACGACAAACTTACCCAGAAAAGCTCTCAAGACATGGTTCATCAGCCTCATGAACGTAGAAGGAGCATTGGTCAGTCCAAATGGCATGACTAGCCACTCATACAGACCATACTTCGTCTTGAAAGCCGTCTTCCACTCGTCCCCCTCCTTCATGCGAATCTGATGATAGCCGCTCTTCAGATCAATCTTGTTGAAGAACTGCGCTCCATGCAGCTCGTCAAGCATGTCGTCGAGACGAGGAATGGGATGTCTGTATTTGACGGTGATCTGGTTGATGGCATGGCAATCCACGCACATCCTCCAAGAACCGTCCTTCTTAGGCACCAATAGGACGGGAACAGCGCACGGGCTAAGAAACTCGCGCACATACCCCTTCTCTAACAGTTCCTGCACCTGCTTTTGCAACTCCTTTGTTTCCTCTGGAGAAGTTCGGTAGGCAGCTCGGTTGGGAAGAGTAGCTCCTGGTACAAAATCGATCTGGTGCTCAATGCCACGAAGTGGTGGAAGACCATCTGGCAACTCGTCCGGCATCACATCCTGAAACTCCTGCAAAATTGACAAAATACAAGAGGGAAGTGCGGACTCTGAAACAGGTAGGGCAGTAGGAAGAGCAATGAGTAGGAAACAGGGAGACTTGCCTTGGATGACGTTGGAAACCTTTCGGCGTCGCGCCAAGAGAAGGCGCTGCTCACAAGTGCCTTTCAGCGCAGAACTACCTTGTCCACCCTTCTGATGATGGACTCCAGAAGGTACCTGTTGACCATTACCACTACAGTGAGGAAATTGAAGACTAATGGGCCGGTCACTTACCTGTCCTGAGTTGCCTTGGGTACCCGAAGAAGATGCTGCAGGAAGTTGTAGGGAACTCGGCTGGAAGGCTGTAGGGGACTCTGGAGGGGGTTTTCCTGTGTCCTTTGCAGCCTGTATAGCCTTGTTCCTCTGTCTAATAGCATGGTCCTATAAAATCTCATTCGGAGTCATAGGTAAGAGCGTCACGCGCTTGCCATGGTGAGTGAACATGTAACTGTTCAAAAACCCATCATGGAAGACGCGACGGTCAAATAGCCAAGGACGCCCTAACAGAATATGGGTGGCATCCATGGCGGTAACATCGCACAAAACAGTGTCTGTATATGGTCCTATGGAAAAAGTAACGGGACACTGTAAAGAAACATTGTTACCTGGTTGGTCTGAAATCCACTGCAGACCGTAGGGCTGAGGATGTGGCTGCGTTTGAAGATTGAAGTCGCGGACGACTCTCTCATTTATAATGTTGCAGCACGACCCGCCATCTATTATCAGACTCAGCGACGCATTCTTCATACGACACCGGGAATGAAACAGATTCTCCCTTTGGTCAAGCGGACCTCCTTCCTTGACGCTGAGGACGCGTCTGGTGACCAAGGCATAATGCATGACGTCTGTATCATGGTCACTCGGCCGGATCACCTCATCAGTCAGCTCTGCAGACTCCTCCGGGACGTTCTCCTCTTCATCCGAGAGGCTCTCGTAGTCTTCAGTTTTGGCGGAGTAGAGGACACGCTTCTGATTGGGGCAGTCCTTCTGATAGTGTCCTCGTCCACCACATCTGTAACACTCTCGACCGCTGGAACGATCTGTACGGCCTGTCTCAGCAGAGGCCGATGGCTTTTGGCGCGCGGAAGAAGGGGGCGCCGGCCGCGGTGTCGTAGTAGACGCAATACCTGTACGATCCTGTCTAGACACAGAACTAGAAGAAGAGTTAGTGCGATAAGAATTGACAGGGTTCGAGGTATACCTTGGTGAGGGAGAAGACGAAGACTGCCAAGGCTGTTGTCGACGTCGCTGCGCTTGAAGATAGAGCTTCTGCGCAGTATGTACTACGTTGTTGAGGTCTCGGATTGGCAGAATGTCAACCTGATCCCTGTACGGCTGTGACAAACCCGTGACAAAACGTGTACGTAGAGTAGACGGAGTAACACTTACCCCGGCTTTGAAGTACATGTCTTCTAAGCGAGCAAAGAACTCCTGTGGCGTATCACGACCTTGAGTAGCAAGTGCAATGGCCGTCTTCATATCCTCTCGGTATGTTGTCGGCACGTACTTGCGCGTCATGAGCGCTACTAGCTGTTGCCACTCTGTCACAGGTGGCCACCCCATGCGTGCCTGCTGTTGGACCAGTCGGTTCCACCAGGTGCGCGCTGCTCCTTGGAAATGCAAGGTGACGATCTCCACCTTCGCATGCTCCTTATATTGATAGTGTTGAAGAACATGGCAGGTACTCTGCAACCAATCTATGAAAGTAAAAGGATCATAAGTACCAAGGAAGGGTTCGATTTTCACCTTAATTTCTTGGCGATACGTAGCTGGGGGTGGGTATCGCTGTTGGGCTGCAGCGGGAGCATAGAAATTCTGTTGTGGAAGCCCCTGCCGCTGCTGTCCAACTGGTAGTTGTTGCCGTCGCTGCGCTCGTGGAGGACCGGCAACCCGATGCTGCTGATATTGATGTGGATGACCCTGTGCAGCGTAATAAGCAGCCTGATTCTGTGGCTGCTGTGGAGGAGGAACCCAACCTGTACGATGAAACTGCTGCTCTGGTGGGTCCTGTAGGGGTGGGTGATAACCTGCAGAAAACCCATAGGCCCCTTCTTCCTCATCCTCAAGATCAAATTCCTGGAATCCTTCATCTGAATCTGACTCAACAGGAGAAACAGTACTCTGATGGTCAGCAAAAGAATGGACATTGAAGGTTTCAGAATTTACCTGATGTCGACTTGGACGAGCCGTGGAGTGTTTCCCTTGCTTGCTTGTGGAAACATGTGGTTCTGTGCGTCTGCTCTGGCGTTTGACGGCACTGTCATCGACCGGTGCATCCTCCTCTGAAGATGACTCATCATCGTCCTGCTCGTCCTCGTCCTGAGAGTTGCGTTCAGGAATTGTCAACTGGGCTGATTTGGAGCGCACCTTCTTCTTCGACGCGCTACTCTCTTTCTGCGATCCTTTCCGCTGATGCTGCGTAGGAGGATCGGATATCAGAACGCCCTTGCCCTTTTTCTGCTTCTGGGCTAGGGTACTCTGGTCGTCACGATTGTTCGGTGACGGAGACGGCATCACTCTACTGAGCAGATCACGCATGGCTGCAAAATTCGCTTATGAACGTTCATCGGAACGTTGCTGATTGGCCACCAATAGCTCAATGGCCGTAGCCAGTTGATCGACCCGACCCGTATCCTGTCCGTCATTGGAGTTCACCATTATCCTGAAAAGACAACAGACCCCAACAGAGCAAAGGAAAAACAAAAACAAAGCAACAGAAACGAAAGAGAAGTCGAACTACCAAGATATCACAACTGAAAACAAAGCTGATATGGCCGTGAGGGCGGGAAGGCTAAGGATAATCACACAACAATCACAAATTGCAGCGATAACTCAGCAAACAAATTGTAGATATAAATTGCAGCAATATAAGCCTAGATATGCCAACAAGACTATAACAGCCAAGACAGTGAGAGAGAGGAGATGGGAATTGAATCAATAACGATAGGGTAACGATTACCTTATTTTGGCTTTGCGCACCCTATATCTCTTCACCGTTGCCACCTAAGTTCGGCTTTTCTCACAAAAAGCTCCTGCACTCTAATACCCCTATAGAAACCTCAACTGCTGTCGCCAGGAAATAACGGTAGGCACAGAACTTAATCCGGCGTGAACCTAGGCGTCCCGGCTAAGCAGCTGCAAACTAACAAAAGCGGATAACTCACGCCAAAGTCAGAAGGATAACTGTAAAAAGCGAATGCAGAAACCGACACAAAAGGGAAAATAAAAATAAAAGGACTCAGATCCCTGCAATCTAAGACTCCTACAGTAACCTCAACTGCTGTCGCCCGGATATAACGGTAGGCACAAAAATTAATCCGGCGTAAACCTAGGCGTCCCGGCTAAGCAGCTGCAAACTAACAAAAGCGGATAACTCACACCAAAGTCAGAAGGATAACTGTAAAAAGCGAATGTAGAAATCGACACAAAAAGAAAGAAATAAAATAAATTAAAAAAAAAATTAAAAATTAAAATACCAAAGACCTTCCGTAGGGTGCAAAATTCGGAACCCACGAAAAGAACCCGGATCAGAGATGGCCGTGCTCTTTGCGCTGGGCGGGGGGCTTTTAACCCGGTTCGTCAGCACCCGGGATAGAAGGCTGGGCGGCTGGGCGCGCGCGCGGGCGCGACTTGCTGGGCGCCGACGCTGCGAGTGTCGTGGATTCGGTTCTTGTTGGCGCCGACGGCCAGCCCTAAGAACTTGCCCTAATTACAATTGTTTGATTGCCTTGAATTTTTTTTTGATTGATATTTTTTTGGCAATTCTTCAGATCTGGCTTTTTCTACAAGGAAAGATCTCAGCCTTTTTTTTTTTTTTTTGAATTAGAGAAATTACAACAAGAACTCAAGAACCCTAATCTTTAAGAATTTCAGCCTCCTTGCGCAGATCGGTATTCAAAAAATTTGAAAAAAAATATTCTAGACACCAACACACTCAATTGATTCAAGTGGGAAACGAAGAGATCAAAGAAGATGCAGATTAATGGCAAATAGGTCAAGTACAGCAATTCAACGTATATGCATGCAAATCTAGATCTATAATTCAATCACCAATTTATCAACACAAGAAGCAATTGTTGTGTGTAGGGGACAAGGTAAGAACTCTAAAAATCAAGCCAACGAATTTTTTGAGGACGAAATTCACTAGAGCCGTGAAGAACTAGAGAAAATCACCCAATTTTTTTTTTGAATCAATTTGGTTTTGAAGGGGAATAAAAAAAAATTTTCCGAATTTTTTGACTCTAAAACTGAACTGAATAAGAACAATCAGAATTATCACGAAAAATGTAGGGAAAAAAAAATTTGGAATTTTTTGACACGAAAATAAGGTTGTGATAAGCAAGGAATCGATTCGACTTACAGATTCGAAGGCTCTGATGCCAGTTGATGTGACCTTGCTATGAAGAAGGTCTCAAGTCCCGGATGAGATCGTGGTGAATCCGTAGTGGGGCGAAACAACTCCTTGAATAGGCGTCTGCGTTGATGGAGATTGCAAGACGACGGCGAGGCGGAAGCGATTGCGGAAGCGATAGAAATTTGAGGGGTTGACCGTATGGGTGAAGGGGGCCACGACCAGTTTAGGGCTGGAAAAGAATGGAGATTTTGAAGCGGATTAGAAGAAGGGAGCAAGCTCGACCTAGATCTAGCGGAATTAATGGCAGAAACGCGAGGGAGCAAGCTCAACCAAGAGAATCAAGGAGGACGTTAATGGAGGCTCAATTGGAGTTTCTCTCAACAATAAGTCTGTAATATTAACGTGAAGAAGAAAGGGAACTACAAGCTAGGTTAAGTAAAAGGAAGACTCTTCCTTTTCCTTAACCAAAAAGATTAAAAATAAAACAAATAAAATACTAAAAATACCCTAAGGAATTTCGGTCATTCTAAGTATAGAAATGACCTCCTAAACTCCCTAAAAATGCTGAAAATAATAATAAATAATATCCGGGAAAAATACTGATAAATGTCATAAATCAGAAATATCGATAACTAGGCGAATAGCGATCAATATCTCTAATCTGTAAGCTCCGGGATCTCTGCAGACTGTGTAGACGTCCCAATTGTCACTAAACTCAGAATGGATCCCTCGTCTGTAGTTGGACGTCCCTGACCTGCTACGAGTCTGGTCACCAGTGATTGAGTCGCAGCTTGAATAGCTTTGGCTCGTGCTCTAGTAATGGGACATGCGGACCTAAGACTCATAGCCTCCTCCTCGTCTGCAGCTGTCATGGTAGGCGAGGTCACATCAGGACCGGATTAAGGAAATTATCTGGACCGGAGACCGGACCGTATTTTCACCGGTCCGGTCCGGATTTGAACAGCCCTACTTTATGGGAAGGATTGGACGGACGTGGATCGTATATACCTCCCCTTCAATTTCAAGGAGAAACATTGGGTAGCTCTAGAGATACAACTAAGTAAATGGTTTGTCACTGTATACGATCCCGACGTCAATTTGTTCAAATTGTCGGACATCCATAGGTTCCTTGCAGGGTTGACATATATTCTTCCTATCATGATAGCACATTATGAGCCCTTGGTAACAATTTATGAAGATAGGGGGAAATCCCCTAAATATGACTCGTGTTCCTACATTGGAGAGAAACAAGAGAGGGTAAGTTGTTTACATCAATTGTTCAATTTTTGGTGTGAAATTAGTTATAATATCAGGAAACCAACTACATTTTTTACTTGTGTGCAGGGGCGATTGTGGCGTCTTCAAGATCAAGTATATAGAAATGCTAAGTTCCGGACGTCAAAACATCGTGAACGTGGGTGACAAATTTGTGGATCAGGATAGAAAAAGGATAGCCGTTAGTATTTTCGATATGAAGTGGTTTGACTAGTTAAGGATATCTTATTCACTTTCATGTAATCTTCATTGTAGTTGGGATAGTGTGGTATGATTCCTTCTTGGGTAGTTTTTACTAGAATTGACTTGTCTTGTTGACAATAACTTGTGTTGAAATTATTTTGAAAATCTAGCAAAATTGGTTGGTGCATTTCTTCTTTGCTACTTCGTTGTAGATGCATACTTCCTGTCAGTCTTGTTCATAATTCTTGTCAGTGAAGTTTCTTTATATTTTGCGTACATATGTTTTTTGTCACATTGTGTAATCCTATTGTCGGAATTATCCTTTTGTTTTCCTTTTGTTTTTGTTGTTTTGGGGTAAAAAAAAATTAATATTATTTGTTTGTGTTTACCATTCTGTTGACCTTTTTAATAATACTTAAATTGGAATAAAAAGGTAAGACTAAACCCTATTTTCCTTTCTTCGAATTTTGGCCAAATTCCCTCCCTGTTTACCTTCCAATTCTCCCAAAATTCCCTTCAAAAGAAGATATTCCCGAAGCTTCATCCCCATTAACGCGACTCTGCAACATCCATCATTGTTATCAGACATTTTCTTCTTCCCGAGAAGGCGACTCTTCAACTCCTTCATCTTTCCCTATTAACGCTAGACTCGATTTTTGCTTACTCTTGAAGTCCATTTTTTCTTACCAAGTCCATCTCCACATTTTCTTACTTACTCCCTCCATCTTTCTCCATTAACGCGACTCTATAACTCCATTTTTACTTACTCGCCCCTCCCCGAACTTTTCCTTAACCTCTGAACCGTGTTAAAAAAAAACCCTAGAAAATGGCAATGCTTAGAGGCGGTAAAGAATCGACCCCAAAGAAGAGCGGAGAGAAAAGGAAGAGAAAAGAAGATGACGGGCAGGTTCGAAAGAAGAAGAAGCAGAGAGACAAAGTGCAGGTGAAAGGGGAAAAAACTTGTGACAATACCATAGCAAAAAAATCCGGGAAGGGCAGGTCGAGGCCAAAAGCAAAAACAGTAAAGGCGAAAAAACCCTTAATCTTTAAAGGAGATGTAAGTTGTCTACATTTTCTGTTTAGGGCTTTGGGTATTTTTCAATTGTCATGTCAGGCTTTTGAAATTGTTCAATTTGTTTAGGGTATTTTTTCAATTGTCCTGTCATGCTTCTGAAATGGTTTAATTTGTATCGGGAGTATTTGTTTAGGTATTTTTGTTTCATATGTCCTCTCAGGATTCTCAAATGGTTCGATTTCGTTTGTTTATGGTTTTTTTCACTTTGTTTGCAGATTAGGTACAGTTATTTCAGAGGGGAGCCTTTCTACGGAAGAATTAACATCAACTATAGGGTGCACTTTGTTTGTGAGATTGAAAACAAGTTGACACATGCGGATTGGCAACGGGTTTTGGATGGCCCATTTGGAAAAGTTTTGAAAATGTTGCAACAGGTATCATTTTCTTCACAGACATTGCATGCAGTTCTATTTAAGCAACTTGAAACAAAAAAAAGTGAAAGTCTTGGTATGAGGTGGCAGGAAAAGAGTTGAGGTTTTCGATCAAGGAGTTCTCTCTCATAACTGGACTGAATTGTGGTGAAATTCCATTTGTGGATACTAAAGTTGACGGGCTAGTAATGGAGCGATTTTTTGGTAGTCCTTGTGGTCCTAAGACGACAGTACAAGATGTTTACAACAGATTCAAAGAACATCGTGAGTTGGACAACTACAAACTGAAGTTGGCACTATTGTTGATAGTTGAGGGTCTGTTGCTGGGAGGGGATAAGAAGAGGCTAGTGAAGCCGCTACATGTTAGACTGTTGGAGAATATGGATAAGTTTTGGGATTATCCATGGGGAAGGGTTGCTTATGAAGAGATTCACAAGTCATTGACCACAACATTGGCTAAAAGGATGCAAACAGTAAAGAAGGCAAAGCTACTCTCCAACGCACCAAGAATTCCATATTCCATTCAAGGCATGCCAGTTGTGTTTCATTTAGTTATATTATAAATTTTTAATGGTTCAAATATGAATTACTGAGTGTGTTTTATTTGCAGCATAATAGTATACTTTATGCTATACTATGACCGGATGTTTGAATACAGGGTGACAAGATCATGGTGAATATGCAGGATGTTATTTGTTGTTTGATTGAAACAACATACTAGTTTTCCAACATAGTTTTATGTGAATTCCAGATAGTTTTATGGTGACCTGATCTAAATTATAAGGTGACAGGATATAATGATTTAATGTATCTTAATTTGCTAATTCTCAAACCGCTTGTTATTGTAGATATGGGTATGGAAAGTTGTGCCAACATTTGGTCTCCAATTTGCATCAAAGTTGAGTGAATCTGCAATGCCCCGAGGTCTTCGTTGGTTTTCAGATGAAGCCCTTGAACATGGAGTGTTGGAGTTGTCTTTGGCTGATCCTACACATGTGGTTAAGCCCATTCTTATTCTTGATGAGGTGGATAAGTTGTCCGACTGCTACTATGTTGTTGAAAATGATGACCCACATTTTGACAAGATTGTGAAGGAAGAAATGAAGGGTTTGAAAAAGAAGGGGAAGGGGAAGCAAGGAAAAGATGGAGCGAGCCTGAGTAATGCATTTGTGCATTCGTCGGAGGTGATAAGTCAGATGTTCAGAATGATGAAGAAGATGGAAAAAGGAGTGCTTGGCAGGATGGAAAGGCTGGAAAAGAGGGTATCAAAGCAGGAGGAGGTGCCTAAGCTCAAGAGTAAGGGGAAACCAAAGAGGTATTCGGATGAGGATGAGGATGATTTTGAATCCTATGATGAGTCTGATGAGAAAGAGGAGGAAGTTTATAAGGATGACCAGGAAATAGAGGATGAGAAGGTAGAGGATAAGGAGGTTGAGGGTGAGGAGTTTGAGAGTGAGGATAATGATGATGATGATGATGGTGATGAGGGTAATGACAATGAAGAACTTCGCCAGGGTGGTGACAAAGCGAAGGAGGAGGACAAGGTAGAGGCTGAGTTTGCAAGTCATGATGATGATGATGAAGTTTTTGATGATGATGATGATTATGAAGTTGGTGATGCTGATGAGGATAATGAGAGTGATGATGAGGGTGGTGACAAAGAGGAGGAGGAAGAGAAGGTAGAGGCTGAGTTTGCAAGTCATGATGATGATGATGAAGTTTCTGATGAGGATAATGAGAGTGATGGTGAGGGTGGTGAAAAAGAGGATGAGGAGGAGAAGGTAGAGGCTGAGATGGACAAGGTAGAGGCTGGAGTTCAGGAGGCTGAGGTGGAGAAGGTAGAGGCTGAGGTGGAGAAGGTAGAGGCTGAAGACAAAGAGGTATGAATATGCTCATATGAAAATTATCATATTATCATTACTACTATGACTTCATTATTTGTACGAGGTGGCAAGATTTTTTGTGTCTGTTAGGAGTTTATATGTTTTACAAGAGAAAGTCTGGTATGGTGACAGGATTTTTACTCATGTATGTCAGTAGTTTGATATGGTTATTATGATTGCATGATTTTGATAATTCTATTGAGGGTAACAATGATGTTAAGGGTGCGGATGTTGATGGCCATTGTCCAAGACCTAAATGAAAAGGCTGGCGATGGTGAAAAGGACCAGGAGCAGGATTTTACTAATGATCTTGAAGGAGCACAGGAGGCTACCCAGTAGGAGCTAATCGCAGCAGAGGTTGAGGAACCTCTTTCAGTACTAGCCATTGTGGTTGATTTATCCACCAAGGCGAAACCCAAAAATAAACGGAAGCAGCGTCTCCAACCGAATAGGGTTCTTCCTAGTCGTATCACGAAGCCATCCGCCAAAAAACTAACACCTTACACAGATGAGAAACAGGGGAAAACTATGAAGAAGATAACCAAGAATTCACAAGTGAAGGAGATGACTGCTTTGCTGCAATGGATGGATGATGAAAGGTTAGTATCTCACGGATTTAATAATGTTCAACTATCTTTCATGGATTTAATTACGCCTTCATTATTTTTCAGCTCTGAGCCAAGAGTTAGACTATGTGGTCAAACGATGGACAAGGACTGGTTTGGCCTAATACTGGAACCAAAAGCTTGGTTGGAAGATAGTGTAAGTTATTTACTTATAATGTCAAATCAGTTTACTGTTGGGAATTGTTGCAATGTCTGACATGATGAATTATATTTTTCTGAAGAAAATCGATGAAGTTTGTTGTTATATCCGTAAGGCGCTTCTGGAGTCTGAAGTTAAACGCAAGGCCACAGTAATGGATGTTTTCTGGGCTGCTGATTATATAGAAGCATATAGATACTATGTCAAAACTGCATGCACTGTTCCACCTATACCTGAACGTGCACTTGAATACTTTAGGGGAGATCGGCCTAAAGTTTATGGGTCCAGTTGGGATGATCTGGATTTCATTTATGTCCCCTTCAACACCGATAACATACATTGGGTGGTTGTAGAGATCAATCTACAGCAATGGCAGGCAAATGTATATGATTGTAATATGGATTTGAACACTAACTTGTTCGTAGAGACCTGACTGCATGGGGTTCTAAGGTTTCTTCCACTTCATGACACAGTACTTGCCTCTTGCCAAGAAACATGAACATCGGGGTACTGAAGAGATTAAATTTTCAAGAATTCAAGGACTGAAGCAGAACAAGCACGGGTAAGTCGAAATATCAATCCCCTTACCAATTTTATTATATACTTCATCTAAGTAACTTTATTGCATTTTGTGTTCGTAGTCATGATTGTGGGATATACACTCTGAAACACATCGAGTTGCTCAGTGCTGGTTGGAAAAATCTTGACGTTGTGGCAGACAAATTTATTGACGGCTTCAGGAACGACATGGCTCACAACGTGTTTGACGGGGTGTGGAGGTCGATCCTAAGGAACCCCAGCGTTTAAATTGGATGTTTGGATAAAACATTAGGTTATTTTTGTGGTTTGGATGGCATTTGCTTAGATTACGTACAATTGGATGTTTTGGAAGACATTTGCTTAGATTACGTACAATGTTACGACAACTTATTTATAGATGTGGTAGTTGAATGCCAGTTAAATGGCAGTTATGTGCGTGTAGGTTAAATGGGAGTTACATGGCATTTGAATGACAGTTGCGTAAAATAATATAGGGACATTGACTGACGTCATAATATACATATTAAGAAGTAGCATGACAAGATGAATGTAAGAGGGATGTGGGATACACAACTAACTGTAACAGGGTATTGACTCTACTAACTCCTTTTTGAGAAGAGACAATAAAAAACTACAAATCGTCAAAAGTTAGCCGTAATCGCTCACCAACTCCAATCTACGCTGATTAGACAGGATATATAGGTAACTATGACAGGACATTAACACTAGTAATTAAATTAAGAAGATAGAAGAGCACCTTTATAAATGTATGTATAACTGCCAACCAACCCAAAACCTCTTTATATACCCCCTCTTCCGTAGTCACATTTCCTAATCCACAACTCTTCCCAACATCTTCCACCTTCTACACAACTCCAAATTCCATACTATTCCTTCGTTTCCATGGATGATCAGTCGTACGAACACAGGGTGTTTACCACCGTCCATACAAGATGGAGAATCCTCCCTTTGAGGGGAGCAATGGCCAGAAATTCGACCCGCTACTACAAAGGCGGCACGACCCAAAACTAGTGTCCTTTGGCTGAAATGATAAAGGATGTTTAGTGGCTCATTAACCAACTTTATCATTTTAACAATTACGAACACGACACTTCCTACTTCTTCGAAGTTGTGCCCCCCCACGGCAGCCCTCGTACCTTGAGGGCCTTGCAAAACCGTGGAGACGCATCCGTCCTTACAGCCCTTGGTAGAACCGTGGCGTTCATTAACATATATGTCATGACCGGAGATCTTGTTCAAGAACTTCCGCAACGCGACGGCCCAGACGCATCGTTCTCCTCCACATCAGTGTTTATGTAATATTTAGTATTTTATTAAGTACGTAATTTAGTGTAGTGACTATGTAATGTCACGTAGTATTTAGTAGGTTATCAAGTATTTTGGAATGCATGTTAGTGTAATGACCATATAATGTCATGTTGTGACTATATAATGTCACATAAATGTAGTGTTTTATGAAGCATGCTATGTATTTCCATTTTATATAATATAGTACTTTATGATAATGTCGCATAATTTAAAACCATATTAAAGACGACAGGCCAATACAGTTAGTATGACAGGATTGTTTACCTGGCAGTTAAACGAAAGTTTTGTAAAATGACAGTTGTGTAAAATAATATAGAGACATTGACTGACTTTATAATATACATATTATAAAGTAGCATGACAAGATGAATGTAAGAGGGGTATGGGATACATAACTTACTGTAACAGGATAGTAACTGTACTAACTCCCAAATGAGTTAATAAGGTGGGATATTGGTTACTATCTAGTATAATAAAAAAAAATGTTCACAGAAATCTTGAGCAATTAAAAAAAAGAATGACATGCCCAAAATGTCATATTAGGCCCAATTTCTTAGCGGTTCCTTGGAGCACACAATGCCATATTAGGCCCAATTTTTGACCGGTTTAACAATTATATTAAAAACTTTGTTATGAACCCGGATTAACAAAATATTATATATTGTTCCAAAATGGGTTTTACTTCATTTCATCTATCTCAGTTTGGGTAAGATTTCTAGGGTTTGTCGGGATTGAGAAGCCGAAATCAAATTGACCTCATTTGGAGAGAGTTCAACCACAATCAACATCATTTGACTCACGAAAAAGGAAGTCCATGTATTATTATACATTTAGCATGGTTATTTTTAAATGGTTTCGATAAGTTTATCTTGGATTCGAACACATCGAGTTGCTAAAGTGATATTCTGAGTTTCAATGAAATTCTATCTTTGGAACTGGATATGATATTTGCTTTACTGTATTGAATCAAAGTCCTCTTCTGTCTGGTGTTGTTAATAGGATGACGAACAATGTGATTTATATTAGCTTTGAATCCGACTTAGTCGAAGACAGCAGTTATACCACTTACAGTACCGGAGAGTACAACAGTGACGATCACCCAATTATTCTTGAAGATGATGAGGATATTGAATATGATAGAGATGTTGATGATGATGAAGATGTTGGAGATGTTGCAGATGAACCAACATCAGCAATACAAAGATCTCAAGCTTTTCCATGTGACAAGAACAATAGTTTCGTTGTTTTAATGAAACAAACCAATGTCTAGGGAGACTATCATCTGGTAGGCACCGCATCCTTTATCATGTAAATGTTTGATTCAGATTACTTCATAATATCAACTTGCAATGCACTTACTGATATATAGGGTATCCCGAGCAAACATGCTATCAAATTCTTGAGTTCTGCAAGAACCACTAAAGTCATCCTGGATTATAGTATGGCTGCTTGGCCTGTGTCTGTCGCAAAAAGTGGGAATTGCTACAGATTTGGCACAGGTTGGAGGCATTTTGTAATATACAATGAATTGGAAATCAACGATGCATGTGTGTTTGAAATAGTGAGTTGCCGCAATGTTATATACAACGTTACCATATTCAAAGCTTAGATATCTGTTTTTAGTATTATTTTGAACTTGAAGAATGTAACTCTATAGTGATGGTTTTGTTGGTTTAAATTAGTTGTGTTGAACATCTTTACTACAACTACTGTGGTAATGCATGTTATTGTCGTGAATATATAATGTCATGTAGTGACTATATAATGTCACGTAAATGTAGTGCTTTACGAAGCATGTTATGTATGGCTGAGGATGGTTTATGTTTTTCCTATGTGTTATTCAGATGTCACTCATGTCGGTCAGTAGGTTATTTGAAACCATATTGAATCTGTCATGATAAATATAGAAGAACAACAAGTGGGGTCAAGGGGTACAGAATGGAGTGAAACTTCTGTCATATGAATTTAACCAAAAGTAGTCAATATTGATTTCGACAGGATATGAATGTAGTCATGACATGATAGAGTTACAGTAACTACCCAACGACTAAATATCATTTCTACAAAAAGTAATATGAGTGGGAAGATATCCTTCAAGAGTTTGGATCTCTTGCTACACATATTAACAAAAGAAGAGTTTGGATCTCTTACTACACGTATTAACAAAAGAAAAGTTTGGATCTCTTAATACACATATTAACAAAATAGATAATTCAAGAGTTAACACAATTAACCTCATCATGGGTCGGCTGAGGGGTTAGGACAGTTTCGTGAGTTATGGTCGAGAGTGCCACAACTTCCATACCTTCTCCTCGGGCCCCTATATTCTCCAGGTGACGGGATTCTTTTCTTCCTTGGTCTTCTAGATTTCCTCATAACATCCGGGGGCAAACATGCTCTATTCAAGACCGTGTCAGGAACTTCCCAACGCTCAAATGCAGGAACCGGATATAAAGTTTCCTTGTACACTTCCTTCCACTTTTCAGCAGTAAAGAGGGGATGAACAAGATTGACATGATCCACACCAGAATCCTTCACAGCCGTTATTGCATGAGCACAAGGAATTTGGTCAACTTGGAAGACGTTGCAATAGCAAGTTTGAGCATGCAAATTTACCAAGAATGTAGTTCCATTGGCATGTACTTGAAACTCATATTGATTCAGCTTACTCACAACCATTGTCAACGATTTCAAATAATTACCTTCTAGCTCACAACAAACTGTCGGAGTCAGCACATCAGAATGTCGCTCTCCCTTTTGCCTCCTGTCATAAAATCACTGAGTCATGACATTCAGTATACCATCAAGCAACCCAATCAACGACATTCGACGCAGCCCCACTAATCGACTATTAACGGATTCCGCATTGTTGGACGTCATAATGTTGAATCTGTGTGCGGACATATGCGACCTTGTCCACGCTTCAAATCCAACACCCCTTAGGTAGGTACCGACTTGCGGGGACTGGGTGCAAAGTCTTCCAAATTCACGATTGAAGTCATGTTTGGTGTACGCTTGATTTGCCTTTTGGTACAGAATCCACAAGTCATTCCTTTTAAACCTTGTCTTCACGTTTTGAAATAGGTGAAGTGTGCAACAACCATGCTTTGCGAAGATGTAGTGCTCTCTTAAACCTTTGTAAATGCTTCCATGATGGTCAGACAAAAATACGAGGTCATGATCGTCGGCAACAACGGAGCGTAGGTGTCGAAAGAAATATGACCATGAACTGTCATTCTCGCAGCCAACAACAGCAAACACCACTGGATATATTTGTCTGTTTCCGTCTTGTGCCACTGCCACTAGAAGTGTGCCTCTGTACTTTGATCCTAGATGGGTATTATCCACAGTTATGACCTGCAATAGTTTTCAATCAGCTTTACAAAGTGACATTGTACAAATGACAACGGAACCGTGGAACGTGACAAAACTTAAATTTACCTTTCTTAAAAATTGCATTCCATTGCGCCAAGCACCCAAGCTGATAAAACAATACTTGAATCGACGATTAGAATCTATTTCAACATGTGTGACTGTCCCTATATTCATCATTTCCAGCATGTACATGTATCCATAAAGCCTATTGTAGCTTTCTTCAGCTATGCCTCTTATCCTGTCTATGGCGGTTAAACGTGCTCGGTTTGCCTTGTCGTAACTAACTTCCACTCACATCTTCCTCATGATGTTTTGAATTTGTGCAGCACGAGGTCCAGTACAAGTATCGGTTGTGTTAAAGTTGTAACAGGATTGTACATGTAATGTGCTAAGGTTAGTTGATATACATGTTGATAAATATATATGATCGTACTGACAGGATTGTTTACTTACCTTGACATAATATGGTCAGCAATTACGCTTGAACTTGCATGTGTGTGGTGGTTATGCTTTAGCTTCATGCCACATGTGTGTTGTCCACAATACTTCCTTACTTCAAACAATCATGTGTTGCCAAGAGTGGTCCCACGACAAAAAAATGTGCAACTAGAATCAATGCACCTTACCACATATAACTTCTTATCAGACTTCTGGACATGCATCTGGAAGCGCCTCTGTAATGCCATCAAGGATAAACGATCCTTAAGATACTTCTTGGAAATGAAATACTCTCCAACTTTTATTTCCAGATCATTGCCGCTCACCCCATTATCCTCCATTCGCTCTTCCAAATCATCCAATTGCCTTTTACTAAACTTGTTGCTACGATAGTACTCGACTTTAATCTCTTGGAGAGCTTCCTCTTCAATGTGTATAAATAAGGTGTCCACTTCATTAGTGCCATCCAACAATGTCCATTCTTCAACATCTTCATCAAAATCATCCTCAAAGTCATCCTCAAACTCATCCTAATCAAAATCTCGCCCAACGTCTTCCCCATAATCACTGTCAATCTCAATACATTCATGTATTCTTTTCCCATGTGGAAGACCTTGTTTCTCTCCCATCAGTTTCCGAATCTGCCTCAGATTGGCTCACCAAGTCAACTATTTGTACATCCCCATTATTTACACGACAAATTTTTGGTTTCATTTCATACATGTCACAATCAACTATATTCGGTACAACTTCAATGGGACAATTGTCGCTTACCACATTGCTCACCAAGTCAACTATTTGTACATACCCATTGTTGTCACGATAAATTTTTGGTTTCATTTCATACATGTCACAATCAACTATATTCGGTACAGCTTCAGTGGGACAGTTCTCGCTTACCACATTGCTCTTGTCGGATTTGGTACCATTTCTGCTTGGATGACAACCCACCACAACCTCGGCCTCTGCCTCTTGACTTTGTGTTAACGGTGGCGGAGTCAGACACACTGTGATGTCCTCGTCATCATTTCTACTTGGATGACCACCCATCACAACCTCGGCCTTTGCTTCTTTGTTTCC
Organism: Rheum nobile; assembly: GCA_027886185.1. Classification (NCBI taxonomy): domain Eukaryota; kingdom Viridiplantae; phylum Streptophyta; class Magnoliopsida; order Caryophyllales; family Polygonaceae; genus Rheum; species Rheum nobile. The sequence continues at coordinate 4,488,816 of WOAB01000511.1, forward strand.
TTTCTTTTTCATACTCGCATATAACTCGATAGGCCAAATAGCATCTTCTGATTGCAAGTTAAAAAATTTGAAAGCATCAAGGTCCTCGTCATCTTTGACATCGAATGGTTGTGACTTTGGTTTTCACTGTGACAGATATGTTAGCTCCATTTCATCTATCTTGTCAATGCATTTTATCTTCTCAGTCAACTTTTTTCTCAGATTTGAGTAATTGATATCTGCAGACAAAACAAGTGCTTTTGTCATTGTGATCCCATCGAAAACCCACTTGTTTCCCTTACATATCCATTCACCACCTGTTATCAGAGTCAAGTAGTATGATCTTGAACCTGTTGTACGAAGAAAAAGAAAACACAAGTAAAATATTTTATGACAAACATTGACAGTATTGTGTCTAACACCGATAGTAATATGACCAATACCCTAACACCGACATTAGTTTTAAAAAGTTGGGGTTTCTAGCCAAACGGGACAAAATTTGTAGGGAAAACAAATATTCTATAATCAAGGAACGAATGTGAAAGTCAAACACAAGTACTGCTCAAAAAGAAGTTGAAAGGTTATTCTCTCGTTTAGGGAACCACAGAAGAATGTCTTGTAAAGAAGAGTAAATGTGAAAGTCAGAACTCACCCATTATTAAATTTCTTCTATTCCAAACACATTGAAGACGTTGGGCAAGCCTTTTTGAAGATTTGGGGATTTAAGGTTTTGTGGTGTTATGGTGGCTTTGTACAAGTTTACAAGTTGGGTTATTTTAGGGTGAAGACTAACATGTGGGTAAATGGGTAGAAAATGGAGGGAAACTTGTTAACTTTTGGAGGGAAAACATAGGTTAAAGGATGATATGTACTACTTTATCAGAAGTCATATTAGGTGAATAGTTATGAAACAATATTAAATAAAGAATGACACGCCCAAAAATTGAACAAAAATACCTAAATAAATGCACAGACATGAACCGACCATGTTCCTTCTCATTCTTCACTCAACAAACCTAAACCATCTCTGTTCATTTCGTTGAGCCAAGGTCCTTCATTGCTGCGCCGAACACAAGGTAACCCTCTTTGTTTTTTGTGTGGTTTTCATACTGGGTCAATAAGCAAGCATGTATCACTGTGTTTTTGGCTGGAAATTTTTCTTTGTTTTTACAGTTCAACTCAAGCCCAATGTCATACAGCGACACCTCAAGTTATCAAAGCGAGGACCCCCGAAAATATGAACATCAACCTATATCTCCTACACCTTCTCAAATAGAGGAGAAGTTGCAAGAAGAGTTAGACATGTTGCTAACGAATAGCCCACGTTCCAACATGTTGGGTGAAATAATCACACGCCTATGTACTGAGATACATGAACTTCGACAAAGAATTATGGAACTCAATACAAGTGAGATGCAATTGGATCATGCAATTTGGCGACTAAATGCAAGGGTGTCAGAACTTGAAGCTGAAAACAAGACACTACACTCCTAGGAAAACATCAGCAAACTTGTACTAAATCCTATTTGTGCATTTGGTGCTGGTCTCATTGTAGGGATTAGTGCTTTCAGCATTTGTTATCGAGCATGTAGGTCATAACTATGAAGTATGTACCTCATGACTTTGGTTTTTTATGTAAGAGGGTAAATTAAATTCCGAATAGTATTCGTTAGCATGGTTGATTCTACATGTCAGATTGCCAAAATTTTGATGTCACCCTTCATGTAAGTTTTGCAAATTCAAACACAATACCAGCACTAGACACACAGACAATAGTTGCCAGTACACTGGATACCATTACATTTCTATAAAAAAAAGATAGTTGCCAACTGGTTGCTATCATTACATTACTAGCATCACATCAAAATTTAGGGAACCTACTCCTTCACGCAAAAAGCACAACCTTCATAGGCACTATTTGCAACACAATATCATAACATTTGGTTCCAGTGCCAATCCTGCCAATGACCAACAACACGGTTGGTTAATCAACATTTTAATGCATTTGATAAACAACTAAGTTTTTTTTACCGGGAATTACCTTTTCAATAATATAAAGGTTTCCAACAATAATAAGCAATGATCTGGCACGAGTCAGGGCAAAATTAAACCTCTTCGGGTTGCTCATAAATCCCAAGCAGAAAGTCATGTCATATTCGTCGTGTTTCTCGGTTGATCTGACGGTTGACAAGATGATCACTTCCCTTTCTTCACCCCAAAACTGCTCAACCCCGCCAATCTTAATATCAATCATATGTAGAGACTTGAGAGCCTTCCCTATCTTTAGTACTTGTTGTGGGAAAGGGGTAATAATCCCGATGTCTTGCTCATACACATTCCTTCTTTTAAGCTTTTGTACGAGCTCAACCACCTTGCTAGCTTCAATCCTATTAAACCATGAAGGGCTGCCCTTTTCCCTCTCATCCAAGCCTTGGATGCCACAGAACATGAAAGGGAAGTTCCCGTTGGGAAGTAGATCATCCCAAGGTAAGGAAGATGTGTCACTGTCTTTTTGATATAGAATCAATATAGGGTGGCTCCGGTAATTCTTCAACAACAATGTGACATAATTGCGATCCCCTGATCTGTAAACTTTAAAGTCCAACAACCTCTCCATAAAAGATCTTCCCAAACCATAAGCCTCAGCTTGCTTTGAATGAATATCAGGCCCAAGTTGCTTGGGATCACCACAAAGAACAATCACTGTGTTGTTTTCTAAGAGGGTTGATATGGGGATCATTGTCTCTGGCTCTAAAACTTGGCTTGCATCATCTAAGATGATGTGGGAGAAGTGGCCACGGTTAACCCCTTCAGCATAGATGTAAGATGCACTCGTGTATGTCGTTATTATTATCTTGTACCTACAGAGTGTATCTCGATAAGGGCAAGTGAAGAAACCTCCACTGTAGGTACATAACCTCAACAATGCAGCGTTCATTTTCTCTAAGGGACGAAGTGTGGCATTCAACCTATAAATATCTTCCTCCCTAAGTTTCATCCCCTCGCAAAGGATTTTCTCTAATAAGTGATTTGCCACGCAGTTTGAAGAAGCACATACGAGTATATGAGAATTCCGTCTAGTTTTATAGAGTTATAGGATCACCTCCACCAGTGTTTTTGTCTTTCCTGTTCCTAGGGGTCCATAAATCACATAAGGAGCTCCTCCTCTGCACCCTAAAATTAAGCGAAGAGAATTTTTCTGCTTCTCGTTAAGAAGAAGTGAGATAGGCACAAGATTGTTTGTTATAATCCTCCGCTTTCCATGATACTCATGAGGAAAGAGGAAGTTTTCGTGTAATGCCTCTGCAGATAGAATGGCTTGACGGAGCCTACTGAAATTTACCCCGTTGTACACAAAACAGATTTCATACACATTGCTATCTATGTGCCTTTGGTAAAATCCATCATGAAATTGCAATAATACTTCATCAGCCTCAACACGGTGGATCCAGCCCTGTTCAAACAACATTGGCAAGTTGAACATGAGAAAACAACATTGGCAACGATAATTCGTGCAATTGTGACAACAAATATGAACTTCTATTTCATTGTTCATTCCGACAATAACACATAACACTTTGACAAAAATATTAAGACAACTGACATTCTCCACATACCTGATCAAGAGAATATTCTCCATAAACATTCACCACATCTCCACGGACAACTGAGAGCCTTCTTTCACCTAGTCCTAGCACTTTAAGTGCTACAAATTTATAATCCTTTTGTCTCAAAGTAACAGACTTCATATTATAAGCTTTCACGTAGTCCTATAAACAAATATAAAAAGAAAATCATTCATCAAGTTGGTACTACGAGAGAATCATGCCATCTAGCTATCCCCTCAGTCCCCCAACCCCCATACAGAGAAAATATAACACTTACCATAATGAGAAGTTACTCCATCACTAACAACGCATTGAAATACGATGCATAATTTTCCTCTGTTAAGCCTTGTAAGACAACTTCAGGGATTTCCTCAAACTCTATCATTTTCCTTATTTCTGGTGGTATGTTATATGGTTTCTCATGTGCCAAAGCTTTGGATACTTCATCTTCAGCCAAGAGGAAGACATCTCGTTCAATAGTCACAACATCAGTTTCGATATGCACTATAGATGTGAAAACGCCAATCTCCTTGGGCACACAAGACAACCATATAGTCAGGCTACCATGTGGCCTCAAAGTTTGTTCCTCCATATAAAAAGAACCCACAAAATCTTCCTCGAGTATGACATCTGGCTGGCTAGATGGAGGTTTCATCAGTGACAAAACAAATGAATCTTCAGGATTTGAAGCATAAGTCTTCACACCCCAAAGTAACACATCTTCTGAAGTGGTGTTTTCTATTGTGAATGACGTCGTGGCAACCTCGTTGACAAGAACCGATTGAGGCTTTCCTCCAGCAAATGGAAACGGCACAGATACCATGACAGGACCCTCCTCAATAGGAGTGGAAGTTGTGACTGAGGGAACATCCATGAAGACAACCTCTCCCTTGTCTCCAATGGTGGAGCATTCATCACCCATACTCAAATAAAATCCAGAAAAGGAGATGGGTGAGATGAAGTGAAACAAAGAGATAGTAGGAGTACAAGTGATACAAAGAGAGAGTACGAGTGACACCATGTAGCTAAAATACTCAAACATGGAGCATTTTCTAATTAAGATATCTGTAAAGTAGATTGGTGAGATAAAGTACAATTAATATCTATGTAAAGTAAAATAGTCAAAGAAGTTGAGCATCGGGAGAGGGAGATGCAATTAAGACATCTTGTATTTAATATCTCTGTAAAGTAAAATATCTCTGTGAAGTAAAATAGTCAAAGAAGTAGATTGGTGAGATGAACTATTCAGCTTCTGAGTATAACTATTCAGCCAGATGTCACACGCCCTACACAAATTAGGCAAGCATGTAATATGGTTTAATGTGACATTACATACTAAAGTTTACTGTTGATTTCTGGGTGTTAAGATCACTATCCCTATCAATAAAGAAATATGTGTAATTTTTAGTTGTAGTTCTGACATTATTATTCTTAAGTATGACATATGTTTTACTAAGGTCGACATGAGTTTTCGATAATAGCAGGAAAAAAAGGTATGACGTAGTACATTTGGTCGCTTGTGAATCTTTGGTTTTACATTATTTTGGCTCAAATTTAACCTAGAAAACCGCTTGTGAATCAATTTGTCTACTCTAGATAACTATCAGTTCATCTGCTGAGTTCATAAGTTCTTCGGGTTCAACAGTTCTTTGGGTTCATCTTACAAAGTCTACTTCAGATAACTACCAGTTCATCTGTTGAGGTTCAACAGTGTTGTTAAACAGTTTATCTCCATTCTTCATCCATCGTCCGTCAACATTCTTCTGTCTGTTAAACAGTTCTTCGGGTTCAACAGTCACATGGGAAAAGGAGGTTTGGATTTTATAATGGCGGGAGAATGGGCTTGCAGAATGGGAGGGAGAGGGAGGGAGAATGGGTTTGGATCTTTCAGTTTCAAGTGTTCATCGGTCGACCGGCCGGCGGGATGGAAGACTGTAGAATGACCGGGAGAAAGGGAGGGAAGAAGGCGGGAGAAAGGGAAGGAGATGGGCGGGATTGCTACAGGAAAAAGGAGGAAAATTTTGGGGTTTTGGAGAGAAATATTAATTAATGATATTTGTGTAGTTTTGGGTTTTTTGTTTCCTTTTTCTTTTCTCCAATTTCATTGATTTAATTTACTTTTGGAATTAAAAAAAATTATTATTTTGCAAAAATACACCGAATGGTGTATATATGCAAAAAAAAATACAAGCTTTTATATTTGCAAGTGAATTTCCCAAATGGTGTATTTATGCAAATTCGTGATCTAAAAATGACTTAGGCTTTGTTTAGCACTCTTTGTTTTGTTTATAAACACTTTTTTTTAAACCTACTTTCATATGTTTCGATATGAATTATTTTATTTTTTCTTTCACTACTCAGATCTTTTCAATAAAATACACAAATCCCTATAAAAACTTCCTTTTTATCAAGCATATTTTTTTATATAAATCTATTTATTAACTATTTATAAATAAAAAACACTTTATAACCTTCATCACCTAACAAACCCTTAACTATAATTGACACCGAAGATCTTTTATTCATTTTAAGCTATTATAATATATTTTAGTTAATAACAATACCGATGTCGAACGACGCCTAAGGTGTTTTGTTATATCAAGTTAGTAAGATAGGAATGGAAACAAAACTTGAATCTCTTGGTTTTATTTTTCAACTATATATATTACTATTTCTAGACTAGGTAATAATACTCTGTATTATATTATTAACGAATATCAAGTTTGGTAAGGTTAAGCAAACCATGTGGAAGTTTATCCCCAGAGAGTTGGAAGAGGAACATATCATGTAGCTCGATTCTAGTACTTAAGTGAATCTCATTATAACTATTAAGTGAAAATTAGGGTTTTATTTTTTAGCTTAAGAATATCTCATTGGAAAAGGATATTACAAAAGCAATAGAATCAATATATGCAATCACTTAAATATATTCTCATAGATTATCATTCTTCCATTTCCTTTTTCTTTTAGATTAAAGTTTCCTTCATTAATATAGAAAATCAATCGGTCATTTTTTTGGGTCAAGAAACGAGGCTAAGCTTCTGCGATAGATTTATTAGTTAGAAGACAAAACATGTCCAACATAGTCATAAGCTACTACATGAGAAATCATGGCATGTGGATAGACCTCTACAAATCCGGGTTCGGGCCGGGCCCGGGCCGGGTTTTTTTATTTTTTTGCCCGGTTGCCCGGGCTGGGTTTTTTGTCCAGGCCCGCCTGATCAACCGGGTCGGGTTATCCGGCGGGCTGGCCCGGTCGGATAAAATTATAAATATATATATAACTTTAAATATATATATAATTATAAATATATATATAAAAAATTATAAACAGTAATTATAAATATATATATAATTATAAATAGGGAGAGCTTCATGTGAGGAGCACCCTTAGGGTGAAACGTGAGGAGCATTTTAGACCATTCATTTTAATATTACCATACACTCTACCACACTCAATCCCGGTCAATGATCAGCGTTGACGGGTCAACGGTCAGCGTTGACCGGTCAACGGTCAACGTTCACCGGTCAACGGTCAACGTTCACCGGTCAAAGGCCAGTCATTTTTCTTAAAAAAAAATAATTTTTTTCTTAAAAAAAATTTATTTTTTTATACACGTTTTCGTTATAAAATTTGTATGAAAAGAATTGAACAATTTGTTCTTAAAGTTGAACAATTGTATGTTTAAAGTTGTACAATTAAAATTCGAACAATATTAAAGTTGAACAATTGTACATGAAAAGTTGAACTATTGTATCTTAAAGTTGAACAATTTTTTTTATAGTTCGACAACTGTGTCCGCTATGTATATAAATTTGAACAATTGTCTCTTAATGTTGAACAATTTTATTTTTTATAAGTTTTTTAGTTGTACATGGCCGTTTTTGCCGTTTTTTTATTTTCCTACACATTTATGATTTAGGGTTTATGTTTTGAACATTTTTTAGTTGTATTATGTTTATATTACATTATAAACAAAACTTCAAGTTTATTTGACAATTGTTAAAATATTAATGAAGTATTGTCTAATCTATCTTTTGTTATAAGTTTGAATTTTCATGCAATTTAAATTGTTCAACTTTTCTGGTTCAGTTGTTTAACTTTATATATTGTTAAAAAAAGTTATTCAACTTGTATGATACAATTGTTCAACATTAAGATACAATTGTTAAATTTTATTGGTATAATTGTTAAACTTTATATATTGTTCAAATAATATTGTTCAACTTTCAACATACAATTGTTCAAATTTAATAAGAAAATGTTCAACTTTTTAATTAAAATTTTATGATAAAAACGTGTAGAAAAACAATAAAAAAAAGAAGAAAAAAACTCGCCCAAAAAATATTGTTCAACTTTAAGATACAATTGTTCAACTTTGTTCGTACAATTGTTCAACTTTATATATTGTTCAAAAAACATTGTTCAACTTTTAACATACAATTGTTCAAATTTATTAAGGAATTGTTCAAATTTTTTTATTATAATTTTATGATAAAAATGTATAGAAAAACAAGGGGAAAAAAAGGAAGAAAAAAATTTGCCCAAAAAAAATAAAAATTAAATCTGCTTACTGAAACAGTCGTCTAACCATAAAAATAAAAAATTTCAACTTTAAGATACAATTGTTCAACTTTGGTATAATTGTTAAAATTTATATATTATTCAAAATATATTGTTCAACTTTTAACATACAATTGTTCAAATTTAATAAGGAATTGTTCAACTTTTGTAATTAAAATTTTATGATAAAAACGTGTATAAAAACAATAAAAAAAATGAAGGAAAAAACTTGCCCAAAAAAAATAAAAAATAAAAATTGCTTAGTGAAACAGTCGTCTAACCATAAAAATGAAATTGTTCAACTTTAAGATACAATTGTTCAACTTGTTTGTACAATTGTTCAACTTTATATATTGTTCAAAAAACTTTGTTCAAATTTTAATATATAATTGTTCAAGTTTAATAAGGAATTGTTCAACTTTTTTAATTACAATTTTATGATAAAAACGTGTAGAAAAACAAAAAATTAAAAAAATAATTTTTTTATTTAAAAAAAAAATCCGGACAAAAATCAGTTTGACCGGTCAACGTTGACCATTGACCGGTCAATGGTCAGATGTTGACCATGGGGTGTGATTGTGTGTGAGAGGGTGTATGTTTGCTATGATGGATGTTCCATCATAGCCTTTCATTGTCCCAAAATGATTGGCTCTCATTCCTCATCACGTTTCACCGTAAGCATCCGTTTCACCGGAGCCTGACTCATTATAAATATATATATAAAATTATAAATATAAATATAATTATAAACAAATATTAATTATATAAACAGTAACGGGTACCAGGTCGGGCCTAGAGGACCGTCCGTGCCCGGCCCGTTACTGTACCGGGCTGGCCCGGCCCGACCCGACCGGACCAATATTGTTGTCCAGGCCCGGTTTTTTAACCGGGCGGGCAGACCGGGCCGGTCGGGCTAGCCCGGACTTGTACAGGTCTACATGGGGAGTAGCAAAAGTAACAAAAGGATAGTTCATTCTGATGGCAAAATTTGACAGGGCGTCAGCAACGGCGTTCGCCTTACGCCTAGTCGGAAGGACACAAACCGACCAGCCAGTAGAATAGATCAAGAGCCGACAACGATCGACCAGATAAATGTCTGGGACAATGGCAAGGTCAATGGACTGCAGTAGATGGCAAGCTTGTAGAGAATCAGATTGAAGGATTATATTAGGATACTTAGTTGTGTAAGCCATATTCAACCCATGGCACATCGCCCATAACTCGGCTATAAGAGCACCACATATCCTGCAAGTGAAAGAAAAGGCCATTAAAAAGGCGCACTTGAGTCACGTAAAACACCACCTTCTCATACCAAACCCGGGTTTCCCTTCGAAATGTAGGAATTTTAGATGCGTAAAGCGGAATTTCAAAAAACGTTTTTCTAACATCTAACCAAGGATCTCATACATAAATCAAATAGATCATAGACATGAAGAATTAATTACCTCTTGACGCGTGTTTGAATCTTCCTGGAATGGGGAGATTAGAGCCTCAAGTGTGACTCCTCTAGTTGGTCCACTCGAGTATGGATCTGGATCACCTAGGACTCGGTTGCTAGAGCGAGGAACGAAGGCGAACGAGGGAGAGCTCCAGGGAGAAGGAGGCAGCCGTGTGGGTATATTGAGATTAGGGTTTTCTCCTAGAAAGCCCTCTTTTTATATTACCATATGTAGATATATTATTTCCTAAATAAATATATCTTTTATTACTAATAATAACTCTTTATTATTAACAAGCCTTATCTCCCAAGTTATATCATATATAACTTTATATCACATACTTTATATAATATGTCTCCCAATAAACTGATCTAGTCCAAACTCTAAGGGTGTGATCTCGTAGAACCCGGTAACAATAGCAATAGACTTTATGACATACTTTATAACATATAGTCTATAAATCATAGTTGGCTTCTAGCAAAGCACTATAACTACCTAAAATCACCGGATTAAATATCTCCATAAATGGTCTCACTTCATAATTAGTAATTGCACTTTTGATTATAAGACACAATTCCTTCAATCTCCCACTTGTCCTTAAAACAAGTGTGCAATGTTAAAATTCATTTGTCACTTAGTGTCTTGTTTGACTATATGATGAAACTCATCTTTACCGCCAAACACGTTTCTTGAACTCTTGAGATCAAATTGTTAATCCCAATGATTAGTAATAATCCATCCGAGCATGGCCATGCGTTTTCACAGTTCTCACTCTTCAAGTGGCCGAGACACCAATCATTTCCAAATGTATCGTGTTATACATGGAATAGGAGGACATATTCAATCTTGTAAGACTACAGCTCCCACTCAACTTTTGGCAATCCCAATCACTGCCTTTATAACTATTTATTACGGTCAGCGTTTGACAGGGTCAAAGACATACCAGCAGTCAAATGATAACTATATCTTACTCATGTCTAAGGAACTCACTAATCATGAATAATCCTAAAACTCCGCAATAAAGCCTTGAGGAGTCCTAAGGTTGGTATGTCCGATATGTATCGGTATACACATCTATGTAATCGATTAGACATCTCTATGTCCCTACAACACATGAAACCCGGTGTTATCAATCAATCTCACAATATGGTCTTTTGATTAAGTCATTTGTATCCAAGTTAACGACTTAGACCATGGACTTCTAACATTTTTATAATTTCAGTTCACTTAATGGGTTTTCATTCACCAAAACAGTTTTGATGAGCCCATTTGATAATTATTAAATTGTTTGGATACTTTATCTAATCTCAAGCAATGGTTAAATAATAATATGAAATTCATATATATAAGTCAAGAATAAATGTTTGTAATAACAATAAACAAGGTTTATCATAAAACAAACAATGTCTCAAAAGAACTCTCTAATGTGTCTGATTCCCTTGGCCCGAGTGTGACTGTCATGCTTGGGCCTAGACATGGGCTTGGTCAAAGGATTTGCATTGTTGTCGTCTGTGTACACTTTGCACATCCTCACATCACCTCTATCAACGATGTGTCTGATCAAGTGATACTTTCGCAGGAGCTAGAGCTAGGTTCCTTGGCTTGAGCAATGGCGCCATTGTTGTCACAATAGACGTCAATAGCTCTAGAAGTGCTAGGAACAACACCGAGCTCAGCTATGAACTGTCTAATCCAGACAGCCTCCTTAGCTGCTTTATAAGCAGCAATGTACTCTGCCTCCGTTGTAGAATCTGCTACTGTCCCTTGCTTTGAGCTCTTCCAGCTGACGGCTCCTCCATTCAGAATGAAGACGTATCCAGACTGAGATTCAAAATCATTTATGTCTGTCTCGAAACTCGCATCAGTATAGCCCTTGACGACCAGCTCGTCATCACCTCCAAATATCAAGAGATCATCCATAGTCCTTCGTAAGTACTTCAGGATGTTCTTGGTTGAACACCAATATGCATCACCCGGGTTTGATTGGTACCTGCTACACATACTCAAAGCATATGTAATATCTGGGCGAGTACAAGTCATTGCATACATGATGGATCCTATGATTGAGGCATAGGGAATCTTGCTCATCCTCTCAGTTTCACCAGGTGTCTTAGGACACTGGCTCTTGCTGAGATGTAAGCCATGTTGCATAGGCAAGAACCCTTTCTTAGAGTTCATCATATTGAATCTCTCAAGGACATTATCTACATAAGTTTCCTGACTCAGACCAATAAGTCTCTTAGATCTATCTCTATAGATCTTAATGCCTAATATGTACTCAGCCTCTCCCAAGTCCTTCATTGAGAAATACTTCTTAAGCCACTCATTAACTATCTCCAGTATAGGAATGTCATTCCCAATGAGTAATATGTCATCCACATATAGAACTAGGAAGGCCACTTTGCTCCCATTAAACTTCTTGTAGACACAGGGCTCTTCTTCGCATCTGATGAAATCAAACTTTTTGACCACTTTATCAAAACGAAGATTCCAACTCCTGGATGCTTGCTTAAGTCCATAGATGGACTTCTTAAGCTTGCATATTCCCCTAGGGTTCTCTGGATCCTCAAAACCTTCCGGTTGCATCATGTATATATCCTCTTCTAAATATCCATTTAGAAAAGCGGTCTTGACATCCATCTGTCAAATCTCATAATGATGATAAGCGGCAATCGCTAGGAGTATCCTAATGGACCTGATCATAACGACTGGTGCGAACGTTTCATCATAGTCAGTACCATGAACCTGTCTAAATCCTTTGGCAACTAGTCTTGCCTTATAGACAGAAACGTTTCCATCCTTGTCTGTCTTGATCTTAAAGACCCATTTGCATCCAATGGGTTTTATCCTATCAGGCAAATCTATCAAGTCCCAGACTTGATTCTTAGACATGGAGTCCATTTCGGATTTCATGGCTTCCAGCCATTTCTCGGAGTCGGGATCCGACATCACTTGCTTATAGGTCGCAGGCTCGCCGTTCTCTAAAAGTAGAACGTCAATGCTAGCAGTCAAGACGTAATCTTCATAACGTCTAGGCTGCTGCCTTAGCCTGTCTGATCTCCAAAGTGGTCCAACAATAGGAGAGACTTCAGCTGCTGGGTTGACCACATCTGTATGCGGGACCTCAGGTGCTTCATCAACTTGAGGAATTGCATCTTGGATCTGGGCGGTTTCCCTTTGAGAAGGTACACCTCCAAAGTCAAGTTCCTCAGTGACATCGTCTATGTCCTCATGTTGTTGGGTTTGTTTCTCAGCTTGAATCTCATCAAGCTGAACATTTCTCCCACTTGGCTTCTTGGAAAATAAATCCTTTTCCAAAAAGACACTATCCCGAGCAACAAACACTTTGTTCTCAGCGGGATTGTAGAAATAATATCCCCTTGTTTCCTTGGGATAACCTATGAAGAAGCATTTGTCTGATTTGGGTGCTAGCTTGTCAGATAGTAAACGCTTTACATAAGCCTCGCATCCCCAGACCTTCAGAAATGACAAACTACGAACTTTTCCATACCATATCTCATGTGGTGTCTTGTCAACTGATCGTGACGGAGTCCTATTTAGTGTCAACGCAGCAGTGGTGAGGGCATATCCCCAAAAGGATGTAGGAAGATCAACAAAGCTCATCATTGAGCGGACCGTGTCTAACAATGTCATGTTTCTCCTCTCAGATACGCCATTCAACTATGGTGTGCCTGGTGGAGTCAATTGTGTCAAAATGCCACAACTTCTCAAGTGATAGTCGAATTCTTGGCTCAGATATTCGCCCCCTCGATCTGATCGGAGTGCCTTTATCTTCTTGCTAGTTTGTGTCTCAACTTTATTCTAGAATTCTTTGAACTTTTCAAAGGACTCAGAATTATGCTTCATTAAGTAGATATACTCATATCTACTAAAATCATCAGTAAATGTAATGAAGTATCGATAGCCTCTCCTAGCTTATGTGCTCATAGGTCCACACACATCAGTATGTATGAGAGCTAAGAGCTCAATAGTCCTTTCACTCGTACCAGTGAAAGGTGACCTTGTCATCTTGCCCATCAGATATGACTCACATGTTTCAAATGATTCTAAATCAAATGACTTTTGGCTACCAATTGTTTGGAGTTCCTTCATGCGTTTGATGCTAATGTGACCCAAGCGACAATGCCATAGATTGGCTTCACTTATATCATTCGACTTTTGCCTCTTTGTATCAAAGTTATAAATTTCAGATTTGAGATCCAACATGTATAGTCCACTACTACTCACATGGGCTCGAGCATAGAAAATATCATTCTTATAAATGGAAAAACAATCCTTAATGACAAATTCATAACCCTCAAGGTTCAAAACTGAAATTGAAATCAAATTCTTAGTAATAGAAGGAATAAAATAACAATTATAAAGTTCTAAAACTAAGCCAGAAGGTAGAGATAGACTATAATCTCCAATGGCAAGTGCAGCAACCCTTGCTCCATTTCCAACGCGCATATCTATCTCACCCTTCTGCAACCGTCTCATATTTCTTAGTCCTTGCACATTCGAAATAATGTGAGAACCACATCCGAAATCTAATATCCAAGAATGAGACTTGGTTGATAAAATTTCAGTAACGTAAATACCTGAAGTGGAGACTGTTTCTCTCTTCTTTTCTTCCAGGTATTTATGACTTGCCTTATCCTCATCAGATGAGGTGGCAGTCAACTCTGGGATGGGGGTTTCAAGGACATCCTCTTGTCCCTCAGACTTGAGACTGATTCTCATATGTCTTTCCCAACCAAGGAATTTTTTGTCGTTCAACTTATTTTTCTCAACAATTGAGGGGAGAGTGAATTTAAGGTGTTCAGAAGACATAGTAACTACAAAAACGGAATAAAATATGAAGATAAATTATGCTTGACATGCAAGAACTTAAATAGACAAGCTATAAACAGTAAGTTATTGCACATTCTACTCAATTAAATTGTCCCTTGTGAGTAAAATGATTCCAAGATCCTATCTTAGATGAAACTCGAGCGTACTAAGGCACTTCCCCAAGTCTCATGTAATCAAGGTAAGTAAACCTATTACTAATTATAACACCTTATAATTCTTTGTTGATGGCCACATCTTATGTAAGACTCATCCTTATGCCTCAAGATCCAAAACTGAGCCTTTTTGTCTCTTGTTGAGTGTAACCATACCAAGGCAGCATGCCCCTATTAGACATACCCGCACTATCCCAAGGTCAAGGAAGGACACCTCGCTATGGCGAAAACTATCCAACGAATCCCAAGGGCCTCATGGTTATGATATAGAAAGGCATTATCTCAATATTCTGTTAAGGGACTTAAGCATGTAATGGTTGTTTATTTACTAGTGAACAAAATAGCATAAACAAAAAAATAAGCAAGCATGCAGAGTGGGAAATAATAAAGCATTCAAGTAATGCAGTAATTAAATGTGATCCTAGTATGGTCCCTAAAAACCAAAATTAAAGATCTAATCTTCATGGTCTTTTGGTCTTTTGATTAAGTCATTTGTATCCAAGTTAACGACTTAGACCATGGACTTCTAACATTTTTATAATTTCAGTTCACTTAATGGGTTTTCATTCACCAAAACAGTTTTGATGAGCCCATTTGATAATTATTAAATTGTTTGGATACTTTATCTAATCTCAAGCAATGGTTAAATAATAATATGAAATTCATATATATAAGTCAAGAATAAATGTTTGTAATAACAATAAACAAGGTTTATCATAAAACAAACAATGTCTCAAAAGAACTCTCTAATGTGTCTGATTCCCTTGGCCCGAGTGTGACTGTCATGCTTGGGCCTAGACATGGGCTTGGTCAAAGGATTTGCATTGTTGTCGTCTGTGTACACTTTGCACATCCTCACATCACCTCTATCAACGATGTGTCTGATCAAGTGATACTTTCGCAGGAGCTAGAGCTAGGTTCCTTGGCTTGAGCAATGGCGCCATTGTTGTCACAATAGACGTCAATAGCTCTAGAAGTGCTAGGAACAACACCGAGCTCAGCTATGAACTGTCTAATCCAGACAGCCTCCTTAGCTGCTTTATAAGCAGCAATGTACTCTGCCTCCGTTGTAGAATCTGCTACTGTCCCTTGCTTTGAGCTCTTCCAGCTGACGGCTCCTCCATTCAGAATGAAGACGTATCCAGACTGAGATTCAAAATCATTTATGTCTGTCTCGAAACTCGCATCAGTATAGCCCTTGACGACCAGCTCGTCATCACCTCCAAATATCAAGAGATCATCCCTAGTCCTTCGTAAGTACTTCAGGATGTTCTTGGTTGCACACCAATATGCATCACCCGGGTTTGATTGGTACCTGCTACACATACTCAAAGCATATGTAATATCTGGGCGAGTACAAGTCATTGCATACATGATGGATCCTATGATTGAGGCATAGGGAATCTTGCTCATCCTCTCAGTTTCACCAGGTGTCTTAGGACACTGGCTCTTGCTGAGATGTAAGCCATGTTGCATAGGCAAGAACCCTTTCTTAGAGTTCATCATATTGAATCTCTCAAGGACATTATCTACATAAGTTTCCTGACTCAGACCAATAAGTCTCTTAGATCTATCTCTATAGATCTTAATGCCTAATATGTACTCAGCCTCTCCCAAGTCCTTCATTGAGAAATACTTCTTAAGCCACTCATTAACTATCTCCAGTATAGGAATGTCATTCCCAATGAGTAATATGTCATCCACATATAGAACTAGGAAGGCCACTTTGCTCCCATTAAACTTCTTGTAGACACAGGGCTCTTCTTCGCATCTGATGAAATCAAACTTTTTGACCACTTTATCAAAACGAAGATTCCAACTCCTGGATGCTTGCTTAAGTCCATAGATGGACTTCTTAAGCTTGCATATTCCCCTAGGGTTCTCTGGATCCTCAAAACCTTCCGGTTGCATCATGTATATATCCTCTTCTAAATATCCATTTAGAAAAGCGGTCTTGACATCCATCTGTCAAATCTCATAATGATGATAAGCGGCAATCGCTAGGAGTATCCTAATGGACCTGATCATAACGACTGGTGCGAACGTTTCATCATAGTCAGTACCATGAACCTGTCTAAATCCTTTGGCAACTAGTCTTGCCTTATAGACAGAAACGTTTCCATCCTTGTCTGTCTTGATCTTAAAGACCCATTTGCATCCAATGGGTTTTATCCCATCAGGCAAATCTATCAAGTCCCAGACTTGATTCTTAGACATGGAGTCCATTTCGGATTTCATGGCTTCCAGCCATTTCTCGGAGTCGGGATCCGACATCACTTGCTTATAGGTCGCAGGCTCGCCGTTCTCTAAAAGTAGAACGTCAATGCTAGCAGTCAAGACGTAATCTTCATAACGTCTAGGCTGCTGCCTTAGCCTGTCTGATCTCCAAAGTGGTCCAACAATAGGAGAGACTTCAGCTGCTGGGTTGACCACATCTGTATGCGGGACCTCAGGTGCTTCATCAACTTGAGGAATTGCATCTTGGATCTGGGCGGTTTCCCTTTGAGAAGGTACACCTCCAAAGTCAAGTTCCTCAGTGACATCGTCTATGTCCTCATGTTGTTGGGTTTGTTTCTCAGCTTGAATCTCATCAAGCTGAACATTTCTCCCACTTGGCTTCTTGGAAAATAAATCCTTTTCCAAAAAGACACTATCCCGAGCAACAAACACTTTGTTCTCAGCGGGATTGTAGAAATAATATCCCCTTGTTTCCTTGGGATAACCTATGAAGAAGCATTTGTCTGATTTGGGTGCTAGCTTGTCAGATAGTAAACGCTTTACATAAGCCTCGCATCCCCAGACCTTCAGAAATGACAAACTACGAACTTTTCCATACCATATCTCATGTGGTGTCTTGTCAACTGATCGTGACGGAGTCCTATTTAGTGTCAACGCAGCAGTGGTGAGGGCATATCCCCAAAAGGATGTAGGAAGATCAACAAAGCTCATCATTGAGCGGACCGTGTCTAACAATGTCATGTTTCTCCTCTCAGATACACCATTCAACTATGGTGTGCCTGGTGGAGTCAATTGTGTCAAAATGCCACAACTTCTCAAGTGATAGTCGAATTCTTGGCTCAGATATTCGCCCCCTCGATCTGATCGGAGTGCCTTTATCTTCTTGCTAGTTTGTGTCTCAACTTTATTCTAGAATTCTTTGAACTTTTCAAAGGACTCAGAATTATGCTTCATTAAGTAGATATACTCATATCTACTAAAATCATCAGTAAATGTAATGAAGTATCGATAGCCTCTCCTAGCTTATGTGCTCATAGGTCCACACACATCAGTATGTATGAGAGCTAAGAGCTCAATAGTCCTTTCACTCGTACCAGTGAAAGGTGACCTTGTCATCTTGCCCATCAGATATGACTCACATGTTTCAAATGATTCTAAATCAAATGACTTTTGGCTACCAATTGTTTGGAGTTCCTTCATGCGTTTGATGCTAATGTGACCCAAGCGACAATGCCATAGATTGGCTTCACTTATATCATTCGACTTTTGCCTCTTTGTATCAAAGTTATAAATTTCAGATTTGAGATCCAGCATGTATAGTCCACTACTACTCACATGGGCTCGAGCATAGAAAATATCATTCTTATAAATGGAAAAACAATCCTTAATGACAAATTCATAACCCTCAAGGTTCAAAACTGAAATTGAAATCAAATTCTTAGTAATAGAAGGAATAAAATAACAATTATAAAGTTCTAAAACTAAGCCAGAAGGTAGAGATAGACTATAATCTCCAATGGCAAGTGCAGCAACCCTTGCTCCATTTCCAACGCGCATATCTATCTCACCCTTCTGCAACCGTCTCATATTTCTTAGTCCTTGCACATTCGAAATAATGTGAGAACCACATCCGAAATCTAATATCCAAGAATGAGACTTGGTTGATAAAATTTCAGTAACGTAAATACCTGAAGTGGAGACTGTTTCTCTCTTCTTTTCTTCCAGGTATTTATGACTTGCCTTATCCTCATCAGATGAGGTGGCAGTCAACTCTGGGATGGGGGTTTCAAGGACATCCTCTTGTCCCTCAGACTTGAGACTGATTCTCATATGTCTTTCCCAACCAAGGAATTTTTTGTCGTTCAACTTATTTTTCTCAACAATTGAGGGGAGAGTGAATTTAAGGTGTTCAGAAGACATAGTAACTACAAAAACGGAATAAAATATGAAGATAAATTATGCTTGACATGCAAGAACTTAAATAGACAAGCTATAAACAGTAAGTTATTGCACATTCTACTCAATTAAATTGTCCCTTGTGAGTAAAATGATTCCAAGATCCTATCTTAGATGAAACTCGAGCGTACTAAGGCACTTCCCCAAGTCTCATGTAATCAAGGTAAGTAAACCTATTACTAATTATAACACCTTATAATTCTTTGTTGATGGCCACATCTTATGTAAGACTCATCCTTATGCCTCAAGATCCAAAACTGAGCCTTTTTGTCTCTTGTTGAGTGTAACCATACCAAGGCAGCATGCCCCTATTAGACATACCCACACTATCCCAAGGTCAAGGAAGGACACCTCGCTATGGCGAAAACTATCCAACGAATCCCAAGGGCCTCATGGTTATGATATAGAAAGGCATTATCTCAATATTCTGTTAAGGGACTTAAGCATGTAATGGTTGTTTATTTACTAGTGAACAAAATAGCATAAACAAAAAAATAAGCAAGCATGCAGAGTGGGAAATAATAAAGCATTCAAGTAATGCAGTAATTAAATGTGATCCTAGTATGGTCCCTAAAAACCAAAATTAAAGATCTAATCTTCCTGGATCTCCACAAGGCAAAGTAGAAGGGTATGAATGACCGCCATTCCGGATCCCTTTAGACTTAATCCAAAAAGCCTTCAAATCTAGATTAAGTCAAATTTCTTTTGGTCATGCTTGATTAAGTCTAAATAGACTGGTTCATAGTTTTTCCCGACCCTTTCCTCGGAAGAATGATAGTCAATGTGATATATTTTGTGCATAAATAAAAGAGGAAAAATCATATATGAACGTTCGCACACACAATACAAAATGCATGCATATGATGTAAATAAATGGCATGACACGGCCGTGTTATATAAAACACGTATTATGTGTGCATAAATTTTATATTATATTTGCATAAATTTTGAAATATCTTTGCATTGATTTATTAAAAAAGTGTGTGAATAGTTTAACTATGTGCGCATAAATTTTGCACCATGTGTATCGATTTATTGAAAAACATGTGTGCATAAATTTCGAACTGTGTACATCGTTTTTCTACATGTGCATAAATTTTGTATTTTATGTATCAATTTATTGAAAAAGACGTGTGCGTAAATTTTGAACTATGTATGCATAGTTTTTTATGTGCATAAATTTTTCACTATTTATGCAATGTTCTTTTACGTGTGCATAAAAATTATACTATGTGTGCAGTGTGGGATGTGTGTGCATAAATTTTAGTACTAGAAGTGCATAAAATTTATATTATGTGTATCGTTTTTTATGTGTACATAACATTTATTCTATATGTATATTGTTCTCGTGTTTGTATACAATCGTTCGTTCTCACCTGAATCGGACCTAAGAAGAGAATGCATAAGGTCTGATTGTTCAACCACATTATGATGTATTATTGAATTTTAAGTATTTATTTTGTATAATTAGGTTTGGCGAATGAAGTATTCTTCGCAGATAAAGATCTTTCCTTTCAAGCAACATTTTCTCACATAAATTTCTGTCATGGCACGAATTCCAATCTAACATAATATATTTTTTTATAAATACTGTTATTAAATAATAATATCAATATAAATTTATTGTCCAAACAAACCCATAGTCAAAGATATTTAGGGGATACATAAGGCCTAATTGTCAGGCCTAATTGTTCAGTAGATATGCTTTATAGGCCCACTTTAATGATACTCCCTCTCCGTATGAAAAAAATTGTCATTATACAGTTTAACACTTATTAAGAAATACAATGATTATCATATATTTTCATAAATTTTTCTTAAATTTTATAATTATTTAATAACCCATCTCAATTATAGCCAATAAATATAGAGAATTTGTATAAAAATAACCAAAAAATACAATTTTCGATATCAAACCTCGTAACTCACCAATGAATTATTACCTAAACACTTAAAATGATAATCTTTTCTGTACAAAAAAATTGGGCTAAAATGACAATTTTTTTCATACCGAGGGAGTATTTTGTTATATTTCTACGCCACTTATTGGTTATTTTCCAGAAAAGCTTAACAACCATGGGTTTGTTTGTTATACACATTTATAATGGTTTTTTATGGATGGTGTTTGATAAAATATAGTTATAAATAGTTTTTTATAGTAAATTGTGAAGTTTAACTTTCACAAATTTCAAAGCTTTAAATTTTTTTATTTTTGATAAATCTCTTTATAAATGATAAAGTCATTATAAATGACCTCACCGAACAAACCCTATATGTACATTTTTGTTTAGTAAAGAGGATATATACTTTAATTTTATATTACTTCAATTTGGAATACCAATTCAACAATTATATAATTTTTACATACTCGTCGTTAGCAATAGTTAGCGTAATTTCAGTGCCTTGCACGAGTTTCTACGTGATTTATATTATGTATAAAAGATTAATGATTATTTTAAATATTCTTTATATTTCAAATAATTATAAATATATTAATTCTAAGGTATAAAATTATCAAATTTTCAATAACATGATTTTTCTTACAAAATATGTTTCTCAAATGTATATAATATATGTTAGTTATGAAAACACTTTTGGAAAATTGAAATACCAAAAATGATTGACATAAAAGAGTAGTACATAAATATAATTTATTATTATATTATAAAATATTTTAAACGATGTGAGAAATTATGAAAAGTACACTTATCATTACTAGAAAGACTTAATGAGCTAAGGACATGTAATTTATTGAATAACTACTTTAATATTATAATACATAGTTATATTATAATGATATGAATTATAAAATAGATATACATTATAAGTAGGTAGAGAGATATACCAATTTATATATCCATATTTCAATAAATACAAAATTACTTATTAGGAGTATAACCTGACTAAAAAAATTGCTATAAATGTTGTACGAGGAAATTATATCATATATCTTACTTACTCTAAAAGTCTAGCTCACGTAAATGAACAGTAGCCCATGTCACGTATAGGTCGCGTGCTTTTGTATTGGGCTGGGCTTTTGGGCCCCCCAAAAGGAAAGTAAGATCATCAGAACATTATTACATAATCATAATAATTTAAAGAATTAAAAAAAAAGGATGATCAGGGGCGCATTGTAGAGTAGACATGTGTCAAAAGATTATTTGGCTCAATATGAGAATGTCAAGTTGCATTAGTTAGTTCAACTTTAGTATATACTAGTATATCTCTTCGTACCTTGTATGAGTATAGCTGTCAAACTAGCATGTGTCCCCGTGCCTTGCACGGGTATGACAATATATTTTAAGAATGAATTTAAATTTGTTTATTGTATTTAAAATATAGAAGAGAATTATATAGGAAAATTAACATGATGTATCAGAAAGATAATTTGTTGATTGGAATAAATTATAAGGTGTATTGTATGATGAAAATTGAAGGTAGGTGTGTGAATTTATATTAATAGAAGAAAATATAAATTAGAAATTTTATATAATTATTAAAAATAAAATTGCACTAAAATAAAACTGCATATTGTATTCTATATAATGGAGTTTACAGACAATCTATTCACCCTTATTAAATCATGAACACTAATTAAGTATGATAATAATATTTTTTGGTAAGTGCATAATTATATGTTTGTTGGTGGATGAACCTTATAACGTTAACTATTTACGGACCATCTATCCATATACATATCTTTATAATGGAGTTTATGGACTATTAACGTACATATTAAATTATGGACACTAAATAAGTATGATAATAATGTTTTTGGTAAGTATAGAATTATATATCATGTATAATTATTAAATAGTTTGGGGTGGTAATTTAGGAAATTTATATAAATAAAAGATAAAATAAATTGTAAATAGAATAAGGGTAAATAGGTAAATGTACATAATTATTTAATGATATGGCATATTTAGATGACGACACGTAGGAGAGATAATTGCGACTTTAGTAGTAGTATATAGATTATTTGTACTATAAATAGCATATTTTCATATCTCATACCTTGTATTGATGTAATGTCAAGTTGTTTTATAAGTAATTGCACAGTGGTATTAAAAAATATTACTTTTCTCATTAGAAGTAAAAATTATTTTTTAGAATTAATAGTTATTTGTCAAAAATCTTAATATATAGGTTTAATAAATCACTTTTTATATTTTTCATCGAAAGTTATAAATTATTATAATGTTAGGCTATATGCATTTTAAATCTCATAGCTGTTTATGGGTGGTTAATTAAAGAATTGAATATCTGTACATCTGAACATATTAATAAGCCTAAAGTTGTCTTAAACACATAAATTAGGATCACTTATCAAAAAGAGATTCAATTTTTCTTGTCATTTTACATTAATTAGCACACCTATATTTCCAAATAAGGTAGTATGGTTGCACTCAGTGTTAAACTTAAGTTCACCTGATAGAAAATCACAACATTCATTTCATTTTGACTTTGCTGAATCTTAATTTTTTGTTCGCTTTTAATACATTTTTTAAGACATTATTTTGTTATTTTTTAATAATAATGAAAAACGGTTAAAAGCGGTTAAAAGAAGGTGATGGTGGGAGAGTGAAGATATATAAAAATTTAGAAAAATAAAATAAAATACATGTGTCAGTTGAAAATAAAAAATTAAATACCACATGCAGAATTGATCAAGTGACTCAATTTTTTTAAAGACTTGCCTACTTAACTAGTTTATGTACGGTAGTTCGGTACATAATTTTTTTTGAATGAAGGGGGGTAATTTTCATTCAAGTGTAAGAAAACTTACAAAAGTCCTAGGTGGCCTAGGTATTACAAGGATCTCTCAATCCCAAGTTTCACAATCCACTTTCTGTACTCACGACTATTCTTGATCCATCGTGCTTGAATACAATTCCTTACATGTTCAATAATAGTGCTAGAACACTCACGAGGCCCTATGTTCGAGTTCTTGAAAATTCTAGAATTTCGGACACTCTAGATGTAGTAGACAAAAGCAGTCATACATGTAGTCCATAGGCAAAAGGAGAATTTGCCCTTACCTTTGTGACTTTGCATAGAGCTAATCCAGTCAAGAATGGATCGAAACCTCCTTCCTAGTTTAGCCCACTATAAGACCTTCTCCATGACATCCCTGGAGAACACACAATCAAACCACAAATGCTCCCAAGTTTCTGTGTGGAGACCGCAGAGCACGCAAGTGTCTTCTTGAATGATACCCATAGACTTGAGCTTGTCTTTGGTTTGCACTCCCTTTTTGATAATCATCCAGTTCATGAAGGAGATTCTAGGAGTGATCATTTTCCCCCAAATGTGGAGATTCCATGATTGAGAGGGGCCATGACTCCTAAGTGCATCATAGATTACTTTACAATCAAATTTACCTCTATTGGTCATGACGATGGGAACATTAGCATTGGAGTCCAGCTTATGCAAAATTTCATCACGAACACTGAGCAAGGACGACCACGCTGCACTGGATGTTGTAATCTTTCTCACTAACCAGATCGAATTGCCTCTCAGAAGATTGCATGTCCCCAGATGCGCCAGATTGAAGGTGCATCGTTCAATAAATCATAGATCAGTTCTGTCATTGACGCTTTGTTCCAGGACAACACCTCTTTTAGTCCTATTCCACCTTCTTCTCTAGGCCTGCAGACTTCTTTCCAAGCAACGGGTGCTCTTTTACTTTCATTGCACCCTGACCACAGAAAGTTCCTCATATATGCCACAATGATTTTGACAATTTTTTTTGGCATAAGGAAAACTTTACTCCAGTATTGTACAATGCCAGATATCACAGCTCTCACAAGTTCCAGTCTACCTGCATAAGAGAGGCTTCTTGCTGCCCAAGCATTCACTTTGGAAGTAATTTTTTGAACAAGTGGCTTATAGTCTTCAACTCTTGCTCTTCTGCTGCACAATGGAACTCCAAGGTATGTGACATGCAATTCACCAGGGAGCATATCGAGAAGAGAGCAAATATGGCTGATCTTTTGCTCCTCCAGGCCCGCACAAAAAACTTTGTATTTACTAGAATTTATCGAGAGACCAGAGCAGCTGTAGAATTCATCAATAACATCATTGACAGCCTGTAATGATGCCATGTCCCCACGTGCAAAGATGAAAAGATCGTCAGCAAAGCAAAGGTTTGTGATACTAGTTCTAGCACATTTAGGGTGGAACTTGAAGCTTGTAGTTCTTGCCATACGCTTCAGAAGTATGTTCAAGTACTCCATGATCAACACAAAAAGATAAGGTGCAAGGGGATCCCCTTAACGAAGGCCTCTCTTGCCTTTGAAGTATCCATGAAGTTTACCACCAAACTTGATAGTGAAGGAGATGTTTGTGGTACACTCTTTAATCCAGTTTATCATCTTGGGATGCAAGCCAAATCCATTCAGGACTTGGATGAGAAAAATCCAATTCACTGTGTCATATGCCTTTTTCAGATCAATTTTGATGGCACATCTGGGGCTGATATATTTCCTAGTGTAGCTTTTCATGAGCTCCTGGCAAACAATAATGTTGTGTCTAATTGCTCTGCCCTTGACAAAGGCCCCTTGACTCTGATCAACAACAGTGGGAAGAAGCTTCTGAAGTCTTGACACAATGAGCTTTGAGATGACCTTGTTAATCACCGAGCAGTACGAAATAGGCCTGTAGTCATGAACTGAGTTTGGTTGCTCTTTCTTGGAGATCAACGCAATGGAAGTAGCACCCACCTCCTTAAGAAGTCTGCCACAGTTAAAGAAATCAAGAATTGCATCAGTGAAGTCTACTCCTACAACTGGCCAAGCTTGGTTGAAAAACATAGAGTTATAGCCATCAGGCCCCGGGGCATATCCTTTCCAACTGCCTTTAATGCACAATGAACTTCTTCTCTGCTGAAGGGAGAGATCATCTCCATTATGTCCTCTTCAGTGGCAGTGGGCCCTTCATGAAAAGCATCAGGATCACAAGGTTCACAATGCTCCTCCGTACCTAGGTACTGCTTGAAGTGGGAAATTATGTGTTCTCTGATCTGCTCCTGATCTGTCAGCCTTCTACCAGAATTATCTTGAATCTCTCTGATGTCGTTCTTTGCCCTTCGTAGTTTGATGGAGCTGTGAAAGTAACTACTACATTGATCTTGGTATTTGAGCCAATGAAGCTTAGCATTCTGTTGGAGCACAGTAATCTTGCATTTATAAGCTTGTTTAATGTCCTCCAGAGTCTTTTCTTCAAGTTGGAGGAGGGTCAGCTCACAGGGCCTTTGCAGTAGATCATTCTGAACATTATTCAACTTCAAGTGCAGCTCTGAAATATTGTTGTTATGCTGCTCCAGATTTCCAATGCGCAGTCTCCTTAGAGGCTTTTTAAGCAGCTTAAGCTTAGATAGAAGAGCAAACATCTTAACTCCAATGTTTTCAGAATTCCATATTGTCTCCACGGTGCTCAGAAATGCGGGATGATCACACCAAGCATTACAAAATCTGAAGGAGGGTCTTTTAGGAGGACAGTTGCTAGGAATGCTTAAGATGGAGGGGCAGTGATCAGAACACTCAGGGAGACCAAAGTGACCAGAAGAATTAGGGAACTCATCAAGCCACTTCTGATTGACTACAATTCTGTCAAGTTTACACATAATCTTGGTTCCATCCTTGTGCTTGTTAGTCCAAGTGAATTGAGCACCAATAGAAGGCAAATCAACCAAACCTGAGAGAGTGAGGCAATTGTGCAGTTCAGGGCTGACTTGAATGGGGGCTCCATTCTCGACAAACTTCTCACTAGCATGAGTAATAGCATTAAAATCTCCCATTGCAACCCATGGATGGCCTGAACTCATAATAACTGAAGAACTTCTATGCAAGGCACACCATAAAGAGACCATTTCCTGAGCAGAGTTAGAAGCATAGACAAAAGAGAACATACAAGGGGTGTGAACAAGGGGGGAGGAGATCAGACATTGCAAAACCTGAGGAGTCTCACAGATAACAGACTCCACCACAACAGTATCTTTCCAAAAAAGCCAGATTCTACCATTACTACCTACACAATTAGTAATCCTATGCCACCCTTTGAGCAATAACTTAGAAATAGCTTCTACATTGTTGCTCCTAACTCTAGTTTCGAGAATGGCAAGCATATCAATACTATAATGCTTAACAAAATTATTCACAAAATCATGCTTAGAGTACCCATTAAGGCCTCTAATGTTCCAAGAGGCAATAGAGAGCTTACTCATTGACATGGATGGCATTGGATTCACAATCACCTTCTTGAACTTCAAGGTTCTCACGCTCCGTTGAAAGAACACTAAATCTCGAGGTAATGATGCCACAATTTCCATTGGTATCTGCAGTAGCTGCTCCTTTGTAGGAGTTACCCATCCGAGCAGTTAACAGAAGAATTTTGAGGGGTCATGA
This sequence comes from Rheum nobile, assembly GCA_027886185.1. NCBI lineage: Eukaryota > Viridiplantae > Streptophyta > Magnoliopsida > Caryophyllales > Polygonaceae > Rheum > Rheum nobile. The sequence continues at coordinate 4,516,014 of WOAB01000511.1, forward strand.
CTCAGATTCAATGGAAGGACCTAATGAAGATGCAGAGGAATCTGAGGTCTCTGTGGTCCCAGACTCGCAGGAGCAAGAAACTGCTCATATCCCTCCTCCTGAAATTGGGATCCCTCAGTGCAAACAGACAGTGGACGGTCAGATTGTTGAACCTGAGAAGGCTGGAAAGGGAGTCAATGTTGGTGCCAAACCATCATATAGTGAAGCTCTAGCCGGTAATAAAGTTACTACAGGTAGGAGACTCAACTTTGTGGAGGGTATTGTTGATGGCATAATTCACTTCACAAAAAAGGACATTCAAGTTTCTACTGCTAAATGGAAATTGAGCCTCATTGGAATGGTTGTTGGAGCCAAGGTTTCTTATTCTGTGATGTCAAGCTTTGTGGCGGCTAGATGGATGGGAATCAAGCATCCAAAGATCTCACTGAATGATAATGGAGTGTTTATCTTCAGATTCGAAGATGAAATGGACTTGCTGTGGGTGCTTCAGCAAGACCCTTGGCTCGTTGGAGGTACTAAACCACTTGTGCTTAGGCGGTGGAGTGAGGGTGCCAAGTTCGATCCGTCCTGCTTTGATACAACTCAAGTATGGGCTGACCTGCCAAACCTTGATGTTCGTTTCTGGGAAGAGGAATTTTTTGAGAAAATTGGAAGTGCTCTTGGCAAGCCTGTGTATGTGGACAAGGTCACTCAAACTCAAGAAAGATTATCCTTTGCTCGGATATTAGTCGAAGTTAGTGCTAAGTCACCTTTACACAAGGAGATCAAATTTGTGAGAGAAGATGGTGAAGAGGTTGTGCAGACAGTTCACTATGAATGGATGCCAGCAAAGTGTGACCAATGCCTTGTATTTGGTCATGCCATTGGGGAATGCCATAGAAGAAATGACTGGGAATTTAGTCGTCGGTTTAAGCCTAAACATTACCCTAAGAAGGTCTGGTTAAAGAAGGATGTTGTATACAATGTAAACCAAGCTAATCTGCCCCCCAAATCTGTTGTTTACAATGCTGGAAACTTGACAAAGTCTGGGCACCAAGTGAGTCTCCATAAGGAGATAGCCGCAGATCCTGACAAGACCAATGCCAAGTCCAATACGGTTTTGAAAGATAACCCAATTGCTGCCAAAATTGATAAAGTTGATAGCACTCAAAAGTGCCTATCTAAAGGCACCAAGGTACTAGACAACGAGGGAGAAGTCCAAGTTCAGTGGAAAACCCCCTCTAGTTCGGTACATAATTGAGCTTAAGTAGTTGGTGTTTTGCTTGAACTCATCGGTGTACGTGCTAGCTTGCACAAGGCTGGCACTCAATTCCAGGATAAGTTTTAAGCACATGAGATCAAGACCTACTAACAATAACCTTACACAAGCTAATCTATATTGATTTGCGATCAGGTGCAAATTTGTTTTATTGTGAGAAATACGAAATTCATTCGGCCACCTTTATCAATCGCGTGTCTTTTTCTTTTCATTTAACTGGGGGGATTTTTTGTAGTTTACCCTTTTAAGAGCTTCTCTCCAACTGTCTCAAACCTTCTTCTATAGTACAATGGTCGATTTTTAGTTCGCCGACCTTGTTTGCTCACGTCGATCGTGTTCATTTGATTTCTTTCTCGTCCTTTTTTCTTTGTCATTTTCATCCTACTCGATCTTCCCTCATCATTTTGTGCTACTCGATTTTGTTTTGTTTGCAAGCTTCATTTTTTAGGTTAATGGATGATTTAAATTTGTGGTTTGTGTGTAAAAAAATCAGTTCCATGTATTTTGATTCCACTTTTGGAGATGATTTTATGATTATTGTTAGTGGAGATGATCCATTCCCATATTTGAGAAGCTTGGGTTTGATTAGGATGTATGAGTTGAAAAGCCTACAAGTTGTTTGATGGCCTAACAGAGATAATGTGACATGTACATGGATAAAATGCCATCTAGAGTGAATAATCCATTCTATTTCATTTCTTGACACTTTTGACATGAAAAATGTGAGAAAATCATAATAAAGGCAAAAACGAAATGACATACAATGGACTTAATATGAACATTAGGTGAATATATATATATGAACATTGACAAGTAACATGTGAACATTGATATTGTGAGTTGTACATGAATGAAATGCCCTCTTGGCTGGATAATTCGGTTTGTTTTTGACATATTATTTGGACTTTTGACATGAAGAATATGAGAAAATCTAGATAAGAAAAAAATGAAAGGAACCACAATGGGCTTATATAGAAATAAAAGGAATAAGTATGAACATTTATTAACTATATATGAACATTGACATGTAATATATGAACCCCTAATGCTTCTATGATTTCTAGAGTGTGGAAAACAATATAAAATTTTCATAAGAATAAGATGAAACTTAGATGAATATATATGAACCGTGACATATAACATAAGAACCCCTCGTGTTTTTATGGTTCATATATCAAGAAAACATAATCTCAAATATGAGTGTACTCAACTTATATATATGAACATTTACACGCAACAAATGAACCTATATCAGAAAGAAAATGAGAAAAAATTAATGAACTTTTTCAGGATAGAGAATATGAACCTTAATGGAATATGTATGAACTTAAACATGACACACGAGAGTCCGACTTTGTATGATTTTCTATATGATACAATAAATATAAGCCTATAAGGAATTTATATGAACTTAAACATATTTTATATGAATTTTAATATTGTTGTTTGATTTTCATTAAAAAATATTTTTCTTAACTATATTTAAAAATATTGAAAGTATAATAAAAAATAAAATAAAAATTATGAAAAATTATAAAGTGAAAATGTATTATTATGAGAAAGTTAAAAAAATTGATGAAGAAAATAAAAAAAGGGATATTACTTGGAAGGTGGAAAGGGGGAGATGGGATCGACTTCATTAATAAGAGATGAGAAGAGAGAGGATGTGATAAAATGACTTAGGATGAAGAGAAGTGGAAAGGGGGTGGGGTCCGCTTATTGATAAGAGATGAGAGAGAAGATGAAGTAAAAGAGAAGAGGGGTAACTTTGAGAAAATTTACAATTTTTTATGTTAATTACAAAAATGTCATTAAATATGGTGGGAGGCTGCACATCCCATGCTTTTGATATTTTTTCCAACTCCTAATCGTGGCCGTTCATGATGACCATCTAATGCTTGTACTGATTTCACATTTCTCACTATAAGCATAAAATGTACCCAAACTCAACTCAATATATATATATTATACTAAAGCCCTAATTATTTTTCCTACGTGTCAGTCCATGAACTATGCCACGTAGGGAAATCTCCATGTATAACTACACTTTTATCATTCTCTAATTTTGATATTTATATATTCTATTTCTTATCTATTTATTTTTTTACCTAAAATAATTTACCTTAATTATACAAATATTATCATCTCAAAGATTATTTATATCGTTTTACCGTATTAGTTTCTTCTTATTTATAAATAAAATTATTTATAATATATTTTTACCTTATTAGTTTGTTACTTCTTATAGTATTATTACTTAAATTTGTATAATCGGTAACATGCAATTGAACATAATTGGTATTATGTGATAGGCTCCGGCATTACCATCGCACCTTGGCTCTTAGGCCCTTGGCACCCCGATGCCTTGGCTTGATGCCTTCGACGTCATGACTTGTCTTGCCATTGGTCGTGACGTATGCCATCCACATCCGCGCCCCATGGAGCGCCTATCCGGACTCACTTAGGGGTTCTTATCCTAGCTTACTATTTGTAGTAGTAGTCTTTATGAACTTGTTGTCTTTATTATTGTTGTTTTCTTTTTGGGTGTGTTGGGCCATTTGCAAATGGGCCACAACCCATTAGTTAGCAAGTCCATGTTGGCCACTCCCCTTGTCTTTGTCTATTTAAGCCAAGTGTTGGCTTCCTTTGTAAACTAGTTAAAGATTATTGAATTTGAAATCCAATTTGGGTTGAGGAATACCTCCCCAAGCTATCAAATCTATCTTCAAACTCCAACTCTCACTTATCTCCTCTCTTCCTCTCAATCAACACGTTCTTGCTCAACAAAAGCTCCCTTGTTCTTGCTTCACAAAAATCCAGCCAAGGAACATTCTCTAGAGGTTCCCTTGGCCTTCTTCCTCTCGACTGCCCTCAAGGAGATCTCTCCTTGCTTCCGCCTTCATCCAGCCCTCAAGAAGCCAACAAGAGCTAGTTGGAGTGCGGAGAGAAGAAGCCTTGCCTTGCTAGCCACGATCGAGCCCTAGCCATGAAGAGAGGCTCCTCTTGGAGACTTGATTCACATCAACTGGTATCAGAGCTTAGCGGCCAAGTAAGTGCATCTTTTTCTCTCATTTTTCTTTATTTCACTCATTTTCCAACTCTCCTGCCCCGGCGCCAGCACCCCGTCGGGCCCGGAGCCCGCGCCCCCACCGGCCCTGGTGCCCGCGCCTCCGCTTGCCCCAACACCCGCACCCCCGCCTGCACCAGCGCTCGTGCCTCCGCCAGCCCCGGTGCTCGCGCCTCTGCCAGCTCTGAGGCTTGCGCCTTCGCCGGCTCTGATGCCCGTGCCTCTGCCGACTCCGGTGTCCGCGCCTCCGCCTGCCCCAGCACCCGTGCCCCCACCGGCCCCGGTGACCGCGCCCCCGCCAGTTCCGCTGCCCGCGCCTCCGTCGGCTCCGATGTCCGTGCCTCCGCCGGCCCTAATGCTCGCGCCCCCACCGACCCGGAAGCCCACACCCCTGTCGTCCCCTGTGATGCGCCCTCACCAGCCCTGCTGCCCGCACCCCCACCGGCCCCGGTATGCTACCTTGACCATGTGCCGCTTCTTGGCATGCCGCCGGCACCGGACCCGCGCATGTGGATCGCCCATGAGCCCTCTCATGTTGGTGTGCCCAAGGAACCTCCCGACGACGGTTCTTGTATGGTTGTGCCTATGTTTGTTAGTGGCGGTCTCCCTCACTCCACCTTCACCTTTAAGAAGGGGGGACGTGCCACAATGCTTTCGCCACTCCCCAGCCTCCCTACATACTCAAAGCGAGGTCGCTTCAAAGCTAAGAAGGGGAGAGTGATAGGTCCCGGCATTACCCTTACACCTTGGCTCTTAGGCCCTTGGAACCCCGATGCCTTGGCTTGATGCCTTCGACTGTCATGACTTGTCTTGCCATTGGTCATGACGTATGACATCTGATGCGAACAACCCATGAAGTGTCGTTTGCAATTCGTAGGATCTTTGTCTCCTCAAGCTTGTAGTCGAATCTCCTCTTGCGTAGCCAAAGTGATGGCTTTCCTAGGGCTAAAGAGATAGCCAAAACTCGTCCAAAGAGATGAACGTAGGGATCAACGTGATGATCGCGAAATACCGAAGAGACGGTGTTTGATTGCTCGAAGCGACGAGCTACGGGATAGTTATATCGGTGGGATCGTAAGGGTTGATGTTGGGATTCAAGGAAGGAGCGTACTCCACTTAACTACTCAAATCAACATAAGATTACAAACTAGGGTTTTCTGGTTTTAAATAGCGACAAAAGTAATAATAAAATAATAATAAGTTGCCAAATAAAACGACGAAACAACTATCGCTCGGGTCCGTTTCCGCAGTCGCGGAAATACTTCTGTGGTCGCGGAAATACTTCCGCGGTCGCGGAAAAGTTTCTGTAGAAGATGCGAACGTTAGCGACAATTCCGCGGGCGCGGATGGGGCTTCCGCAGTCGCGGAAGACATGCACAGCTCTCAGTGAAACTCGATTTTTGACCATCTTCTTGTTGGAATCTTGATTTTACGTAAACTATGAAGTTGTAGATCTTTGAATCAGATTTTCAACGCATCTTGAATCATCTCGAGATCAATTTTCTAGCCATAGTTATGTCCGTTTTACCGAAGACTGTCCAAAACCAAACGAGAAGTACCAATGTCGAACTTGCACAAGACTTCACCATTTGCTTGAGCCTCTTCCTTGGAGGCCTTTGATTAATTCTCCCATGCATGTTGCTATCAATCTCCCCTTCTTGACTTCGAATCGTCCTCGATTCGACGTGGATGAAGTGTTGGTGATTTTAGTGTCATCAGCCATTTGGTGTAGTCGGGATTCGCTCGAGACTTAAGGAGTTCCTTCGGCGCATGACGAGTTTCGGGGGTGCGGAGTGCACAAATCGGGTGTGTGGCTTCGGACTCGGAGTTACGAAACGTGTCGAAGTATAATAGGGGGACACCGAAAAGGTGATTTCCGGAGGCGGACTCCGAAAAGGTGATTTCCGGAGTCCAGAGGAAGTGCACGGTTTGTAACAAACCATGCACTATGGCCTCAAACCGTGCACATGGTTCTCAGTTGAGTTGCACGGTTTGTCACAAACCGTGCGGTGTGGCAGATGATCATGTCTCAGGTAAAGTGAACGGTTTACCGCACGGTTTGTGACAAACCGTGCGGTTCATCTGGCGCGGTTTTTTGACAGTTTTGGCGGATTTTTAACCAACTAAACTGCCATACTGGTTTTTCAACTACTACAACCGACCCATAACTGCCCAATTTCAGATGCTCTATTTAAGAGCGGGTTTGGGGCAAGTCTCGGGTTATGAGATTTTACGCTCTCTCAAAATCGAACAAAACCGAAAACTTCAAGTGTTCTCTTTTGAGTTGCCTGAATCATTAGAGGTGCGATTGTCTTATCCCGGATCAGATTTCGTGTAACCCGAGGCAACAAGTATAGGGTCGAAATATTGATTTTGGAAAGTGTTCAAAACACGATTCAATTGATATCCAAGACAACCGAAGATTGATCAACAAGCAACCCTTACATAACATTCAAAATCAATATTTTTGTGCTTGATCAATGGCGGCTGCATCGGTTCGTGAGAGGACATCCAAGTTCAGGAAGTTGGAGAAGTTCAAAGGCGTGGACTTCCGGAGATGGCAAAAGAAGATGCACTTCCTCCTCACGACGCTCAAGGTGGTGTACGTTCTGAGTATGCCAATGCCACCCGCGCCGGAGGATCCGGAGAATGAGCCCTTGGAGGAGACAAGGAAGCGCAACAAGTGGGAAATGACAAGGTCATATGATTGGTTGTCATGTGCGGTAGTGGTTGGTTATCAAATCTAATTTGAGAGGCCACACATCCTAATCACAATAAAGGCTGATGCTAATAAAGCATGAATGGTTGTGATATGGGACCGCGGAAATGGAGGTGTCATACCTCCATGATATTTATGTATTGGGTATATACATATATATGTAAGACCGGTCTCTATATGATCTTGGATGTGGCATTAAATGTATAAAGTGGATTTGAATTTTATTCATGTACGATTATGCGAAGACCGTGATATTTAAGCCATGTTGATGATCTTGAGATATATGTAAAAGATTGTGTAATCTCTGGACATGTATACATATAACATATATTTATATGTATGGGTAAGAATTAAATTCTTGTTAGTGTCATGTATTGTATGCTAACCGCATATAGTGGCAGTTGAAAATTTCGTATGAGTGAAACATGTGTGTTTATGTACCATTGAATTGATGGAAGCACATGTGTATGACCATAGAAAGTTTTGGTCATGGTATGACCATGATACAAGTCACATTAGTTCAAATTCCCATTTTATGTGACCAGATGATCAAAATACTGATCATGATATTTTAACTTAAATGGGTGATGAGGAATGTATAAAATTTTGTTTCCTCATGTGAGTGTATGTATATAAGTATATATAGCATTATCATAACTTAAGTCTCAAGATACTAAGGACAATAATCTCATGAAGTAGATGAGGTCTTGTGTGTTTTTATGAAGTCTACTATGCTTTGCATAGATTACTCATGTTTCTAGATTACTTGATTCAGATCTACTGTATTTAATACAGCTTGATGAAAAGTCTACTAGGTTGACCAGATTACTTTTTAGTCTATTGGTCATATTATTCCCTACAGTATAGTTATACTGATTGGCTAAAACTTGACTCTACTGTTTCCAAATAGATTAGTCATTAGACCCTACTATACTCTGTATAGACTGGTTGGGTATTTATATTTTGTATATATGTTATGCGATTTATGGTGTGCATTTTATTAACCGGATTAATCACATTATTGTTATGTGTATTTATTGCATGCTAAAGATGAGGCCCTAGATAAATTTAAGGTTTATAAAACCGAGGTTGAATTGCAACAAAATGACTTGATTAAGAAACTACGCACCGATAGAGGTGGAGAATATTATGATCCTATATATTTCCAGTCCGTAGGAATTATACATGAGACTACGGCTCCCTACACGCCACAACAAAATGGTGTGTCGGAGAGGAAGAATAGAGTCCTAAAAGAGATGGTTAATTCCATGTTATCCTACTCGGGATTGAGTGACGGATTTTGGGGTGAAGCCATGTTAACGGCTTGCTATTTATTAAATAGGGTTCCTAACAAAAGGAACAAGGTCACCCCTTATGAACTTTGGTATAAAAAGAAACCAAGCTTGAATTATCTTCGGGTTTGGGGATATAGGGCGGTCGTTAGACTACACCAGCCCAATATTAAAACCTTGGGGGAAAGAGGTATTGATTTCATCTTTATTGGATATGCTGAGTATTCCAAGGCTTATAGGTTCTATGTGATAGAGCCTAATGATTCTATTTCGGTTAACACCGTGATAGAGTCGAGAGATGCAATATTTGATGATAATCGATTCGCGTCTATACCTAGACCAAAGGATTTGGTTCCTAGTACAAGTGGAACTAAAGAAGGAGACGGTTCGGTAGTGCCTTCTAATGAGTCACCATTGCTCCGTAGGAGCAAGCGAGGGAGGATTGAAAAGTCTTTCGGTCCAGATTTCCAAGTTTACTTGGTTGAAGGATCTAAGTTGGGTTCCAATATTCATATTGATATCATATTAATGAGGATCCTAGGACTTTTAGTGAGGCAATGAGGTCTCAAGATGTTGCTTTCTGGAAAAAAGCAATAAATGATGAGATGGATTCCATCATGGGAAATAACACATGGGTCTTGTCGGATCTCCCATCGGGTTGCAAGCCTTTGGGCTGCAAGTGGATCTTCAAAAAGAAGATGAAAGTCGATGGTACTATTGATAAGTTTAAGGCTCGATTGGTTATCCAATGCTTTAGACAAAAGGAAGGTCCTGATTATTTTGATACATATGCTCCGGTTGCTCGGATCTCCATCATTAGGTTGTTGATTGCCTTGGCGGCCATTAACGATCTTGTGATTCACCAAATGGATGTCAAAATGGCATTCTTGAATGGTGATTTAGAGGAGGAGGTGTACATGAAGCGACCTGAAGGGTTTATTATGCCCGGTAATGAGCATAAGGTGTGTAAGTTGGTAAAATCATTGTATGGGCTAAAGCAAACACCTAAGCAGTGGCATCAAAAGTTTGATGAGGTTGTCTTGTCGAGCAGATTCGAGTTAAATCAGTCGGACAAGTGTGTATACAACAAGTTTGATAAATTCGGTAATGGAGTAATCATTTGCTTGTATGTTGATGACATGTTGATCTTTGGTACATATCAAAAACAAGTGGACCTTACAAAGGCCTTTTTGTCATCAAGCTTTGCCATGAAAGACATGGGGGAGGCGGATGTGATCCTTGGTATTAGGATCAAACGTGAGAATAAGGGACTCTCTTTGTCACAATCTCATTACATTGAGAAAGTGCTTAAGAAGTTCAATTGTGAGACTTGTTCTCCGGTTAGCACTCCTACGGATTCGAGTGTGAAGCTTATGCCCAATTCGGGTAAAGCTGTATCACAACTCGAGTACTCACAAGTGATTGGTTGCTTAATGTATGCCATGACGAGCACAAGGCCGGATATTGCTTATGCTGTAGGGAAGTTGAGTAGATATACTAGTAATCCTAGTACTCATCATTGGCAAGCAATAAGGCGGGTACTCAAGTACTTAAAGGGAACCATGAATTATGGTTTGTCATATGTCGGATTTCCTTCGGTTTTAGAAGGGTATTCGGATGCGAGTTGGATCACTAACATAGAAGATCATTCTTCTACTAGTGGTTGGGTATTCTTGCTTGGGGGAGGTGCCATTTCATGGGCTTCTAAGAAGCAAACTTGCATTACAAGTTCGACTATGGAATCGGAATTCGTAGCATTGGCCGCTTCCGGTAGAGAGGCGGAATGGCTAAGGAACTTAGTCTACGAGATTCCTTTGTGGCCGAAACCGGTGTCACCCATTTCTATCCATTGTGATAGTCAAGCTACTTTGGCTAAGGCATATAGCCAAGTGTATAATGGTAAGTCGCGACACCTGGGCGTTAGACATAGCGCGGTATGTGAGTTGATCACTCATGGGGTGATTACTATTGAGTTTGTTCGGTCTCAATAAAATTTGGCGGACCACTTGACAAAGGGGTTAGCCAGAGACTTGGTGATCAAGTCAGCTATCGGGATGGGTTTAAAGCCCATTTAAAATCTCTAATGGTAGGACACCCAATTCCCCTCTAATATGACGTTGGAGGCTGAATTCAATGTGGAAAGCCTACACCTAGAGTTTGGAGCACATGTTCATACTTCATCCCAAGGTATGTGCTCGGACCTGCAAGTAAAGTTAGGTTGAAGATTCTCTTCTTAATGGATCTTTTGAAAAAATGCATTTGCAGATGCATGATTAAAAGAATCCACCTATACGAGCGTGAAGTGGTGCCGCTTCAACTAGCATGGGCTTGGCTTTGTATGCATTCGTGAATGGATAAGGACACATGGCTAGAATAGTGTCAAGTTAGCACTTGGAGTAGTGTAGAAACTTGTGTGTGTTTGTATCTTCAGGTAGTCAAATGAGTTGATGGGTTCAATCCTTTGGACACCCTGATTCTCGATTATTTGGAATGTGTACTACACTAATGTGAAAATTCAGTCCTAAGGACATTTTCATTTATGCATGAGTTTGTGTTTGATGTATGTATGATAAGTGAATCAAGGATTACACTAAAATGGGGGAGGAATGTTGGTGATTTTAGTGTCATCAGCCATTTGGTGTAGTCGGGATTCGCTCGAGACTTAAGGAGTTCGTTCGGCGCATGACGAGTTTCGGGGGTGCGGAGTGCACAACTCGGGTGCGTGGCTTCGGACTCAGAGTTACGAAACGTGTCGGGTATAATAGGGGGACACCGAAAAGGTGATTTTCGGAGGCGGACTCCGAAAAGGTAAACCGCACGGTTTGTGACAAACCGTGCGGTTCATCTGGCGCGGTTTTTTGACAGTTTTGGCGGGTTTTTAACCAACTAACCTGTCATATCGGTTTTTCAACTGCTACAACCGACACATAACTGCCCAATTTCAGATGCTCTATTTAAAAGAGGGTTTGGGGCAAGTCTCGGGTTACGAGATTGTACGCTCTCTCAAAATCGAACAAAACCGAAAACTTCAAGTGTTCTCTTTTGATTTGCCTGAATCATTAGAGGTGCGATTGTCTTATCCCGGATCAGATTTCGTGTAACCCGAGGCAACAAGTATAGGGTCGAAATATTGATTTTGGAAAGTGTTCAAAACACGATTCAATTGATATCCAAGACAATCGAAGATTGATCAACAAGCAACCCTTACATAACATGAAGAAAGAAGCATCAAGTAGAGAGACACGGACATCCAGAAAGAGTAAAGGAACAAGTTGTGCATCAGCCTCGAATAACATCAAAGTTGTCACCTTTGCGGCTGAATCTTCTATGATTGTGGTGGGAGCGAGGTGGCTAAGAACAACCATAGAAACCTCAAGTTGACCAGATACGAGCATTGGTTGCGGAAGCGGTGATGAGTGTGGCGGAGGGGCCGGTGAAAGGCTGTGTTGTGACGAACAACCATCAAGGACCGGGGCTTCGATGACCTCTTCCTCATACTCGTCCCACTTGGGATGATCGAAGGACATAGGACAGGATTCCACAACCACCAAATCAGTGCTTTTTTGGATAGGCTCTGATGCCAGTTGATGCGAACAACCCCTGAAGTGTCGTTTGCAATTCGTAGGATCTTTGTCTCCTCAAGCTTGTAGTCGAATATCCTCTTGCGTAGCCAAAGTGATGGATTTCCTAGGGCTAAAGAGATAGCCAAAACTCGTCCAGAGAGATGAACGTAGGGATCCACGTGATGATCGCGAAATACCGAAGAGACGGTGTTTGATTGCTCGAAGCGACGAGCTACGGGATAGTTTGATCCGTGGGATCGTAAGGGTTGATGTTGGGATTCAAGGAAGGAGCGTACTCAATTTAACTACTCAAATTAACATAAGATTACAAACTAGGGTTTTCTGGTTTTAAATAGCGACAAAAGTAATAATAAAATAATAATAAGTTTCCAAATAAAACGACAAAACAGCTATCGCTCGGGTTTGTTTCCGCGGTCGCGGAAATACTTCCGTGGTCGCGGAAAAGTTTCTGTAGAAGACGCGAACGTTAGCAACAATTCCGCGGGCGCGGATGGGGCTTCCGCGGTCGCGGAAGACATGCATAGTTCTCAGTAAAACTCAATTTTGACCATCTTCTTGTTGGAATCTTGATTCGATGTAAACTATGAAGTTGTAGATCTTTGAATCAGATTTCCAACGCATCTTGAATCATCTCGAGATCAATTTTGTAGCCACAGTTATTGCCGTTTTACCGAAGACTGTCCAGAACCAAACGAGAAGTACCAATGTCGAACTTGCACAAGACTTCACCATTTGCTTGAGCCTCTTCCTTGGAGGCCTTTGATGAATTCTCTCATGCATGTTGCTATCACTTAGTCTATTTAACCTAAACGAAATATGCTAAAAATAATAAATGAAATATAAAAATATAAAATAAAGAAAATAAGGTAACAAGATAATATACGGCAAAATCTTCCCGCGTAGTCTCTGATCTTCAAAGCCGCGATCGTGGTTTCCTCAGCCGCGCCCGCGGCTTGCTCTTTGTGGCTCTCCAGCGAATTCCTTCATAGGCCGCGACCGCTGCCTCCATGGCCGCAGTGGCTGCTTCTGACCGCGGTGGCTGCTTCTGGCCGCGGTGGCTTCTTACTCTTCCTCAGCTCCAGAACTCCCTAAAATCATCACTAACTCCGCTACTTCTCCACCGCTCAAATGTCCTAACTTAGCTCATAAACCCATACAAATGGTACCTAATATCCTAGTAATATCTCCTAGTTACGCACTACAAAGTAGAGCGTATCAAATTCCCCTATGCTTAGACGTTGCTCGTCCTCGAGTAAGCTAATAGAAACCTATTCCTCAAATGAAATACCCAAGGTCTCAGGAAGCACAACAAAACTCTCTACTAAGAACCGCACCTACTCATGACTCCCTAGAGCACCAATACATCAACACAGCACACCAACTTTAAGGAGATCAGAGTATTTCCCCCAAGCTTAACCCAAACTCCAGATGTAAATAAAACTATCTAATCCTAGCTCCAGTCTATCTTCTTATAAATCCTAAAGTGACCTACCCGAAACCTCCTTATAACTCCACCACTTATGTCGCCACGCCAAAATGAATGAATCCTAATAATCACTCCTCTTTTTTTTCACTCATTTTGCCTAGGCTCCCTTTTAGGTTTTCACCTAGCCACTCTCTTCATTTTTCACAGATGAGCTCACCAATCCTCACATCGCTCTTCAACCTCTTATTACCCTAGCCTAGTGCTGGTCCGGGCCCTTGAATTTTGCCAAAACTGCCCTTTCGGGTTTTCAGCTCATCCAGGTTTATTCTCGTTTTTTTGTTGTTTTTTATTTATTTATTTATATATACAGAAAGCAAGTACAAACCCCTCCCCCATGCTTAAATATTGCATTGTCCTCAATATAATGAAAGACGAAAATGAAGCTCTGGGGGGAAAGAAAGATACCCACTAGCGATGCCGAGGTGGTCTGTGTCTCGGATGTCGTGGCAGGCGTGGCGGTGGAAAATCATGGAAACAAGAGTCTCTGGTGTCATGGCGGGAGGCAATGAAATTAAGCCCATCGGTTATCAGTCCCTTATATGCCTCCCACCTGTGTGAAGCAGAGGCGTCCTAATGCTTGATGTAAGAGCACTGTACTAGTGACTAATCTCGGAGCATCCGCACGTCCTCATCAAGCTCATCAATCCACTCCCCATACTGTCTACTTGGGTCTGTAGGACCACTCAAACTGCTTGCCTCACTGTGTCAGCGGTCTCATACTGTCTCTCCAGCTCGAACATATATCAGTCGGTGTCTCTGGAATCTCTTCCTCATCAGCTGTATCATGTCGTTCCATCATCAGTGTCCAAATAAAAGTCCCAGGCTACATCTCCTCCTCATCAGTAACAGCATGTCGTTCCATCATCTTTGCAGCGGTAAAAAGTTGGGCAGCACGCTTAACTTCAGAGTTCTTTGTCCTCAATTGAAACATGAAAAGGAAGAGTTGTTGTTGCATCAGTAGCACTTCAATCCTTATAAATCAATTTCAAGTCTGAGTGTTACAAAGATAGTCTATAAATTTACCTTAGAAAAGTATTTAAATAATCTAAACATAGTCATGGGCCGAAGACCATTAAATTGAAAAACACTCGGTGCACAGAGCAAGACATGGTTCTTGCACATGACACTACACGGATTGTTACATGTTATAGAAAGGAGTGCACGGTCCGTGCACAAGGAGTGCACAGACCACTTGATAGACCGTGTATTTGACATTGCGCGGAGTCCTTCTTTGCAGAATCATGTGTACGGTCAGGACCATGTTTTCCTTCGTGCATCCTTGAATATGGTTATTTATCGTTGCAAGGTCTGCGCGGTTGAGTGCACGGTTTAGTTCACCTCCTGCACCTATTGATTCTGCATAGCTGACCGTGTATTTTGCCTTCTCAACCTGTATGGTTCACTTCTTGTCTTGTTCCGACCCAAATGACTCCTTCAATCATGTCCATGCCTACCATGACTCCTGATATGCATTCCAATAACACTACTCTCCACCGTATCACCTAAAAACATGCAATATATACTCGTATAGACATCTATGCTAAATAAAATGATGCAACTAGCTATAAATGCAAGTCAAAAAGCATAAAATAACCTAAACTACATCATAAATGCATATCCCAAATATGAATGAAATATATGTTATCATTAATCATTCAATTCTACTTTACATTTTCGTTGCATTCTCTACCAAAGTCCTAGACCTTTGTAATAAAACAATAACCATATAACACAAACCTTAAAAAAATCCAATTAGTCATTCAATCCATTTAGCTAGGAATTAATTATGTATTCCGCATTTAACTTCAAGACTCCATTTAAAATTTGTGTACAGACATGCGAATTTCAAATATATTGGGTCCATTTTAAATACAAATACATTACAATCACATTTATTTCCGTAAGTAAAAATTCTAATTTAAAATAATGTCTTATGATTTCATGATATTACATTATACACCCTAAAGATTATGTTTCATCCCCGAAACTAGCAATAAGAAATAATCGTTCGAATTTGAAATTTCAAAATTTATTAATTTTTATAGTCGGATATCACATTACCTCCCACTTATTTGTCCTCAAAATGTACAAAACAAGGTAGAACAATTTTCATTCGTCATATTTGAAGATTCAAAGCTAATGGGTATTACATCAGCCACCACTTTAAATAAAATGTCGGCCTTGATACTTGTTAAAACAAAACATAGTATGAGACCATACAATCACTACCACAAAAATGCTCTTTTAACCCGTGATATAATAATTCGGACGTTAAATATCCGGTATAATAGGGGTCTAAAACAATAATAAAAAAATCTTATAAATTTTTCTAAAAAAATTATGAAATAACCCGGATTTAAGGCAACACGCCTGAGTTATTTGAATACATTACTATTTGGACCATGTACGAGAATAACCTGGGCATTTTTTGGTTTGATACATCCGGGTTATTTTGTCTTGTAATTTGAGAATATATCCCGGATATATATATTGGAAAATGCTCGGGTTATATAGTCTACGTATTTTCTAAATTTGATCACTATATATCCCGGAGGTGTGTTGTCCGGATTATTTAATATATATATGTTGAAAGTATATAACCCGGATTTATGCAGATCCAGGATATATAATAAAAAACCCAATTTCAACTCTCTAATCCATCCCGATACATTGTTCTTAAAAAATCATGTTTTGGTAGCTAATCCTCTAAACCTTAAATTGAGCTTTTGTGTTCGATTTGTTCAATTTAATGGTCCAAGCCTGTTCGTTCTTCGATTCAATCCTCTAAACCCTCATTCTTCTTCGATTCATCTGGTGCATTTGGTGTTCTTCTTCGATTCTTCTCCTGCTGTACATCTGCTCTCCTTCTGGTGTTCAACTTCAGGTCCAACTCTTCTTAGGTATGTTAATTCACCACCGAATTACAACCCATCTCCACCGTCATGTGCTCTTTGCTCAACAACATGAAGAAGCGAGGTTATTTTCTTCCTCTTCGTGGAGTTTCATTCTATTCTACCGATTACAACTTCGCTTAGCTATTCTATTTCAGTTTGTGTTTATATTGACATATCGCCTTCTTGTTCTATCATTTTCTCACTAGTTGTTTCCTATGACATATTTTATTTATTGGCCTTTTTTTCAAGTCCTAGTCGTCCAAATTGAACCACATCAGTAACTAAATAATTTGCCTCTTGCATTTTAGAGCTTGCAAAGTTTTATTTTGATGTACTCCATCTATGTGATACTTTGTTTAATTCTTGGTGAAATTTAATTTATTAAAAAAGGGAATTAGGAGAACAAATTAAGTTGTAAAGGTCTGAGTTTGATTTGAATCTTGTAAAGGACATGGGGGTTTGAATGAAGAGTTGTACAAAATGGCTCACTATGATCATCTATTACTTGCAGAAAATGGTTAGAATAATAGTTTCTGAAATTCCAAATTGTTTTAGTATAGCAAAAGTGAAGAAGAAAAGGTTCAGCTTAGTGTATGTTCTAATGTTTGTATGAAATAGTACATGTACCATTGGAGCGACATCTTGTTCGACGCAAGCAAGTATTGATAATCTCTCTACCTCATTAAATCATAGGTATGTTGAGGGAGGTAGGAGTTGGGTTTTAGATAATAGGGGCCTAATTTAGTGTTTGTTCTAATGTTTGTATGAATAGTACATGTACCATTGGAGCGACATCTTGTTCGACGCAAGCAAGTATTGATAATCTCTATACCTCATTAAATCATAAGTATGTTGAGGGAGGTAGGAGTTGGGTTTTAAACAGTAGGGGCCTAATTTCATTTTCACGTTCATATCATACAGTTCGCCACTAAAGTATACACACCCTTTCTCTTATAGTTTTGACAATATCTCCTGAGTGAACTTTTGATGCATTTTCACCAAAACACCAATTTGACATTTTTTACAGGAAAGAAAGAACTCCCCTGCTACATCTCTATTCTAATACATCATTTTCTTCCCTTAAAACCCTTGTTTTCTTGTTGTACACTTGAATGTCGATAAAGTAGAAGATAACAACCACATGGAGATTACAAGTGGCAGATGGAAAACTGCTTCCCTTAAAACCCTTATATCTGATGCTTGTGATTAATTGTTTTTGTGATAAAGCAGTGGAAGTTCTGGTTTTGAAGGGTCAAATTTTGTCTATTTCAGCTAGTTTACTTATCCATATCACCTACAAATTTTCAATGGGAATCTCAAGTTGTCACCCATCACCGGTTTTCTAGGCTAAATCTTGTTGATCTTGCTGGTTCTAAATAGTAATGTCGTTCTAGAAGTGAATGGAAATGTAATTGTCAATCAAGAGAAATATAGTTTGTTGGAAAAGAGTTCGGGGGTAATGTTGTTCTAGAAGTGAATGGAAATGTAAGCTAAGAGATTTAAATAAATCTTCAAGCTTTATGTGCCTTTCTTTTGGGAATTTACAGGCAAAAGAGTTCGGAGGCTGAAGGTGAACGTCTCAAGGAAGCAACAAACATCAACAAGTCTCTTTCAACACCGGGGTTTGTTTCCTTCTTCCTCAAGTTAAACTATGTTACTTGCTAGGAAACCTATGTCGTCCATTACATTTTTGGCTTTCAGTATAATAGAAAAAAAAAACTTATCAAGTTGGCAATAATTTTGTTTGGATCAGGTTAGTGATTATGAGTCTTGTGAGCATATGAAATGGAAAATCACTCCATGTTCCGTACCGAGATTCAAAGCTAACTTTTCTGCTACATGTATAATAGTTGTAGCCTAGCCTTTCCTCCCTCGTTATGAGCTAAGGTTCTAGCCAGATGTCCAGTATGTTACATAAATGGTGTTATTGGAACTCCTTGAGATTTGAGCGTGAGGGCGAGCCCAACCGTCTGGCTCTTGTTGACTTCTTCGTGAGCTCAGTGGACCCTCTAAAGGAGCCACCAATCATAACTGCAAACACAATTCTGTCCATTTTGGCTGTTGAGTAGCCGGTTGACAAGGTGAGCCACTATTTGTCTGATGATGGTGCTTCTATGCTCCTCTTTGACGCGCTAGCAGAAACAGTCGAGTTTGCAAGGAGGTGGGTTCCTGTATGCAAGAAGTACAACATTGAGCCAAGAGCTCCAGACCTCTACTTCACTCCGAAGATTGATTATTTAAAGGACAAGATTGAGCCTAGCTTTGTTAAAGACGCATAGCTATGAAAGTAAGCAATCCTTATTATTGCATTGTCATTGAGATAAATATTCCTTAGATGATAAGCTTTCTATGATCCTTGAGAGGGATTCAATTTTTTGACATCTATCTTACGTTACTTTTGCCTTTATCCATAATACAATTTTCAGGTATCAAGATTTTTGACCAAGTCATTCTTAATTTCTTGTGTTTTCTTTTTGAATAGAGAGAATATGAACAGTTTAAGGTGAGGATCAACTCTCTTGTGATGATGGCTCAGAAGAAGGATGGGTCATGAAGGATGGAACGTCATGGTCTGGAAACAACACATGTGATCACCTTGGGATGATTCAGGTTAATCTCCTCTTCTAGAGATAGTCAGATTCTAAGATTGTCAACTAGTCTTGTTAAATAACTACGCAATGTATGCATAGCTAGTCAAACTACCATGCTCATGTTTCAGCCATGTGATATGACTTGTCAATGTGCTTATACTTGCAGGTCTATTTCGGAAATGAAGGTGCACTTGATGTGGACGGCAAGGAGCTTCCAAAGCTTGTTTATGTATGTAACATCCCTAAATTACCTTAGGAATATTACCGTCAGTGACACCGGAACGCATATCCGAAATCACCCAAGGCATTACAGTATTGACCACAAAAGTCAAAGTAGGACAATAATAATAACATTTAAGATAAACAATGTCTTACAAATAAAACGACATTGCAAAAACAAGGCAACCTTACAGTATATCAAAAGTACAGCGGAAGACTTTATTTAAACTAACACAGGATCCTTAACCTTTGTTGTAAAAACAAATAACAATAATCTTGAAGCAAACACATCCGCCTTCAATGTCGTCTTCCCACGTTCTCGACTTGGGAATCTACTCCTAATGTGCCGTAAGGGACGGATGACACCAGCCAACCATGCAAAGAAAAAGAGAAGGTTGGTTAGTCTAATGAAAGACTAAACAAGAGTTCAAGCAGAGTGGTTCTTGTGATTGTAACTCGTTACTATCATTGTCCCTCGAATAATAACCGCAGGACGATATAAAACCCGGAAACTTTCACGGAATGAGAGAAAGACATATGAATCAAAAGAAGACTCCAAAGGAATTGAGTCTTTAGGAAGTATGAACAATTGTTTGGAAACATTTAAGCTTATCACACAAAGTTTAAAAACCGACCTTGATTATTTCGGTCCCCAACCAATATAGCACTTATGGGTACATAAGAAATGTATTGGATCGATTCTTTTTAATAAATAGATCCGATCGCAACTTCGAATCTGGAATTCAGAAGGATCAAATAGGAAACGATACTCTGAATCATAGAACTATAATGAAATATACGATCAACCAACATTTATCGAATTTGAAAAAGAATCAGAAGAAACGGTTTGATTCTCTTATTTGGATTTCTCGAAGCGAGAGATCCATGAATCGGGATCCTGATGCATATAGATACAAATGGTTCAACGGGAGCAAGAATTTCCATGATCATTTCATTTCTGAGCAGAAAAGCCGTTTTCAAGTTCAAGTAGTCTTCGATCGATTACGTATTAATCAATATTGGATTGATTCGTCTAAAGTTATCAACAATTTTTTTTTCTAAGTCATTGTCAAAGCTGATTTAATGCGAATCCAAATTAGAAAGAGGACTTACTCTAAATTAAAACAAGAGTCCGGACGGGTTTCACGTTGTACTTCTCGCCCGATGGTATATTAATTATGTGCACAAGGCACTTATTGTAACACCCCCAAAACTTAACCCTTTTGGAAAGGTATTACCGCCAGTGACCCTAGTGTTCCTTACCGAGATCACCCAAGGCTTTACCGTTTAAATACAATTTAGGAAATACAAATGATACATAATGATCAAAGCATTCAATTCCAAAACATAACATTGTCAAGGAAACATGAGTTACGGGATTACAACCCAATCCCAAATAGGCTAACACAGAGTTTAAACCAAATACAGCGGAAGTCTTATAAAGCACATTACAACCAAAGTCATTGTCCAAAAGATCTCAACCTGATTAAAGAAATAATTAAAACGTTCAAAAACCACCATCGACTCCATAGTCCTTCTATTCTTCTGAGCTACTTTCGATCTGATGTGCCGAATCGAACGGATGACACCAGCCCACATGCGGAGAACAAAGTTCGTGGGTTAGTCTACTTGAATAGACTAGCAAGGGTAAAAGCAGAATGGTTCGAAGCAGTCGTATTAGGTTAGACTCATCGCTTCTCGAATAATAATCGATGACGATAGTCAACCATCATACTCCTACTGGAATAGACAAGAGGTATGCACAAGAGAAGATTCTGGAAGACTGAATCTTCACAGAAATCGACTCGAAAAGAGACTCTAAGAGATTGAGTCCTTAAGGAAATATGACAAATCTGGAATGTTTACAGCATCATACAACAATGATTTAAAAGTTGACTGAGAAGCTTCGGTTCACGACCAACCTCATCGCATACAGCGAATCCAGATTGGAAAGAGAACGTACTATGATCAAAGTCGAGACGAGTTTTCCTAGCTACACTATAACTTAGCTGCACTACTCGCCGAAGGTTTATTAATTATGTGCGTCGAGTAGCACTTATCTGATTTATATTACAAACCACACATCACATAATTAGACTTTTACATGTGTACCCCACCATTGGGACGACACATCTTAGTATACGTTTCGTCGAGAGTGACGTACACCGAAAGGTTTGTGACACCAGCTAAGTGTCCTGTCTCTATACACTTGTGAAAGAGACCGATCATGATCTTAGAATACTACCAGATGGAGACGAGCCACCCCGATACCAGATTATAAAGAAACGACTGGACCGAGTCCGAGTAATGTTCCTATCTAACAATGCTAACTAACAGTTACAGCACAATAACAGTTACAGGATAAATCCACATAAAGGCCCGAAAGGCGATCATAGATAATAGCGTTGTTCTAACAGATATACAACCTATTATATGATTTTCAAAACAGTTTATCAAAACCGTTTCCAGACAAACAGAGTATTCATTCCAAATTAATTACTCAGATAAACTACTGATAATTAATGTAAATATGGAACGAATGAGCAAGAGCGAACCGCCACTTGCCTTAATCCGCAGAATATAAACAAGCCTTACGACAACGACGGGATTCCGGGCTCGACACGGGTATAGCTCCGCTAGCACAAACACCTTCGAGTCGACCCATAAAAGGAGCCCTAAGTTAGATCCGACATAACAACAGTACGAATCTAAAAATGGCGAAAGAAAACGAAAGGAAAGACGCCACGACCACAACCAACCAAGCCAAAGCCACGAAGGCATTCTGGGCACTGGCGGCGGTCGTTGTTCTTGGCGGTGGTCGCCGTTCTTGGTGGCGGTCGCCGCAGTTCATCACGGCGGTCGCCGTGAAGAACGCGGCGGTCGTCGTGAAGAACTCAGACGACAGAAGCGGCGAGAAAACTCACCCAAATGATGCGTGTTTCGACCCCTTTATGCCTTGCCTGGGTTCTGACCTCCAAAGGCAACCCAAAGGCTTCTAAAGGGCTTTTGGAAACACCACCAAACGACACCGATGAGAGCTTCCGAACTCCGGCAAAACACAACTCCGACGACACGAAAATTTGGCAGAGGTTCGGTGTTTGGGATGGCTCAAATCCCTTCCCCAACACCTCCTTTTATAGCCAAAGCATCGGGAGCACGAAGATGGGCCTATGAAAGCTAGTTCAGCGCTTGCCAGAACCACGCCGGCGACCATCGGTTAAAGACCTCTGGGTAATCACGGTGGGCGCCGTAATTACGGCGGTCGCCGTTCCTAGCTCTGGCGAGCCCAACGTAGGAGACGACGGCCTGACACATCGGGCCCAGCGACGGCGGGCGCCGTGACTGTACGGCGGTCACCGTTTTGCCTTTTCCCGCCCATTCAGCTTTTGGATGAGCAAGACATTAACCCGGGATAAAAATTATCGTACGCGAACGCGTATAAACATTCGAAGCACGTCGTCTGTATTTTATTTCACTGAGAAAAATATTACAGATACAGAGCACATTACAGAATATCTCAAGCTACCTAAATTAAATCCGACGTACTAAACGGGTACTCGGGAAAATTCCAAAATTCCCAAAATAACCTTACAAAAATACGGGGTATCACATCTCCTCCCCCTTAAAAGAAGTTTCGACCCCGAAACTTAGGTCGAAAATAACTCGGGAAAACGCCTGAGCATATCTGACTCGGTTTCCCACGTCTCCCAAGTAACTTCTTCGGTCCCTGACTTGGACCACAGCACTCGTACCAACGGCACGATCTTGTTGCACAAACGCTTCTCCCGACGCTCCAAAATGCGCACGGGCAACTCTTCATAAGTACCATTAGCTTGAATCTCGATGTCCTCATAACTAAGCACATGAGACTCATCTGGCACATACTTTCTGAGCAAAGATACGTGGAACACGTAATGCATCGGGTGAGCCGATGGCGGCAACGCCAAGCGGTACGCTAGAGATCCTACTCTATCCAGAATCTCGAATGGTCCCACGTAGCGAGGGTTAAGCTTCCCACGCTTACCAAATCTGAAAACTCATTTGGATGGCGATACCTTGACAAAAACCTTGTCACCGACTTCAAACTCGATAGTCCTGCGCTTCCGATCTGCATAGGACTTCTGTCGACTCTGAGCGGTCAATATCATTTGTCTGATCAAAGCAATGTCTAAGGCCGTCCTTTCGACCAACTCTGGTCCAAGCAGAATTTTGTCGGCATTATCATCCCAACAAATCGGAGATCTGCATCTGCGACCATACAAAGCTTCAAACGGAGCCATCTTGATTGTAGCATGCCAACTATTGTTGTACGTGAACTCAATCAGACTCAAGTTGTCCTCCCAGCTAGTCGGACGATCGAGTACACAAGCTCTAAGCATATCCTCTAGGGTCTGGATGGTCCTTTCAGACTGGCCATCTGTCTGAGGATGAAACGCGGTGCTGAACCTCAACTCGGTTCCCATAGCCTTATGAAGTTCCTGCCAGAACCTTGACATGAAACGGCCATCTCGGTCTGATACAATGGTCTTAGGAATGACATGTAAGCGGACAATCTCCTTCTGGTAGACTTCTGCTAACTTCTGGGTTTCCCATGTGGTCTTGATGGCTATGAAATAAGCACTCTTCGTAAGCCTATCCACAATTACCCAGATAGCATCCCTTTGACTTCGAGTCTTTGGTAGCCTAGTGACGAAGTCCATGGTGATGTCCTCCCATTTCCATTATGGCACTGGAAGAGGTAGCAACTCACCACCTGGTATGCGGTGTTCGATCTTGACCTTTTGGCAAGTTAAGCACTTTGCCACAAAGTCTGCTACGTCCCACTTCATGTTTGGCCACCAAAACTTCTTCCTGAGGTCCTTGTACATCTTGCTAGAGCCAGGATGCACAGAATAAGCAGATGAATGAGCTTCTCTCATCACCAACTGATGAAGACCTTCTGTGTCAGGCACACAGATCCGATCCTGAAACCAAAGTGATCCATCATCCTGAATCACAAAACTGGGAGCTTTCCCATTCATCACTTCACTGCTTAATTTCACCAAGATGATGTCATCGACTTGCTTTTCTTTGATCTGATCCAGCAGTGTAGCATGAATTTCCATCATACTCAGGTACCCTCTACGCTGGTCATACAAGACTTCAATGTCGCATGACTCTTGGTTTAGCTTGGTCTGAGCAGTAAGTAGAGCAACTACAGTCTCGTGCGTTGTCTTCCGGCTTAGTGCATCAGCTACTACATTAGCCTTGCCCGAATGATACAGCAACTCCATGTCGTAGTCTTTGAGCAACTCTAGCCAGCGGTGTTGTCTCATATTTAGCTCCTTTTGAGTAAATATATACTTGAGACTTTTGTGGTCAGTAAAGACTTGACATCTTATACCGTAGAGGTAATGCCTCCAAGACAAACTTCTTGTGAACCTTGCGGAGTAGATTGGTCATAGGTAGAGCGATCTTTGAAAATCCTTCTACGAACCTTCTATAATACCCGGCAAGTCCAAGAAAACTGCGCACCTCCTTCACGTTCTGGGACTGTGTCCAATTAGCCACCGCTTCAATCTTTTGAGGATCAACCATAACCCCATTTTTATTGATCACGTGGCCTAAGAAAGCCACTTCCTTTATCCAGAATTCACATTTAGACAATTTAGCAAAAAGTTAATGTTGTCTAAGGATTGACAAGGCAATCCGCAGATGTTCCTCGTGGACTTCTTCATTCGGAGAATAGATCAGAATGTCGTCGATGAAGACCACCACGAACTTATCCAAGTACTGGTGAAAACATCGGTTCATCAAATCCATAAAGACAGCTGGAGCATTTATAAGCCCAAAAGGCATCACTACAAACTCGTAATGACCATATCTGGTCCTAAACGCAGTTCTAGGAATGTCCTGTTCACGAATCCTGAGTTGATGATAACCAGATCTCAGGTCGATCTTGGAGAAAACCTTTGCTCTCTGCAACTGGTCCAACAAGTCATCAATCCTAGGCAAAGGATACTTGTTCTTGATCGTCACCTTGTTCAACTCTCGGTAGTCGATACAAAGTCGGAACGATCCGTCCTTCTTTTTGACGAACAATACCGGAGCACCCCACGGCGATGCACTCGGCCTGACATAACCTTTGTCAAGAAGATCTTCAAGTTGATTCTTCAATTCTTGCATCTCAGCTGGAGCCATCTGATACGGTGATTTGGAAATCGGCGCCGTACCAGGCTCAAGATCAATTGAAAACTCTACGTCACGGTTCGGGGGTAATCCAGGAATTTCTTCCGGAAAGACATCCGAAAACTCCCTCACCACAGGAATATCAAGAACCTCAGGTCCATCCTTCGCGGGCGAATCCAAGTAGCAAAGGTACCCGACACATCCTTGTCGTAGTAGCTTAAACGCAGCCATCGCATTGATCAGCTTGCCGTTAACAGCGTCATTTCGACCTTTGAACTTGCACACGAACTGGCCCCCAGATGACATCGTCACCATTCTTGAACTGAAGTCGATCATCGCCTTGTGACGCGTCAGCCAATCCATACCGAGAATAATGTCGTATGGATCCATGGCTATACAGATTAGATCTGCCTCGAACTCCTTACCTTGAATGGTAATTGGAAAGTCGGACAGATGCTTGGTTCCCACCAAACGTTCTCCATTAGGAAGACTAACAACGAAAGGATCGCACGAATCGTTGCACACTAAATCTAACTTGCTAACACAGCTATCCGAAATAAAGGAATGCGTAGCACTAGAATCAAACAGAATGCACACTGAAGTAGAGTGAAGGTATAGAGTACCTTGAGCAATCGGAGCGTTGGGTCCATCTGCTTCACGCATTTCGTACAAGCGTTGGCCCTGACTTCCAGAAACAGTTGGGGCCTTTCCCCTGTTCTGCGCAGTCGTCTGCACTGACGGGCTAGGAGTCTCGGCAGGCTTAAACCTAGGTCGGTTGCTCTGATGAACTGACCCTTGATGCGACTCTACTCCCTTCTGCTTCCCCTGCTTGCAGAACTTCTGCAGATGACCATCACGTCCACACCCAAAGCACGACCTCTTCTCCTTCTGACACTCATTGCTCTTGTGCCCAGCAGTACCACAATTATAGCACTGAACTGAACTCCTGGTCTGCCCTGACTGCTGAGTCGATCCTCCATGCGTCATCTCCGTCTTAGCTCGGCCGGACTTGGCAAAGTTAGACGGTGGCGCAGGGCGCTTAAAACCACCTCCCTGGTTCTGGTTCTGCATCGACTTCTGTCGGTTATGCCTTTTCGTCGACTCCTCTAGAGTTACCTCTAGCTTATAGGCACAATCCACATACTGCTCCAAGGTAGAGCATGTGTGGTGAACCATTAACGGCTTGATATCCGGGCTCATCCACTCGTGGAAGTACCAGATCTTTTGGGCCTCGCTGGTGATCTCGGCAGGGGCGTACTATAAAAGATGATTGAACTTCGACGCCAACTCGGTCACTTTCAGACATCCGTCTTTGGGTACAAGAACTCTTTATGCTTCTCCTCTCTCATAGCCCGAGAGAAAAAGCGATCAACCATCTTGGTCTTGAACATCGACCAAGTCAACACTGGGCTCTCTGCCAAATCTGTGCTCTCCCACCACTCGCTAGCCTCCTCCTTCAGCTGAAGAGAAGCGATATGGACCTTCTCGGCCTCAGTACACTCCACGTTCCGAAACAGCCTCTCCATATGGGAGAACCAATGAGTCACTGCTACTGGCTCCCCTTTCCCGTTATAGAAATCGGGCCTCATGGAAGTGATGGTCTTAAGAGCACGACCATAGCTGTCTCTAGCCCTGACGGCATTCTCTCGAACCACAGGGTTTCTGGGCTCCACAACATCAGGAACCGCTGGGTGAGTAGGCACTTCTTGCGCTTGAGGCGCACTGGGTCTCAATACGTCTGTAATTGCCTGCATCACAATCCCGCGAATCGCCTCAACTGTTGCGGCATCAAACAGCGCCGGCGCTTGGGTCTGATCTTGACCTTCACGCCTATGTTGGACGCGAGACTCTGACTCGTGCTCATCCTGAACACCTCTTCCTGCTGGCCTGGGATCTTGGCTAGTCCCAACACCGGCTCGAGTCGAGTTCCTCATGCTTCTTGGGTTCACCATCTGTTTACCAATCCAATTCCAAGCATTCAATACATTAATATTATGCAATATACCAACGTAAAGAAATTACTCAGAATAGATCAACTTGGCATTTTATAGATGAACCTTCGAACTGTTACACAAGCTACACATAAGTCTATCATCCGAGCGCTAGGACAACATTGCTCGAAGATAAAAGTGTTTCCCAGAGTACTTGCCGCAATACTGAAATATTACACATAGTACAAACTTGGAATACTAAGAAATGAAACTACTGCGATAGGCAACGCTAATTCTCATCAAGGCATTCCAAAATGTCTCCCATAAGACTGGCTACTCGTGCAAGGTCTCTTCGGACTAGGCTCACCATCGAGCTCTGGCGATGGGTTTCGCACCCTGCTAGACCCTAAAGCACATGGTCCTATCTCAGTCATGGTAAAGTATGGGTCGTCCATGACTGGCCCTTCTATCCCAGCCCTCCTCTGAGTACTGGCGATCAGCTCATCCCTCCGACACTGCTGTTCTGCAGAGATTATCTCGCTCTGGCGGAGGATCTCCTGCAGCTCGGATTCTGACCTCCTTCTTCTTGGAGTAGGGATAGGCTGAGATTCCCTGTCACTTCTCCTAATACTGTACTCGGTATACAGTGCCTCTCAATTAGCTTCTGACATGGGTGCGTACTCTGGCACTGGTGGCAACTCTTGCATAGGTGGTAACTCTGTACTGGGGTGAATAAATTGCATCCCCGTTTCCTGACTATCCACCAGCAAGTGCCTCAAGTCATCGGACTCCTGGTTTTGTCCGCTGAGGTCCATCTCGGTATCCTCCTCGGGATCATCCTCGATGGGGTCCTCTTTCTCTTCGGGGTCATCCTCTATGGGGTCCTCTTCTTCATCTTCCTCCTCGCTCCCTTCAATAATCACATCCATCAGGTAATCGTCATTGTAGTACCCTCTCGTGTACCTAGACGATTCATCATCTTGCATTGCTTCCTCCCTTGGTGGCTCCACTGGCGCTGTCACAGGAACTACTGCATTCCTTGACACCAGAACTACCGACTCAGGAAGCACATGCTTGATCTCCTCAGATGGGCTGCTCGGGCCTCCAACCTCGAAGCACCTCTGGGGTATAGGGAAGTCTAGCCTCTCGGTAGACGGTGAATCCATCTCGGCATCTTCTGACCCCTTCTTCTGAGAGAGACATGCACCCATCTCCTATAGGATAATGATGAAGGAATTAGTCTTTCTAGACATAGAAGCAAGCTTACTATATCAGACTATCCAGAAGACACGACTATGAACGGTGTTTTTAAATTCTTTTTACTTTGAAAATTCAGAGCCCTTTTTAAAGCATTTTCGAAAACGGATAAATGGTTTATAAAAATCCTAAACCTTAAAACCTTTGGCTCTGATACCACAACTGTAACACCCCCAAAACTTAACCCTTTTGGAAAGGTATTACCGCCAGTGACCCCAGTGTTCCTTACCGAGATCACCCAAGGCTTTACCGTTTAAATACAATTTAGGAAATACAAATGATACATAATGATCAAAGCATTCAATTCCAAAACATAACATTGTCAAGGAAACATGAGTTACGGGATTACAACCCAATCCCGAATAGGCTAACACAGAGTTTAAACCAAATACAGTGAAAGTCTTATAAAACACATTACAACCAAAGTCATTGTCCAAAAGATCTCAACCTGATTAAAGAAATAATTAAAACGTTCAAAAACCACTATCGACTCCATAGTCCTTCTATTCTTCTGAGCTACTTTCGATCTGATGTGCCGAATCGAACGGATGACACCAGCCCACATGCGGAGAACAAAGTTCGTGGGTTAGTCTACTTGAATAGACTAGCAAGGGTAAAAAGCAGAATGGTTCGAAGCAGTCGTATTAGGTTAGACTCATCGCTTCTCGAATAATAATCGATGATGATAGTCAAGCATCATACTCCTACTGGAATAGACAAGAGGTATGCACAAGAGAAGATTCTGGAAGACTGAATCTTCACAGAAATCGACTCGAAAAGAGACTCCAAGAGATTGAGTCCTTAAGGAAATATGACAAATCTGGAATGTTTACAGCATCATACAACAATGATTTAAAAGTTGACTGAGATGATTCGGTTCACGACCAACCTCATCGCATACAGCGAATCCAGATTGGAAAGAGAACGTACTATGATCAAAGTCGAGACGAGTTTTCCTAGCTGCACTATAACTTAGCTGCACTACTCGCCGAAGGTTTATTAATTATGTGCGTCGAGTAGCACTTATCTTATTTATATTACAAACCACACATCACATTATTAGACTTTTACATGTGTACCCCACCATTGGGACGACACATCTTAGTATACGTTTCGTCGAGAGTGACGTACACCGGAAGGTTTGTGACACCAGCTAAGTGTCTTGTCTCTACACACTTGTGAAAGAGACCGATCATGATCTTAGAATAGTACCATATGGAGACGAGCCACCCCGATACCAGATTATAAAGAAACGACTGGACCGAGTTCGAGTGACGTTCCTATCTAACAGTTCTAACTAACAGTTATAGCACAATAACAGTTACAGGATAAATCCACATAAAGGCCCGAAAGGCAATCACAGATAATAGCGTTGTTCTAACAGATATACAACATATTATATGATTTTCAAAACAGTTTATCAAAACCGTTTCCAGACAAACAGAGTATTCATTCCAAATTAATTACTCAGATAAACTACTGATAATTAATGTAAATATGGAACGAATGAGTAAGAGCGAACCGCCACTTGTCTTAATCCGCAGAATATAAACAAGCCTTACGACAACGACGGGATTCTGGGCTCGGCACGGGTATAGCTCCGCTAGCACAAACACCTTCGAGTCGACCCATAAAAGGAACCCTAAGTTAGATCCGACATAACAACAGTACGAATCTAAAAATGGCGAAAGAAAACAAAAGGAAAGACGCCACGACCACAACCAACCAAGCCAAAGCCACGAAGGCATTCTGGGCACTGGCGGCGGTCGCTGTTCTTGGCGGCGGTCGCCGCAGTTCATCACGGCGGTCGCCGTGAAGAACGCGGCGGTCGCCGTGAAGAACTCAGACGATAGAAGCGGCGAGAAAACTCACCCAAATGATGCGCGTTTCGACCCCTTTATGCCTTGCCTGGGTTCTGACCTCCAAAGGCAACCAAAAGGCTTCTAAAGGGCTTCTGGAAACACCACCAAACGACACCGACGAGAGCTTCCGAACTCCGGCGAAACACAACTCCGACGACACAAAAATTTGGCAGAGGTTCGGTGTTTGGGATGGCTCAAATCCCTTCCCCAACACCTCCTTTTATAGCCAAAGCATCGGGAGCACGAAGATGGGCCTACGAAAGCTAGTTCGGCGCTTGCCAGAACCACGCCGGCGACCATCGGTTAAAGACCTCTGGGTAATCACGGCGGGCGCCGCAACTTTGCCTACAGCGGGCGTCGTAATTACGGCGGTCGTCGTTCCCAGCTCTAGCGAGCCCAGCGTAGGAGACGACGGCCTGACACATCGGGCCCAGCGACGGCGGGCGCCGTGACTGTACGGCGGTCGCCGTTTTGCCTTTTCCCGCCCATTCAGCTTTTGGATGAGCAAGACATTAACCCGGGATAAAAATTATCGTACGCGAATGCGTATAAACATTTGAAGCACGTTGTTTGTATTTTATTTCACTGAGAAAAATATTACAGATACAGAGCACATTACAGAATGTCTCAAGCTACCTGAATTAAATCCGACGTACTAAACGGGTACTCGGGAAAATTCCAAAATTCCCAAAATAACCTTACAAAAATACGGGGTATCACACTTATCTTATTTAGTTCGAAAACGTTCATTCACGTTAAGACTTTTATTTCCACAACCAGTCTCGTAAAGAGATGAAGAATGGGATATATCCCGATGATTTGACACTAGCTAAGTGCACCACCACTTATGCAATATAAGGGTAGGTCATGACTAAGAGCACTAGGGCAATAATCCCCATAACACCAAGTTATACAGAAATGACTACACCTTGCAAGGAAATAACGTTCCTACGAATACTCGTGCTATCTAGCAATTATATTTCACACTAATTCACAACAACCACACCAATGTTACCTAGCAACCCATGATAATATATATATATATAAGGTTATAGTTGGCATACATACAACCTAATAATAAGGTTCATTTCCACACATTTTTATACACATGTTCCCAAACATCACTTTTAGAATTTTTATCCCAACTTAATTAAGACAACAAATTAATTGTCAATTAAGAAAAATATGGAATAACATAGCAAGAGCAAACCGCCACCTGCCTTGAATTGAAGAGAGAAACGAACGGTAAATGGGAGCGATCGCTTGTGGATAGAACTTAACCTCCTCTTTGATTCCGTTCCAAAAGCCAATCCGAGATGTACCCAAATTACAATAAACGAATTATATTAGATAATTCATTTAATAACAATATTTGAGATAGACAATGTCTCGGTTTTTAATTGGATTTATTTACTCATGAATAAATCACTTTCAAGGCTTTTTGTATAAACGATTATCTATACGATTAAAATTATTTAGTCATATATTCTAAATAATCAAGACATAAATAAATTAATAGCTTATTTAAAATCCTAGAATTTTCTAAGTCAAAATATTATCTAAATGAATAGCCAAACTTTACACATTCACAATACAAGGTAATATTATAACAAATTTAATTAATTAAATTTTAATTTTTTTTATAAATTTAAAATAATCTCAAAATATTTACCTTAAATTGGATTAATTAAATTAAACCAATTTAACCCAAAAATAAATTGAAAGTTGAAAAAAAGAACAAAACCCGAATTGGTTTAACAAACCCACGACTTCGGTTGTACCTCGCCGGAAATTGCTGAAATTGGGGCGGCTCCGGTGGATAACCGGTGGCATAAACTTGGGGCTTTCGAAGGCGACTCATGGGCGCAACTATTAGTACTGCTATAGACTCGAAAAAAACTCAAACAAGCCCCAATTTCGCTCAAGAACATCTCGGAAATTCTTTCTAGGGTTCTTAGGTTGAAGCTCGAAATTGGATGAATTGGGGTTGGATTTGGACGACTATTTATAGGGTTATGGTGGAAGAGAATATCCCCAGCATAATCCCTCAATCAATTCGTCCCCATTGAAGACGAGCTTATCTAATTTGTCGAATCTTCATTTCGACCTTAATGACGCGGATAAGATTTTGGGGCAAAATCCCAACGTTTTTGCGACAATTAACCCAAATAAATCCACCCATTAGATGCGGATTAACCCCCTCTTCAATTCCCAAGAGTTAATTCGGTCGAATGAATCCAATGGAGCTGCAAAATCGCCATTGAAGGCCGCGGATGAGCTCGCGAATAGCTTAGGGGTCAGGCGGGAGGTTGAAGAATGCGTTTTGGGGAAATTACAATCACGCCCCACAAGTTTTTGATTCGTGGCAAAAATGCCCTTCTGCACTTTTAATAAATTGCAAAAATCGCCCAAATTAATATGTTAAATTTATAATATTTTTTTTAACCCAAATTTAAATTATATAAAATTTAACTTAGGCTAAAATAAGCTTAGGTTATTTTTCTTGTACATTTAACCATACTTAAATCTTTAACAACAACAAAAATTTGTTAAACTTGATTTAAATATTCTAGGTTGAATTTTAATAAATTTTATTTAAATTAAAACTTAACATAATATTTAAAATAATTTAGATAAATTTATAACTTACAATTTGTAAGAACTTGTAACAAGAACTCTATTGTATTTCTATTTTTAGAATAATGAAATAATTATCAAAATTCCTTTATTTAGAAATAGAGTTGAGAAATTACACAAGTATCCTTACTAAAAATGAGGGTTATTACAATGTACCACGTAAGAAACGGCCTGGCTACCTGGATCACAAGAAAGTTGGTGCAATGAATGCTCTGGTAAGAAAGTTTTATCACTTATTGTTTTGATGTGCGTCTTGTTACCGGAGCTTAGGATACTCAAGAGACTAACACTTGCTTTTGATCCCTATAGGTTCGAGTCTCAACAGTTCCTACCAATGCGCCCTTCATTCTGAACCTTGACTGTGATATCTATATCACCAACAACAAGGATGTAAGGGAAGCTATGTGCTTTCTTATGGATCCCCAACTAGGGAGGAAGCTTTGCTATGTTCAGTTTCCACAGAGGTTTGATGGCATTGATAGGCATGATAGATATGCAATCCGCAATATTGTGTTCTTTGATGTAAGTTTTGTCTAAACCTACTACACATATTGAACTCCAACTTTAGGTGTGAATGAGACTAACCTTTCAAGATTTTTATTTCATGTAGATCAACATGAGAGGATTAGATGGGATTCAAGGTACAGTTTATGTTGGTACTAGGTGTGTCTTCAATAGGCAAGCATTATATGGGTATGACCCTCCAGTTTCTGAGAAGCGACCAAAGATGACGTATGACTATTGGCCTTCATGGTGTTGCTGTTGTTGTGGTACAAGAAAGTCAAAGCTGATAATACCTAATTTATACACATTTTAGGAGTCTAATTGCATATTAGATTATATCATTTTCATGTATATTTTATATTTTTATAATTAATTTTTTTATATTTTATATTCGGAGTCTACACTCGTGTTTTTATTATTTTATATTTTTTAGGTCCTTCAAGGATAACAAACAAATAGAATTAGAGTTTGGCCATGGCCCAAAATGCAAGCCAAGTGTGCGCAGCCCACTAAAAGATTGCTGCGGGAAATCAAAATCTTGGACGCAAGGCTACATCAGCCTAGGAATCCAACAAAATGGAAGACTTAGGCACATATAAAAGGGGAGGAAGTAAATAAGAGGGGAGGGGCGGCGATTAGGGTAGTAATTAGGTTAGTTTAGTTTAGGTTAGTTTAATATTTATTCTTACGCAAGCTTAGTCTAGGTTAGTTTAAGTTTTATTATCTTTTGGTTTGGAGTACGGCCGCAGGAGAGGAATTAACGAAGGAATTTGACTGTTTTGACACTTTGAAGATTTGGTATTATTGTTCTAATTTTTTATCAACTTGGGTTATTTATATATTGAGATTAAGTTTTATCTTTCGTTTTTATTGAATAATTTATATATGTTGATGACTAGTTTAAATCTATTGGATATTTCTTCATTTATACTTGGCTAAATTTCTAGTTCTATAGTTGGGGTGATTCCGATCAGGCCCGGCTCCGGACCGGTGCAACCGGTTCGACGGAATCGGGCCCCCAAAATTTAAGGGCCTCATTTTATACTACTTTTGTTTTAACCTTACTTTGTTTTGCTTTTATACTCTCTATGAGTCTCAATATTTTTACTCTTATACATACTTTAAATTTTTAATATTTGTGAGAATTTCTCTTTTTTCAACATTATTTTGCTTTTCGTATATGTTTTTTAGTTATATTTACTATCCATTGTGTAATTTTAAGACATTATAAATATTTGATTTTTTTATAATAAATCTTATTAATGTTATTAAACAACATAGATCAACCAATTTATAATTAAATGACGGAAAAACATTTTTTATAAGGGCGTAATTTTGATTTTAGAACCGGGCCTCCGAA
This sequence comes from Rheum nobile, assembly GCA_027886185.1. Classification (NCBI taxonomy): domain Eukaryota; kingdom Viridiplantae; phylum Streptophyta; class Magnoliopsida; order Caryophyllales; family Polygonaceae; genus Rheum; species Rheum nobile. Next base: position 4,550,843 of record WOAB01000511.1, read on the forward strand.
ATTTTCGAGACGGCCCTGATCCCGATGATGAAATAGTATGTGATTCATTCCTAGATGCTTTGCCTGATTTGCCTGATTTGAAATAGTATGTGATTCATTCCTAGATGCTTTATGTCCATATTAGCATATGCGAAATGGATCATATTAGTGTTTGAGACTCAAAGATGATAACGTTAATAGGTAGTCAGATAGGTTTGAGACTGAAAGGTAATAACTTCTATTAAAATCCTAGGAATTGAACCTGAGTGTTATTTGTGTGACAACAACTTAATTACTCTTGAGGATTAATAGGCTATTATAGATGTTCTAGGTGTAAGTTGGATTAGCGGAGCGCGTCAGCGAATGTTATTTCAGTTTATCCCTAGACTCTAAGTGTGTTAAAGAGTTTGGATGAGATTAGCTCTGTGCGACAACGATTGTTAGTTTAGTCCAAACACATTTACTATCGTCTAAAAGAAGTTAGTAGATTACCTTAGATAGCTTACCTTCAAATAATTTGGACTAGATTCTAGTGAAGTGTAATTTTATTTACAGAGGCATTGTTGCGGTGATCCTTAACCTTAGACACATTTACCCCATTGATTTTATCCTTTTTATTTGTTTTTATTAGTTAGCTTAATTATAGTTTTCCCCAGTTTCATATCTTTCCGGCCTAGTTCAGTGATAGTGTTTTAATTAATATTACATTGGTCTCTGTGGGATCGACACTTGACGATTACAATTGATCCCGTACACTTGCGGGTAGGTTTTAGCCACATCAAGTTTTTGGCGCCATTGTCGGGGACCATATTGTTAATATTAGTTGTTACCTCTATTTGTGAGTCTAGGTCATTATTTTTGCTTTGACTTTTTTTTATTTCTTATTTCAAGTAAAAAATAAAAAAATGAAAAAAAGAAGATACCACCTCACTGATGTCATTCGCCTCCAGGTGCTCTCCTCGCTTGGTGTAGAATGTGAAGATGTCTGAATACATATCTGTTTGGTGAGTTTCATTTCCTCTTTTTTTTTTCTACATTGGGCCAATTTAGGATTTAAGCTTGGGGGAAGGATAACTCCATGTGTAGCTTTGTTTGTATGTTAGCATTTTTTGTGTTTCTTTTTATTTTTCTGTGTTTTTTTTTATAATATTTCATGCATCATGCATTGCATTATAGGTGTTTGATATGATTCTCATGCTTTGCTTCTGTTTGTTTGTCTGGCTTAATTCCTCTTGAAATATTTCGGTTGTTAATATTCTAATTGATTTTTAAGCATGTTGATGAGAATTTTCATATTTAATGACGTTTGAGTTGAAGTGTGTATTTAGTCATTTATTGAGATTATTTATGACTGGAATTCTAGACATATTACCCGTGAGCTTTTGAGCCTTAGGGCTGCACATAATTGAGTCTTCTTATTTCTTTTCATGTGTGTGATTGTAACACCCCCAAATTTAACCCCATTTGAAAGCGTTACTGCCGATGACCCCGGACGTAAACCCCGAAGTCACCCCAGGCTTTTTCGACGTCATAACTGACTTAAAACATAGTTACAATACTAAAATCATAACTTTTATTAAACCACATGGTCGCGGAATTACACGATTCCAAAAACGACCCAATTAATCAGAAATACAACAGCGAAAGTCTTTAACAAAATACAAAATAGCACATCGGAAATCTTTTAAATACAAAGCGACAAAACAACTTGTCGAAAACACCGTTCATCTTCATAGTCGTTCTAGCCTTCTCGGATCTTCAACACACCTGATGTGCCGAATCGAACGGATAACACCAGCCAACCATGCAAGGAATATAACGGTTGGTTAGTCTACATGAATAGACTAGCAAGGGTACAAAGCAGAGTGGTTCAAAGCAGTCGTATTAGGTTAGACTCATCGTCCCTCGAATAATAACCGAGTACGCTAGTCAACCATCATACTCCTACTAGAATATCAAAAGGTATGCACAAGAGAAGATTCTGGAGACCGAGTCTCACAGCAATCAATCCCAAAAGAAGACTCCAAAATGAAATGAGCCTTAAAGGAAACATGACAAATGTTGGGGAAACATAACCAAACACACACAACCACATCACACAAGTATCGCATACGAGCGATCTACAACTAAGACGAGCTTTTCCTAGCTGCACTAGCGCCTAGCTGCACTACTCGCCAAACATTTTAAATAAGGGCTTACTCATACGGCACTTTATATTATGGTCAAGGCATTTTAATTATGTGTGTTATTCATTGCACGTATCTTATTAAATGTCAACACACACACACATCACGTTATAAGCTTTTATCATGATCAACTCGTCCCGAGACGAGAGATCTCTTGGGAGCATCTCCCGAGATTTGCTCCCTAGATATATGTGACACTAGCTAAGTGCACCACCTCTATACCCGAGTATAGAGGCTAGTCATGACTCACCAATGGTATTAGGGTCTCAATGCCCTTTTCTCCATTTAATTATCAAGAAACGACTGGACCTCCTGGGCCCCAGTAAACGTTCCTACGAATACCCGTGCTAACTAAACAGTTCAACACAGTCATATATCACATCAAAACAAAGCCATCAAGGCCAACATCATAGATCTAACAATCTATATATATATATATATCAAAATAGCGTTGCCACTAACAGTATATGCAACCTATTATAATCTTTTTATATGAAGTTCACCTTTAAAATCCACAACAAAACCATTATGAACATAATAGCGCTGTATCTAGCAATATACAACCTATTATAACAGCACTTCTTTTTATCAAATAATTTATCAAAACTGTTCCCAACTTAAGCAGATGAATCATCCCAAATTAATTAACAACAAACAATTGATAATTAATGAAAGTATGGAATGATGAGCAAGAGCGAACCGCCACTTGCCTTGGATCCGACAACTTCGAATCAAGCTGAGCAACGTCTAGTTCCGGGATCTAAAACTGGAGCAGATCTTGGATATCAAATCCCTAAGAAATGGCCCATAACAAGACCCTAAGTTAGATTCAATACACTTATATATGAATCTAAAAGAATACGAAAAGAAATCAAAGGAAACGAGCCAAGCCCAAAGCCAAACCACAAGACACACAACTCGGACGCCCTCACCGCGATCGCGGCGAGTCGCGGCCAGTCGCGGTTTTCGTGTGGCATGACAGTGGCGAAGCTCGACAGCTCCCATGGAGAATTTCTTACCCAAACCGATTTGTTTGCCTTCGATTTGTCTATGGTTCGATCTCCCAACACCTCAAAGCTTCCAACAACACTCAAGAGCACCTTCTCAACTCAAGAGACACTCGAAATCTCCCACACACGAAGCTCACAAGATCGGCTTTAATGGAGAAAAACAGAGAAAAACAGAGGAGAAGAAGAAGGAAGAAGAAGAAGAGAGAAGAAAGGGTTCGGTCTTCACCTCCTTTTATAGCACAAATCCGATCCACCTCAGGGGGAACAAGCCGGGGACAAGGGGACAAAGGCAAAGGGCAAGTTGCAAGCCCACTTGGCCTGCCCACAGACGCTACAGTGGCCGCCTCGCGAGGAAGACGACACGCCTGGCATTGGCATTACCGCGAGCGCGGCGAGTCGCGGTTAGTCGCGGCATCTCGCGTCAGGTCGCGTCAAGTCGCGGTTTAAAGGCCGACTTCGTTAATTCTTATCCGAACTTGGTTTGGATTAAATTTCTTAACTCCGGGTTAAATATATTCGTACTTTAACGTTACATTAACCCCGAAAAAACTTCAACTGTATTATATAATGCTCGGAAAATTTTACAGAGCTCAGACCCCTTTTGAGAAGGTCCGAGACTCACTGAATTAAATCCGTCTAGCAAAACGGGCATAAGAAAATTTAAAAATAATTCAAAATACCCTTAAAAATTACGGGGTGTTACATTACTACCCCCTTATTTTAAGTTTCGACCCCGAAACTTGCATTATCAAGGCCGACAACAAGTAGGGAAAGTATCTAAGTACACCCGTCTCAGTCTCCCAAGTAACCTCTTCGGTTTCTAACTTGGAGCACAAACTCGTACCAAAGGTACCACCTTGCTACGCAACTGCCTCAAAGCCAAAGAGGAACCTGCCTCAGTACCAATCTTACTACCTGGACTTAATATCCTTAATCATAACATAATCATACAATCTTATCTCCATATAACATACCATGTAATAATTCTTACTAACTCCTCAAGATCATGACTATCTTAGAATAAGAGTTTCCCAAATTCATCATAACGATATTACTGCACCTTCACTAGGAGAACACACATTTCTCCTCCAATCTCTTTATAGACAAACCCAAGGTTTATACATTAACTTCTTACAACTCAGATATTAAATCTTAGTAACCTCGAATCATAACTTCCTTAATTTCCTTAATGGTACTTTACACAATTCCATCATTTATCTTAAAGTAAGACTGGCCTTACGCCATCTCTAACTTAAAATCCTTACAAGAATAATTTAACACCTTCCTTTAAACAATCTCTAACTTAAATCCTTACAAGAATAATTTAACACCTTCCTTTAAACAATCTCTAACTTAAATCCTTTAAGATTCCTTAATTTTCTCCAAGAATAATCACAACATCTTATTCCTACGTTCCTCAAAACGAATTACATACGATACAACTCATATTTCCTCAAAAAGAGTGATACCACAAGTCTTATAATCTCAAAGCATAACAAGGAAACTAGGAACTCAAGTTTAACTAGAGATGGTGAAACCACCTCGACTTCTTCCGAGACCTTCAGAAGAGAACAGAATGCACCCCCAACTATGGGTGACAAACAGAGAGTCTTAGTCTTTCTAGACACAGAAGCAAACTTCCGTATCAGACTTAAGAAGGCACGACTATGAACGGCTTTTTATTTGAAAAAGATTCAGAGCTCTTGGAAAACAAATTTTAGCTCTGATACCATTTCTGTAACACCCCCAAATTTAACCCAATTTGAAAGCGTTACTGCCGATGACCCCGGACGTAAACCCCGAAGTCACCCCGGGCTTTTCCGACGTCATAACTGACTTAAAACATAGTTACAATACTAAAATCATAACTTTTATTAAACCACATGGTCGCGGAATTACACGATTCCAAAAACGACCCAATTAATCAGAAATACAACAGCGAAAGTCTTTAACAAAATACAAAATAGCACAGCGGAAATCTTTTAAATACAAAGCGACAAAACAACTTGTCGAAAACACCGTTCATCTTCATAGTCGTTCTAGCCTTCTCGGATCTTCAACACACCTGATGTGCCGAATCGAACGGATAACACCAGCCAACCATGCAAGGAATATAACGGTTGGTTAGTCTACATGAATAGACTAGCAAGGGTACAAAGCAGAGTGGTTCGAAGCAGTCGTATTAGGTTAGACTCATCGTCCCTCGAATAATAACCGAGTACGCTAGTCAACCATCATACTCCTACTAGAATATCAAAAGGTATGCACAAGAGAAGATTCTGGAGACCGAGTCTCACAGCAATCAATCCCAAAAGAAGACTCCAAAATGAAATGAGCCTTAAAGGAAACATGACAAATGTTAGGGAAACATAACCAAACACACACAACCACATCACACAAGTATCGCATACGAGCGATCTACAACTAAGATGAGCTTTTCCTAGCTGCACTAGCGCCTAGCTGCACTACTCGCCAAACATTTTAAATAAGGGCTTACTCATACGGCACTTTATATTATGGTCAAGGCATTTTAATTATGTGCGTTATTCATTGCACGTATCTTATTAAATGTCAACACACACACACATCACGTTATAAGCTTTTATCATGATCAACTCGTCCCGAGACGAGAGATCTCTTGGGAGCATCTCTCGAGATTTGCTCCCCAGATATATGTGACACTAGCTAAGTGCACCACCTCTATACCCGAGTATAGAGGCTAGTCATGACTCACCAATGGTATTAGGGTCTCAATGCCCTTTTCTCCATTTAATTATCAAGAAACGACTGGACCTCCTGGGCCCCAGTAAACGTTCCTACGAATATTCGTGCTAACTAAACAGTTCAACACAGTCATATATCACATCAAAACAAAGCCATCAAGGCCAACATCATAGATCTAACAATCTATATATATATATATATATATCAAAATAGCGTTGCCACTAACAGTATATGCAACCTATTATAATCTTTTTATATGAAGTTCACCTTTAAAATCCACAACAAAACCATTATGAACATAATAGCGCTGTATCTAGCAATATACAACCTATTATAACAGTACTTCTTTTTATCAAATAATTTATCAAAACTGTTCCCAACTTAAGCAGATGAATCATCCCAAATTAATTAACAACAAACAATTGATAATTAATGAAAGTATGGAATGATGAGCAAGAGCGAACCGCCACTTGCCTTGGATCCGACAACTTCGAATCAAGCTGAGCAACGTCTAGTTCCGGGATCTAAAACTGGAGCAGATCTTGGATATCAAATCCCTAAGAAATGGCCCATAACAAGACCCTAAGTTAGACTCAATACACTTATATATGAATCTAAAAGAATACAAAAAGAAATCAAAGGAAACGAGCCAAGCCCAAAGCCAAACCACAAGACACACAACTCGGACGCCCTCACCGCGATCGCGGCGAGTCGTGGCCAGTCGCGGTTTTCGTGTGGCATGACAGTGGCGAAGCTCGACAAATCCCATGGAGAATTTCTTACCCAAACCAATTTGTTTGCCTTCGATTTGTCTATGGTTCGATCTCCCAACACCTCAAAGCTTCCAACAACACTCAAGAGCACCTTCTCAACTCAAGAGACACTCGAAATCTCCCACACACGAAGCTCACAAGCTCGGCTTTAATGGAGAAAAACAGAGGAAAACAGAGGAGAAGAAGAAGGAAGAAGAAGAGAGAAGAAAGGGTTCGGTCTTCACCTCCTTTTATAGCACAAATCCGATCCACCTCAGGGGGAACAAGCCGGGGACAAGGGGACAAAGGCAAAGGGCAAGTTGCAAGCCCACTTGGCCTGCCCACAGACGCTACAGTGGCCGCCTCGCGAGGAAGACGACACGCCTGGCATTGGCATTACCGCGAGCGCGGCGAGTCGCGGTTAGTCGCGACATCTCGCGTCAGGTCGCGTCAAGTCGCGGTTTAAAGGCAGACTTCGTTAATTCTTATCCGAACTTGGTTTGGATTAAATTTCTTAACTCCGGGTTAAATATATTTGTACTTTAACGTTACATTAACCCCGAAAACACTTCAACTGTATTATATAATGCTCGGAAAATTTTACAGAGCTCAGACCCCTTTTGAAAAGGTCCGAGACTCACTGAATTAAATCCGTCTAGCAAAACGGGCATAAGAAAAATTTAAAAATAATTCAAAATACCCTTAAAAATTACGGGGTGTTACAGTGATTCTCTCTTTGATTTCTTTATCTCTAGAACTTGCATTTAGATCTTATTTTGAGGCCACGTTTATGACTCTTGTGCATGATATAAAAATGATTAAGGCATTATTTCTTATTACCCTATTATTTTCTTTTACCATCCTTATATGTTATCCCTCTGCTTGAAACTCGTTGAGCCTAATTAGCCTATTTCTTTGGAAGCTCCATAAAACATCTCTAACCTAATGATTAGCCTTTTACCTATCCGAGAATTAGGATGATTTATTTGTTTGTTTTTTATGGTTGCAAGCCAAGCTTGGGGGAGTTATTTGTATGGTGTGTTGTTGTTGAAAGTGTTTTGCCTTTTCAAAAAAAAAAAAAAGCCAAGAATAAAGGTGTTTAGTTGAAAAGAATGGTATGTGAAATCCTCTAAGTTTGGTTTATATTGGTTAGTTCCTCTTTCCCATATTTAGCGCCACATGGTCAAATTATATCCATACCTTTCTTTTTACCTTGACCCCATTACAACTCAATAAAAGTCATCTTGATTTATGTCATGTACAAGGTCCCTAGTGGTGGAGATTTAGGACGATGATGCAAGCTTATGGTAGATAAGTATTCAAAGTAGAGATTTGAGCGAAAACACTTATCCTAAACACATGAGCGAGAGTGATTCTATTTCTTTTTCCTAAGTGAGGTCTAGGATGGATGTTCTATTTAGGGCTCGTTCGGTAAGTAGTAACAAAATCGAGTGGAAGTGGAAGTAGGAGTTGAAGTGGAAGTAGGAGTTGAAGTGGAAATACGAGTTGAAGTTAGAAAATGACGTGTTCGGTAAGTAGTAATTTAGATGAGTTGAAGTTAGGGATTTGGGATGTGTAATTACCAAAAGGGTATAAAAAATTAAAGAATTTCTAGGCATGTGCCTAAGGATCGAACACGTGACAACCGCATATCTCCATTTCCCAAACTCACTGTGTATCGTCGTCTCCTTTCTCTAGCCCTCCCGAGTATCCCCATTTCCCCAATTCAATTTCATACTTGAATGTTCGTCTCTGGTCATGATTTTTGGAAGCCAAATCCCAGGTATGGAGTCTATGTCACTTTCTAATCTCTCATCATCGTCTTTTATGTGTTCTAGCTCATCTTTATGCATAGAACTAGCTCATTCACCAGTTGAAACTTGTCTTCCTTCGTATTTGACATTATGTACCGAATTTTTAGGGTTAGTGTTGAATGAATTGCTCTAAACATGTATCAACTAATGATTTCCTTGTTTGATTATAATGAACCTGTCATCGGACTTTCGATCCGGTTGTTGGATTTGAGGGTTATCTGGATTTGAGGGTTTAAGGTAGCTTCGAAATTGAAATGTTTGGTGTCAATCAGATTCCTTCCATTATATTTTGGATGAAGGCTGTTTAAATGGTTTTAGATTTCTTTTAGGGTGTTTGATTTCTTCAATTCATTTAATTAGAGATTGTGGAATGAAATGTAATGTCTGATTTAGGGTCAGTTGAGCTTAGTTTTACATGTGTATGTTTATTAGAGATTGTGGAATGCTTGGTTTCTCTGTGGTATTTGTTTCTTCACAGAGAATATAAATGGAATTGTGGTATACCTGTGTATATTGTGGAATGCTTGGTTTACCTATGTATTTGTTTCTTGAATTAAGTTAATCCAGTTTATTATCCCTAAAGGAGAACGAACTTCAATGTGTATAAAAGGTGTGCTTTCTTATCCTTCATCAACCAATTTCTTAATAATGTTGCCTTTTTATCTTAAATTCATATTTGCTCTTGTATATATTTGGTGTTTGTGTATGCCTTGAGTAATGGATGGTGTCCAATTGATATTATTATGTTAAATTGTGTTGAATGTGGATTGAATTTGTGTATGAGTTGAATGTGGATTGTAACCATAGTTGAGGTTGTATGTTTTGTATGTCTTCAATGTATGACTTCATTTGTTGTCAAATAGTTTAATATTGAATGTTGATTGAAATTGTTATTGTGTTAAGGTGTGTGTTAAGAGTGCCATGCATTTGTGTTTATGTTGAAATAGAATTCTGGTTATGCTAAGTTGTTTTAGTCCCTTAGAGAACGTCGATGGAGGAGGATAAAGGTAAGGGAAAAGCAAAGGAGAAGCAATTTGTTTGGACTGAAAATCTTGCATTGACATTGATGAGGGTATGCAAAGATTATCAAAGGAAACATGGCTATTATCAGACATTTACCTGGCCTGATGTTAATGAGGAATTTGAGAAGAGGACAGGCTTCAAGGTCACAAAAAATACTTGTAGGAACAAAATTCAGCATATGAAAAAATTGTGGAAGCCATGGTGCGACCTAAGGCGCAATGTGACGGGTGTTGGATGGGATTCGACGACTGGTTTGGTGACTGCCGATGATGAATGGTGGGAAAGACAAAAGAAGGTCTGTAGGCATAGCAACTAATCTATGTATATGATTTGTTATATATTATTGTGGAGTCAATGGTAACACTTGGTATATGTCCTTCTGTTTGGCAGGAAAAGGATGATAAGTATAGCCAATTTAGAAAGAAAGGGGTTAACCCTGAGTTGAGTGATTTGTAGGATGACGTGTTTGGCCAAATCGTTGCAACTGGAAAGCATGTTATGTCACCAAGTATAGATCCTAGTGCACTTCTGATTTCCCTACCTGGAGTTGATGATCGTGTTTATCTGGGTTCACAAGAGGATACTCTTGACTGTCAACTAGAGAAAGATGCTGAGGAGGAACAAGAAAGCCTTCGGTCGCTCGCTGCTAGGGTAAGTGTTGAGTTGCCACTTGATGAGTGCTTAGCACAAGTACACGAGGGGCTTACTGCCCCAAGATCTGGTCCATCAAATGTGAGGGAGAAGAGCTCTAAGCTTGCAGTTACACTTACTGTGTCCATCAAAAAAAGAAGGAGAAGGCCAAGTTCTGCTTCAACGGCATTCAACGAACACATGGCTGTTGTGGGTGATGCTAGTCAAAAATTACTTAGCATGATGGAGGGTGATCTTGGAAGTACCAATGATCTGGCAAGTGAAGTGAAGAAATATTTCACATATGCAGAATGTGTTGTGGTGTTGGAATGCCTTGTAACTGATGGGCTTCTCAAAGAGAATGAAAAGTTGTATTGCTTTGTCGCCAATCAGCTTGCTCAAGAACCAAGACGTTGATCCAAAAGCCATAGGGTGGTTTACCTTGAATAGCTGAAGCTTGAAAATAAATGTATGCTTTAAATGAATACTTTTCTACTCTATTATGAACTTCTTGCACCACCATTCTTTTCTTGAAACAAAAGGATTTTAGGTACTTTGTTTGTGGTTACTAGGAAGATAAACACTAGTGGAAAAAACACTTTTTGAGGCTCCCTTTTAGAGGCGTACATAGTTCAAAACGCCTCAACAACGACTTAGACAATCACTTTTTTGGTTTTTGAGGCGGATAATTAATTTATACGCCTCAAAAACATCTTTTGAGGCGGGAAAATTAATATATGCCTCAACAAGTATCCGAAAAAACATTTATCGCTAAAGTATTAGAGGCGGGCCAGGGTAAGACCCGCCTCTAATGCTAACTAATTGAGGCAGGCCAAGTAGCCCGCCTCAATTAAAGCTTGTTGAGGAGGGCCTCTTAAAGCCCGCCTCAACAAGTATGTCCAACAGAGGCGGGCATGTAAGGCCCGCCTCTATTAGACCATTACTCGGCCGAGTCGTAATACTTATAGAGGCGGGCGTGTTAGGCCCGCCTCTATAAGCTCAACCCTAATTAAAAAAGAAACAGCTGCGCGCGCCTTCATTTTCTGCTCTAAGGTTTATGCCGTTTTCAGAGAAAGAGAAAGGAGAAGGCTGGGATGGGCTGGGAGAGTGCTCGAAGGGAGTCGATCGGAAAGAGAAGCTCAGGAAGACGAAGGGCGGTGACGATTCCAAGTCCGGTGGCGACTCGGTGGTGTTCGTCGGAGCCGTGTTCGTCGTGGTGTCCCTTGCGGTGGCGCGGTCTGTTGGAGTGCAAAAACGATTTTTGCGGTGCTTCACAGGGGCGTTTTCTTTCGATCCTTGTTCTTGTGCTTCCTTGTTATTGTGTGCTTCAGATTTCTTTAGGGTGTTTTGCTCTCTTGAGTGTGCTCTTGTAAACGAACGATTAAGGCTTTGAATGCTTAGTGGATTGGGTGGATATCCCTTTTTGAGATCCCGCGGATGTAGGGTAACCGAACCGCGTTACCAATTCTTGGTGTTCTTTCTGTTTTTGTTTCGTTTCTGTTTTGCTTGAATTTGCTTGAATCAAATATATTAGATTCACAGATTGGTATCAAAGCTTTGACTGCATTCCTTGTGCTTTTCTGATCTGGAAATTGTGTTTTCTGCGGTTAGAAGAGTTTCCTAGGGTTTGTCCTTGCTCGATCCTGTTTAGCTTCCGCTGCTCTTGTGCATTTGTCTGATTCCTGCTTATTCACTGCTGAAAACTGTGATACTGAGTTCTTTACTTGATTCTGATTTTTAGATCTTGTGAACCTGGAAATCTTGCTTTTCGTGTGTTCTTGCATCTATTTTCAGATTTGGACTGAACTGTAGTGTCTTGTGTTGACTGAGTTCTGGAATTGTGTTTCTTTGAACTTGGAATTGTGTTGTCTTGAGTTCTTGATTTTTTGAACCTGAAGTGTGTTGAAGTGCAACCTCTGGTGTTGTACTTGATTGGTTCTTGATATTGTGTTCTTGAGAACTGATTTCTGTGTGTGTGATTCTTGGACTTTTGTGTCCTAATATGTGGTTATCAATTTTCTAGCTTCATTTACTGACTTGTGTGTTTGGTAGGTGATGACAGAAAACATGATGAAAATTACACCATTTCTAGGGCATTTCAAGTGTATAAGTATCAAGGTGGGAAGTGCGAGAAATTAATAGGAAAACGTAAGACGTTAAGAGTCTGCAATATAGAGGTACATATAGCATTTTATACGCTTTAGGTTTGTTTATTTATAATCAAAAGCCTTGTATCTAAGACAGTCCCCTTATGTTGTGTAATTAGTGCGCTCAACAAAGCGGCGGAACCGAGTGTGGCTATTATGTCATGAAGTTCATGTTAGATATAGTCACGGGACTCTATGACTCTAATGACCGACTAGATAAGGTATGTAACTTAACTAACTATATATTGATAGTATTTGTGTTTTTTGTCAATAATTTCTGTGTTTTTTATGAAGCTATATCCTAAGAGGAAGACATCGTATACTTATGAAGAAATGGATGTTGTTCGTGAGCAATGTGCACAGTATTTTACATCGAAGTATTTATTATCGGATTGAACTTGTTTTTACTTGTCATGTAAACTGTTATTGAGAACCTGACTGTACTCTGATGAAATCTGTTATTTGTTGTATATTATTCTGTGAATAAAATCAGGAACCTATTCTGCAATGTGTGTATGTTGCATCATAAATCCAAAAAACATCCAAAAGAAGCGCAAAAGAAGGGACTTATAGAGGCGGACTTGTATGTCCGCCTCTATAAGTACATAGACACTGACTCGGCCCAGAACTCGGCCGAGTTCTGGGCCGAGTCAGCGTCTACTTGTTGAGGCGGGCTTGTATACGCCCGCCTCTATAAGTATATAGCGCTGACTTGTTGAGGCGGGCCTATAGAGGCCCGCCTCAACAAGTGTTTACTTATTGAGGCGGGCCTCCGAAGCCCGCCTCAACAAGTCCCTCATTTTGGCGCCAAAGTGAGGGACTTGTTGAGGCGGGCTTCGGAGGCCCGCCTCAATAAGGTCCTTTTAGAGGCGTAAAATGCCCGCCTCAAAAAGTGTCCCTACTTGTTGCAGCCCCCTTAGTTGAAGCGAACGGTGTTCGCCTCAATAAGTGTCCAAAGGCCCGCCTCTATAAGGATTTTTTCCACTAGTGAAATTTACTCTTAGGGTGTTATGGAGTTGGAGCAGAGAAGTGTGGTTTTGGTGGTCTGGAGGAGCTTATTGGAGACATACAGAAGAAGAGAAATTAACCACCTGAGGAGACAAGCAAGATCCATGAAGAAACCACGAGAGAAGGCGGTGAAGTGAAGAAACCGCGACCAAGCCGCGGGGAGCAGAAGGCCGCGGCAAGATTTCCGAAGGAGATGGGCGATAGCGAGGAGGCCGCGCCCGCGGCCGAATTATCGGAAATTAATTATGCACTTCGAGAGCAAACCGCGACCGCGGCCATCAGCGGGAGTCAGCCCGACGCGCTCCGAACTTCTGTTTTCTTTTTCTGTTTTTCCTTTTTCGTTATTTTATTTAATTTCGAATATTAGTATTTTTCCTTTTTAGGGATGATGTTTGTGATCTTGGGCTTTAGGTTAACTTATTTAACCTAACTCTCACATCCTCCATTCGAGATCCCATAGATGAACCCCGGATTATCGTATGTTCAGTATTCAGAGTTTTTCTCTTTCAACAATTATGTCTTTCAGTACTATGAGTAGCTAAGCACCCATTGCTTAGCCCGGCATGTGAAGCTTTTTCTATGGTTTGATTGCGAGGTTAATTCTCTATTTCCTATTTCCTTTGGGTTTATATCTTTCTTCTTGCACTTATTCATATGGATTGTTATTGATTTGACTAGACTGATCACCTAGTTAGGTTTAGTAATTATTTATTGCTAGGATTTGGAATTGACCGGTCGGTGATTCCTTATCTAGAGTAGCATCCATAATGATCTAGGACTGGTAGGAATATATTATTATGAAAGAAGATTGATTGCATCAAAGGAAACGAGCCAAGCCCAAAGCCAAACCACAAGACACACAACTCGGACGCCCTCACCGCGATCGCGGCGAGTCGCGGCCAGTCGCGGTTTTCGTGTGGCATGACAGTGGCGAAGCTCGACAGCTCCCATGGAGAATTTCTTACCCAAACCGATTTGTTTGCCTTCGATTTGTCTATGGTTCGATCTCCCAACACCTCAAAGCTTCCAACAACACTCAAGAGCACCTTCTCAACTCAAGAGACACTCGAAATCTCCCACACACGAAGCTCACAAGCTCGGCTTTAATGGAGAAAAATAGAGGAAAACAGAGGAGAAGAAGAAGGAAGAAGAAGAGAGAAGAAAGGGTTCGGTCTTCACCTCCTTTTATAGCACAAATCCGATCCACCTCAAGGGGAACAAGCCGGGGACAAGGGGACAAAGGCAAAGGGCAAGTTGCAAGCCCACTTGGCCTGCCCATAGACGCTACAGTGGCCGCCTCGCGAGGAAGACGACACGCCTGGCATTGGCATTACCGCGAGCGCGGCGAGTCGCGGTTAGTCGCGGCATCTCGCGTCAGGTCGCGTCAAGTCGCGGTTTAAAGGCCGACTTCGTTAATTCTTATCCGAACTTGGTTTGGATTAAATTTCTTAACTCCGGGTTAAATATATTCGTACTTTAACGTTACATTAATCCCGAAAATACTTCAACTGTATTATATAATGCTCGGAAAATTTTACAGAGCTCAGACCCCTTTTGAGAAGGTCCGAGACTCACTGAATTAAATCCGTCTAGCAAAACGGGCATAAGAAAATTTAAAAATAATTCAAAATACCCTTAAAAATTACGGGGTGTTACATTACTACCCCCTTATTTTAAGTTTCGACCCCGAAACTTGCATTATCAAGGCCGACAACAAGTAGGGAAAGTATCTAAGTACACCCGTCTCAGTCTCCCAAGTAACCTCTTCGGTTTCTAACTTGGAGCACAAACTCGTACCAAAGGTACCACCTTGCTACGCAACTGCCTCAAAGCCAAAGAGGAACCTGCCTCAGTATCAATCTTACTACCTGGACTTAATATCCTTAATCATAACATAATCATACAATCTTATCTCCATATAACATACCATGTAATAATTCTTACTAACTCCTCAAGATCATGACTATCTTAGAATAAGAGTTTCCCAAATTCATCATAACAATATTACTGCACCTTCACTAGGAGAACACACATTTCTCCTCCAATCTCTTTATAGACAAACCCAAGGTTTATACATTAACTTCTTACAACTCAGATATTAAATCTTAGTAACCTCGAATCATAACTTCCTTAATTTCCTTAATGGTACTTTACACAATTCCATCATTTATCTTAAAGTAAGACTGGCCTTACGCCATCTCTAACTTAAAATCCTTACAAGAATAATTTAACACCTTCCTTTAAACCATCTCTAACTTAAATCCTTACAAGAATAATTTAACACCTTCCTTTAAACAATCTCTAACTTAAATCCTTTAAGATTCCTTAATTTTCTCCAAGAATAATCACAACATCTTATTCCTACGTTCCTCAAAACGAATTACATACGATACAACTCATATTTCCTCAAAAAGAGTGATACCACAAGTCTTATAATCTCAAAGCATAACAAGGAAACTAGGAACTCAAGTTTAACTAGAGATGGTGAAACCACCTCGACTTCTTCCGAGACCTTCAGAAGAGAACAGAATGCACCCCCAACTATGGGTGACAAACAGAGAGTCTTAGTCTTTCTAGACACAGAAGCAAACTTCCGTATCAGACTTAAGAAGGCACGACTATGAACGGCTTTTTATTTGAAAAAGATTCAGAGCTCTTGGAAAACAAATTTTAGCTCTGATACCATTTCTGTAACACCCCCAAATTTAACCCCATTTGAAAGCGTTACTGCCGATGACCCCGGACGTAAACCCCGAAGTCACCCCGGGCTTTTCCGACGTCATAACTGACTTAAAACATAGTTACAATACTAAAATCATAACTTTTATTAAACCACATGGTCGCGGAATTACACGATTCCAAAAACGACCCAATTAATCAGAAATACAACAGCGAAAGTCTTTAACAAAATACAAAATAGCACAGCGGAAATCTTTTAAATACAAAGCGACAAAACAACTTGTCGAAAACACCGTTCATCTTCATAGTCGTTCTAGCCTTCTCGGATCTTCAACACACCTGATGTGCCGAATCGAACGGATAACACCAGCCAACCATGCAAGGAATATAACGGTTGGTTAGTCTACATGAATAGACTAGCAAGGGTACAAAGCAGAGTGGTTCGAAGCAGTCGTATTAGGTTAGACTCATCGTCCCTCGAATAATAACCGAGTACGCTAGTCAACCATCATACTCCTACTAGAATATCAAAAGGTATGCACAAGAGAAGATTCTGGAGACCGAGTCTCACAGCAATCAATCACAAAAGAAGACTCCAAAATGAAATGAGCCTTAAAGGAAACATGACAAATGTTAGGGAAACATAACCAAACACACACAACCACATCACACAAGTATCGCATACGAGCGATCTACAACTAAGATGAGCTTTTCCTAGCTGCACTAGCGCCTAGCTGCACTACTCGCCAAACATTTTAAATAAGGGCTTACTCATACGGCACTTTATATTATGGTCAAGGCATTTTAATTATGTGCGTTATTCATTGCACGTATCTTATTAAATGTCAACACACACACACATCACGTTATAAGCTTTTATCATGATCAACTCATCCCGAGATGAGAGATCTCTTGGGAGCATCTCTCGAGATTTGCTCCCCAGATATATGTGACACTAGCTAAGTGCACCACCTCTATACCCGAGTATAGAGGCTAGTCATGACTCACCAATGGTATTAGGGTCTCAATGCCCTTTTCTCCATTTAATTATCAAGAAACGACTGGACCTCCTGGGCCCCAGTAAACGTTCCTACGAATACTCGTGCTAACTAAACAGTTCAACACAGTCATATATCACATCAAAACAAAGCCATCAAGGCCAACATCATAGATCTAACAATCTATATATATATATATATATCAAAATAGCATTGCCACTAACAGTATATGCAACCTATTATAATCTTTTTATATGAAGTTCACCTTTAAAATCCACAACAAAACCATTATGAACATAATAGCGCTGTATCTAGCAATATACAACCTATTATAACAGCACTTCTTTTTATCAAATAATTTATCAAAACTGTTCCCAACTTAAGCAGATGAATCATCCCAAATTAATTAACAACAAACAATTGATAATTAATGAAAGTATGGAATGATGAGCAAGAGCGAACCGCCACTTGCCTTGGATCCGACAACTTCGAATCAAGCTGAGCAACGTCTAGTTCCGGGATCTAAAACTGGAGCAGATCTTGGATATCAAATCCCTAAGAAATGGCCCATAACAAGACCCTAAGTTAGATTCAATACACTTATATATGAATCTAAAAGAATACGAAAAGAAATCAAAGGAAACGAGCCAAGCCCAAAGCCAAACCACAAGACACACAACTCGGACGCCCTCACCGCGATCGCGGCGAGTCGCGACCAGTCGCGGTTTTCGTGTGGCATGACAGTGGCGAAGCTCGACAGCTCCCATGGAGAATTTCTTACCCAAACCGATTTGTTTGCCTTCGATTTGTCTATGGTTCGATCTCCCAACACCTCAAAGCTTCCAATAACACTCAAGAGCACCTTCTCAACTCAAGAGACACTCGAAATCTCCCAAACACGAAGCTCACAAGCTCGGCTGTAATGGAGAAAAACAGAGGAAAACAGAGGAGAAGAAGAAGAGAGAAGAAAGGGTTCGGTCTTCACCTCCTTTTATAGCACAAATCCGATCCACCTCAGGGGGAACAAGCCGGGGACAAGGGGACAAAGGCAAAGGGCAAGTTGCAAGCCCACTTGGCCTGCCCACAGACGCTACAGTGGCCGCCTCGCGAGGAAGACGACACGCCTGGCATTGGCATTACCGCGAGCGCGGCGAGTCGCGGTTAGTCGCGGCATCTCGCGTCAGGTCGCGTCAAGTCGCGGTTTAAAGGCCGACTTCGTTAATTCTTATCCGAACTTGGTTTGGATTAAATTTCTTAACTCCGGGTTAAATATATTCGTACTTTAACGTTACATTAACCCCGAAAACACTTCAACTGTATTATATAATGCTCGGAAAATTTTACAGAGCTCAGACCCCTTTTGAGAAGGTCCGAGACTCACTGAATTAAATCCGTCTAGCAAAACGGGCATAAGAAAAATTTAAAAATAATTCAAAATACCCTTAAAAATTACGGGGTGTTACAGTGATTCTCTCTTTGATTTCTTTATCTCTAGAACTTGCATTTAGATCTTATTTTGAGGCCACATTTATGACTCTTGTGCATGATATAAAAATCATTAAGGCATTATTTCTTATTACCCTATTATTTTCTTTTACCATCCTTATATGTTATCCCTCTGCTTGAAACTCGTTGAGCCTAATTAGCCTATTTCTTTGGAAGCTCCATAAAACATCTCTAACCTAATGATTAGCCTTTTACCTATCCGAGAATTAGGATGATTTATTTGTTTGTTTTTTATGGTTGCAAGCCAAGCTTGGGGGAATTATTCGTATGGTGTGTTGTTGTTGAAAGTGTTTTGCCTTTTCAAAAAAAAAAAAAAAAAAAAGCCAAGAATAAAGGTGTTTAGTTGAAAAGAATGGTATGTGAAATCCTCTAAGTTTGGTTTATATTGGTTAGTTCCTCTTTCCCATATTTAGCGCCACATGGTCAAATTATATCCATACCTTTCTTTTTACCTTGACCCCATTACAACTCAATAAAAGTCATCTTGATTTATGTCATGTACAAGGTCCCTAGTGGTGGAGATTTAGGACGATGATGCAAGCTTATGGTAGATAAGTATTCAAAGTAGAGATTTGAGCGAAAACACTTATCCTAAACACATGAGCGAGAGTGATTCTATTTCTTTTTCCTAAGTGAGGTCTAGGATGGATGTTCTATTTAGGGCTCGTTCGGTAAGTAGTAACAAAATCGAGTGGAAGTGGAAGTAGGAGTTGAAGTGGAAGTAGGAGTTGAAGTGGAAATACGAGTTGAAGTTAGAAAATGACGTGTTCGGTAAGTAGTAATTTAGATGAGTTGAAGTTAGGGATTTGGGATGTGTAATTACCAAAAGGGTATAAAAAATTAAAGAATTTCTAGGCATGTGCCTAAGGATCGAACACGTGACAACCGCATATCTCCATTTCCCAAACTCACTGTGTATCGTCGTCTCCTTTCTCTAGCCCTCCCGAGTATCCCCATTTCCCCAATTCAATTTCATACTTGAATGTTCGTCTCTGGTCATGATTTTTGGAAGCCAAATCCCAGGTATGGAGTCTACGTCACTTTCTAATCTCTCATCATCGTCTTTTATGTGTTCTAGCTCATCTTTATGCATAGAACTAGCTCATTCACCAGTTGAAACTTGTCTTCCTTCGTATTTGACATTATGTACCGAATTTTTAGGGTTAGTGTTGAATGAATTGCTCTAAACATGTATCAACTAATGATTTCCTTGTTTGATTATAATGAACCTGTCATCGGACTTTCGATCCGGTTGTTGGATTTGAGGGTTATCTGGATTTGAGGGTTTAAGGTAGCTTCGAAATTGAAATGTTTGGTGTCAATCAGATTCCTTCCATTATATTTTGGATGAAGGCTGTTTAAATGGTTTTAGATTTCTTTTAGGGTGTTTGATTTCTTCAATTCATTTAATTAGAGATTGTGGAATGAAATGTAATGTCTGATTTAGAGTCAGTTGAGCTTAGTTTTACATGTGTATGTTTATTAGAGATTGTGGAATGCTTGGTTTCTCTGTGGTATTTGTTTCTTCACAGAGAATATAAATGGAATTGTGGTATACCTGTGTATATTGTGGAATGCTTGGTTTACCTATGTATTTGTTTCTTGAATTAAGTTAATCCAGTTTATTATCCCTAAAGGAGAACCAACTTCAATGTGTATAAAAGGTGTGCTTTCTCATCCTTCATCAACCAATTTCTTAATAATGTTGCCTTTTTATCTTAAATTCAGATTTGCTCTTGTATATATTTGGTGTTTGTGTATGCCTTGAGTAATGGATGGTGTCCAATTGATATTATTATGTTAAATTGTGTTGAATGTGGATTGAATTTGTGTATGAGTTGAATGTGGATTGTAACCATAGTTGAGGTTGTATGTTTTGTATGTCTTCAATGTATGACTTCATTTGTTGTCAAATAGTTTAATGTTGAATGTTGATTGAAATTGTTATTGTGTTAAGGTGTGTGTTAAGAGTGCCATGCATTTGTGTTTATGTTGAAATAGAATTCTGGTTATGCTAAGTTGTTTTAGTCCCTTAGAGAACGTCGATGGAGGAGGATAAAGGTAAGGGAAAAGCAAAGGAGAAGCAATTTGTTTGGACTGAAAATCTTGCATTGATATTGATGAGGGTATGCAAAGATTATCAAAGGAAACATGGCTATTATCAGACATTTACCTGGCCTGATGTTAATGAGGAATTTGAGAAGAGGACAGGCTTCAAGGTCACAAAAAATACTTGTAGGAACAAAATTGAGCATATGAAAAAATTGTGGAAGCCATGGTGCGACCTAAGGCGCAATGTGACGGGTGTTGGATGGGATTCGACGACTGGTTTGGTGACTGCCGATGATGAATGGTGGGAAAGACAAAAGAAGGTCTATAGGCATAACAACTAATCTATGTATATGATTTGTTATATATTATTGTGGAGTCAATGGTAACACTTGGTATATGTCCTTCTGTTTGGCAGGAAAAGGATGATAAGTATAGCCAATTTAGAAAGAAAGGGGTTAACCCTGAGTTGAGTGATTTGTAGGATGACGTGTTTGGCCAAATCGTTGCAGCTGGAAAGCATGTTATGTCACCAAGTATAGATCCTAGTGCACTTCTGCTTTCCCTACCTGGAGTTGATGATCGTGTTTATCTGGGTTCACAAGAGGATAGTCTTGACTGTCAACTAGAGAAAGATGCTGAGGAGGAACAAGAAAGCCTTCGGTCGCTCGCTGCTAGGGTAAGTGTTGAGTTGCCACTTGATGAGTGCTTAGCACAAGTACACGAGGGGCTTACTGCCCCAAGATCTGGTCCATCAAATGTGAGGGAGAAGAGCTCTAAGCTTGCAGTTACACTTACTGTGTCCATCAAAAAAAGAAGGAGAAGGCCAAGTTCTGCTTCAACGGCATTCAACGAACACATGGCTGTTGTGGGTGATGCTAGTCAGAAATTACTTAGCATGATGGAGGGTGATCTTGGAAGTACCAATGATCTGGCAAGTGAAGTGAAGAAATATTTCACATATGCAGAATGTGTTGTGGTGTTGGAACGCCTTGTAACTGATGGGCTTCTCAAAGAGAATGAAAAGTTGTATTGCTTTGTCGCCAATCAGCTTGCTCAAGAACCAAGACGTTGATCCAAAAGCCATAGGTTGGTTTACCTTGAATAGCTGAAGCTTGAAAATAAATGTATGCTTTAAATGAATACTTTTCTACTCTATTATGAACTTCTTGCACCACCATTCTTTTCTTGAAACAAAAGGATTTTAGGTACTTTGTTTGTGGTTACTAGGAAGATAAACACAAGTGGAAAAAACACTTTTTGAGGCTCCCTTTTAGAGGCGTACATAGTTCAAAACGCCTCAACAACGACTTAGACAATCACTTTTTTTGGTTTTTGAGGCGGATAATTAATTTATACGCCTCAAAAACATCTTTTGAGGCGGGAAAATTAATATATGCCTCAACAAGTATCCGAAAAAACATTTATCGCTAAAGTATTAGAGGCGGGCCAGGGTAAGACCCGCCTCTAATGCTAACTAATTGAGGCGGGCCAAGTAGCCCGCCTCAATTAAAGCTTGTTGAGGTGGGCCTCTTAAAGCCCGCCTCAACAAGTATGTCCAATAGAGGCGGGCATGTAAGGCCCGCCTCTATTAGACCATTACTCGGCCGAGTCGTAATACTTATAGAGGCGGGCGTGTTAGGCCCGCCTCTATAAGCTCAACCCTAATTAAAAAAAAAAACAGCTGCGCGCGCCTTCATTTTCTGCTCTAAGGTTTGTGCCGTTTTCAGAGAAAGAGAAAGGAGAAGGCTGGGCTGGGCTGGGAGAGTGCTCGAAGGGAGTCGATCGAAAAGAGAAGCTCAGGAAGACGAAGGGCGGTGACGATTCCAAGTCCGGTGGCAACTCGGTGGTGTTCGTCGGAGCCGTGTTCGTCGTGGTGTCCCTTGCGGTGGCGCGGTCTGTTGGAGTGCAGAAACGATTTCTGCGGTGCTTCACAGGGGCGTTTTCTTTCGATCCTTGTTCTTGTGCTTCCTTGTTATTGTGTGCTTCGGATTTCTTTAGGGTGTTTTGCTCTCTTGAGTGTGCTCTTGTAAACGAACGATTAAGGCTTTGAATGCTTAGTGGATTGGGTGGATCTCCCTTTTTGAGATCCCGCGGATGTAGGGTAACCGAACCGCGTTACCAATTCTTGGTGTTCTTTCTGTTTTTGTTTCGTTTCTGTTTTGCTTGAATCAAATATATTAGATTCACAGATTGGTATCAAAGCTTTGACTGCATTCCTTGTGCTTTTCTGATCTGGAAATTGTGTTTTCTGCGGTTAGAAGAGTTTCCTAGGGTTTGTCCTTGCTCGATCCTGTTTAGCTTCCGCTGCTCTTGTGCATTTGTCTGATTCCTGCTTATTCACTGCTGAAAACTGTGATACTGAGTTCTTTACTTGATTCTGATTTTTAGATCTTGTGAACCTGGAAATCTTGCTTTTCGTGTGTTCTTGCATCTGTTTTCAGATTTGGACTGAACTGTAGTGTCTTGTGTTGTCTGAGTTCTGGAATTGTGTTTCTTTGAACTTGGAATTGTGTTGTCTTGATTTCTTGATTTTTTGATTCTTTGAACCTGAAGTGTGTTGAAGTGCAACCTTTGGTGTTGTACTTGATTGGTTCTTGATATTGTGTTCTTGAGAACTGATTTCTGTGTGTGTGATTCTTGGACTTTTGTGTCCTAATCTGTGGTTATCAATTTTCTAGCTTCATTTACTGACTTGTGTGTTTGGTAGGTGATGACAGAAAACATGATGAAAATTACACCATTTGATGGTACGACTGACTTTGCAATGTGGCAAGTCAAGATGAAGGCTATACTCATCAAGGAGAAGTGCTATAGAGCTGTAAAAGGTGACTACCTCTCGGAGACCTCAGCAGCTAGAAAGATGGAACTTGATGAGCAAGCCCACTCAGAAATTATAATAAGGCTTGCGGGTGATATGGCTCGTCAAGTTGTAAAGTTTACTACTACTAAAACTTTATGGAATGCTTTAGAAGCGTTATACTTGACTAAATCCTTGCCTTCTAGAATATCATTACTGTGCAGATTATTTACATTTAAGATGGATGTGAATCTGACTTTGAATGATAACTTTGATAAATTTCTGAGAATGACCCAAGATTTGGAAAGGTGTAATGATAAGATTGCTGAAACTCACCAAGCTGTTCTGTTATTGAATTCCTTGCCTGCTCAGTTTGACATTCTGAAAGATGTGATTCAGTTTGGTAATGACACCATCACTGTTGTTAAAATTGTTGAGGCTATAACTCAAAAAAATGAAGTGTTAAAGGTGTTTAAGACTAAAACTGAAAACAAAGTTGATGTTAAACCTGAGAATTCTGTCTTGCATGCTGAGGGGAAACCCAAAACTGGAAAAAAGGCTAAAACTGATACTAAGGATAGAAAGTGTTTCTATTGTGGTAAAGCTGGCCATTTTATTAAAGATTGCAAGAAAAAAAAATCTGATGATGAGCAGAAATCTGATGATGAGCAGAAATCTGATGTTACTAATGTGTGTGAATCTGGTGCTTCTTATTCATGTGAGTTGCTCATGCTTGATTCTAGACATGATTCTAATTGCTGGATTTTAGATTCTGGTTGCTCTATGCATGCTACCCCGCATAAATACATGTTTAATGAATTGCATGAATTCTTAATCGTTTTTTCTTTAATCATTTTTACATTACCATTCATAATCGTTTAATCAAATACCTTTAAATGTGCAAGTATTTATTGGACAATCACACATATGCATTTGAAAATTCTCGAATTGGGTTCATTTGTCCTGAGATGGTGTCAAGCACTAGAATCAGGGCCGATCCAACTGTTCCAGCAGATTACTTGTAACGTGTGTTCAATGCTGAAACTGCTAAGAATACGATTAAAGATTCTAACAGTGCCAAATTGTTTTTGCTCCCATATAATCAAGAGTAAGTGTTTTCAATAAGTTTCATATATAATTAGTATTTTAAGCAATCATTAATATTTATCAATTTACTTTTAAATGATGCAGCAATCATTGGATTCTGTACGTGATAGACCTATTTAGAGCACAGGTCTATCTTTTCGATTCTCTAAAAGGTCAAGGCAACAGAACGACTGATGCATCTGGAATCATGAATTTGTAAGTTATTTTGCTTACGAATTAGTTTTTTTTTGGAATATTAACAATATCAGTTTCATGAGTGTATTATGTTGATTTTCTAGGGCATTTCAAGTGTATAAGTATCAAGGTGGGAAGTGCGAGAAATTAATAGGAAAACGTAAGACGTTAAGAGTCTGCAATATAGAGGTACATATAGCATTTTATACGCTTTAGGTTTGTTTATTTATAATCAAAAGCCTTGTATCTAAGACAGTCCCCTTATGTTGTGTAATTAGTGCGCTCAACAAAGCGGCGGAACCGAGTGTGGCTATTATGTCATGAAGTTCATGTTAGATATAGTCACGGGACTCTATGACTCTAATGACCGACTAGATAAGGTATGTAACTTAACTAACTATATATTGATAGTATTTGTGTTTTTTGTCAATAATTTCTGTGTTTTTTATGAAGCTATATCCTAAGAGGAAGACATCGTATACTTATGAAGAAATGGATGTTGTTCGTGAGCAATGTGCACAGTATTTTACATCGAAGTATTTATTATCGGATTGAACTTGTTTTTACTTCTCATGTAAACTGTTATTGAGAACCTGACTGTACTCTGATGAAATCTGTTATTTGTTGTATATTATTCTGTGAATAAAATCAGGAACCTATTCTGCAATGTGTGTATGTTGCATCATAAATCCAAAAAACATCCAAAAGAAGCGCAAAAGAAGGGACTTATAGAGGCGGACTTGTATGTCTGCCTCTATAAGTACATAGACACTGACTCGGCCCAGAACTCGGCCGAGTTCTGGGCCGAGTCAGCGTCTACTTGTTGAGGCGGGCTTGTATACGCCCGCCTCTATAAGTATATAGCGCTGACTTGTTGAGGCAGGCCTATAGAGGCCCGCCTCAACAAGTGTTTACTTATTGAGGCGGGCCTCCGAAGCCCGCCTCAACAAGTCCCTCATTTTGGCGCCAAAGTGAGGGACTTGTTGAGGCGGGCTTCGGAGGCCCGCCTCAATAAGGTCCTTTTAGAGGCGTAAAATGCCCGCCTCAAAAAGTGTCCCTACTTTTTACAACCCCCTTAGTTGAAGCGAACGGTGTTCGCCTCAATAAGTGTCCAAAGGCCCGCCTCTATAAGGATTTTTTCCACTAGTGAAATTTACTCTTAGGGTGTTATGGAGTTGGAGCAGAGAAGTGTGGTTTTGGTGGTCTGGAGGAGCTTATTGGAGACATACAGAAGAAGATAAATTAACCACCTGAGGAGACAAGCAAGATCCATGAAGAAACCACGAGAGAAGGCGGTGAAGTGAAGAAACCGCGACCAAGCCGCGGGGAGCAGAAGGCCGCGACAAGATTTCCGAAGGAGATGGGCGATAGCGAGGAGGCCGCGCCCGCGGCCGAATTATCGGAAATTAATTATGCACTTCGAGAGCAAACCGCGACCGCGGCCATCAGCGGGAGTCAGCCCGACGCGCTCCGAACTTCTGTTTTCTTTTTCTGTTTTTCCTTTTTCGTTGTTTTATTTAATTCCGAATATTAGTATTTTTCCTTTTTAGGGATGATGTTTGTGATCTTGGGCTTTAGGTTAACTTATTTAACCTAACTCTCACATCCTCCATTCGAGATCCCATAGATGAACCCCGGATTATCGTATGTTCAGTATTCAGAGTTTTTCTCTTTCAACAATTATGTCTTTCAGTACTATGAGTAGCTAAGCACCCATTGCTTAGCCCGGCATGTGAAGCTTTTTCTATGGTTTGATTGCGAGGTTAATTCTCTATTTCCTATTTCCTTTGGGTTTATATCTTTCTTCTTGCACTTATTCATATGGATTGTTATTGATTTGACTAGACTGATCACCTAGTTAGGTTTAGTAATTATTTATTGCTAGGATTTGGAATTGACCGATCGGTGATTCCTTATCTAGAGTAGCATCCATAATGATCTAGGACTGGTAGGACTATATTATTATGAAAGAAGATTGATTGCATGTTAAATTATTGCGGGTTGTGATTATTTGACATGTATCCTGGTTTGATCCTATGCCCACTGCTATTATTGTTCTAAATCTTGATTGTTTCTTGTGCGTTCAATAATAAGAGTTGCTAGGACTGGTAGGACTAGTAACTATACAAGAATAGGGACAGGAATAAACAAAGGAAAGGAATAGAGAGAATCTAGGACTAATCTACCATAGGAAAAGTGGGTCTTGTTTGGCTAAGTGTTTTTCCCACATTTGATTACACTCTTTGCTTATTTGCTTTGTTTACTTTCTTGATTACAAAACCAACTAAAAACCCCCCCCTCTTGTTATTATTGCATGCGAACAACACATAGATTAATTTCTTCCTCCATGTGGATTCGATCCTTACTTGCCCTAACTACTTGTTTAGGTTTGTCTAGGTTTATTTTGATTTAGTGGTATACGACAATCGCTTGTCAAAATTGGCGCCGTTGCCGGGGAGTGCAAGTGTTGATTTTTCTGTGTGTTTTTGTGTGTGTGTGTTCCTTTGGTGTGGATCTATCTTATGGTCCACACCTGTGCTACTAACTCCCCTCTACTTGGTGTTGATTCAGAGATTGAGAGGACTCTTTTCCAGGGTCGCAGAGTAAATTGTGCTTTGGTTTTTGATAATCCTGCGTTCGAGATGGCTGAAGAAGAACAGTGATAAGCACTACTTTGTAGGGCTTAAGTAAGAGTCATTAGAGGATTTATTGGTGCCATTCGGGTAGATTTAGGCACATTCATGTGTATGGTGTTTGGGGGCGAAGTTGGTGTTTTTGGAGGTGTTTGAGCGGTTTTGGAGATCATATGAGACACTGAGGAGGAAGCCACCAGTAGTAGGCGCCAAGGGAGTGCAATGAAGAGTAGAAGAACAATGTGCTGAATTCAATTGGTTCGTTCTCTCTACTCAGATGTCCAAATGGAGTGATTCCAATTCGAGGAGTTAGCTTTTGAAGTCTACTGCAAGTCCTCAAAATATGAGCGCAATCCGAGTTGGGAATCAAAAGTTATGGCATTTTTACGGAAGTGTCGCAGGAGCTGAACCGAAGAACGGCGACCGCCGTACAAAGACGGCGACCGCCGTAATTACGGCGCCCGCCGCATTTGGCTTTCCACCGACCTTGGCTACGAAGTGATTACGGCGACCGTCGTTTAATTGCGGCGCCCGCCGCATTTACGACGATCGCCGTGGGAGATGAGGCGACCGCCGCCGATGTCAGAAGCCCGCCGAACGTGTTTTCCATATTTGTTTTATTTGGATTATTTTTATTACTTTTTATTATTTCGTTTTAGGTTAACTTAGCTTTATTTTCCTTTAGTATTTAAGGGTTGAGAAAAGGCTTGTTTGCCAATCTTGGATCATCTCTTGAACCCTAATTTCCCTTTCTACGTTATGAAGAACTAAGCCTCTCTGGCTTAGTCAGACGCTAAAGCTTTCGTTTGGATAAAGTTGTGAGATTCTTGTTCTTAATCTATTGCATGGTTTTTATCTTTCTCTTGCTTAAGTTGTTTATGATTGATATTGATAATCTCTATTTGGACGCAACTAGGGTTTGTCGTTATTTATCTATTGCTAGATCTAGATTGTTACTGGTTGAGCATATCTATTTCAGAGTAGCAACTGCATCGTATTAGTAACTGGTTGTGATAGTCTTATGCAGAAGAGAATTGATTTACATTCTAGAATAATATCTGGTTGTGTTATGCTAGAATTGTATCCAACTATATTCCTATCCGTAAGGCTGCTGTTAAACTGAATCTTGATAGTTTCAGGGTTGTTTAATTAGTTAGTGCTAATAGTATCTGGTTGTGCTATTAGTTATATCTGAAAAGGAATTGGAATTACCATTGCATGAGATTTTGAATGAGTATCTATGATCAACTTGTCATACGAATAGTGGATGTTGTTTGACTAAGTGTTGTTCCCCATTACTAAATTCATTCATCTTTAGTTTATTCTTGCCTTTGCATGCTTAGATTAATTAAACAAACAAAAACCCCCCTTTGGTTACTTTAGTTTGACATACAAATTGCATATTAAGATAGAATTCGCCTCCCTGTGGATTCGACCTGTACTTACCTAGGACTACGGTTTAAGGTTTGTTTGGATATTTTGCATAGCAGTTTTTCACACGACAAAAAAACCTGTTATCAAACAGACGTTGAGGCAGTTGACTGCGTCCAACCTGCAACAGCAACCGCTGGCTGTGCGGTTTCCTGAGTTGGCTGAGGGCGTAAATTTCGAGTTAAAGTCTGGGTTAATCCACTTACTCCCCCACTCCCATGGGATGAGTGGTGAAGACCCCAATAAGCATCTTGCTGAGTTTCATTCGGTGTGTAGCAGTATGAAGCCGAAGAATGTGACTGAGGACCAGATTAAGCTGAGGGCCTTTCCTTTTTCACTGAGGGATGCGGCCAATGACTGGTTCTACTATCTCACTCCAGGGAGCATTAACACATGGGTCAAGATGAAGAAAGCCTTCCTGGAGAAGTACTTTCCGGCTACAAAACTGAACAGCCTAAAGCGAGCTATCAGCAACATCGAGCAGCAGTCTGGTGAATCGCTCTACGAGTATTACGAGCGGTTCAAGAAGATGATATCCATCTGCCCCTTCCACTGCTATTCTGAGCAGGACCTCGTACTTTATTTGTACGGTGGTCTTCTTGATGAAGAGAGAAGGATGGTGAACGCTGCTTGTGGAGGGAACATCCTCAACAAGACTCCTGCTGCAGCTTTTGAGACCTTCTTTGAGCTATCTGAGGGCTCAAGACAGTTCAGTAAAAGGGCGGGTGCCCAATCCGTGAAAGTTGCAGAGTCTCAGCCTAATTCTACTCTTCTTGCTGAAGTGGCTGAGATGAAGGAGATGATGAAAAGATGCATGATGAGAGGTGGCTTGCAGCAAGTCAAATCATGTGGGATATGCTATGAGAATACACATCCAACTGATGCATGTCCCACCCTGCAAGAACCAACTGCTAAGGTGAACGCTATTGGCGAATATGGCCCTCAAAGGCCAAAATATGACTCGTACTCCAGCACCTACAATCCTGGGTGGAGAGATCACCCAAATTTGAGGTACGAGAACCAGTAGAACACTCATCAGGGGTAGGAGACCCAGGACTATCAGCAGAGGCCCCCACAGTTTCTCCAGCGTCCGCAGCAGTACCAGCAGCCTGGGGGTCAGCAACAATTTAGAGCTCCTTATGAACAAAGACCCCAGGGCCAGAGTTCCAGTGTCTCTACATCCGTCGACGACCAGATAAAAGCTCTCAACCAAGGCATACTATTAATGTCAAATGCTATGGTCCAAACAAATAAAGAGATGGGAGCACATATCCAAGCGCTAGCAAATACGGTGGCCCAGAATCAGCAGGAACATAAATCCAGTATTCAAAACCTGGAGAAGCAGATGGGTCAACTGTCTATGGCGGTGAGCAGGCTAGAGGCTCATGCGTCGGGGAAACTACCCTCTCAAACGGTAGTCGACCCGAAGGAGAATGTGTGTGCCATGATGCTGAGAAGTGGTGTTGAGATAGAGGCCAGGAAGGCTGCTGAGAAGGAGGTCCAGGTGACCAAGGAGGAAAGCCACCAAGAAAATGAGGTCGAAGGCGAGTTCGACAAGGGAGAGAAGGAGCCGCGACCGCGGCACAAAGGCCGCGACCGCAGCCTGTTCGCTGATGAAAATGCTGATTTATTCTCCCCCGAGGTCGAGAGCAAACCGCGATCGCGGCACGAAGGCCGCGACCGCAGCCTGTTCGCTGAGAAGATTTCTGAAGTTTTGAAGCAACCGCGACCGCGGTCCCCAAACCGCGGCCGCGGCCAGGCCCCTGTGTATGTGGACGACTATGTATGACCTGATTTTCCTCCCCTCTTCTCCGAGAAGCCTCCCGCGCCATTCCCAGAGGCTCTAGCGGACACCAGAAAGCCTGCCAGGGATAAGGATATGTTCGACTGGGTGAGCAACTGCGAGGTAAATGTCTCTTTGCTTAAACTTTTGACTAGTGTCCCTCGTTATGCTAAATTTTTGAAGGAGATCTGCACACAAAAGAGGAATCGCTCAGTGAAGGAGAAGAAGAAGGTGGTGGTGAGTGAGAACGTGTCCGCTATACTGCAAAAGCGGATACCCAAGAAGGCAGATGATCCAGGGATGTTCACCATTCCCTGCAAGATTGGAGGTACCCTGTTTGACAGGGCATTACTTGACTTGGGTGCCTCCATCAATGTGTTGCCACTCGCTCACTACGAGTCCTTAGACGTGGGGCCACTTGAGAAGACGGGGATTGTCATCCAGTTGGCGGACAATTCAATTGTCAATCCAAAGGGAATTCTGCAGGATGTGCTGGTACAGGTGGACCACTTAGTGTTCCCTGCAGACTTCTTCGTCATGGACACTGGGCAGGACAAGGATTCACCTGTGATGCTGGGAAGGCCGTTTATGAACACGGCCAGTACAAAGATTGATGTGAGTAGCGGTTCGCTCACAATGGAGTTTGATGGGGAGACGGTCGGGTTCAGTATAGACGACCAGAAGAGACACCCTCTTGATGGGGACCCCGAGCGCTCATTGGAGGTGAGCGAACCATGTTGAGGACGAGGAAGCGGTATGTCATGCCATGACAATAACTAAGGCGCTGTCCGGGAGGCAACCCGAGGTATGTATTACTTTCTTTTCTTTTCTTTCTTTATTTTTGCATTAGTTTTGTTTGTTTTTGCCTTGTTTTTGTTTTTGTTTCCGACTAACCTGCAGGGAAGAGACCCATGCTTATTTAAGAAGGTAATTACCACCATTGTAAGTCTCTCATGTCCCTGTACTAGTCAACCCCCCGAAAAAACCTTAAACGGGGGGCAAAAAAAAAAAAAAAAAAAAAAGAAGTTGTACGAGTACGAGCTGTCCAGTATTACCATGGAGAGGGGTGCGCATGTTGCCAACGGAGTAAATTTTCGCTACACAATTTATTGGCAACGATGGCGGCCCCACAGTCGACAGCCGTGAAGGAAGACCACTCATGGCCCATACCACGATCATATCTGGGCCCATTTTTTTTTGGTATTTGAAGGCCGTGCAACCCCAGCATCATTGGTTTACCACTACTCACCAAGTGGTACATTTTGGTTGCACGGTAGGAGAAGATGCTGGAGTTGATGATGACACCCACCCAACACCAGCGACCGGTGCATATTATGCGGACCGCCAGCAACAACGGAAGTGTCCAAGCCAACTCGACGACATTTGTGAGCTTATTCCTTCTTTTCCCTATGCTTCTATTCTTTTGTCTTTCATTACATTGAGGACAATGTAATGTTTAAGCATGGGGGAGGGTTTTATATTTCTATGTCGCTGAGTAGAAAAAGAAAAAAGAAAAGAGCCACAAAATTTGAAAAAAGGCTAAAATTAAAATCCTGGGATAGGTCGAAAACCCGAAAGGGCGGCCTAGGTAATAAGCATGTGGCTTGGACCAGCATTAGGCTGGGGTAATAAGAGGTCAAGGGTGATGTGAGCATACTGTGAGCCCATCTATGAAAAATGAAATGAGTGGCTTGGTGAAAACCCGAAAGGGCGCCTTGGCAAAATGAGCGAAAAGAAGAAGAGCGATTTCTAGGAATCCCTATTTTACTTGGCGAGGCGTCATAAGAAGAGGAGTCATAAGGAGGTTTCGAGTAGGTCACTCTGGAGGAATAAGAAGATAGATGGGAGATAGGATTAGAATTTTTTTCCACTCTATGGTGTTTGGGATAAGCTTGGGGGAAGTACTTTGCTTTCCTTTTAGCTTGACTGTGTGGGGTGTTGATTTGATGTTGTAGTTATTGTGCTGAGCTTATTTTGTATGGTTGCCTGGAGTTTATTGTTTGGTGTAATTCTTGGAGGTTGAGTTTTCTATGCTTCCTGAAGCCTTGGGGATTTGATTGGAGGAGTAGGTTTACTTTAGCTTACTCGAGGACGAGCAAGGTTTAAGCATGGGGGATTTGATCAGTGCTATTTTGTAGCACATTTCTAGGGATTATTACCAGGTTTGAGGCGCCATTTGGTGGGATTTGATGCACAATTGGAGATTATGGAGTTGGAGCAGAGAAGTGTGGTTTTGGTGGTCTGGAGGAGCTTATTGGAGACATCCAGAAGAAGAGAAATTGACCACCTGAGGAGACAAGCAAGATCCATGAAGAAACCACGAGAGAAGGCGGTGAAGTAAAGAAACCGCGACCAAGCCGCGGGGAGCAGAAGGCCGCGGCAAGATTTCCGAAGGAGATGGGCGATAGCGAGGAGGCCGCGCCCGCGGCCGAATTACCGGAAATTAGTTATGCACTTCGAGAGCAAACCGCGACCGCGGCCATCAGCGGGAGTCAGCCCGACGCGCTCTGAACTTCTGTTTTCTTTTTCTGTTTTTCCTTTTTCGTTGTTTTATTTAATTCCGAATATTAGTATTTTTCCTTTTTAGGGATGATGTTTGTGATCTTGGGCTTTAGGTTAACTTATTTAACCTAACTCTCACAACCTCCATTCGAGATCCCATAGATGAACCCCGGATTATCGTATGTTCAGTATTCAGAGTTTTTCCCTTTCAACAATTATGTCTTTCAGTACTATGAGTAGCTAAGCACCCATTGCTTAGCCCGGCATGTGAAGCTTTTTCTATGGTTTGATTGCGAGGTTAATTCTCTATTTTCTATTTCCTTTGGGTTTATATCTTTCTTCTTGCACTTATTCATATGGATTGTTATTGATTTGACTAGACTGATCACCTAGTTAGGTTTAGTAATTATCTATTGCTAGGATTTGGAATTGACCGGTCGGTGATTCCTTATCTAGAGTAGCATCCATAATGATCTAGGACTGGTAGGACTATATTATTATGAAAGAAGATTGATTGCATGTTAAATTATTGCGGGTTGTGATTATTTGACATGTATCCTAGTTTGATCCTATGCCCACTGCTATTATTGTTCTAAATCTTGATTGTTTCTTGTGCGTTCAATAATAAGAGTTGTTAGGACTGGTAGGACTAGTAACTATACAAGAATAGGGACAGGAATAAACAAAGGAAAGGAATAGAGAGAATCTAGGACCAATCTACCATAGGAAAAGTGGATCTTGTTTGGCTAAGTGTTTTTCCCACATTTGATTACACTCTTTGCTTATTTGCTTTGTTTACTTTCTTGATTACAAAACCAACTAAAAACTCCTCCATCTTGTTATTATTGCATGCGAACAACACATAGATCAATCCCTTCCTCCCTGTGGATTCGATCCTTACTTGCCCTAACTACTTGTTTAGGTTTGTCTAGGTTTATTTTGATTTAGTGGTATACGACAATCGCTTGTCACTATGCTGATAAGGTAGTTTGATTCTGGCAAGCAAACTAATAAGGTGGCTATGTATTGTAAACTCTCTTTAACTAGCAACAACTTACTGAAATCATGATGAATTCACCTAATTGTTTTGCTAAATTTATGTAATTCACGTATTGAAGAAGACATAGTCCACTTCAAGCAATACTATCTCTCAACTTATAGTCTTTAGTAGAGAACATGGTGTATGATCAAATTTTGAATCTGCTTGTATACTTCCAAATTTTAAAAATGCTTCAAGGAGAAAATGGTAAAGATAATTCTACTTTGAGGAAAAGCTCAACAAAGAAGCAAAACATATTCACTAGATTTGCAAATGTTATGATATACTTACAATGTAAATAGTGAAATAACATTATAATACCATGTGTATTCCATGTCAATGATGGAAGGTTCAAAGAAGCCAGAAGGAGTATCCAGAAAAGAGGATATCCCATATATCAAGTTCTAGGTCTGTGAAAAATTAGCATTAGAGCTGTACCACTAGGTTCAGAAAAAACAAGTCCAGATCTATCCGAAGAAGGTAGTTATTTTGAATATAATATGGTTTTTTATTAAATGAATCCATCTTTGTCATGATCGCACAATTGAAAGTTTATTGTTTTGTGCATATCTCGGAGTATGAGATTATCGAGATGGATGAGAATGTGTGTAATTTAAAGAAGGAAGAAGCTAATTGGTTTTTGAACAGCAAGGAAAGAAGCTGAAGGTAAAATTTATAGTTATACTCTTTAATTTGTTTGTTTAGTACTTCAAAAAATTGGAAGGTTTGTCCGGATTTGTGCATTTCATTGAATGGGGACTATAAGATTTAGGGTCATGATCCATAGCATTATCCAATGTGTTCTCTTGATTAATTAATTTTTTAACTAAAGAGAGAAAAAGATGGTTGATAAATCCATGAACAAACAGAAAAGAATTTGGGATCTTTTTAAGTGAAAATGATTTGATGAAATCGACATCTCTCTATGGGAAGAGATAAAGTAATCCCCAGACTTGAGTCTCAACTCTGAATTAATTTTGTTTTTCTCTTTGGTTACTCAACATGTAGTGCATCGCCCTAATTTATTAGGCCCATCTACAGGGCAAAGTGATGTGTTAATGTATTGTTTTAAGATGCATATTAGTTGTTAGGCAATGCTTGAACTCAAAACAAGATTTTTTTGGTAATTCTGAACTCAAAACAAGTTAGGGATGTTATGGGGGAATGTCACACGACTTTGGCAACGTCTTTACTTGAGATCCGTCCTTTAATGAACCCTATAATAAGAAGTGTCCCGTTATTTTTTTGCTCAATCTCCTACCACTAATTAGCAAACCAAACACTCACCCACTGACAACTCACATCCCCAAATCCAGGGCAAAGTGATGTGTTCATTAAATTCACTTCAATAAACATAAATACATTTCACTCTTAATTAAAAACACTGAAATCCCTTGAAAAACAATGCAAAAGTGTTTGATTTGCAACATAATATGACAACGAAAAAAAACAAACCTGTTCATCACGAAGAACTACACGTTGGAACCTCGTCTTCCCAACGCTTTTAACGGATTCCAATTTTATAGTAACTTCCAACCGAATGTAACAAGTTTTCAAATTCAATGGCAAATGCGAGAGAAAGACCTTATTTGGAGCCATTGTAGCGTTTCACCAAGGAAAAAATCTATTGGTTAGTGACGAACAAAATTTAAGAGTAACCTTGATGTTGCATAAAACGATATATTGGAGATCATCGAATACATATTCAAGACATTTAGTGCATTAAGTAACCAAAATATTTGATCTAACAATTAAGACATCCGAAAAATAATTTAAGACATGCTATTAGACAACACAACCATCAAATATACAACCAACGCATATTGCCTAACACAAACACTAAGCCAACAACACCAAACACAACGACTCTAACCCAACATAAACGAAGAGCATATACAAATAAATAATTGAGTTGGCTATACAAGAAACAATCTACCAGCGTGGTGGATGAAAAAGGCGGCTAGTGAATGATGAAGACAAATGCTTGCAAAAGGTGGCATTTATACCACCACAAAGCAAATTAAAGCAAAGTCGGCTAAACCGACACTTGTAAAACATGCAAACCTTGTATTAGTTGGCTAACCCTCAAACATTGACACATAGTGCATGATGTGAAGGGAACACATTGACACCTAACATTCCCAAAAAAAAACAATTCTCTAAAATCAACAACCAATGATAGAACAACAAAACAACAAATATACAAATGTGGCCTAACATTATACCAACACGTACAAGATTTTCATGCAAAATTCATTGATCAACATTCACACTTTTAAGTACTTTAGATATTAAATAATCACTAAAATATAAATTGATAAAGTAATTTTAAAGCTCTCAATTTTCAAGCCTCCTATATAGCTTAGGTTATTCTATTGATGGGTAAAAGGAACATAAATTTAACTTTTCATCAAATTGTTCCTTTAGAATTATTTAGATTCCAATCAACCTATAATAAATATATTAGAAGAATAAATATCTATTGATTTTTCTTAAATTCTATCAACCTATTTTGTTTTACACCACCGATTAAGATCAACTTCTTCTTTTTTCATTTAGTATATAATTTAATTAAATCTTTGTACTCTACTTTTGAGCTTATTTCCAACTTATTTAAAGTAGTTATTAATATAAAAATAAGCTGAATTTCCTAACTTTGATTGGCTATTAATTACTATTTTTATTCCATCCATTTATCCATCCATTCACTCATAGATAGATTCTACTCAACTAATATACAGATTATATAATACATGTTTTAATTATGTGAGTTTTAAAGCATTAATTTCATCAAGCTTTGCGGAAAGAACGGTTAACCATTTTGTCAATTTTCACGACTTTCGCTCCTCTATTTTTTTTGATTTTTTTCCTCCTTTATATTTATAAAAAAACTTTGATACAGTAATATAAATCTATCTAATTTTACATAAATTAATCTGAAACTAAAATATAGATTCTACTATTTACGTAATTATTTTTATCAAATGATTTATTATGAAAAATATAATAGCTTTTTATATTTTAACTATATATAACCTCCATTTATTAATATATAAACATATTTGATTATTTCATCGTACCCATCATTTTCTTCTTTCTAGCATTGAGGTTCATTCAAATTTAATATATTCAACTAAGTTATGAGATGCGAGGCTTTTTAATCCTAAAAGTATTCTAACTTTGATCTCGTATGTGAAGAATGCATCTATTATTTTGGTAGGTTTAGAAAAATTAACAACCAATTTTAGTTATTGTTGATTTTTAAAATCTTTTTGATCTATTTACAATTAGAAAAAAAGGATAGGATTGTATGAAAAGTGTTGCTCCCGTGCTAAAAATATTAATAATGTACATATACTATAAAGTATATGTACATTTAGGCAAGCATTTAAAAAAAATCATTTATTTTTTTAGGTAAGTACAATGTAATACATATGCATATTTAGACAAGGAATTTATGCACATTAAATTTCTGAAATGCATAATTTTTTGCCTAAAATTATTTGTATATAAATTTTATATAGTGCGTATCGTTCACTCTTTGCACCAAAGAGATCATTCTCAAGAATCCAATCCTTCAAATAACAAGCACTTAGGTTGATATATTAGATTAGAGTGTCATATCTTTACCATTTAAAAACCAATTTGATTTAGTCAAATAAATTTATTTATATCACAATAAAGAAGTATAGGATTATTTTATAAAAATATAAAATTTGTAAAAAACATTATCAAAATTAGGCTAACTTTGATTTATTTTTTTTACAGTCTAACTTTTTAGCATTTTGTTTCATCATATATTGAGCAATTTATTTCATTCCCTCCACGTGTAAACTAATTTGATTATAATAGTATAAAAATTTAATTTGTGTGTTTTGTCACATGTTGTCATGATTAGAAAAAAGTTTAACCAAACACTGAATATAGTTGTTTATCACAATCAACACACCCCCAGAGATGGCATTGATCATGAACGACTTGAAATTTCTCTTAGGAAGAAGACCAAGACTGCCAAGAAAGAGGCTCAAGCCATAGAAGTTTTGGGAATTTAAAGATCTCTTCCAAAACTGGGGCAATGCTCGGTAAAACGGCCATAACTTTGGCTACAAAATTGATCTCATGCTCGTTCAAGAACCGTTGGAAACTAACTCGAAGATCTTCAACTCTCTAGTTTATGTCGAGTTGAAGTTTCATTGGGAAGATGATAAAAAATGCTGATCTCTAATTCCCAGAAAAAGTGCACGGCTCGTGCACTACACCGCATGAACCGTGCACAACGCTCAGTTAGACTGTGCACGGCCCGTGCACTAGACTGCACGGTCCATGTGTTTCCTTCTGGTCACGATCCTTTGTTTGTTCGGGAATCCTTCTACAAACTTATCTTTTGTTGATTTATTCTATCATTTTTATGGACATTTTTATCATATATTTTTACAGCCTTAATTAGATTAAATTTAATGTTTATTTTGGGTCACTAGGGCCGGCTATGTTAGTTTAGCTTTCTTCGTAACTTTCCTTATTTGTTGTTTTATTTAAACTCATTTCTAGTTTAATGAAAATTAGTTTTTGGAGGAAAAGTTGATATTTTCTCCTTAGGCCTTTCCCTACGAAGAGAACCCTAAGAAACCTTCTTCTTCTCTTGCTTTCTTGCTTGCCTCTCATTGCCATTACTCAATTTCTTGTTGTTCGTGCAATTTCATTCTTGCCTTAACGACGCGACCTAAATTCTACATTGGAGCGACTCCTAACGTATCAGATAGGGG
This sequence comes from Rheum nobile, assembly GCA_027886185.1. NCBI lineage: Eukaryota > Viridiplantae > Streptophyta > Magnoliopsida > Caryophyllales > Polygonaceae > Rheum > Rheum nobile. Next base: position 4,589,580 of record WOAB01000511.1, read on the forward strand.
GTCTCATTGTCGTAATTCTCTCTTAGAAAAGAAAATGTTAGTTGGTCCATTGTTGACATGGATCGAGAAAGAAACTATTTCTAAGCATTCTTTGATCCAACCAATGAATCTGGATGAGAAACCAATTTTTTGTAGGACCGATAGAATGACTTCCTATTCAATTTTGTCATAAGCTTTTTTCATATCTAGTTTGATAGCAACCCATCCTTCTTTACTCTTTTTGCTGCAAAAAAGAGTGAAAATTTTCATGCGCAATCATAATGTTGTCTTGGATAGCTCTATTTGCTACAAAGGCACCTTGTAAGAGATGAATGAGTTTGTTCATTATGAGTTTCATTCTCTCAATAATGATTTTTTATATTGTTTTATAAATTGTTGAACACGGACTAATAGGTCTATAATGGAGTTCGAATTATCACATTTTGGGATAAGGGAGATAAAAGTATGATTAATTTATTTTAATAATTTACATGTATGAAAAAAGATTTGAACAGTTTTGATGACCATAGGCACTACAATATGTCAATATTTTTGGTAAAATAGAGCGGACATGCCATCTAGGCCAGGAGATTTAATGCGCCCAATGCTAAATACATCATTCTTAATTTCCTCATCAATGACACTCTTCATCAAATCATTGTTTTCGATATTAGAAACTTCCTTGTTGATGTTGCCAAGAAGATCTTGTAGGTTGTCGAGGTCAATCCTACCTTTTTTTAATCTACGTTCAAAATCTGTTCTAATTTCGTTTCTTATGTTTTCAAGGTCGATGATAATCGTACCATCATGGGTTCTAATTTCACGGATAATTTTGCGACTACGTCTATCATTTATTATTCTATGAAAATAGTTACTATTATTGTCAATGTATTTAATATGCTTACTTTGAGCCCTTTGATTCCAATACTTCTTATGGAAGAATAAGAGGTTATCTTTTTTGTCTATGAGTATAAATTGTTTAGCAAATAAATTTTGATTTGGATGTAGGATGATATCTTTTTGGATAGTGGTTAGTTCATCCTCCACTTCCTTTAATTGTTTAAAAACGTTACCAAAGGGTGGTTTTATTCCATTTCTTAGCACTTATTTTTAGGGCTAGTATTTTTTTGACAAGATTGTACATGTGAGAACCTTGTGTGTTGACACGCCAAACTTGTCTAACAATGTTTTCAAAATATTTTCTGAGTGTCCACATTTTTCAAACTTAAAGAGTTGTGCTTTAATGGGGTTTGGGTTTTCTAGTTCAACAGATATTGGGAAATGATTAGAGGAAGAGAATGGATGCTTTTTAGTAAAGATCTCGGGGAACCATTGGGCAATTTGATCATGGATGAGAACGCGATAAAAAAGTTCGTCGATGTTGTCTATTTAAATTCTGTTTTTCCGCCAAGTAAACTCACAACCTTTAGTTGGGATATCAAGTAGGTCATTATTATTTTTTGAACTGATGTAATCTTAGTAGTCTTGATGGTGGGAGGTGGCAACCACCTTTTTTTTCAGAGTTATTTTCTATCTCATTAAGGTCCCCAATAATGAGACAGGGCAGGTGTTTGAAGCACAAACTGTGTTAGAATTTTCCAGGATTCATTTTTTTCATTTTCCTTGGCAGATGCGTAGGTAAAGATGATTAAGATACAATAGTTTTTATCAATGATTTTATACTTAATAGCGGTGAATCTTATATCGATATAAGCAAGTTTGCATATTTCATTTTGTAATTGGTAGGATTTCCACGTAACACAGATACCACCAGAGAAGTCGAATGTTGGTGAAACATGAAAGGTATCAAAACCTGCTTTTTTCCATAAGATTTTTCTTGGTTCTTTATCTACAATTGTTTCCACAAGAGCCATGATTTGAATATTTTCAATTTTACAGAATGATTCAATATCACTCCAGAGGTTCCGATGATACCGCGACAGTTCAAAAGGCTTATTTTCATTAAAAAAATGATGGGTTTTTTGTGCAAGTACGTTTGATCTTGCCGTGATAATAGAGTAGTGAAAAAATTGTTAGATAAGGTTAAATTTTGGTTGTACTATTCCATATTTAAATGGAGGATGAGCCCGTTTATATTTGTTGAAAGAATAGTTAACTTGATTTGTCCAAAGGCGTTGTATATAATGTAAAGAGTCCTTCTCAAATACAACAGACTTAAGAAAGCCAGGTAAGAAAGATTGAGACCTTGTTTGTCATTGGTATACTTTGCACTATTTAAGTGGTTTGATTGGTAAGTAGCAAGACACCAGTAAAGGGTGCCCCCGTTCTGAACATTCGGACCGTACAATCTCAGTTTTTTCCCAAGTCAAAATGGAAGAAAGTAGGGTTGTACCTTTAGAAAGTAACTAACAAGTAAGGTCTAGCTACAACATTCATAAAAGGAGAATTAGTATCAGAAAGTGTAAGTTTATGATGAAAGTGTCTATTACATAAAGATGTAAATACACATTAATTGGTTCAACAAAGAAAAGAAAGCAGATATTGTGCTTGAAATGAGATACAGATAAAATTGTATGGCACTTTGTGAAATAGTAGTTATTCCTTATATACTGGAGGTGAGTCCATAGCATTTTATGTTTTGGTAGTAGTTCGAATCGTATAGCTTTAGATCTACCACTTATGTACAAGAAGAAAATACACTTCATTAGTAGTAGTTCCTTGTGAGGAAAAAGGGATGGAAACTTGTTGTTGAGAAAACAACAATTACACTCTAAAGAAACTGAACATAGGAAAGGTAGTATTAACACCAACTAAAGTTAAAATTACAAGTAAAATGATGACATTAAGTTGGTAACATTCAGTGGTATAGAAAGCATTGGAAAGAATAAGTTCAAGAGTATATCAAGTAAAAAGCATAAAGGTCATCTTTTGTGAGTAAGGACAAGGAATAAGATGGGTTTGTAATAACCACTTAGAAAATATTTTTAAGATTAATAAAGAGTATGTCAACTTTAGGCATGTGATATTTTATGGCAACTTTATTTAGGTTAGAATCCATGAAGTATACAGTCAAAGTAAGAATTAACTAGACAAGCAAGAACATCAAATGAAAGCAAAGCAGAAGAGGAAGAAGAATTGAGAAAGCAAACATGGAGAGACAATTGGAAGAACAACTTGATAGGAGAAAGAGGACATTACCCACTATAAGAAACATCATTGAAATTGGGATGTAAGGTAAATTGGGTTATGATTTTAATGGAAAATATTATGTTAGAATTAGGATTAGCAGGTATATATGAACCAATAATGGCATGGAACACAAAATATTTTGGGTGTAATTAGATGCATTAGAGAGATAATTTTCCTAGAGGATGAGGATTTGTGGTGAACAACATTATAAAGGTTTAGTTGGAGTTTTAAAGGTCTCCTAGATGCATAATAAAACATCCAATTATTCAAGAAAGGAGGATCAAATCTAGTAAAGGCTATAGATTTCAATTTGTTTTGCACATTTTGATCTAATGGTTTGTTGATATTATCATTCTTATTTGATTTAGTTAACCTATGAGATGAGAGAGAGAGAGAGAGAGAGTAAAACTTTATATCATAGGAGTTGTTGGTACATAAATAGCATACATGAATTAACTGATAAGGAGAAACCTTTAGCAAGCAACTAAAATATATTTGTTGGTATAACAATTGGTAACCATAAGAGTCATAGTTATCATTCATTGGAAGGAAATAAACCATACAACTGCAACATGAAAGAGTTGCAAGGCTCTTACAAGGATAGTAGAAACTTAACATAGGAAATTGGAGATACAAGAGATTAAGAGAGGAATTTATCTGTGGTTGGATAACCATAGGGTTACAAGTTGTTAGAGTAGGACCTTCACACCAATAGCAGTGCATGTAGCATCTACTGGTGGCCAAAAATGGGAGAATTCTTGTCTTAATCATAAAACCATATCAAAATTAGAGATTCTGTTTTGTCCCCCCTCCCCATCAGGGTGGAGGTGGCTGTGTCATCAACCCATTCATTGATTTTCCTTTAGCTAGAGCCTAATGTAGACATAGTAGTGGTATGGACTGCCATGAAGCTCATATTGTTTTCCATTGAGGTGCTAGAAGTATTGGTGTTCATATTGTTAATGGAGTGGTAAGAGCCTTCAAAGCCAAGATCCTCAAGAATATCACTTTCAGAAGCAGAGTTAAGGAGATCATTGATCTCCCCTTTAATGAATGGTTTTTCTTCATTTTCACTAATAGTCACAAACTACTTATCATCTCCCAAGAGTCCATCCTCCTCCATATTGAAATCAGCCTCAAGAGCATTCAGATTCGAGCAGTCTATATGCTCCAGCTTTAGGTTAAAAGAGGGTGGTGAAAGCCCAAATCATCTCTAGCTAAATCATCATTGGGGGGTAAGGTAGTAGGTAGGACATGTGGGACAATGTTTGGGGAAAAAGAGGGTATAGTGGTAGTATTTTAAGGGTTATTTGGATTAGGGGATGAGTTATGAGTAGCAGAGAATTCAAAAACATTAGGGATGGTGGGGTTGACAGTAGTTACAGTAGCAACATTTGGGTTAGTGAGATTTATGGCATCAATGGGGTTGGTGAGTACAACAACAATATGGGAAAGATTGAGAGGAACACGCTTGGATAATGGAGGGGACTTAGCATCTTTAGAGGATGTGTTGACATTTGGATGTTGATTTGGAGGGTTATGGGTGATCAGAGAAGGGGGTAAGGAGGCTTCCTCAAATTCATGAAGACCCCTCCATTAGCATCCAGGTAAGGTTTGTGACCATGGTTAATGGCTTGAGTAGATTCATCGGTTTTATCTTTCTTAGAGGTGACCTTAATCTAGTCACTCTCCTTAGAGGGTTCAGAAGATGAGCTTTGATTGTTGTTTGGAGCTCTTTCAAAAGAGATTTGAAGTTTAGGAGGAGTGCATTTTCTTAAGGGAAAGAAGGTGAAAATGTGGCGTGGATTACCACAATTTCCACAGCCTTCTGAAAAAGTCTTCAAACCATATATTATAATTTCCATAATATAGCATTGGAGATAAGAAAATAGCTTTTTATTGTTTTTGAGAAATTAATATGGGAACACGTCCTCACAAATTTGGCCCACTTTATTTTTGTTGCAAGGGGATCAAGTTTGAGATGAGAGTTAATATGGTTTTCCTCAAGAATGGTGCTAATGGCTTCAACATTATAGAGTTCAACAAGGAGAATGGGGACTCTTATCCATAAATCAAGTTTGGAAATGTCTTCTGTTTGGGGATCAAACCCATTAAACTAAAGTTTTGTGAATCTAATCTCAAATCCTTATAGATTTTTCTGAGATCAAGAGAGTTTGAGAAGTTAATATCAAATTGGCCAAACTTTTTGTCATATAACCCCACTTCCCCTTTAAGGAATCCTCATTCTAACTAAAGTTTTGTGAAACTTTTGGGAATTCAATGGGATTACCAATAACATATCCCATTAAAGTAGTTTCTTTTTGTTTAGTCACATTTTTCCTAATTTTAGTAAGCGTGGAAATGTAAGAGTCAATATCCAATTTGATTTTGTTCTTAGTTTTATCCTGGGCAGGTGGTGGGTCACTAATCATGGGTTAGATCCCTTATGGTTATTGTTGGATACACCATTCATTACATGGGATGAAGAGTTAATGTTGTTGATAACAACAAGAGAGTTGGTAGAGGAATTAGCTTGTGAAGCTTTAACAAGTGGTGGTTCAGAGCAGAGAATATCAGAGAAAGATTTCTTACCTTTTTCCATGATAGCAGTAAATGGCCACACAATAGACAAGTAGATAAGCACTAATTGATGTAGGATTTCAGCATAGAGAGAATCATGCAAATAGAGCAAGCACTTAATTTTTAGAGGATTTAAGCAAGTAAGTTGCAAGTCAGGCATGCAGTAACCAAGCAGATAATCCAGTATTTATATTTGAAATTAAACATCCAGTAGCGGAAAGTAAATAGCTTTTCAAGAGTTGGAGTGATACACCTGAGGTGGTTGGACAAAACTGAAAACAATATAGGGCCAAGCCAACTATGTTTGGTAGAGTCACCTCTCAGCACCAGGAACCACCAAGAAAGCCCCTCATTCAGGCTCATCAAAGATAGGAGAGGCCGCTTACTCAAAGGCGTAGGGGTGACTTTGCTTAAAATTCAAGGGGGGGGGGGGGGGGGGGGGGGGGGGGGGGGGGGGAGGAAGTCAAAGAGTGTCATTCCTACCACTCGGGGAAGGGGAACTTCTTTGACAGATCAAAAGTGTAAAGCTAACTCCATAAGAGCACAGGGCGATCACAAGGGGCAAAGAAGAGTTACTTTCTCTTCCTACCTTGAGATGAAGCTTCTTTAACATGGTAAAAGTAGAGATCTGGTTTCAGGAGAGCACGAGGTTGACATAGAGGAGCAAGGATACTTTTCCTTCTTTTAGAGGACTTTTCCAGAAAAGACTAATAGCAAAAAGCGAAAAAGACCAGACCTAGGAGAAGCAAGATGGAGATGAAGGGTTATGAAGAAATTTGTTTGCCATTACAGAGGCGAGATGGAGCGGGGGTCGAAGGGGAACCACTAGGGTTTTCGCTATAAGCTGCCACAAGAGTTTGATGTAAAAGTAATATTATTTTGTTTCTTTGAGAAAAATGTATTTTTATTTCTATTTTAAAATATAATTTTTGGACAAACTTGAAATTAAAGGGGACAATTTTTGCTTGATTAACTCAATTAAAGGGCATTTAGACTTGTCATTGGGAAATTAAAATGGTGGTAGCCGATATTCTTATCGACCTTCTTTCTTTTCAAGAAGTCCATTTCAAATATATATTTCGAGAGGTGAACCAGATTGTTAGTAGAATCGCTAAACTCAGTTTCTCACCATCTATGTTTGATATGATATCTGATTCAAAACTTTGTGTACTCATCCGCAATGATGCTTTAGACTAGCCTTCTTCCCGATCTTTGAGACCAGAATAATTTCCTCATAAAAATAAATTAATAATAATAATTTTTGGACAAGCTAAAGCCTAAAAGCCTAAAACGTCGTCGTAACAGTAGACTTTGAAGTCGAAGTCCCCGTGCCACTGCGGCAAAGCGTTCTCTTCAAACTTCTCTCCCTCGACGTTGGGCATTCAAAATGTTTATGTTATAAGCCGAAATTGCCGAATCCAAAATCCCTCTCCCATCTCCTCCGACTTCTCTCCGGCGTTGCGAAATTCTGCCATAATACTTCAAATCCCCCAACTCCGAATCCTCATTCTTCCCACATACCGCCATTACAGAATCTCGAGCTTCTCTTTTTTTTTTCATTTCCCTGCTTTCTCATCAGCTTGCTTTCGCTAGGGTTTAGAAATTGGTTGCATGGAAGCGCACATTTATTGGGTTCTTGCTTTCGGAATTAGGTTATTGAAATGCCACTTCTGAGAGGCGACCGAGTTGATTTTTTACTTAACTCCTCAAATGTCAGAGAATTCCCTTTCTCGTTTCGCTCACAGGCTTGTTCGGCGTAGTCCGGTAATTAACATGTCCCTTCAACCCCTCTTTCTTGTAACTGATGAATGCGAAACATTTACGTGTAGCTTTCAACAAAAGTTTGTTTGAGATTACGGTAGCTGATACCGCTGGATAGTCAGTATTCGTAGAAACTTGACAGTTGTATGTGGACTATAATGATTGTTCTGCCTTTTGATTATTACCTATCGTTGGTTCGGACACGAGAAAGGCTGGGAAAAGGAAGAGAAATGCCTTGTTTTTTCCTTGTCCACTTCCTGAACCTCTTGTTTCTGGCCTACTAATTGCTTACATTTTGTACCAAGATTTGAAGGGTATATGATTTTTCTTTTTGAATTGGTTTTTTGACTAATGTAGGTATCAGGAAGGTCGTCAGATGCTGAATTTTCTGGTTCAAGGTCGGTTTCTGGAAGTAAACGATCTGTTAAAGATAGGCTAGGAACTACAGCAGATGATTCTTGTGAGGGAAGGAGCCATGAAAAGGACAAAAGGTATATCAATGCTGTGTTTCCCTTGTGTTCTAATTACTTCTGTGCTTGCTAGGCAGGCTTAGTATGACTATGTATAATCACTGATTAATGCTGCTGTTTTTTAAAAGGTTTTCATTGCTGTTTAAAAATATTGATGCTCACTCTTTGATGGATTATCATCCTATAGAATCAAGGAGATATTGTCTTTTCAAAGGTAATTTGATATGCCTATTTATTTAAGTTTGGTGTAACCGATCCTCTCTGATGTAATCGTTGTATAATAGAGCTTTTAGGTTCCTCATCAACATCTCTTCATATGAATCACTAAGTCCTTGGGTTTTATTGAAAATTTGTAATTTGTAATTCATGTACCATTAGAGATATTAACTAAAAACTTTGCTGATAGTAATTTTTATAACATGGCACATTCTTTTTCTTGTGGTTGATTATAAGTTCTTGGCCCTTAAGGTGCATTTATTTATTCTTTGCTGCTCTTAAAATGATGGGTACCCTCACAGCCAAATAATAAGGTGTTACTGGAATGAACTTGAGGCTTAAAACAAAGAATCTGGTTCTTCATATGATCTATCGTGTTCTTTCTAATCCAAGTCGACAGTGCTGTATTTATATCTTAATGTTTGTTTCAGCAGGATATGTTTATAAGTGTGTTCGTAATTGTTAGATATTTAATTCCAAGGTTTTCATTTGCAGGCAAAAGGGAGAACACATTCAAGAAAGCCGCCATTCAAATGGTAATTGCTGAAGTATATATGGAGTGCATGACTTATATTGTATTTGAGAGATGATATACTCTAACCCTGTAGTGCTAAAAAATGATAGATACACATCTTGCAAAAGGTGACCTTCGATTCGAACTCAGCCAACTCAGGCAAAAGAAAGAACCACCAATTGATGTAGACCTGCGTGTGAAATTATCAAGTATGGCCACTTTAGGCTCTGCAGATGGGAATAGAAGCTGTCTTCCTGAAAATCCAAGACAGAACATGGAGAACAAAGCATATAATGATAATCTAGTACATTTTTCTATGAGGAAAAGCATCTTGGAGACTAAGGACATTTATGATTATAAGCAAAAGAATATGGAGAATAGCATGCCAGAGCTTAGAGGCAGTGTCAGAGGTCAAAATATTCGAGAGTTTGGAGACAGAGTCAGAGGGCAAAATTTAAGAGAGGTTGGGGACAATGCTGGAAGGCAAAGAAGGGGAGAGCTTAGGGATGTTGTTGGAAGACAGAGCATAGGAGAGCATAAGGACACTTACAATGTTGAAAGGCAGATTATGCAAGACTGTAGGGACAGTTACAGTGGTGTTAAAAGGCAAAACATACAAGAGCCTTGGGAAACTTACAACGGTGAAAATCCAAATATGCTAGACACTAGAGATGGTTATGACCATGGGAGACAAAGGGTTCTAGGGCCTACTTCAAGAATGGGATGTGATTTACCTGCAGATGGTTATTCTTCTTGGGCCTTAGATTATCCAAGACGAAGATCTCCAGATAAGATGTTATCCTCTTCTATCATTAGGACTTCATCCCCAGAGAGAAATCTGGAACCGCAGAGAAGGGCATTTATTAGACCATATGTTGATGAAAAATCAAATGTATATAGGAGAAATGAAGTTCCAAGTCTTTATACACCAGCTGGGCCTGTAATACGTATGAGACGGCCTCCTTTAAATGCTCTACCTCCTACATCTGCAGCTCCACCGCCACTTCCGGCACACTTTCCTCAATCAATACCGAGAAATCAAAATCCTGTATGTATAAGTTATAACCCATTTTTCTGTGATCCTTGTTGTACTTTGGATTCTAGTGTGACTACTTTTACCCAATATTCTCATTTTGCATACCTGGCATGGTTTCATGAAATATTAACATAAATATATATACAAATGATATCTATATAGATCATTCAGGGAAGGGTGGGGAGGGAATAGAAGCAAAATGCTGATATTATCGCAAGCAATTGCCTTGGTCAATTTGCAAAGGTTATGTGATAGTATCTCATTATTTGTTCCCTTTTTTTTCTCCTTGGGATGTGGTGTTACAGGGTGGACAACCTTCTATTGATGGCTTTTTGCAAAGGTTAGGCTTGGAGAAGTATTCCATTAATTTTCAGCAGGAGGAGGTATGCACTAACCACATAACTCACTTCTGCATGAAAACTAGTGTGGTCAATATTCACTGATTGATGTCACACCGCCACTCATGGTCAAATAGTGTATATATACAATGTGCAGGATGAAAATCTGTATTTTTGTATACATTGTGATATTTACAAATTTTTTCTCATGTTGCAACTTGCAAATATTCACAAAGTGGCTGCTATAAGTATAGTCACTTACTCCTTTCTTTTCCAGGTTGATTTCCATGCACTAAGGCAAATGAGTGATAATGACCTGAAAGAATTGAAAATCCCAATGGTAAGAAGTTGTCCTTTCTCCATTCCTATTTTGTTATCTACTTCGAAGTTGATAGTCAATTTTGTTAGTTTTCGGAATGCAATATGGAACATTTGCAACATTGTAGGCAGCACATGGATATATGCATGATGGCATGCACTGCATATTGATTCAGTTTCCATGCTTGGTGGTTTAGTAAGTGATTGTAAATTAGATGAGCTAGAAAATTGATGGTTATCTTCTGGTGAAGAAGAGTGAAACATATGTTTGCAGGATATGAAAATTGCTGCTGATATGGTAAACTTTGAATCCATGAATCACTTATCAGGTAGTCTATGCATAAGCAAGATTTTTATTTTCATTAACACCTTTCTCATCTCTTCATGCTTTTTTGAGGTTGTGTTTGTAAGACATTCTCTCATGTCTCATTATCTCCAATTATTTTCTTCTGTAGTATTTTTTACATCTACAAAACAGAAAGTTGATTGAGCCAAACTTACATGTTTTGTTACACATGGACTCTTCTGCGTGCATATTTTGGCCATGATGAAGATACATTTAGCCGGCAATCGATATTGGATAATGAAACGAGCTCAAAATTAGCATGCATCATCATCATACATGATAGGAATTATTTCATGCATGTCATTTTTTGTTTGCTTAATTATGTCATGCATGCCATTTTTTCATTTCCAGGGTCCGAGGAAAAAGATTCTTCAAGCCTTGTTGCCTCCACCAAGGCGATAATTGTTTGGAGGAATACTCTGTACTTGGGGAGATGAAGAAGAGAATGTAGTTTCTGTTGGGTCTAGCTCCAAATAGATTACATATTTCATGGCTGGAAAGGATAGGTAAACAACGGTCAATTTCTAACTGGTGATGGTGAAACAGGTGCCCACTTTTGTGATTTAGGGCAATTTTTTCATGAGTTAGCTGTTGCTCTTTTTTTTGTTTTGTTTTCTGAAACATGTGCTTTTCATAAGAGTAACTACATAGTTTCTGGTAGGTTTAGCTCCAAATAGATCACATATTTCATGGTTGGAAGGGATAGGTATACAGCGGTCAGTCTCTAGCTTGTGATGGTGAAAGAAGTAATTGCCCACTTTTGTGATTTAGGGCAATCTTGTTGTTCTTTCTTTTAGAATTTTTTTTATAACGTCAAAGTTTTTTGTTTTTGAAGAGTGTAGATGAGTAATTTTTTTAATGCATGCAAACACTACGCCACTCTTTTAGTTAAAGGGCCAACCTAAATATATATGTGATGATCTAGAGATGGCTCGAAAAAAACCGTAATCGGATAAACCTTTTGTATCTGGTTTAAGTTCCGGTTGGCAAAACCCCGAACCGGGTTCGGGTAAATCTCCGGTTCTCAAGTTATATATATATATATATTTTTTTTCCTTTACATTCATATTAAGTTAAATTTTAAAATATAAATCTTTTAAGTTTAAAGAAACATTTACTTTATCATTATTAAAAAAAAGTAATGATTTTTATGTTTTTTTTTACAAAAAAATTGTTTATTCTCTTTTTTAAATTTAAAAAAATGTTTTTTCCGGTTCCGAAACCGGAATTGGCAGGAATCGAAATATCCGCTTCTAGATTAATTCGATTCTGGTTTCGGTTTCAATTTTTCCGGTTTTGAAATCAGAGGTTTCGGTTACGGAATCGTGCCATGTCTAACTCAAACTATGAAATTTCTCCATTAGTGTATGAATATGAGTTAATAAGCGAGGACCATTATAATTTTTAATTCAAAAATATTATTGCTTCTAGATTAATATAAGTAGTGACCTTTTCAAAAATAGATAAAAAAAAAAGAACGGAGTGAAAGTAATCCATTAGGGATTATTGTTCTTTGCAAAAATAAGTAATAAAAAATTAAGAATGAGTGAAAGTATCATTAGGGATTATTGTTCTTTTGAAGGTATTTTCCAAATTTTCTTTAAACAATTGATAACAACTAAGTTATCCATTTCAATAACAATTCTTTTGTGTTAAAAAAAGGAAGGATGAGTCGTAATTAAATTAGATGTAGAAAAAGAATATGATAAAATTGAATGAGATTTAATTTTTAGTCCTTGAAAAATTCGGGTTCTCATCACATTTTAGGGCTCGTTTGGTACCATATCTGGAATCGGGTTGGGATTGAAATCAGATTGTAATAGGAATGAGTTTGAATGTGTTTAGGAATGACTCATACTTTGATGGGGAGGTGAGTATGAGATTGTGTGTTAAATGTTGGAATGTATGATTCCATGTATGGTTCATTCAAGAAAAAAATTATAACCAAACACAGGAATGTATACGGGTCATTCTTCATACCGATTCCTGATACCCAAGGTATACCCTTATTGGATGGATCAAAGAATGCATTGAGATTGTCTCATTCTTTGTTCTAGTAAACAATGGACCGGTCGAAAAATGCTACCCTAAAAGAGGACAACGCCAAGGCGACTCCCTTTTCCCTATCCTATTCATTCTAGCTGTAGAAATATTATTAAGAAACTTACAACAAGAAAGTTATGGGAACAATAACCAACTCGGGTTCCAAATTATTCTGAGTGGAATCAACATCTATCTCCTCGCTTTTGCGGATGATATCCTAATCTTTGTTAAAGCTAATCAAACAGCATGCTCGAAAGTCAAGTAAATCATAGAAGAATATTGTTCCATATCTAGACAATGTGTAAATTTTCATAAGTTGGTCTTCCAAACAACAGACAAAACACCTAACAACACAAAACCAATGATCCAACCAGTTTTGAACATTCCAAGCACTACCTCATTAGAGAAATACTCAGGACGCCTAATTATAAATGACAAAGTTAATCATGAAACTTTCCGAGACACATTCATCTCAACAACTAGCCAACTCAATAAATGAAATCTTACTCACTCTCTTAGGAAGCCAGAGCTGCATTATTTAAAGAAATTTTAAAGAAATCTGGCTGCTAAACCAAATCTTATTATGTAAAGTTTTATGTTGTCAACTTCTATACATAAAGAACTTGATAAACTCAATAAGACCATCTTCTAGAATAAAGACCAAACATATAAACCCTTATTTGGATGATATAAAATATGTAAAAATTAGAAAAATGGTTTTAATGGGATTAGAAAATCTAAGATATGAACAAAGCTCTACAAATGAAGTTAATTTGAAAAATATTTGATGTGCCAGACAACATCTTGGTTAAAATTGTAAATGAAAAATACCTCAAGGATACTAACATACTTCAATACTCCAAAACACTGAACACTTCTGGGAGTGGCCGCAATTACTTAAATTACGGCCGGAATTCCATACTTGCCTTCATTGGCTAGTTGGGGATGGGAAAACTATAAAATTCTGGTCCGATAATTGAGCTCCTAGACTCAAACTTATAAATGAAACCCTACCACGTATTTTCCCATTGATTACAATAAGCGGTTTTTCTAAACGACAGCATAACATGGAATATAACTAAACTTCAAGATATCCTAAATCACCAATGTGTTGATAGGATTCTTTATATTCCAATCCCTCAAAATTCCATAACTGATAGAATATATTGGACCCCTAGTAGGAACGACTGGTTCACTACAAAATCTACTTTTGAACTTATTGCCAAACAACAATCCCCATCAAACAATAACCTCTCATGGATATGAAAACTGGACACATACCCCAAAGTCAAGAATTTTCTATGAAAAATATGTCATGATGGGTTACACACTAAAGCAAGACTTGCTCAAAGACATGTTCCTGTTCCCTTGGCATGTGACCTATGAAATAATCCCCTAGAAGACTTAACCCACTTTCTCCTACAATGCTCATTTACTCTTAAACAAATAAAAAACACAACATGGCTACATAAACTATCATTCGAAACATCGGTGTCAATAACAAAAAAAACAAAAGATATTTTAGAAGAGATTTACTATCTCTTATCCAAAAAAAGTATTCATCTGTCTCGCAACCACTTGGTGGGTTATTTGGATCAACAGAAATCAAATAATTTTCAAAACTGATCCCTTGGATAGAATAAAGGATTTAACACATTATATTACAACAACAATCATAAATTTTGGGACAAAACAAAGCAAACAGAAAGTGGTGATATCGATCAGCATAGACGGAATCCTCCATAAATAAGAAAAACCAAGAAAATTAAATGGGAAAAACCAAACCAAAATGATGCGTTCCTGCTTGTGAATCCCGGATCGATGACCTTGGTGGGAAGTCGTGCGAGTCACTTCAGTGGTGGGATGAGTGGAACGCGTCGCGTGAGTGGAATAACGCGATGAGGGAAGGTGGTATGACGATTGCGGAAGCGACTGTTGAAGGGGGCGGATGACTTGAAGAGACAAGTCTTGGGCAGTAGCGTCGACATCGGAGGAGATAGACTCGATTGGATCGAGGGGGTGGCCGTAGCGTCGGCAGCAGAGGAATGGAGATGAGAATGAAGATTTAGGGTTTGACGCTCGATCAAAGGGGAGGAGGCAATTAGCTCTCAATACTCAGGCTTTGATTAAAAATGAACGTAACCTAATACAGAAGGCCGAGTTGTCCTTTTATACTAGATCGCGGGACTCGGATGGGCCGAGTCTCGCTTAATGGGCCGGCCCACGCGACATGCGTGGAACACACGCCCCAAAAGAAATACCAAAATAATAATGTTCTGACAATCCAAATAATGCAAGGAACGCGTTCAACTGATGGTAGAGAGGATGTTAATAGAGAACGCATTCTCTAGTATGGGTTGAAGGCTTCTGAGGAGGAACGCGCTCTCTTGCGTCCCTTGGCTTGCGACGACGCGAACAACCATGGATTGCGTTGCGTTGGCGATTGCTTTGGCACGCGATCGCGTTATTGGCCCTTCTGAGCGAATGCTCATAGCTTGCTCTTCCTCTGTGGCAGTCATGGTGGGCAGGGGCGCATCACCCTCCCCCACTTGGCTGTGAAGCGTCCCCGCTTCACCATCATCGAATTCGGGCTCCACATATGGTTCCAAGTCGGCGACGTTGAAGGTCGCGTGGACAACGTAGTCTGGAGGAAGCTCGATCTCATAAGCGTTGTCTCCCATGGCCTTCACAACACGAAAAGGTCCATCACCGCATGGAGCCAGCTTTGATTTGCGCTTTGCTGGAAAACGGCTTTGGGGAGATGCACCCAGACCAAATCCCTTGGGGCAAATATAACGCGGCGGCGCCCACGGTTGTGTTGTGTGGCATATTGTTCAGCGCGGCATTCCAGCTGTGCCCGCGTTCGTTGATGCAATTCCTGGATCATCGCGGCGCGGTTGGCCGCGTTTGGGTGCTCATTATCCTTCAGTGGACGCGGCATCATGTCCAACAGAGTTAGTGGGTTTCTTCCATAGACCACTTCGAACGGAGTGAGCTTTGTCGCAAGGTGCCTGGACTTGTTGTAAGAAAACTCAACAATGGCAAGTAAGTCCTCCCAACGTTTTGGGTTGGATTTGAGCATGGTCCTAAGTAGGGCTCTGATAACAGGTTTTCATCGTGTAAAAACTGCTATGCAAAATATCCAAACATACCCTAAACCGTAGTCCTAGGTAAGTAAATGTCGAGTCCACAGGGAGACAGATGTCTATCTAAATATGCAATTCGTATGTTAATCAGAAGTAACCAAAAAGGGGGGTTTTGTTTGTTTGAGTAATCTAAGCATGCAAAGGCAAGCTAAACTAAAGATGATGAATTTAGTAATGGGGAAAAACACTTAGTCAAACAACATCCACTATTCGTATGACAAGTTGATCATAGATACTCATTCAAAATCACATGCAATGGAAATTCCAATTCCTTTTCAGATATAACTAATAGCACAACCAGATACTACTAGCACTAACTAATCAAACAACCCTGAAACTATCAAGATTCAGTTTAATAGCAGCATTACGGATAGGAATATAGTTGGATACAATTCTAGCATAAAACAACCAGCTTTTATCCTAGAATGTAAATCAAATCTCTCCTGCATAAGACTAGCACAACCAGATACTAGTACGATGCAGTTGCTACTCTGAAATAGATATGCTCAACCAGTAACAATCTAGATCTAGCAATAGACCAATAACAACAAACCCTAGTTGATCAGACTAAAGAATATCAATATCAATCATAAGCAATCAAGCGAGAGAGAAGATAAATTCCATGCAATAGATTAAGAGTAAGAGTCTCACAACTAAATCACAACGAAAGCTTCAGCGTCTGACTAAGCAAGAGAGGCTTAGTTCTTCATAGCAAAATACGTAGAATAGAAAAGTGAAATTAGGGTTTTTGAGATAATGGAAACAAGTCTCTCTTTTCCCTTAAATACTCAAGGAACATAAAATCTAAATTTACCTAAAACGAAATAATAAAATAATCCAAAAATAAAACATAAAAAGGAAAATCGGTTCGGCGGACTTCAGACGTGGGCGGCGGCCGCTGCAACCTTCACGGCGGGCGCCGTAATTGCGGCGGTCGTCGTCTTTCCACGGCGGTCGCCGTGGACAAGTCGTAGCTACGGTCGCTAGAATGGAATTGGCAGCGGTCGCCGTAATTCCGCGGCGGTCGCCGCGATTGCTTCTCTAGCTTCTTCTCTTCAGCTCCCAAAACCTCCAAAATTGTGTCTTTCGCAACTCCTCGCCAAGTCTCCAAATCATCTCCAAAGCATCCTAAAACACCCCTAAAACAACGCTAAAACTCCGTCAATACGCACAACATAATCGTGTGTATCAGGCTCCTAGGGTTCGATTAGTCACCTCAGTTTGACCATCAGTTTGGGGGTGGTAGCTAGTGGAATACAAAAGTTTGGTACCCAACTTCCCCCAAAAAGTTCTCCAGAAAAGACCCACAAATTTTGTATTGCGATCACTCACGACAGATCGAGGTATCCCATGTAAACGGACCACGTTGTCAAAGAACAATGCGGCGATCTCACTGGCAGTATGTGTGGTCTTACACGCGGTAAAATGGGCCATTTTGGAAAACCTGTCCACAACAACAAAGATCGAATCTTTACCCTTACGAGAGAGAGGCAAACCTGTGATGAAGTCCATGGACAAATCTTCCCAAAGGGCTAATGGGATGGGCAGATGCGTGTAGAGACCATAGGGATGGGATGTAGATTTTACGCGTTGGCATGTGACACAATTGGTGCAGTAGCGTGTCACTTGAGTTGTCATGCGCGGCCAAAAGAAATGCTCGCGAAGAGCGCTAAGAGTCTTGGTAACCCTAAAATGACCGCGTCCTTCATGGGCTTCTTGGATGAGGAGTTTCCTAATTGGTGAGCTAGGAATGCATAAGCGGCCGACTTTGTAAAGGTAACCCTCATGGAAGAAGTAAGTTTCGAACTCGCGGTCCCTAAGGCATTGTTCGACAATGGGCTTAAAGAAGGGATCAAGCAGATATAAATCTTTAATCAACACGAAGCCAAGAAGTTTAGACTGAAGATGAGTAAGGAGAACATACCTGCGAGAAAGGGCGTCGACTACCACATTCTCCTTACCTTTTTTATGCATGACGACGTAAGGAAACGTCTCCATAAATTCCACCCAACGAGCATGGCGGTGGTTTAGATGTGCTTGACTCTTTAGATAGCTGATGGCCACGTGGTCCGAGTGGATCACAAACGCGCGTGGCCATAGGTAGTGCTGCCATGTCTTCAGGACGCGAACAAGCGCGTAAAGCTCCTTGTCGTAAGTGGGGTAATTCAAAGTTGCCCCAGTTAGCTTCTCACTGAAGAACGCGATGGGCTTCTTCTCCTGGTGGAGGACTCCACCAATCCCTATATTGGACGCGTCACATTCTACTTCGAAGTGTTTGGTGAAGTCTGGGAGTTGAAGTTGTGGCGCGTTGCACAAGGCATCTTTCAACGCGTTGAACGCGTGATTGTGGCTGTCCTTCCAATTCACCACGGCGTTTTTCTTTGTGAGCTCGTGGAGGGGCGCGGCGATGGAGCTGAAGTTGCGAACAAATCTCCTGTAGAAGCCTGCTAAGCCAAGGAAGCTTCTCACCATTGTCGGTGTAGTGGGTGTTGGCCAATCCCGAATGGCCTTCACTTTGTCTTCATCGACGCGGAGTCCATCCTTGGAGACCACATAGCCCAGAAAGTTTGTAGTGTCGGATGCAAAATGACACTTGCCAAGATTGGCGTACAATTGTTCGCGTCTCAAGCACTCTAACACAAGCCTAAGGTGCTTCACATGATTTTCAAGACTACGCGAATACACAAGAATATCATCAAAGTAAACTACCACAAATTTCCTTAGAAATTCCCTCAACACATGGTTCATGAGTCGCATGAAGGTGCTCGGTGCGTTGGTGAGACCAAATGGCATGACTAGCCATTCATACAGCCCGTATTTGGTCTTGAACGTGGTCTTCCATTCATCACCCTCTTTCATGCGAATCTGGTGATATCCGCTCCTCAAGTCAATTTTGGTGAAGTGTGTCGCGCCATGCAACTCATCGAGCATGTCATCTAGGCGCGGTATTGGATGTCTGTACTTGACCGTGATCTGATTGATGGCGCGGCAGTCGACACACATGCGCCATGAGCCATCTTTCTTAGGGACCAGGATCACGGGGACCGCGCAAGGGCTTAGGGATTCCCTTACGTAGCCGCGATCCAGAAGTTCCTGGACCTGGCGCTGTAGCTCCTTTGTTTCATCGGGGCCAGCACGATAAGCAGCGCGATTTGGGAGGGAGACACCAGGCACCAAGTCAATTTGGTGCTCAATGCCTCTCAAAGGTGGAAGGCCTTGGGGAAGCTCCTCTGGAAATAAGTCGTTGAACTCTACAAGCAGCTCAGAGATCGCGCTCGGCAGAGCTTCCATTATGGGGGCCTCTTGGGTGCAAGGCGTGGGCACTAAAAGGAAACAGGGTGCCTTGCCACTCAAGGGGGCAGTGAGGTCGCTTGGCCGCGCGAGGAGCAGCCTGTGCTCACATGTGCCTTTCAACGTCTCGGTTTTCGGCGCGGGCTTTGACCCTTCTTTGGAACGCATTCGAGCACTTGACGCGTTGTCGGTGGGAGCATCTTTGTTCCCAAGTGAAGAACGCGTGCTACTGAGATTCTGGTTCTTTGAAGCTTCAATTGCCTTCTGTCTATCACGCTCAACCTGGCCCTGTAAAATCTCATGAGGCGACATAGGTAAGAGCGTGACGCGTTTCCCGTGGTAAGTAAACACATAAGTGTTTAAATAGCCATCGTGAAGAATGCGCCTGTCAAATTACCAGGGGCGCCCCAACAAAAGATGTGTGGCGTCCATGGTAATTACATCACATAGGACAGAATCAGTATATTGACCAATGGAAAATGAAATGAGACATTGACGAGTTACAGTGTTACCAGAACTCGATGAAATCCACTATAGACCGTATGGTTGTGGGTGAGGAGTGGTTTGCAGTTTGAAATGAGTGACCACCTTTTCGTTAATGATGTTGCAACAACTGCCTCCATCAATGATGACACTCAAGGACGCGGTCTTGACCAAGCAACGCGTGTGGAACAGATTCTCGCATTGATCACCAAGAGTGGCTTCCTTGACAGTGAGGAGACGTCGCGCGACAAGGCTCAGAGCTATGCCTTCATCTAGCGCGGTGACTTCACAGGTGTAGGCCTCCTCGTCAGCTTTGAACCCTTCTTTGATGGTCTCGAGGGGGGTGTCCTCGTCTTCATAAGATTCATAGCCTACAGAGATGTTGGAGAAGAGAACCTTCTTGTTGTTTGGGCAATTGTTCTCGTAATGCCCTCTTCCTCCACACTTG
Source organism: Rheum nobile (assembly GCA_027886185.1). Classification (NCBI taxonomy): domain Eukaryota; kingdom Viridiplantae; phylum Streptophyta; class Magnoliopsida; order Caryophyllales; family Polygonaceae; genus Rheum; species Rheum nobile. The sequence continues at coordinate 4,609,699 of WOAB01000511.1, forward strand.
AAACATTCCACGTCACGCGCGCGTTCGGGGTGTGGTGATGTACCCTTTGATGGCGGCGCGCGAGGGGCATGGTTGGGAGTCGTCGCGATCTTCCCTTGTCTTGTTTGATTTGACACGGTGGTTCCTGGGGGAGGACCGTGCACATTAGTGGAAGGAATTTGACTAGAGTTAGAGTCATACCTTCTTTGGCCATAGGGTTGGTAGGGTCCTTGACGCTTTCGCAAGATTTGATTGTGGAGTTGCATCATCGTGTGCGTGAGCGTGTTGAGGTCCTTGATGGGAAGGATCTCCAATTGGTCTCGGATGTTGGTGTTGAGACCGCTCAAAAATTTCGTCCTCATCGTGGATGGAGCCACGCTAATGGACGCCTTGTAGTACATATCCTCAAGTTGCGAGAAGAACTCAAGGGGTGTCTTCGAACCTTGTTTCTCCATGGCAATGTCCAGGCGCATTTGATTCTTGTAATCTTGGGGCACGTACTTGAGTGTCATCACAAACTTGAGCTGGTGCCATTCAGTGAGAGGCACCAAGTTTCTCCTTATTCGATCATCCACGAATCGGTGCCACCAAACCCTCAGAAGTGTACTGTGGCGGCGGCCACGTGGTCCTCTTCAGGATCTTGGCAATAGCTCAAGGTATACTCCGTAGCCTGCAACCATTCAAGAAAAACTACAGGGTTGTATTCACCAAAAAAGAATTCAATTTTTACCTTAATTTCTTGGCGATTGAGCCTGGGAGCATTGGCTTCTGGCCTTCATTGCAAGCGCGGCGCTGGAATGTCCAAGGGGGCATATGCTTGGCCTTGGGCCTGTGGAAACTGGGCATGCCCTAGCTGTTGCCTTCGCGCGCCAACGTTGCCGCAATCATTGCCAAACGGGGCATGTTGCTCCATCCCCTAAGCATGTGTATGAGAGAGAAATTTTTTTAGTGATTATGGCGGAAACAAGGATGATGGGGGAGAAAAACAATTCGTGAACAAATGAAACTTGACAAGCGACTTACAAGATCAAAGGCTCTGATGCCAGTTGATGCGTTCCTGCTTGTGAATGCCGGATCGATGACCTTGGTGGGAAGTCGCGCGAGTCACTTCAGTGATGGGATGAGTGGAATGCGTCGCGTGAGTGGAATAACGCGATGAGGGAAGGTGGTATGGCGATTGCGGAAGCGACTGTTGAAGGGGGAGGATGACTTGAAGGGACATGTCTTGGGCCGTAGCGTCGGCAGCAGAGGAGATAGACTCGATTGGATCGAGGGGGTGGCCGTAGCGTCGGCAGCGGAGGAATGGAGATGAGAAAGGAAGATTTAGGGTTTGACGCTCGATCAAAGGGGAGGAGGCAATTAGCTCTCAATACTCAGGCTTTGATTAAAAATGAACGTAACCTAATACAGAAGGCCGAGTTGTCCTTTTATACTAGATCGCGGGACTCGGATGGGCCGAGTCTCGCTTAATGGGCCGGCCCACGCGACATGCGTGGAACACACGCCCCAAAAGAATTATTTTTGATGCATAATAAAAAATCCTCCTCGTCTCTCTCCCATATATTATGAGCCACACAACCAGTGCATATGAACTTGATATATAAAGCATATGAATCTCATAATAGTAGATACCAAATCAATAACCCTATCCATGAACCTAGTGTTAAGTACACATGAACCCATATTGTTAACCCCATGAACCACAAGTTGATGACATAAGTGACCACACCACATCAATCCAGTACGACTTACATCTTAAAATATCATGAACCTCATAACCACAAGTTGATAACATATGAACCTTTTATATAGAGCATATGAACCTCAAATAATCACATGAACCTCAAATAAAACCATATGAACCAAACTTTTCTCCATAGTGTACACATTGAACTATGTGATTGTTTAAAACCATTCACATGGACCTAATGTATACTACACATGAACCTAATGCCTGCTACACATTCAACTTTGATGTTGTTGTAATCATGCACATGAAAACCTAGATTTTGTAAATTTCCAAACTCATTCATGAAACATATAACCCTAGAAACTTCTATTTTCTCAAATTCGAACTCATACATGATTGCCCATGTCAAAATAATCTAGTAAACCCTATATTTCCTAGACAGTACATGAAACTTCTTCTCTTTTGATTAAAATTCGAAACTCGAACTAGTAGAAGGCAAGAAATTTGTGTGATCTTACCTTCTCCTTCGGATTCGGTGTTGCTCCCTTGGTTGATTTCTTTGTTGTTTGACATGTTGCTTCAAATGTGTCTTGAAGTTTCTACTACGGATGACACTTCGTCACTTGTTCAATTTGATGACAATGGCGATATTCTTCTTCTGATTGCTTCTCGCAGTTGTTTCAACCTTGATTTTTTTCATTTGTTTGGTTGCTTTTGGATGTTTGAACACGAAATTTTCTTGCATTTTTTTTGGGTTTCAATCGGAATATGCAGAGAGTGTTTGGAGGAAGTTGGATGTCGAATCGTTTTCTAGTTTAAGCGGGGTAAGAGCATACATGTCCTTCTGTTTCCCTTTTTGTCAAAATAACGAGATTGCCACTGTTTATTCAATCTGACACGCGTGTGTGTATTGTAGATCAGGTGGAGTCGTGCGATCTGGGCCGTTGGGAGCCTCGATCCTGTGGTGGGCGGCCAGTCCGCATGCTGGACCGCACCAGAACCACATTCTAGATAAGATTACCATAACTATAGAGTAATCTTATTTCCCAAGCATTGTAATCTCTATATTAACGTTCATTGAATGTCTAATATAACTTTTTTTACACTCTTATTGCTCTATTCTCTTCTCTTAAATCTCTCTCTTTCTCTTAAATTATAACACATTATAGTACGAGTTGCTCAGAACTTGAAAGTAATAAATTGGAGTTCGCCACTTAATCGCTCAAAGTTTCAAAGCAGCAAACCAGTACTCCTCGTTCATCTATGTGGTGCACGGTCTATATTTTCAAATTGAATAAAAATTTATGAAATTATATTTCTCCTTCCTGTATACTTATTCTATTCGCTTTTATATATTATATGCATCAATTTGTTTGTTTTCAATATGTATTGATGGTACTGATTTCTTTCTTTTGAAGGTACTAAATCTTGAAACCAGGAGTTAGATTACTTCCGTGAAGTTAGTAGGAAACAATTAACCTTTTTTTCCATTGTTAATCATCTTGATTACAACAATGATCTGCTTACGACATATATATATAGAAAATATATATGACACATTTCACCAAGGGATATAAGTTCGGGTGAAACGGGATATTACGGTAAAATAGAAATACTAATTACCACCGTTGGATGAAACTAAATTAATGTATGTGATTTATCCTAATTAGGCTACATGTTAATCCCATGAGAGTGTTTTACTGGATCCCTTAATAGGTGGGATTTTAATTTCCCATAGGATAAATTTTCTCTCTCATATCTAGGCCGTTCAAATCCGTTATTATTTTCTTTCTTTTTACTATATTATTCTTCCTCCTGTGTAACTTATGGGTCAAAGTGTTGCTGTCTCGATTACTTGCACTGTCTTTCTGACTGTGTCGATCTACCGCAAGTCCACTAAGGAAGACGGGAATCCACCGATAATTCAAAGGTGTGCTTTGATATGGATGAAGTGGTAATTTAATTATATTTATATTTGATGTTGTGGAAGATGATTTTCTAAATTATAATTTTGTGAATTGTAACTGACTTTAGGTATTTCATTAGGCTTAAAGCTTTTTTTTGGTCGAATAGGCTTAAAGCTATTTTGGCACTTGAATCAATTCAATTTGAGATGTCATTTAAAAAGTGATTTGAAAAAGGTAATAAAGATTTGATTTATACTTTGAAATTCATAGGATTTTCATCCATTCGTAACACAATGACAGTGAGTTGTTACAATTCTTAAATTTGTGATAACGATTTGATTTATACTTTGAAAGTCATAGGATTTGTTCGTGTTTTCTAGCAGAGGCTTATGATTTTTAGGGATCGTGGTGCTATTTGATGTTTTCATGCCACCGAAGAGGATGAAAGGGAAGAAAAGTAGATGACTCATGACGTGCTTGTGAGACTACGCCATTGTCAATTACCGTGAATTGAAAAAGTCGACTGAAGATGATATTTACGATATTAGACGGTGATATCCGTGTAATTAGGTGATGATATTCATGTAATGAGGTGGTGATATTATTGTAATATGGTGGTAATCGATATTCATGAATTGAGGAGTGATATTCATGTAATTGAGGGGTGATATTCATGTAATTGAATGTGATATTCATGTAACTAAGTGTGATATTTATGTATTTGAGTGTGATATTTATATAACTGAGTGTGATATTCATGATCTAGGTGAGTATGGTATTCATATTATCAAGTAGTGATATTCATGTCTTTTTTAAATTAAGTATTCACATATTAAAGAAAGATATTCATACAAACATGGACGATATTCAAGAAACAAATTTACAAATATGCGAATTTGTAGAGCATCCGGAGCACTTGATCGATATTCATAAACTCATTATCGATATTCATAAACTCATTATCGATATTCATAAACCCATTATCAATATTCATGAACGTTAAAAAATTCGATAAACCATTATCGATATTCATAAATGCATTATCGATATTCATGAACGCAGAAAAATTCGATAAACGAGGAGAACGAATTTAGATTTAGCGAATCATCACCAATTTGAACGAATTTAAATTTAGTGATGACATGTAGGAATTTAAATTTCTTTTCCCATCCAATACAATCAAAAAGATTTGGAAGAAGATATCATTTTCTCTTTCTTCCCTTATTTAAATTTCATTAATTAATATTCTTTCTCTATATTATAACTGCCTTATTTAGAGCTTAATCCTATGTAAACAAGAACACATTACTCCCTCTATTTCTCTTAATCTAACCGTCCATCATCTCTCATCCAACGTCCTATGTTTGTCCTTCCGTTTTACCATAACACTCGTTTTACCAGAACTCACCTCTTCACCAAGGATATGGTTTTCCCAAAGATGATATATGTATGGTAATATCATTAATGAAATCGATATATTGTATCTCCTGAAAAGAATGTTTTCCTGGTATAGTAAACTTTTAATTCCTTAAAGTGGATGTATGTATAAGAGGATTTTTTCCACGTGAAATGATAAATTTCAATCCTTAAAGTGATAAATTTCAATCCCTAAAGTGGCATTATTTTGTAACGGTATACTTTATCTTCTGAAAAGGGTATACATTATAAGCCAAATGACATCCTAGTAGTGATGAATTGTATCCCCCATAGTGGATGGATTCAAAAGACTCAAATTTACTTATTCTTGTCATATCCTAGTTTGTTTATTTCCATTATTCTTTGTTTTTTTCTATGTTTTCTGTATATAGTTCTTAAGTTAAATTAACATCCCCTGAAGTGGATGCATATATAATATATTTGTTTCGGTATAGAAAAATCCAAAATCATATTCGTTGTGATATGTTCTATTTCCCGAAGTAGATGAAACAATAAACCTTATTACTCCTTGAATTGAATGATATAAAATATCATCTTTTGAAGAAGATGCTAATATTTCTATGACAAATATTATCTCAAGAAGTAGATGATAAAATACATATTAGAAACCACCTCTTGTGGTAGGTGATAAGATGATGAATTAATTTGGTGTTTAATTTCTAGTCATCGAAGTTGGCAATGACTTACTTTATTAATGTTACTTGTTTATATTTTAGTTTCATTGATTATGTTTACTCTTACATATCTTACGTATTTACTGGTAAAAGAATAAGTATCATCCCTGGTAGTGGATATATATAAAATCAAACTGCATGTGAAGTGACATGATTCCTCAAAGTGAATGAATATCAATTTTAGTTTCTTTTGCTAGTGTTTTAGTTCTTAAATTTATTTTGCAACAATTTCTATAATTTGTAATGCCAAATTTTAAGGGTTTTCAGACGAAACAATTTAACACAAGGTTTAAGTGTTAAATTTTATTTGGCTAAACGTATTTGGGAGAAGAATTTAGCACTTGGGATTCCTGTAGAATTATGTTAAACTAATGAATGCATCATACCATCATCAACTCTATGAGAATTGTAAGTTTCAATATTTTAATAACTAGCTTAGTTTCCATGCCTTGCACGGGCATGGCTAACATTTTATATTAATAATCATTTTAATTATTAAAAATATATATCAGTTTCACATTTTAAAAATATATGAAAAAATATATCTAGTTAGTGACAATATAAATACAAGTAAGATAAGTATGATTATATAAAAATCATCTACTAATAATCGATTAACAAAAATCGTTGTGATTTTATACATACATAATGTGTTGAATCACGTCCTATACCTAAAAGTAAATGAATTAAAAGGATATTTGAATAAAATGTGACTAATTAAATGGAAAAAATAAAGAGTAATAGCAACCAATAACCCATCTTACTAAATCATTTGCATTTATAACCTACTCTTTTTGTTTTTTTTGTAGAAATACCCCATCAAAAAAATTCTTTAATTTTTTTGCAAAAATACCCCATAAAAAAAAGATAAATTAAAATCAGATTTTTCTTTTAATTTTGAAAAAATAATTATGACATGGCATTAAAATATTAAAAGAAAAAGTTATAATTTTGAAAATTTTGAAATTGAAATAGATTAAAATTGAAAAGCTGAAAAAAAATCAAAAAGAGAACCCTAAAATTTCTTTCCATGATCTCCATGGTTACTCTGGGGGAAGAGAATTCCGAGGTCAGCGGTGCCAGTCTACTACGTCCAGAGCCCCTCCCACGATAACGAGAAGACTGCGACGTCGTTTCACCCCACTCCGGTTATCAGTCCCATGGGCTCTCCTCCTCACTCCCACTCCTCCGTCGACCGCCACTCTCGCGAGTCCTCCTCTACTCGCTTCTCTGGCTCCCTCAAGCCTAGATCTTGCAAGATCTCCCCCAATGAAGGCTCCGCCCGTGGCGCCGCCGCTGCCGGAGGAAAGATTGGCAAGGAATGCGACGTTATCGAAGAGGAGGGGCTCTTGAAAGATGAAGAGTCTTCCCCGGTGCTGTTACTACCTCGCCTTCGTGTAGGGTTCTTCGTCTTGTTCTTCTTCTTCTCCCTCTATTCTCTTTATTCAGTGTCGACCCCTGCGAGTACAGACAATATGCAATTTCTCTCTTTATTCAGTGAACCCTTGCTTGTTGTTTTTCTCGCGAATGTCGGGTTTGGCTGGTGGTAGTTTCTTCGGATCTGAGCAGATTTCGAAATGAGAGTCGTTGAAAAGAAGCTCATTGCTTCTTGTTGCGTCTCGTGGTGGTGGTTCTTCATCTTTTGCTCAATCCGTGTTGTTCTTGCTAACATTGATGGTATATTCTTATCTTGTTGGCTTAAGCTTCTCAGTTGTTTCTGTTTTGAGCTTGGGAATTTTAGTTAAAGTCTATGCTTGTACACACAATATGTAATTTCGCAAATTTTAATCTTGCATTCGCCGTAAATCTTTTGTTTCAATGAACTCTTTTGAAATGCCTTTGACTATGGCCTTCCAATTGAAATAAGAAAGACTGGAAAGTAGAGGGCTTAATTTGCAGATTTTGAGAATATACTCTCTACCTTTAGGCTATATATCCTTGCATTAGAGGAACATTATTTAAGAGCCTTTTGATGTCATTCTTGTATTTTTTCAGCATCTGATCTCTATGTTGAACATGATTTTTGCAGGACTTGGACAATGAAGTGTAACCCTGAGTACACTGGACTCATTTTGGTATGTTTATTTCTCCTCTTGTTATTCATTGTGATGGAAGATGTAGATGAGAGAGAGGTTGAAATAATCCTTGTTCGTAGGCTCATGTTGCATATAAATAAACTACAAACTTGTTTGTTATTCCGTATACAAGCCTCTGCATTCCAATGAAGAAAATATAAGCACTTTCCATATAGCAATAAGATTAAGCATTTTGTGTGTTAGATTTCTTTCAGATCTGGTAAAGAGGCTAAGTAAGGCGGAAAGAAATTTGCATTCTTTTTTTTGCATGCTTCTCAGGTTGGGTTAAATGATAATGGTATATTCTTTTTTTTTGCCTGTTGCGCAGGTTAGGTTGAAGAGATATTTGGAAATGAGAGGTGCTGATGGAGGAACTTGGCGAAGGTTATGTGCATTTCCAGCATTTTGGGTATTTATTTCTGTGTTGCTCGTTCTCTTTTCATGATAGTATTTGTTTCAACTCCTCCATGTACTTGTAAGGCAAAAAGAAATTTGCATTCACCTAATTTTTCTGGTGAGTAATGTAGCAATATCTACTGAGATGCTTGAATAATCAAGTATGTCGAATGCTTCCTGATCTAAGACTTGGCATTAATCTTATTACTTTTGTCAATCCTTTCACATATTGTTCTGTTTAAACTTCCTTTCAAGTATTTTTGGTGGTCCTTGATTTATTTTGTACATGTTATTTCAAGATTGGGTGCAGACTTGAAGAAAGCAGATAAAATTCTAGTACTTGAAAGAGTGATAGAGAACTTGGGGTTACAGGAAGTAAGAGATTTGCTTGTTGGAATTGTGGAGATGCGAGGAATATCGGGTGGTCAAAGGAAAAGGGTAAATGTTGGATTAGAGTTGGTGACAGAACCTTCTCTTCTGTTTTTAGATGAACCAGAGTCTGGTTTGGACAGTTCATCCTCGCGCCTGCTTCTCCAAGCACTTAAACATGAAGCTCATGCAGGAGTCAACATCTGCATGGTAGTTCATCAACCAAGGTAATTCCAAACAAATATATACATATTCATCTATAGTCACAATCTTGTGATTTTTAGATACCCATGCTATATTTTCCTTCAACACCGACTGTTTATTTCTGCTTCAGCTATGCATTGTACAAGATGTTTGACGATTTAATACTTCTAGCAAAAGGTGGTCGAATGATTTATCTTGGACCAGTGAGTCTTGTTGAAGATTACTTCAGTGGAATCGGAATAAACGTCCCGAATCATGTTAATCCTCCAGACTACTATATTGACATCCTAGAAGGTTTGGTGGAACCATGCACAAGCACTAGTGTCAACTACAAGGAGCTTTCACTTAGATGGATGCTTCACAATGGGTACCGAGTACCTAATGATATGCAGTCAAGTGTTGTTGGTCTAGCTATGGCCACGAGTAACGAAGCCAGCTAGATAGTTCTTTGCATGAAGAACAATCTTTTATTGGAGAATAATTGCATGATATGAGACATCATATTCAGCTTGTGCGGGATCATATATGCCTCAACTTCCTTAGGGAGAAGGGCTTGACAAATTGGAGAACATCCAATATATTTACCCAGTATAAGTATTTCCTTGGGAGGTGAGTTTTGATGCAATTTTCTCCATGATTCCCCCTTGATTAGGACTTAATGTTTTGCATTAATGTGAATTGTCAGGATAAGCAAGCAGCGCTTACGTGAAGCCAGGTTGCAAGCAACAGATTATCTGATCTTATTACTTGATAGTGCCTGTTTAGGAGCAATTTCAAGCATTAGTGATGCAAGTTTTGGGGCGTTTAGTTATTCATACACACTAATTGTTGTTTGTAAGTCTTCTTCTATCCATTTCTTTGTTAAACATACAGATGAATTATAAACAGTATGCAAATGCTACATTTTTATGTTGTTATTGCACAAGTCAAGTATTCTTTCTACTTTGTAATGAACTTTTTTTTTCTTGTTGCCAATATGTATCTCTTTGGTGGCAGCTCTTTTATGTCAAGTTGCATCATTAAGGACATTTTCTCTAGACAAATTACAGTACTGGAGAGAGTGCTTCCGGAATCAGCAACTTAGCAAGCTTCCATGCAAAGGATACAATTGACCTCTTCAATACATTGATCAAGCCTATAGTGTATTTGTCAATGTTCTACTTCTTCACAAATCCGAGGACTGCTTTCCTGGATATTTACATTGTCTTGGTCTGTCTGGTGTATTGTATCACAGGAATTGGTTATTTATTCGCTATTTTCCTTGATCTTGGTCCTGCTCAGCTGGTTGGTTTATCTTTTCATTTACAAAATCTCAAGTAACTCTCCTAATCAAAGTTTGAAGTTCACATTTATACCGGTTTAACTTGTTTCTTGCAGTTTTCTGTGCTCCTTCCTGTCTATTTGACTCTCATTGCAACTCAGGCACTTTATAATCCTAATCTGAGATGGATAACTAATATGAGCTACCCAAAATGGGCATTGGAAGCACTTGTGGCGGCTACTGCAAAGAGTAATTCCAACATTACGTCCATGATTTGTTGTCGGTTATTCGGAATCAGTTATGATCTTTGCCATGTTTTTGCTCAGGTACTCTGGAGTATGGCTCATTACAAACTGTGCTATGCTTATCAAATTTGGCTACACTCTTCGTTATTGGTGGTATTGCATTTCAATCATCACTCTCTTCGGTGTAATCAGCAGCGTTGTAGCTTTCACGGGTATGTTGATACTTCAAAGGAATTAAAAATGAAGAGTATTCTTGCTTCTGTAAGGACAATGCTTGACATTTCATTTTTGGGACTGACTTCTAACAAGAAGGTAATTAATCCATCGTTATCTATACTTTGGAAAGAAAGAAAAAAGATTTTCCAACAGACTGTTGTGTTTAAGCATATTTAACTGACCCTTTGATCTTCTGTATAGCATAATCAAGCACTTGTTTGGCTTTTGCGTGTATATGATTTCTTAGTAAAAGTTGTAAGTTGAGACTTGAGAGAGAAAAGTCAAATGTCCATGTGTATGATCTCTATTATATATCTTCTTTTTGGTTGAATGGTTTCTTAGTCTGATACAATTAAGAGAACTTGCTTGTAACAAGGAACTTGGCTTTACTGACCTTGTAATTAAGAATCCCAACACTGATTCAAGCCATGTGAAAATGTTCCAACTCAATTTTCCAACTCTCTAGTGACTTCCTCTCCGTTGTCTTGATTTGTATGGTGCATATGTTCATGCAAGAATCAATTAATGGTTTGCAAGTACAAATATCAACTAAGATCTTGAGCTTAATCCCAATTATTAGTATTTATTATATAAAAAAACCTTTTGAAAAAAAAATATATAAATAAATCAAAACTCTAATTATGAACGAGCAACCCATGAAATCAATTCAACCGTCTTGAAGTACCTCCGTGTATATAGGCAGATACTGATAAAATCATAAATGCACAATGATTACAATGTCAGGGAATTTTATATTTGTCACATGGTATAGTTGTATTGTCGGAATTAACAATTACAACGTCAGAAAATTTTATATTTTTCTCACATGGTATAATGGCACGAATTATCGTTGGACGAATACTTCATGTCAGTGGTGTTCATATTTTTGTCACATGGTATATTTGTATTGTCGGAATGAACAATTACAATGTCAGAGAAGTTTATATTTTTCATACTATCAACCTTAATTCTTGTCATCCATTAGAAATTTTATTGCCGACTTTAACGAAATAAATGTCACCAATGAAATATGAAATATTAAGCAAATTTATTATCAAAGAACTTGTGTATTATATCAACATATAAGTGATAAGTTTTTTTTTGTAAAAATGTATAATACCTATAAACAACATATGGTAGTTAAGTTCCAGTTAAATGTCACCAAACATACGCAACAGGCTTACCTAAATGGCATGACAGGATACGTACCATTTAAGTGCCATTTCATACTCGATCAACAAAGATGTGGTAGTTAAGTTCCAGTTAAATGACAGTTATGTGTGTGCAAGTTAATGGAAGTTACATGACAATTAAGTAGTTAAATGACAGTTAGGCAGGTGTGTAAAAAATTGGGAGGGACATTGACTTTATAATATACATATTATAAAGTAGCATGACAAGATGAGTGTAAGAGGGACGTGGGATGTCTGTTAACGTACTGAAATATAGGATTCTCTGACTTTATAACGTACTGAAGATAAGTATATCCATGACAAGATATATAAAAAACTATGACAGTATATTAACACTACTAGCTAACTCCTTTTTAGAAGAGTAAATAAACCGTCATAAATCTACCCCTAACCGCCAACCAACTCCTATTTATATACCTCCTCTTAGCCACATTTCCTCATCTACAACTCTTCCAACATCTTCTTAATCTACACAACTCCACATTTCCTCCTCTTCCTTCCTTCCCATGGATGAACAACCGGCACAACATAGGGTGTACACCAAGGTCCATATCGGCGAGAGAATCGTCCCCCAAGGGGACAAATGGCAAGCGCCTCCACCCACTTTTACGAGGGTGGCATTTCTGAAAACCAGTCGCTGATGGCTGAAAGGGTATGAGACATTTGGTAGCTCATTATCCAACTTTATAATTTCAACAACTGTTTACGGGACACCTTCTACTTCTTTGAAGTAGTATCCCCGCACGGCGGCCCTCGTACCTCGAGGGCCTTGCAGAACCGTGGAGACGCCGCCGCCCTTGCCGACCTTGGTAGGACAGTGGCTTTTATTAAAATATATATCGTGACCGTAGAGGTCGACAACGTGCTTCACCCACGCGCCCTCCCAATCTCAGCCATGTCCTCCGCGGGAGATGTGTCTATCTAATATTTAGTATTTTATTTAGTACTTTAGTGTAGTGATTATCTAATGTCACATAATATTTAGTACTTTATGAAGTATTTTGGAATGCATTTTAGTGTAGGGACTATCTAATGTCACGTAATATTTGGTACTTTATGATAATATGTGTAATATCTAGTACTTTATGAAGCATGTTAGGTATATTCGTTTAATATAATATAGTACTTTATGATAATGTTGCATAATTTCAATAATTGCTCCGATTAAAGTCTTGGGTGGCTTTGGAATTTACAGTCTGAGGTCACTGGTGTGTGACACTACCGACGTAAGTTAGAGTGTTACAAATGTGGTATCAAAGCAATGGTTTTAAGATTCTTGACATATTGTTAGGTTTGAGAATTTTCAAAATTAGTTTCAAAACATTCTTTAAACTATTTTCAAATTATTTTATTTAATAAAAGAATTTTGAGAATTTAACTAGTTAGTACTAAATTTAGTGTTTAAGAATTTCTTAAAGTCTAAAAAGAAATCTTAAGAAGTAATACTTTAGTTGTTAAAATACTAATATTAATTTTCATAGTCGTTTTATAAAATGGTGTTATGAAGGGTTAGACTTAAGTTGATATTTATAACTTTAAAAGTGTGTTTTTGGGTTGGTAAAAGTTATAAAGAAATAATAATGTCCCTACTTCAAGAAAAGAACTATATAAATACTTATTTTATTAAGTTAAATATATAAATTTGAAATTATAAGGTTTGATATTAAGTGGTTTTCAAACTTCTGCAAGCTTCGATTTTGTTACTTATTTCTTAGGTCCATTCATAGGGATATCATTCATTCTTAGGTTTAATGTCATTCAAAGGTTGACATTTCTCCTATTTGCCTTATTCTAGAGTAAGATGATAAGATCATTTTATGAGTAACGGTGATGGCTCAGTCAATCTAATAAGAATTATTTGTTTGGTCCCATAAAATTTGTATCATAACATAGTTGATTTAAGTATCAAATGATATAAATTGAAAATTTTAAATTAACGTTATGGTTCATCAATATATGGTGAAAACCTAATCCACCAACCGAGCGACTGATGAAGGCCTTAACAATGGTTCCCGAATTCAGCTGAGGAGTGCTGCTCGGCAAGGGGATGACGCGGGATCTGGCTCGCACAACAATAACCCGCCCCTGTGGGAAGATGTTCGTTAGGGACAAGTGGACCCTCAAGTTGTGGGGAAGTTCTACTTAATCCACCTCCTACCCCGATCGTGTTGGATGTTACGATCATAGGGCTGATAGTGAGGCAGGTTGTCGAGATAATGACAACCCAAGGAATACCGCAAGCTCAAGCGGCTCCCGTTCCTCAGGTTGCAACTAATATTGGGGACATGAAGATCCTACACCCCCAGTGATTCCCGAGAGAAACGAAAGGAATTATAACCGAGCGTTGAAGATGATTAATTCAATGCGCCCGGATAGCTACGATGGGACCAAAGAACCAGTCAAGGTTGCCTATTGGTTCTCCCATATGGAAATATTGTTTCGAAATGTGGTCTGCACCGAGGCTCAACAGGTGCACATAGCTTCGTTGCATTTTAAGGACGGAGCAAGCGAGTGGTGGGAAAGAACTGGATTTGATGACCACCCTAATTTGAGTTGGGCAATGTTCAAGGCCAAGCTCACTGATCAATTCTTCTCCCGTGCTATGAGAGAAGAGAAGCTGAAAGAATTCCTCTACCGAGAGAATGAGGGATTAAAGGTGACCGAGTTGGCGACAAAGTTCAATCATTTGCTACATTATACTAGCTCTGAAGTGTGGTCTGAAGAGCAGAAGATCTGGTACTTCCATGGATGGATGAGTCTAGAAATAAAACCCCTAATGGTGCATCATGGTTGCTCTACTCCGGAGCAGTATGTGGATGGAGCCTACAAAATAGAGGTTACGTTGGAAGGATCCCCCCGAAAGCTAGAGGAAAAGAATAAGGCTAAAGGTGGGCAATAGAACCGAAAGTTTAATGCATTTAAGCGACCGACATCTCCTACCAAGTTTGAGAAGTCTGGTCGTTCTAAGACCGAGACGACTCTGTCTAACTCCACCAAAGGCTCAGGTTGGAGTAGCGGTGCAATTCAATGCCACAGCTGTGGTGAAGCATGGCATAAGAATTTTAATTGCTAGAAAGAGAAGTGATGCCCCCCTGCCCACCATGACTGCTACAGAAGAAGAGCAAGCTATGAGCATTCGCTCAGAAGGACCAATAACGCGATCGCGTGCCAAAGCAATCGCCAACGCGACACAATCCATGGTTGTCCGCGTTGTTGCAAGCCAAGGAGCGCAAGAGACCGCGTTCTCTCTCACACGCCTTCAATCCAGTCAAGAGAACGCGTTATCCGTTAAGATTCTCTCAACCATCAGTTGAACGTGATCTATGTTATTGTTTTGGAATTTCTGAACATTGTTATTTAAGTTATTTTCTTTTGGGGCGTGCGTTCCACGCGTGTCGCGTGGGCCGGCCCATTAAGCGAGTCTCGGCCCATCCGAGTCCCGCTATCTCTTATAAAAGGTCAACTCGACCTTCTGTACTAGGTTACGCATCATTTTAATCTAAGATTACTTGTCGAGAGCTTTTGCCTCCATTCGTTTAGATCTGCGTCACCCCAAACTCTGTCTTCTCATCTCTTTCACTCCGCTGCTGACGCTACGGCCACCCCTCGATATTCTTCGAGTCTATCCCCTCCGCTGCCGACGCTACGGCCTTCACTCGATCTTTCGAGTCTATATCCTCCGCTGCCGACGATACGGCTTCGCTCTCCATCTCGAGCCACCATTCCAACAACGCGTGCGACTTCCCACCAAGGTCATAGATCCAGCATCACAAGCAGGAACGCATCAATTGGTATCAGAGCCTTTGATCTTGTAAGTCGCTTGTCAAGTTTCATTTGTTCATGAATTTTTTTTCTCCCCCATCATCCTTGCTTCCGCCATAATCACTCAATTTTTTCTCTCTCTCATACACATGCTAGTCCTTTCGGTTTCTACAAGAGAATCTCTTGGCCGAATAGTTGTTTGATCCACGCGCGAAACTGGTGTGATTTGTTTTGCATGAAATCTGCGTAATTAATTGATTGATTTCCTTAATTAATTGCTTAAATCTTGCTTGCATATCTTGCCATATTTGCTCGTGTTGACCGTTACACATGCTAGTCCTTTCGGTTTCTTTCCTTAAGTTACTTAGCCGTTTATTTTTATTTTATTTCATTTAATTCTTATCCGATCTTCAATCAAAACTCAAAGACTAAGATCTCGGATTTGACTTTCAAATTCAAATTCAAAAAAAGAAAGTCAAGTCGCATTTCAAAAAAAAAAGAAAAAAAGAACGCGACAATTAAAAAAAGAAGTAAAGCCAAAATAAGGCAACCTTCTTCCCTCAACGGCTAGGCTCATCTTCTTCATCTCTCCACCGTCTAGTGTCATGCTTGGGAGTGTGTCTTGTGTGTGCGCGTTGTTTACGCAAGAGGTTAAGACTTCTTTCTTTTGGTTTCGTTTGCTTTTGTGCTTGCATATCACACTAGCTTTGCTTGCCTTTAGCCGCCCTCACGGCCAAAAGAACGCGCCCTCTCACGTGAACACTTGTTTCTTGTTCAGTGCTTACTTGTTCTTTGGTTTTGAATTGTCTTTTGTTTGTTTTACTCGCGATGTCTGGTCATATTGTGATAGGTAGCCTCACGGCACCCACCGGAGGGAATGTTCAAGGAGAAGGCAACAACCACCCTCCACCACAAAACATCACGCAACATGAAGTGGTACCGCTCGCTAACCCTCCTCTACAAGACCCCATTCTGGAGCTCTCGGAGGAACAACGCAAGATCCAAGAACTTCGGTGCCAAGTTGCCGATTTCCAGGCCATACAACGCGCTGCGACGGCACAACCCACACCAACTTTGCAAGTACCTATGGACACATTGGCCGCACCGCGTCAAACTCAAGCCGGACCAAGTAAACAGCACATTGACAAGGGTAAAGGAGTGATGCCCCCTTCCTCCAACTTACAGCCGCGTCTTCAAAAGATCCAATCGGTGATCGAAAGCCGCCAAGGCTATGTGTCGCATCATGACCACTATGCACCACATGCAACACCAGTCGGCCACGACAGCAACTCCGACCGCGATGAGGATTCCCATGGTGAGTACTCTGAACCCTTTGACTTCAATGACAGGTATGAAGCAATGGGGACAAGACGCCACCGCGAGATTCCCTCAACACCAATTGCCGGCCGAGCCAGACGAGAAGAATGCGACTTAGGTCTGCCGCGTCGATCCAATCGCGCCCTAGACGCTGTGCCGCATCACCGCCGTCATGATCCCACCCCAGTGCCTTTCGACGTCCATGACCACCTTGGCCATCAAAGTACGCGCACTCCGCGTTATGGCTCCGATGGCTATGGATCGACGACGCCAACAATTCATGATGATTTCAATGAGTTCGACGATGAGGAGATGGAAGACGCAAGGCTCATCAATCCAGGCTCCTTCCATCCTCCCCTTGGTGACCCCATTGAACTCCAAGATAGGCCCGCGGATTGGATTCCACCACCACTCCAACCAGTAAGACCACCACATCGCGTCCCAGGCGACCGAAGATGTGAAACTCGTGGCCACCACCATGAGGACATTCCGCGTGACTTTCGCCGACAACACGATGCCTCTGCTCAGAGAAGAAGACAAGGACGCGTTGACTATAACGAGCCTCCTAGGGACGTTGTCGCTGACGATTTCCAGGATCGCCAAGTTCGCCGTCATCGTCATCGCGCTCAAGAAGCTGACCAGCGCGTGTTGGGCCTGGCATCCCCTGGGAAGATGGATCGAGCAAATCAAGCCCAAGCCCACGACGGATCGAAAGAACAAGAGAAAAGCCCAGAGGAGGCGACGGGACTTCTCCAGTCGAACGCCCTCCGACAAGATCGCGAAAACCCCGCCAAGCATTAAATGCCAAGATTGATCAACGGCCATAGCATTTACACAGCACCATAATAAGCAGCAATTAGTGACAGAATCTCCATAATAAAATCCCGGCGTTGAAGATAAAGATGGAATCGAAATGTAACGGTCAGAGGCATGAAGAACTTGCCATATTTGGACGAAGAAGAAGATAAGAGGCACACACACAATTACGTGAGGACGACAACCATTTTCTCGCTCAGAAACACATCAGAAGAACACATTTGCTCTAAGCTTAGCTCTCAAAGAGTCGTCCACGCTGATTCATCGCCGGTCGCAACCTAAAAGCCACCGGTCGAGTCCTACCCGATCTCTTGTCTTACTACGATAAGTTGTATATCGATTCGATCTGATTTACACGACATCTAATAAAATCATCTCGCTATTCTACATTTACTTCTTGTTTGTCTATTATCTATTTGGTTTGGATTGTTTTCTATCACCCGATCGACTAGTTACCCCGTCTAAGGCGATTTAGGTCGTCCGATCTTTTCGTCCCAAAACAATTTGGCGCCCACCGTGGGGCAACTTGCCGATCACCCTTCCAAAACTTTTCAACCATGACTATCGACCCACCTGCCAACACTGAAGAACCACGTCTCGTAGACGAAACCCAAGCTCCAGGAAACACGACCGAAAATCCTACTCCAACCCAGTTCCAAGAACTTTCCCAGAAAATGGCCACCCTTCAAGAGGAACTAGCCCAACAACGCCAAAAGACCGAAACCTTAGCCGCCCTGTCGACCCAATCCGAGGCCGAGATCGCACAACTAACCCGTGAAAATGAGTCTCTTAAGTCGCAGGTACAATCGATGGCCTCAGGATCCAAGAACATGCCCATCCACGGCAGCATCTGAACGTGCCTCGACATGGACAACATCGAGCCAACACCTCCGAGCATACGACGTCCCAGACACACAGAGGGTACATCTCGAATTCCCTTTTCTAATCTGTTTTCGACTAACAATGTCACTTTTTCCACACCGATCGGGTCGGCAGGGGCCCGAATCGACGAACCACAGGTTACCAATCCGCCAGATGTCCTGGCTCTTTTCCAGCAGACGCTCGACCGACACATGAAGACGATCGACGATCGCTTTAACAGGCTCCCAGGAGTCCCGCAACCAATCGAGAGGGAAGCATCCGATGGATTCGAAGAATCCCCATTCATTGAAGAAATCGCAAGGGTCGATATCCCCAATAAGTTCCATCTCCCCAACATGGCGACGTTCGACGGCACCACCGATCCAGATGACCATATCTCTCTCTATAAACAAAAACTAATGGCTGCATCCGATTCAAGGGAGAGCCGCGAGGCCGTCATGTGCAAAAGTTTTGGCACGACCCTCGCGGGCCCCACACTAACTTGGTTTATGCGTTTGCCTCAGGGAATGATTGCATCATTTGCGAATTTGGTCAACTCTTTCAAGAGTCAGTTCGCCAACAGTCGGAGGCTCGAGAGACAATCAAGTGACCTCTACCGAGTCACACAAAGGTATAACGAACCTCTTCGGAATTATCTCAACAGGTACAATAAGGAGAAAGTGGCGATCCCCCACTGTGACGTCACAACCTCCATCGAAGCCTTCCGACAAGGTCTGGTCAAAGACAGCAATCTCTACAACGAAATTACCAAGTACCCGTGTAGAAGTTTCGAAGATTGACTTGAAGAGCGGATATCACCAGATTCGCATGAAAGAGGGTGATGAATGGAAGACCGCATTCAAGACCAAATATGGGTTGTATGAATGGCTAGTCATGCCATTTGGTCTCACCAATGCGCCGAGCACCTTCATGAGACTCATGAACCATGTGTTGAGGGAATTTCTAGGGAAATTTGTTGTAGTTTACTTTGATGATATTCTGGTGTATTCGCGTAGTCTTGAAAATCATGTAAAGCACCTTAGGCTTGTGTTAGAGTGCTTGAGACGCTAACACTTGTATACCAACCTTGGCAAGTGTCGTTTTGCATCCGACACTACCAACTTTCTGGGCTACGTGGTATCCAAAGATGGACTCCGCGTAGATGACGACAAAGTGAAGGCCATCCGGGATTGGCCAACATCCACCACACCGACAATGGTTAGAAGCTTCCTTGGCTTGGCAGGCTTCTATAGGAGATTTGTCCGCAACTTCAGCTCCATCGCCGCGCCACTCCATGAGCTCACAAAGAAAAACGCCACGGTGAATTGGAAGGACAACCATAATCACGCGTTCAACGCGTTGAAAGATGCCCTGTGCAACGCGCCACTACTTCAACTCCCAGACTTCACCAAACACTTTGAAGTGGAATGTGACGCATCCAATGTGGGGATTGGTGGAGTCCTCCACCAAGAGAAGAAGCCCATCGCGTTCTTCAGCGAGAAGCTCACTGGGGAAACTTTGAATTATCCCACCTACGACAAGGAGCTCTACGCGCTTGTTCACGTCCTCAAGACATGGCAGCACTACCTATGGCCACGCGAGTTCGTGATCCACTCAGACCATGCGGCCATCAGCTACCTGAAGAGTCAAGCCCATCTAAGCCGCCGCCATGCGCGTTGGGTGGAATTTATGGAGACGTTTCCTTACGTCATCATGCATAAAAAAGGTAAGGAGAATGTGGTCGCCGACGCCCTTTCTCGCAGGTATGTTCTCCTTACTCATCTTTAGTCTAAACTTCTTGGCTTTGCGTTGATTAAGGATTTATATCTGATTGATCCCTTCTTTAAGCCAATTGTAGAACACTGTCTTAGGGACCGCGAGTTTGAGACATATTTCTTTCATGAGGGGTACCTGTACAGAGCAGGGCGCTTGTGCATTCCTAGCTCACCTATTAGGAAACTCCTCATTCAGGAAGCCCATGAAGGACGCGGTCATTTTGGGGTTACCAAGATGTTAGCTGCTCTTCACGAGCAATTCTTTTGGCCGCGCATGACCACCCAGGTGATGCGCTATTGCACCAGTTGTGTCAAGTGTCAACGCGCAAAATCTACCTCCCATCCCTATGGTCTCTACACGCCTCTGCCCATCCCATTAGGCCCTTGGGAAGATTTATCCATGGACTTCATCACAGGTTTGCCTCTTTCTCGTAAGGGTAAAGATTCCATCTTTGTAGTTGTGGACCGGTTTGGCCCATTTTATCGCGTGTAAGACCACACACTGCTAGTGAGATCGCCACGTTGTTCTTTGACAACGTGGTCCGTTTACATGGGATACCAAGGACTGTCGTGAGTGATCACGATACCAAATTTGTAGGCCTTTTCTGGAGAACCCTTTGGGGAAAATTGGGTACCAAACTCTTGTTTTCCACTAGTTACCATCCACAAACAGATGACCAAACTGAGGTAACCAATAGAACCCTAGGAGCCCTTCTTAGGACCATGCTCAAATCCAACCCAAAGCGTTAGGAAGACTTACTAGCAATTGTTGAGTTTTCTTACAACAGGTCCAGACACTCCGCGACAAAGCTTACACCGTTCGAGGTCGTCTATGGGAGGAACCCCCTGACTCCACTAGACATGCTTCCGCGGCCTCTAAAGGATAATGAGCACCCTAGCACGGCCAACTGCGCCGCGATGATCCAGGAATTACATCAACGAACCCGGGACCAGCTCGAACGGCGCACTGATCAATATGCCACCCAACACAACCGTGGCCGACACCGCGTTATATTTGCCCCAGGGGACTTGGTATGGGTGCATCTTCGCAAAGGCCGTTTTCCAGCAAAGCGCAAATCAAAACTAGCTCAACGCGGTGATGGCCCTTTTTGGGTTGTGAAGGCCATTGGAGACAATGCCTATGAGATCGAGCTTTCTCCAGACTACGGTGTCCACGCGACCTTCAACGTCGCCGACTTGGAACCATATGTGGAGCCCGAATTCGATGATGGTGAAGCGGGGACACTTCACAGCCAAGTGGGGGAGGGTGATGCGCCCCTGCCCACCATGACTGCTACAGAAGAAGAGCAAGCTATGAGCATTCGCTCAGAAGGACCAATAACGCGATCGCGTGCCAAAGCAATCGCCAACGCGACACAATCCATGGTTGTCCGCGTTGTCGCAAGCCAAGGAGCGCAAAAGACCGCGTTCTCCCTCACACGCCTTCAATCCAGTCAAGAGAACGCGTTCTCCGTTAAGATTCTCTCAACCATCAGTTGAACGCGATCTATGTTATTGTTTTGGAATTTCTGAACATTGTTATTTAAGTTATTTTCTTTTGGGGCGTGCGTTCCACGCGTGTCGCATGGGCCGGCCCATTAAGCGAGTCTCGGCCCATCCGAGTCCCGCTATCTCTTATAAAAGGTCAACTCGACCTTCTGTACTAGGTTATGCATCATTTTAATCTAAGATTACTTGTCGAGAGCTTTTGCCTCCATTCTCTTAGATTTGCGTCACCCCAAACTCTGTCTTCTCATCTCTTTCACTTCGCTGCCGACGCTACGGCCACCACTCGATCTTCTTCGAGTTTATCCCCTCCGCTGCCGACGCTACGACCCTCACTCGATCTTTCGAGTCTATCTCCTCTGCTGCCGACTTTACGGCTTCGCTCTCCATCTCGAGCCACCAATCCAACAATGCGTTCCACCTCCTCAACCCCCATTTTCGACGCGTGCGACTTCCCACCAAGGTCATAGATCCGGCATCACAAGCAGGAATGCATCAAGAAGTAAGTATGCCATAATTGTGGAAAAGAATGCCACATGCAAACTTATTGTCGGCGGAAAGGCCAAGGGTTGACACAACCACACCATTCATCTAGTGCTAGCAGTAGGCATAACCCAATGCCGGAAGTGTCCGCTTCTAATCAAAATGCTGCTAGGAAGAAAGGCAAGACGCCTATTGAATCTTTGACTCAAGGGCAACGACTCTTTGTGGTGCATCAGTCCGACCAGCAGGACACCCTGGACCATTAGTTATCTTTAAGTCTTCCCTAGATAAATGAGCTATAACGTGTGTGTCTATAGTCTCCGTAGTTTAGTAATTTGTTCATTTGACATTCCTTCCGTTGGTGTTAATTCAATGTTTCGAATAATAAAGAAGTATTTCCTTGTTTTGGAAATTACTAAATTCGTTACTATTTCGAGTTATGCGTACATACGAGAATCATTGAGTGCCAAAAACAGTACATGTCACGTGTTGATAAAGACTGACTGGACTCATAAAGGATGGTGTAACGTTTTGGGACATGAGTGATTTTTCCCTACCTAGTTAGCGCTAGTTTCGATGTCGAAACTATTTTTTAGGGGGGTAATATTGCAGTATCCCACTTAAATTATAAGGATAATATGGTAATTTTAATTTGATAAAAGTAAAAGTTATGAAATTTATTTTATTTCTTTTAGAGGAGTAATTTAATTTTTCATGAACTTAAGTTCAAAAGCTATATCTAGATAATTTTGTACAAATTATCAAATGGGTTGTAAGAGTATAGTATAAGGATTATTATGTTTATCCAAGAAGGGATAAAATAATAAATACCCTAAGTATGTTATCTTTTTAAGCTATGAATGGTCTAATATATGATTAACTTTATGTTAATTATAATTTAAATAAACTTATCAATTTTAACCTAGATTGTTTGAGTTAAGATTAACAAGGTGTTAATTAAGATTTAAATATGGTTAGTTTTATAAAGAGATGTGACTTAAGCTTAATTTTAACCTAAGATAATTTTCTACATTTTATTTTTGGGTTAAAATAATATTATAAACATAGAATATTAAAATAAATTAGTTTGGATAAATTTTATAATTTTAGAAAAGTGAAATAAGGGAACTTTTGTCACAACTTTAGAAAGTTGGGCAAAAATGTGTAATGAAGCCAAAATAGACGGGGGCCGAAATAATTAGAGCAAAAGTGAAGGTTGTCTTCAACCTTGAGCTTATACATGGAAACTAGTATTTCCATGGAGGATTTGGGTACCAAAAATTCGAAATTGATGCAAATAAGCATTAGGCTATATTAGGAACACCATATCTTACATCTAGACACATGATTTGAGTGGATTCATCCACTAGAAAATTCTGATTTTGCCCGGTAAGGTAACAAGTATCCTTAGAACACGTTTTAAGTATAATAGGAAATTGGGATCCGATTTGAGCTCGGTTTGGGCCAATTTTTATATCAATCTGTAGGGTTTTGAAAGATCAATCAAACCCCTATAAATACCCTTCATCCATAACGATTTTGGCACTCAATTTTTGCCTTCGAGCTCAAGAACCCTAAGGTAAAAACCGTGAATTTGCAGCCCAAAATTACCTCTCTTCCTAGCTTCATTTTTGCAATTGGCTCTTCAAAATCCGTCTAACCTTAGCCCTAGTGGTGGTCCGACGAAGGCGAATTTCCCCAATCTCAGGCAAGTGTCCAAACAAACCTTATTTATTAATAATGAACCTTATTTATTAGGCTGTATATTTTGCCAGCACGACCCTTATATAAATATATTATTATTATAGGGTGCTAGATAAACTTTGGTGTTGATTTGTTGTGCATTTGGTGTGGACTTAATTGCTTGTTTAGCACGAGTATTCGTAGGAACGTTATTTACCTTGCACGGTTTAGTTGTTTCTTTATAATTTGGTGTTAGAAGGATTATTGCCCTAATATCTTTGGTCATGACCTACCCTTATTCAAATATAAGTGGTGGTGCACTTAGCTAGTGCCGAAAATCGGGATTCGTCCCACGATATATCTCATTGCGGGATTGGTGTGGATTAAAAGCTTTAACATTAATGCACGTTTTGAAATAAAAAAAAAGATAAGTGCCTTGTTGCACATAATTAATATACCCTCGGGCGAGAAGTACAACGTGGAACCCGCCCGGACCTTTGTTTAAAGTAAGTTCTCTTTCCAATCTGGATTCGCATTATGCGGTGAGGTAGGTCGTGGACCCAAATATTCAAGGTCGGTTTTCAAACTTTGTGTGAATTATAATGTTCCCAAACAAATTAATTAATTTCCTATAAGACTCACCTTCTTTAGAGTCTTCTTTTGTTGCATATCTCTTCTTCCATTTCAGTAAAGGAATCTGAGTTATATACCGACTATTATTCGAGAGACAATGATAGTAACCAGATACAATCACATGAACCATTCTGTTTGAGTCCTTTTTTTTTGGGTGGGCTGAGCCCTCGCCTGGTTCGGTAATTTTTGCCTACGTCCGGACCGGAGTGTGGACGAACCCGTTAGGGCGGCGGCTCCTCCCAACCCACGTTGCTGCATACACGCCACCCCGGGGTCTCGAACACGAGACCTCAGGGTAAGGACGCTTAAGCGGCCAAGCCTCGTTACCAGTTGGACCAACGTGGAGTTGGTAATTCTGTTTGAGTCCTTATTTAGTCTTTTATTAGACTAACCAACCTTCTTTTTTCTTGCATGATTGGCTGGTGTCATCCGTCCTATACAACATATCAGTGGTTGGTTTCAGACAGCCTTCAACTAACAAATCGAAGACGAGGCTTACAGTTGAAGTTTAGTTTGAAGATTTTCAAGGTCGCTTAAATATAAGATTTAATTTTCTAATTAATGTAATAGGTGAAGTTGTATATCCTAGTCATGTAATTAGGATTTATTTAAAGTCTTCCATTGTAAATTTTAATATCATTTGTAAAACTTATCTCCTCAATTTACGAGGGAAATATTAATAAAGATTTTATATTTATTTCAAAAGTCTTCCACTACTATTTTTTGATATAATGTTTATTTATTTATTTAAGTATAATTGTTTCGATTAAAGCCTTGGATGGTTTTAGACTTTACAGTCAGAGGTCACTGACGTGTGGCACTATCAACGTAAGTCGGTGGGGTTACATGGTGGGAGTCTCTCATAGCTTGTAAACCATGTTGTGAAAGAGCATTTAGGGAAGTGAAGGCTCTTCGAAATGAATTTGTCATGGTTCACTTGCTGAATTCGATCTCTAAATAGGTCATACACAACTCTAGGACTGTAATTGTTGTTGAGCCTAAAACTCTATGGCCTATGGATCTCCACCGTTGATAGCGTTTTTCAGTCGTGCGCGCTATCAAAGTAATCCTAAATTACAACTAGAGTATAGCATGCAAGTAAGGAGTCGAACCCAAGGGAGTTAACACGTCAATTTCAATGCAATTACTAATTTATCAACTTAAAAAGACAAATGGGGGGGGGGGGGGGGGGTTGGTTTTCTACTAAAACTACTCAAATAAAACAACACCGAATCAAGTTCAAGCAAATATGAAGAAAAGGGAGCTTCACCTAGCAAGTTTCCACACAAAGGTTAACCAAGTTGATCATAGATTCTTCTCATGTTCATATTTATCCTATGGATTTGTTCCAATTCTGATCTTGTTTATATTAGCGAGCCAACCGGTCTTGCTAACACTTACTAATTGATAACCTAGAAGACCTCCTAAGTTGGTTCAATCAATAGCATAGAGTATAAGATTAATGGATTGCAAACAAGACTCAACACCGCAAGTATGTCATGCAAATCAATTTCCTTTTCACAATTGAACTCAATTTACCAATTTCATGCAATTGTGGTTGCTACCTATGATTAGGGATTCCACCGTCTATCCCAAATCTAGCACCTAAATTACTATAGATTTAGACTAGGTGATCAATCTAGCAAAATAGATAGTAATAGAAATATGCTCAAGGAAATCAATACCAAATCTAAAGGGATGAACAAGAGAAATAAACCTTACAACCAAGTCAACCTTGTGCTTCCAAGCTAGGCAAAACAAGGGTTTAGTTCTTTCTCATGTTCTTCAAACAATTCCAAATCCAAAAGAAAAACTAATTATGTTCTTGAGAAAAGACAGGGAGAGAGAGTGGTTGTAGTCTGGACGTGCCTCTTTCTAAACCTAATCCGAGCCCATTTAATTACCAATTGACTCAGCAAAACGAAACGGTCAAAAACAAAGGAAAATCGGGAGCTGTTCAGTCGCGCGGAAAAACCGCGACCAACCGCGATCGCGGGGGATCGCGGTTTGTGCTCCAGCAGCTTCTATTGGACTGGAGAATAACGGCGATCGCGGTACATCGCCCCACCTCGCGGTCTTCACTCCAGAAGCTTTTGTCTTCTGATCACCTGCCCTCCAACATGTCTTCGAACTCCGTCTTTAACTCGTAAGTGCTTTCAAATCATCCACAATGCAGCTCCGCACTAGAAGCATCAACATCACCTCCAAAACCCTGCCAAAGTCTCCTAAAATGTGCTAATAATCCCTAACTACGCCATACAAAGTACGGCGTATCAAACTCCCCCATACTTAGACCTTACTCGTCTCGAGTAACTAAAGAGAAGTTACCCTCACCAAAATATGCATTCCAGGTCTCAGGAAATATGACGAACCTTGCTAGAGATTACAACAACTCAACAATAAACATCCCAACCAAAACAACAACCAAATAGAGCAATGCGAAAGACAATCAAAAAGAACCCAACTACACCTTATCCCTCCAAGTGGTAGCTTACCCGAATCCTCCTATACTCCGCCCCTTATGTCGCCACGCCAAGCAAGAAAATCCTAGATCACTCACACTCATTTTGCTTAGGCGCCCTCTCGGGTTTTCACCTAACCACTCATCATTTTTCTTAAGATGGGCTCACCAATCTCGCATCACTCCAAGACTCATTCTTGCCTCAACCTAGTGTTGAGCGAGTCACCTTCTTTTTGCCTATGCGGCCCTTTCGGGTTTTCCGTATATCCAAGGATTTTCATATGCCTTTTTCATTTTTTCTGGCTTTTTTCTTTTAATTTTTTTTTGTGCGTAAATAACCAACACCATACAACATGTGAATACATTCTCTCCCCCATACTTAAACGTTGCATTGTCCTCAATGGAATGAAAGACAAAGTAGAATCACGGGGAAAGAGAAAACAGAAGACTCACATACAAGACCGGATGGTCTCCCTCCAATGAAACACAAGGTGTGGTAGAAGTGGGATGAGCAACAATGATGATCCAATAATGCACCGCTCATCCAAGACAAAGGGTAACATAGAAGAATTCCCAAAACAATTTTAGATCCACAAAAGAAGATAGTGAATGACGAATACAACAAATCGCCAACTTCCGAAAGGTTTCTGAGCACATACCTGTGATCGCAGTTTGCAACCTACAATCACAGGCTCTTCTTCTGGAAAACTACTGACATAGGATCTCTGATTCCTCGCTTTTTTTTTTATAGTAAAAGAAGGAACTTACAGTGGGGAAAACCGCGAGCGGCCGCGATCGCGGGAGGTCGCGGTTTTGGCTGCAGAATGCAGCTGAACCTGTGCTTCGGGCATCCTTCCCTAACCACAAACACACTAAAAATGGCAGTTAAAATGAACAAAAAAAATAACAAGAATTAAAGCATCACAAACCTCGGGTTGCCTCCCGAGAAGCGCCTTATTTAATGTCGTGGCTCGACTCAATGGTGCTCAATTCAAACCTCAATCTAATCATCAGGTCCCTTAGGAACCCTCTCATTTAGCACCTCCTTCTTGAACCATTCATGGAAAGGTTTAAACCTTAGACCATTCCTCTTGATATTCGACTCCTTCAGCGGCTCCTCCATCTTAACCTTCTTAGTTGCCTCCCCCCCATACTTGGATTGATCAGGGGGGTGTTTCAACTCAACTTCTGGGGCCTGCACAATAGGAGATAGGAGCTTCTTGCTCGGCACTATTAGTTCCATGGGGCCACTGCCCAAATAAGTACGAGAATGCTTACCTTCAGCATTCAAATGAGCCAAGACTAGCTGCATGTTAGTGGACAAAGACAATTTTGCATGTGGATCCACTACATCATTCTCTATAATAGATCGCAACTCATCACAACAAGTAATATCAAACACATCTTGAGCTAAGGGTTCAATCACATCAATGGAACACAAGGAATGATCATCAATGGGAAGTTTCATAGTATCATATATGTTGTATTGCACTTTCTCCCCATCAAATTCCATTGTAAGTGTTCCACTATTCACATCAATTTTTGTTTGTGCTGTTTTCATGAAAGGCCTTCCTAACATTATAGGTGCCGCATGCTCATCATGTTCCATATCCAACACAAAAAAATCAGCAGGAAATATCAAGTCACCTACCATGACAAGAACATCTTCAACTACTCCCTTCGGGTACACATTGGACCCATCAGCTAGTTGAACAACAATTCCTGTCTCATACAAGGGTCCTAATCCTAGTGATTCATACAAGGAAAAAGGTAGAACATTGATAGAAGCACCAAGATCAAGCATAGCTCTTTCAATTCTTGTATCACCTATCACACATGGAATGCTAAACATGCCCGGATCACCACACTTTTTAGGCATTCGCCTTTGAAACACCGCAGATACATGCTCACTAACTTTGACCTTTTGTTTCCCTTTTAATTTTTGATTCCTTTTAATAGTGCAGATTTCTTTCAAGAACTTAGCAAACCTAGGAATACTCTTAACCAGTTTAAGCAAAGGAATGTTTACCTCACACTTACTGAAGGTCTCGAATATCTCCTTGTCATTCTCCGGTCTTCTAGTCTCCTTCAACGCCTCAGGGAAAGGCGGGACCGGCTTCTGAGAGCATAGAGGTGGAAAGCTCGGACGAACATAATCATCAGAAGGATCTTGGTCCAAACCGCGAGTGAGGGCGGGTGACGGCGATCGTGGTTCTGAAGCTGAAGTTTCTGGGACGTCTGGCAAATAACCGCGGGCGGCCACGGGCGCAGGTGGTCGCGGTTTTTCTTGCAGACTCCCGTCCATATCTTCTGCAGAATCCAGTGGTTCTTCATCGTCAAAACAGCGATCGCGGTAGGTCGCGGTGGATCGCGGTTTTCTGTTTTCACACTCTGCAGAACTATCTTGCAATTCACCCTGTTCAGCAATAGGGCTTATGTTCAGCTGTTTTCCACTCCTCAAGGTAACTGCACTCACATTCTCCCTCGGGTTGACCACCGTTTGTGATGGTAATTTTCCCGAATCACGGGCCTCTAGATTACTCACAGCTTGAGCAATTTGTGCCACTTGCTTCTCAAGATTCTAGATGGATGACTTTGTTTCAGCATCCTTCTGCATAACCGACTGAGCCAATGACTTGATCATGTCTTCAGCTGACATGGTTTGTCTAGGGTTGTATTGTGGCCTCGGTTGCTGTTGTGGTTGCAAGAGGTGAGGATTCTGAACATTTTGCTGGTTACTCCACCTGAGATTTGGATGATCTCTATATCCTGGGTTGTAGGTGTTAGAGAATGGATCATACTTTGGTCTTGGTTGCCATCCTCCTACAACGTTCACCTCAGCATTTGACTCCTGAAGTGTTGGGCATAGATCATTTGGATGTCCCACTTCATTACAAATTCCACATGGTCTGGCTTGTGGTGGAGTGCCATTCAGCATAAAGCACTTCATCATTTCCTTCAACTCATTCACATCAGATTCAATCTTGGATGAAGAACCCATAGCCTTGAGACTCTCTCTTTTGCTAAATTGCCTTGAGCCTTCAGATAGCTCTTGAAACATCTCAAAAACTTGGGGAGGAGTTTTGTTCAGAATATTACCTCCACAAGCGGCATTCACCATTCTACGCTCCTCATCCGAGAGACCATTGAACAAGTAGAGGATGAGATCCTGATCACTGTACCCATGATATGGGCAACTTGCACATAACCGCTTGAATCTCTCATAGTACTCATATAAGCTTTCACCTCCTTGTTGTTCAATAGTAGCAATGGCTCTCTTTAAACTATTCAGCTTTGTGACCGGGAAGTATTTCTCAAGAAAAGCTTTCTTCATTTCGGCCCATGTCGTGATACTTCCCGGGGCAAGGTAGTAGAGCCAATCGTTTCCAGAATCCTTCAAAGTGAATCCAAATGCTCTCAACATGATGGTGTCAGCAGTGACACCTCTTGGCTTCATGCTAGAATAGACCGCATGAAATTGCGCTAAGTGCTTGTTCGGGTCTTCTCCAGCAAGTCCATGGAAATGAGGTAACTCATGGATCAATCCTGCTTTCAGCTCAAAATTCACTCCTTCAGCTAACTCAGGAATGGTTATAGCCAAAGGTTGTTGCTCCAAGTTCGGGGCGGTTAGCTGTCTCAAAGTTCTATCAGCCATCTCTGTTTGGTTCAGAAGTTCATGGGTTGCTCTTCGATTCCTTAAAAATGTCCGCTCAATTTCTGGATCACAATCAAGAATAGGAGAATCAGTAGCACGGGTGTGAACCATACAAATGGTTCACACCAAAAGTTGATAAACAAACAATTACAAAGAGAAAGAACGATTATCAACTCCCCGGCAACGGCGCCAAATTTGATAGCGTTTTTCAGTCGTGCGCGCTATCAAAGTAATCCTAAATTACAACTAGAGTATAGCATGCAAGTAAGGAGTCGAACCCAAGGGAGTTAACACGTCAATTTCAATGCAATTACTAATTTATCAACTTAAAAGGACAAATGGGGGGGGGGGGGGGGGGGGGGGTTTGGTTTTCTACTAAAACTACTCAAATAAAACAACACCGAATCAAGTTCAAGCAAATATGAAGAAAAGGGAGCTTCACCTAGCAAGTTTCCACACAAAGGTTAACCAAGTTGATCATAGATTCTTCTCATGTTCATATTTATCCTATGGATTTGTTCCAATTCTGATCTTGTTTATATTAGCGAGCCAACCGGTCTTGCTAACACTTACTAATTGATAACCTAGAAGACCTCCTAAGTTGGTTCAATCAATAGCATAGAGTATAAGATTAATGGATTGCAAACAAGACTCAACACCGCAAGTATGTCATGCAAATCAATTTCCTTTTCACAATTGAACTCAATTTACCAATTTCATGCAATTGTGGTTGCTACCTATGATTAAGGATTCCACCGTCTATCCCAAATCTAGCACCTAAATTACTATAGATTTAGACTAGGTGATCAATCTAGCAAAATAGATAGTAATAGAAATATGCTCAAGGAAATCAATACCAAATCTAAAGGGATGAACAAGAGAAATAAACCTTACAACCAAGTCAACCTTGTGCTTCCAAGCTAGGCAAAACAAGGGTTTAGTTCTTGCTCATGTTCTTCACACAATTCCAAATCCAAAAGAAAAACAAAGGAAAACTAATTATGTTCTTGAGAAAAGACAGGGAGAGAGAGTGGCTGCAGTCTGGACGTGCCTCTTTCTAAACCTAATCCGAGCCCATTTAATTACCAATTAACTCAGCAAAACGAAACGGTCAAAAACAAAGGAAAATCAGGAGCTGTTCAGTCGCGCGGCAAAACCGCGACCAACCGCGATCGCGGGGGATCGCGGTTTGTGCTCCAGCAGCTTCTGTTGGACTGGAGAATAATGGCGATCGCGGTACATCGCCCCACCTCACGGTCTTCACTCCAGAAGCTTTTGTCTTCTGATCACCTGCCCTCCAACATGTCTTCGAACTCCGTCTTTAACTCGTAAGTGCTTTTAAATCATCCACAATGCAGCTCCGCACTACAAGCATCAACATCACCTCCAAAACCCTGCCAAAGTCTCCTAAAATGTGCTAATAATCCCTAACTACACCATACAAAGTACGGCGTATCAACCGTCCTGTGGGCCTGGAAGTGGGAAAGGCCAATAAACGCGGTGCGAGATTAAAGCGTCATCAAGTAAGCGTCCAACAATGAAACGTCCATGTGTCGATGATTTGCACAGCATACATTGGGCAACGTCTCTAGAGACACAATTATTCATTTCGAGAATTAGGCCTCTGGTTTTTACTCTGAGATATGGTAAATGTTGGAGGTTAGTTAATGCTTAGAAATATTTAGGGATTCTCCAATTATTGGTTAACGTTTATATTTTCTTAGTATAAATACGTAAGTGAATTCATTGTAAGGGATACACAATCCCACCGATCAATACTATTACAATTCTATATCTGAATTCATCATGTTCTTACTGAGTTTATTCTCTAAAACAAGTTGGATCCACAAGTGTTCTTCTCAGTGAAGTGTTAGAATTTTCTTTGACGTTATCCATTTTGTCGAAGGATGAAGAAGTGTACTTGTACATTTTTCCCAAAGCACTTGCCATCAGAGTTATAATTAAAAGGATGGAAGTTGGCTTACTTGAGCATAGGAGATGATCTGATCATGAACACACAATAATGTCTTCTAACTCCAATTGTCTGAATATTTCATTTGAACATTCTAGATTGTGCAACCTATAGTCAGATGGAGTTTTAACCATGAAGTCCACACGTTTTCAATTTTTGAAGCTAGCTCCACAATATTTTTCCATATGAAGTCTGACAGAAGTAATGAAGAATTAACTAACTTGTACTAAAAGAGAAGGTTGACAATTCAACCAAAAAAAAAAAAGAGAAGGTTGACAATCACGTGGAGAAAATGCAATGATTATGCTCACTACCACAAATATATATATTATTGTGGTAACAAATTTATGTTTACAATTGAATTGGATAAAGGAAAATGATAACAAATTTATGTTCACAATTGAATTTGATAAAGGAAAATGAAAGAACCTTCGATCTTGAACAACAATGGCTGAAAACTCAACAAATTCTCTTCTTCTTTTGCTCAATGAATGATTACCACTTTCTAACCCTAATCCTCCTCCTTTGACTTTCCTTAATTAATTATCTTTTTGGAGGAATTACATCATTTAAGGGAACAAACTAATGAATCCTATTGAATAATCAATTAATTTCTATCTTTAATGACTAATTATATCCTTCTCCTATTTATACAATTGTAGAGATTTTTAGGAAAAAGAGCGTTAATAACCTCAGTAAAATTAAAATCTGAACTTCATGTTCCTCAATTGCCCCTCGTATTCTTCCGGGCCTCTGAAGACCGGGAGGATCTGATTGAAATGAGCACCCTGACTCTCACAACATCACGCACCATCGTTACTTGATCTACGTAGTCCCTGGAACCAACACCAGCACATCGAAGGAGACGCATGGTTAACATCTGGTGGGCACGGTTCGGGACCTTCGAGCACGGTTTAGCACAGACCATGCCTGTCAACTGGCGGGCCTCCGTTTCTGTTTCTGGGAATTCGCACGGTTTGCGACTGATGTGCACGGTTTGTAGCAAACCGTGCCATCCCGCAGAGTGTGCATTTTTCTGTTCTCTCGTTCTTGCTCGGCTGTACCTGCCTTTCATTCATAAAAATTCTTGGATTTTGACTACCACTGCACATTTGGGCATTGTCCCTTAGATGTGCTATGGTTAACTCTTATGGCTCGTAGCTAGGCGTCATCGCCTTTGACATAATCGTTCCGTCGTGGCCCTATAGGCTTGGCCTAAAGCTTTACCGACAATTCTTTCCCATTGGCCACATAAATAGGCTTTTGGCATATAGCTTATGTGGTATTTCGTACCCATCATGGCCAAAGACAAAGGTTCAACAATCTTGATAAATGAAATGCGAATGCCATTTGGTGGAAAAGACGCACCCGAGGGCCTCGTTAAAACCTCTTCGTAGGAAAACCTCATGGGAAAAAACCATACGAAAAGGAAAAAGAGTACCCCCATGTCAACTAACCGATCAAACGTATAACTTCCGGAGATTGAAGGTGTTCCAAGTGCGCGGAATATCCCTTCCATCCAAATCTTGCAGCTTGTACGCGCCTCCACCCAGAATTGTCGTCACTCTGTAAGGGCCCTCCCAATTTGCCCCAAGCTTCCCTTCATTGGGGTTTTTAGTATTAGCCATGACCTTCCTCAGCACGAAGTCCCCGACGTCGAAACTGCGAGGCTTGATGTTTTTCCCATGCGCCCTGACCAACTCTCGCTGGTATTCTGCGAGCCGTATCGTCGAGGCCTCTCGCCTCTCATGCACGAAGTCGAGGCTTGCCATGAGTGCCTCGTCGTTTCTACCAGCCTCGAATGCTGTAGTCCTGATTGTAGGCATTCCGACCTCTAAGGGGATCACTGCCTCCGCTCCGTATGTAAGAGCGAACGGGGTCTCTCCCGTTGAACGCCGTGGGGTCGTGCGGTAGCCCCACAACACCATTGGGAGCTCATTCACCCACTCCTTCTTTGAGTCCTCGAGCCTTTTCTTCATCCCATCCAGGACCGCCTTATTAGTGGCTTCAACTTGGCCGTTAGCCTGTGGGTACGCTACGGAGGAGTAAAAATTCTTAATGCCATAACCTGCGCAAAAAGACTTAAACGCAGAGCTAGTAAATTGTGTTCTGTTATCTGAATATAAAGCATAAGGAATTCCGAAGCGCGTGATGATGCACTCCCAGACGAACTTCATGATCTCAATATCCTGTATGCTGGATAATGGCTTAGCTTCAACCCATTTCGTAAAGTAATCAGTAGCTGTTACCAAATATATCTTGTTTCCCGGAGCCCTGGGAAACATTCCCACCAAATCGAGACCCCACTGGGTGAAGGGCCAAGGACTCGTCAATGGATGCAGGTCCCCGGCTGGCTGATGAATCATCTTAGCAAACTTTTGGCATTTCTCGCATTTCCTGGCATAACTTTCTGAGTCTTTCTGCATATATGGCCACCAATAGCCCTGAGCCCTGGCTCTCATCGCCATGCTTCTACCCGCTGAGTGAATACCGCACACGCCTTCATGAATTTCAAACAGAAAATTCTCCACTCTTGACGGCAAAACGCATTTCAGATACAGACCCGAGAAAGACTTCCTGTACAAAGAACCTGGCGGGGACACCCAAAAGCGGGATGCCTGCAGTCGTACCCGATGCACCTCCTTTCTGTCATCTAGAAGAGTGTCCCGAGATAGATAACCGAAGATGGGATCCATCCAACTAGGCTCGACGTTGAGCTGCGCCACTGTCGTCGTCTCGATGCTAGGGGCCTTCAAGACATCTAACTGCACTGTAACATGACCGGCGCCAAAACAGGAAGACGCCAATGTTGCCAAGGCATCGACAATCCCATTCTGCTCCCTGGGAATCTGATGCATCCTGAACTCCCTGAACTCTGATAACAGACTTCTTGCCTTCTCCAAATACGCCAACATTCGAACAGACTTAGCTCCATAATCCCCGGTAACCTGGTTTACCACTAACTGAGAATATGAATAGACGATCAAGTCGATGGCCCCCAAACTTCTCGCAGTGGTGAGACCCAAAATCAGAGCCTCGTACTCTGCCTCGTTATTTGTAGAAGGAAAATCCAACTTCACTGTCGTATGAATCATCTCCCCTGTAGGGGATTTCAATAACAAACCTGCTCCCGTACCCTTACTATTCTTGGCACCATCAACCTACAACTCCCAAGTGCCACTGGATGAAACCCTCACGCTCATGGATTCGACCACGTCACCCGGGTCCTCGGCTACGAATTCCGCGAGAAAATCAGCCACGACCTGCCCCTTTATTGCAGTCCTGGGAACAAATCTCACCTTATACTGACCCAACTCAACAACCCATTTAGCCACTCAGACCGACAGATCTGAACATGCAAGCAACGCCTTGATGGGAAAAGAAGTGTGCACGGCGATCGGGTGAGCCTGGAAATAATGATTCAGCTTTCTGCTTGCCACAATGAGAGCCAAAATCATCTTCTCCATCGGCGCGTATCTAGTCTCGGTGTCAATGAGCGTCTTGCTCACATAATATACCGGACGCTGCCCCTCCTTTGTTTCTCTGATGAGGACAGCGCTGACAGCTCTATCTGAAACGGACAAGTAAACAACCAACTCCTCCCCAGCGACTGGAACCGTGAGAACCGGGGGATCCTGCAGATATTTTTTCAATTCGACCAATGCCGTCTCACAGTCCTCATCCCATTGGAATGCTCGATCAGCTCGCAATAGTCTGAAGAAAGCCCCACACTTGTCAGACGATTTACTAATAAAACAGTTCAAAGCAACTGTCATCCCTGCCAAACGATGTACCTCTTTCGCATTACCGGGACTCTGGATATCCTGAATTGCCTTTATCTGATCTGGACTAGCCTCTATACCGCGCCTCGTTACCAGATGACCCAAAAACTTGCCTGAACTCACCCCAAAAGCACACTTAGACGCGTTCAGACGCAACTCTGACTTCCTCATGATGTCGAACACTCGCTGTAGATCCGCCATATGATCTTCCTCTTGTGCACTCTTGACGACCATATCGTCAATATACACCTCGACTGTCACCCCTATCAGATCAGAAAACAGATTGACGATTGTCCTCTAAAAGGTAGCTCCTGCATTTTTCAATCCAAACGGCATTACGAGGTAACAGAAAATGCCCCTAGGCGTTATAAACACGGTTTTCTCCTGGTCCCCTTTAAACATAGGGATTTGGTGATATCCCCTGTAAGCGTCAAGAAAAATCATCCTTGCATGGCCAGTTGTAGCATCAACTAATTGATCAATCTTGGGAAGAGGGTAAAAATCCTTTGGGCAAGCGTTATTCAGATCCTTGAAATCAACACAGACTCTCCATTTGCCACTTTTTTTCTTCACTACAATGGTGTTTGCTAACCACGTGGGGTAATGAACCTCCTTGACAGCACCTGCGTCGACCAACTTTTCAAGCTCAGCAATGACTGCCTCAGTATGCTGAACTGACGAGCACCTTGCTCTCTGTACAACGGGTTTCATCGCCTTATCAACATTAAGCTTATGACAGGCGATATCCGGGCTCAAACCGGGCATCTCATAGGGACTCCATGCAAAAACATCTCTTTTTCTTCTCAAGAGTCCGGTAAACGACTCAAGTTCACTTCCTGAAATGTTAGAACCTATTAAAAAATATTTATCGGGTTCTGAATTACTTACAACGACTTTCTGGAGGGTGTCGATGGACTTGTCTGCAGGCATGATTTCGACGTCATCCAACACTTGGGGCTCGGACTACACCATGTTGATCGTCCCCGACGATCCCTGGATGCCCAAACACTGCCTTGCAGCCCGCTGATCGCCTCTCACCCTCACCATACCGCCATCAAAGGGAAAAACGAGGAGCTGGTGCAATGTCGAGTGCACCGCTTCCATGGAATGCAGCCATGGTCTGCCCAAAATAGTGTTGTAGGTGGAAGGTACGTTGACAACAAGAAACTCAACGACCACTATTTTGGACCCGACGATGACGTCAACCCTGAGCATACCTAGCGGCCAGATCGGAGAGGCACCAAGACCATGCAGCGAAGTCGACACTGGAATCAAGTCTTCCTGCTTTTTCCCTAGCTTCTTGAACATCTCATAATACATAATCTCAACCGAACTTCCAGAATCAACGAGAACTCTATGAACCTGGTACTCCTCGATGTCGATCGTCAAGACGAGATGATCATTATGGGGAAGCTGAACACACTCCAAATCGGCGGAGGAGAAAATCAAATCCGACCCCGGCGACTCTTTCAGCTTCTTCCTCTGTGTCACCTCGGTTTTCATCACTTTCATGGCATGATAGTCGTGCCTATACCCGTGTCGGCTACTCTTGGTTTGCCTCGAGGACACCCCGATCACATGTATGACATGCCTAGGCGGACCTCGGTTACCCCCTTCTTCCACTGCAACAACTTGAGCCTTCTCAGCAGCGCCATAAGCTCCAATGAACTCTTTAAGATATCCTTCCTTCACTAGCCTTTCGAGATGATACTTAAGAGTTCTGCAATCCTCGGTCCTGTGACCCTTGTCCTTGTGGTAAGTACAAAACTTGCTTTGATCCCTTTCGCTAGGATCTCCCCTCATAGGCTGTGGCCGCCTGAAGAATGGCTTATCCTTAATCTGACTCATGAGGCGGTAAATGGGGATAGTAAAGGCGGTGTGGACAACCTGCATAGCCGAACTGGGCACCAAACCCCTGTCTCGTCCCTGGGCCGAACGCCTTCGCTCACCCGGTGCCTCACCTCCTCTCGAATTTTTGCGCGGAGGAGAACGGGACCTGCGCTTCCTAAGCGGTTTCGAATCCTCTTCCAACTTGGTGTATTGCCTCAACCTTTCCTGCAGCTCTGAAATGGTAGAGGGCTGTCTCAACGTCAAACTCTCCCTCAACTTGCAACCCTGTAGAAGAGCCAATCTAAAGGCAGTAACGGCGACTCTCTCATGGCAGTCGTCGACATCTGAGTAGCATTCCATGAACCTCAAAGCAAACTGCCTCAAACTCTCGTCCCTTCGCATTCTCATCGCGAATAGAGCATCGACTGACGACGGATCCCGGCTATTCGCTATGAAGTGAGACACAAACTCTCTAGCCAACTGTCCCCATGAATGGATGGAATCCGATGTAACACCCCCAAATTTAACCCCATTTGAAAGCGCTACTGCCGATGACCCCGGACGTAAACCCCAAAGTCACCCCAGGCTTTTCCGACGTCATAACTGACTTAAAACACAGTTACAATACTAAAATCATAACTTTTATTAAACCACATGGTCGCGGAATTACACGATTCCAAAAAAACGACCCAATTAATCAGAAATACAACAGCGAGAGTCTTTAACAAAATACAAAATAGCACAGCGGAAATCTTTAAAATACAATGACAAAACAACTTGTCAAAACACCATTCATCTTCATAGTCGTTCTAGCCTTCACGGATCTGCAACACACTTGATGTGCCGAATCGAACGGATGACACCAGCCAACCATGCAAGGAATATAACGGTTGGTTAGTCTAAATGAATAGACTAGCAAGGGCACAAAGCAGAGTGGTTCGAAGCAGTCGTATTAGGTTAGACTCATCGTCCCTCGAATAATAACCGAGTACGCTAGTCAACCATCATACTCCTACTAGAATATCAAAAGGTATGCACAAGAGAAGATTCTGGAGACCAAGTCTCACAACAATCAATCCCAAAAAGAAGACTCCAAAATGAAATGAGCCTTATAGGAAACATGATAACAAATGTTGGAAAACATAACCAAACACACACAACCACATCACACAAGTATCGCATACGAGCGATCTACAACTAAGACGAGCTTTTCCTAGCTGCTCTAGCGCCTAGCTGCACTACTCGCCAAACATTTTAAATAAGTGCTTACTCATACGGCACTTTATATTATGGTCAAGGCATTTTAATTATGTGCGTTATTCATTGCACGTATCTTATTAAATGTCATCACACACACACACATCACGTTACAAGCTTTTACATACATGTCCCGCCACTCGCGAAACACATATCGAACCGGGTTGTGACACCTGCAGAGTGCACCACTTCTTACTCCACTCGAGTATAGAAGTCAGTCAATGACTTTACAAATTTATTATAAAGAGACGACAGGACCTCTCATCCATTGTCCCTACGAATACTCGTTCTGACTAAACAGTCAAACACACAAACACACCACACAGAGCCATCACGGCCCAACCTGCACAACTATCCATATCTATGCCCACCTGGCAAACACCCTAGATTTAATAATCTAAACACACACAATAAATCACATCAAAGTCCCTTACGGCCTTCACCTGCACAAATCTAGAATAGACTAGCGTCGGTTCTAGCAAAATATACAACCTAGTATAATATATTCTTTTTAATCACATAACGTTATCAAACAATTCCAACATAATTAACAATCATCCCAAATTAATTAACAATAAACAATTGATAATTAATGAAAGTATGGAATGATGAGCAAGAGCGAACCGCCACTTGCCTTAGATCCGACAACTTCGAATCAAGCTGAGCAACGTCTAGTTCCTGGATCTGAAACTGGAGCAGATCTTGGATATTAAATCCCTAAGAAATGGCCCATAACAAGACCCTAAGTTAGATTCAATACACTTATATATGAATCTAAAAGAATATGAAAAGAAATCAAAGGAAACGAGCCAAGCCCAAAGCCAAGCCACAAAACACACAACTCGGACACACATACCGCGATCGCGGCAGGTCACGGTCGGTTGCGGTTTTCGTGCTGTGACAGTGGCTAGCTCGCGAGACAACAATGGAGAATTTCTTACCCAAACCGATTTGTTTGCCTTCGATTTGTCTATGGTTCGATCTCCCAACACCTCAAAGCTTCTCACAACACTCAAGAGCACCTTCTCGACTCAAGAACCACTCGAAATCTCCCTCTCACGAAGCTCCAAAACTGCTCAACAATGGTGAAAAACAGAGGAGAAACAGAGGAGAAAGAAGAAGGAAGAAGAAGAGAAAGAGAGCTCCGGTTCTCACCCCTTTTATAGCCCAAATCCGAGCCTCCTCAAGGGAAACACGCAGGGAACAAGGGAACACAAGCCAAGCCAGCTGGAGAGCCACCTGCCCTTCCAGAAAAATCAGAGGAACAGAGCTACAGTAACCGCCTTTGAGGAAGACGACACTGCTCAGCAAAAGGCGTTACCGCGAGCGCGGCCGGTCGCGGTGAATCGCGGTTCATCGCGGTCAATCGCGGTTGATCGCGGTTTCTGGCCGACTTCACTAATTCTTATCCAAACTCAACTTGGGTTAATTTTCTTAATCCCGGGTTAAATATATTCGTACATCATCTAGCACAAACATCTCAAGCAATCACCTCGCACAATTACCGTGCACAAATATCTTATATAAATACCGTGCACAAATATCTTATATAAATATCTTGTAAAAATACTTTACATAATTATCCTGCATATATTTGTGACACTCCAGGCCAAGCTAACACATCTACCAAGCCACCACCCATCTTACATGATGCCGGTGCCGGTACTGGTGCTCGCCTGAGTCCACAATTATCCTACACGAATATCTTATATAAATATTTTACAACAATATCTTATATAATTATTTTGCAACGATATCTCATACAATTATTTTGCAACAATAACTCATACGAGTAAAGCTTAAAAATACCCTTAAAAATTATGGGGTGTTACATCCGACGTAAGCGAATGGAACCATCTTTCCCAAACTAGCAGGGAACATCTTGCACATCAGCGCATCATTCGCAATCCACAATGCCATCTTATGAGTGTGCATAGCAACATGGTTGACGGGGTCACTTTTTCCGTCATATAACTCGAACGAAGGGGAAGAGAACTTCGTCGGAGGAGGATGATTCCGTATTGCCCGGATAAAAGGAGTAGCAGTCATCCTCGCTAATTTTTTCTCCGCCTAATCTTGAGCATTGACGATTGCATCGCCCTGGTTACCAAACAATCTCAGCAAACGTCGCTCAGCATCCCTCACTCGCCTATAACCCAGCTCGGAACTCACACTTTCGGATCGATCCCTGCCATGTGAACCCGACACGTCGATCGGCGCTTTGTGATCACCAGTGCCCCTAGATACGGACCTGCGATCACACCGGCGATCAAGACCTCGCCCCCGTTCAGCGCTGCCCTGCTGTCTAGAGGTCGACGACGACGAGCGGTGTCCATGACGATGGCCTCACCCAAGATTGCGAGCCTCGTTGCTCTCTCTCCGACCCGGTCGGCTGTGAGCCGAACCTGACCCGGCTTCGTGAAGCAGTCCCAAGCAAACACCGCTGGTAAGGTTCCAACGGCGAACCCCATCGGCTGAATCGCGAGGCACCTCCTGCCTCTTTCCCTGAGCCTTCTCGAAAGCCCTACGCAAAGCCACGAACTCCTCGCACACAGCCTGGATCTCGCGCTCTTTTTCCGCCAACGCCTCCTGAATTTGGCGGTCCTTATCAGCGATCGCCGACTCAAAGTCAGCCCGCTACCGATCCCTCTCGGCGAACACACTCTCCAGCCTCTCCCTCTCGTTGGCGGCCGACGTACTCCGTGCTCTTGTTTCAACCATCGTTTCCTTCCGTTTCGCACAGGCGGCGCCAAATGGTGGTAACAAGTTTATGTTCACAATTGAATTTGATAAAGGAAAACGAAAGAACCTTCGATCTTGAACAACAATGGCTGAAAACTCAACAAACTCTCTTCTTCTTCTTTTGCTCAATGAACGATTACCACTTTCTAACCCTAATCCTCCTCCTTTGACTTTCCTTAATTAATTATCTTTTTGGAGGAATTACATCATTTAAGGGAATAGAATAATGAATCCTATTGAATAATCAATTAATTTCTATCTTTAATGACTAATTATATCCTTCTCCTATTTATACAATTGTAGGGATTTTTAGGAAAAAAGAGCGTTAATAACCTAAGTAAAATTAAAATCAGAACTTCATGTTCCTCAATTACAAGTATGCAATGGTGTGCAATTAGACTTGGCAAAATATGACCCGACCCGACCCAAATGTTTTGGGTCATAACCCGTAAAGTTGAACCCGAAACCCGTTTTCAATCAAACCCGATGACCCGGAAAATTTTTGGGTAAAAAACGGGTCGGGTCAACCCGATGGATAAAAAAAGGCGGGAAAATAAAAAAAATAAAAAATCAGGCGCTCATTCTAAAATTTATTCTAAAATTCTACCCTAAAACCCGATGACCCAAATTTATTATTTTCCATTCTTTTCTTTCACACGTTCAACTGCTTAGGGTATCCGCAACTCCTGGGACCTCGCCTCCTCCAACCTCGCTTCGCCGGCGGCTTGCCTCCATTCTTTCACAAGTTCAACGCAGGCTGCACAACTCCTCGCCTCGCCTCTCCTCGCCTTGCCTCGCCGGCGGCGGCACCTTGCCTCGTCCAATCTGCTGATCTCCTCCAACCTCTCCAGTCGCCTCGCCTCGCCTAGGTACTTTGATTCTCAATTCTCTCCTTCATCTCGTCATCTTCCCATTGGATCAATTTTTCATCTTTCTTATACCTCTCGTCATCTTCCTATTTCTCTCTGTTCAATTCTCTCCTACTGGAATCGAATTATTGGTTGCCGAATTCCTGTGCT
This sequence comes from Rheum nobile, assembly GCA_027886185.1. NCBI lineage: Eukaryota > Viridiplantae > Streptophyta > Magnoliopsida > Caryophyllales > Polygonaceae > Rheum > Rheum nobile. The sequence continues at coordinate 4,652,899 of WOAB01000511.1, forward strand.
AGGGTTCGTGAAGACTGTTATCTTGAGATTTCGTAGTTTTGTAATCTTGAGATTTCCCGTTGAATTGTTTCATGGCTGAATCTGGAATGTCATTTTAGTACAACGTAGATTTGCAGTTACCTTTGTCATTTCAGATTATATATGGCATTAGGAATATTGCTATCATCAACTCTTCAATTCCTTTCTTTCTGTGTTTACTTTATGTGGATGGTATGGAATAACTTGATTTGTAATGAGTCACAGTTAGATTTTTTTTGTTTGTTACATTTGAATTTTGGTTTATATGAGGATTTGGGTTACTTATGGTTATGATTTTCACTCCTAATATTTGATGAAAATGATTGAATGATTAATCTTGTTTCTAGTTCTTGAATTGATGAAATATATATATATATATGATGAATAAGTAGGGTGGGTGTAGTGAATGATGTGGATTTTTGTGTGAGAGAGTGATTGTAGTGGAATAAGACATGTATATATGTTCAAAAAGCTCAAAGGCTGAATTAGAACTGCAAAATCTTGTTCTGAAATGTAAGATTTCTTGTCTTCGTAGGGAGAGGGGTCCTCTTCTTTTTTTTTCCACTTTGAATCAAAAGTTATATCAACTTAGAACTCTACTGCTAATTAAAATCTAAATTTAAGGTTATTAACTTATTTTTTCTATTGCCGCCACGAAAAGATAAGCTAGTACAAACCTAAATCTTATGCCGAAACTCTATTGCGTAGTTATAAGTGTATAAGTTGTATAACTGTATAAATTTATAAGATTTTTAATAAAATAGAACTAAGATGTTAAAATTAAGAGTTAAGGCATTATGATAACATTCTTTTTACTGGGATTAAAATTGAACGATAGATAGCCATGCGGAAAAAAAACTTAATATATATATTTCGTAAATTAAAGCAAATTAAATTAACAAAAAAAGCAGGAAAAAATTGCGTAACTCGACCCATTGAGTTGATCCGAACCGGCAATAAACCAGTAATAATCCGACCTGGTTTGACCCGATAAATTTTAGACCCAAAATGATCCGACCCGAAATAACCAAAACCCGACAGTACTCAGACCCGAACCCGCCCGCCCGACCTGATTACCAGGTCTGTGTGCAATCAATAGTCATGACGCTTAGCATCGTGTTCACCCTTTGATGAAGAGCTCATGGATTGGACTAAGGCAATCAATAGCCTACGGATCATTAAACTAATCACGAAAATCAAGCTAGTATTAACTCCATGGCAAGATATCGCGAATCATGGATAATTAAACTAATGGAGAATTAAAACTTGTGGGCTAATATTGTAAATATCGAGAATCATGTAAGAAGGAATCAAAGAATAAACGATGAAGGAGGACTTAATTATAGAGGGCGAGGGAAATCGAACCCAACTTTCTTTAATACTAGAGGTCATGCCCGTGCTACGTACATAATTTTTTTTTAATTATTATAACATAGATTTGGGTTCCCGTGCGAAATGCGAAGCAATCTCGGCCATACGTTTTTTTTTTGTCAACATTTTTATTTTATTTTTCTCATTTTCGTCCCGTGATCATTCTGGAAAAGCCTATATAGAAGGTTCACGAATAAGCACTAGATGTTCATTTATTTGTACATTCACGTTCACAAATAAGCACTGAATGTTCAAAGACATGTGTTGGAACATGATCATGTTATATGTGAACTTATACGGCACATACAATGAACATATAGTACTTATATGTGAACGTTAATAATTGTCTATTCCAGAACGATCAGAGACAATAAATAAAAAAAAATTGTTGACCGAAAAAAAAAATCGCCATATTTACGGTTATGCCACCGCCTCACTATTCACTATCCCCCCTTTTTTTTAACAGTACAGTGCCCTTGAATATTACCCCCCAGATAATGAACATTACCGCTCAGAAAATAAACATGTGGTGTCTATTTATGAACGCGACCGCTTCGCATTTCGCACGGTAAGCATATTTCGCACGTGAAACGGACTCTTATAACATATTCTAATACAAATTTTTTATTTTTGTACAAACTAAGTTTATCCAATTTTGCTATTATATTATTTATTAATGTATAGTGATTATATAAAAAATGTCCAATGTTCATTCACTCAAAAAATGTGTATACAGACACACGTTTTTTATTAATATATTTTTCACGTATTATTTACATTCGATCAAGATAATGCATGTTTATTGGTAAATTTGTAAATTATCAATGCTAGTCTAGTAGTCTTGCATCTCATTTGAATTAGTGTAGGTAAATATAGTAGCATTAATAACACAATTTTTTTTCTATAATATTGACAAATATACAACTAAATTCTACATAAGAGAATATAGTGTTTAGCTATTACTTGAAAAAATCAATAAGGTTTAACAATTGGACTAAATATATGAATACATGTATTGGTAAATATGCAACTAAATTTTAAATAAAAGAGAATGACACGTTAGATCTCACATTACATGTTAGATCACGATAAGTTATTTAAGTTGATATTTAAAATGATTAAATTTCTTATCCCCAATTCTGAATAGTCTCGATCTAATTTCACATTTGATTTGATAAACTATACGACCTATATATAAAAATTCTACATATATAAATGTAACTTTGACAGCAATAAAAATAATATTTTCATAATTTTAAATTATAATATTATAACAATTTGCCTTGATTTGTTTTTTTCGATACTCTCACATTAACACATTATCTCAACCCTCTAATCACTAAGGAAAAAACACACTTTTTGACCTTGGGCTCTTTTATTAGTCATTCCTCCCTCTTTCGGCATTCTTGTCTGTTGAGTACTTGAGTTGTGGCATCTGACCAATTAATCTCTCAAGTCCTCTTTGTTGATTCCAGGTTCAACAATGTGAATTAATTAATGATCAACACATCACTAATCCCGGTGTTCTTTGTTCTTGATCTCATAAATTCCACTCCCATGTCAATTGGTTCTCGTCATTGCCGAAATGCCTTCCCTCTAGCTTGCTTCGGACCTGAAAAAGACCCGAGGGCTTCCCCGGGCTCGCAACTCCGACGCTCAAGTCAGTTTTCCATACGAAGAGCATATATATATATGTATGTAGAAAGATAAGGTTGAGATATTTACTTATCCGTCGAATTACCTTGAATAAGTGCACTTATTACCTTATTTCATCAGTCAAGTATTTGTGAATTAAGCCTTCCACCAAAGACATATCTATGAAGCTTACGAGCACCACATTCATCAACCAACCAAGTCTCTCTTTAAGAGTTTAAAGTCGCATCAGAAAAATATCATGAAACGACGTCTTCGTGAAGGACCTTCACGAAGAACCTTCGTGAAGGACCCTAGTGAAGGACCTTCGTGAAGGAAGCTACGTGAAGGAGCGGGTCGAGGTCATCAACGAGCCGATACGTGAAAGAGCTTCGTGAAGGAAGCTGCGTGAAGGAAGCTACGTGAAGGAAGCTATGTGAAGGAAGCTACGTGAAGGAGCTTCGTGAAGTGATGCATTCCAGGCTCCCAAATCGCGAGTCAGAGCGGATCTAGGTAGGAGGTTGGCGCGTGTCGTCTTACTCGACTCGAACCGGGATGAATCCAAGCCAAAACCGGGTTGATCATGACCGAACTGGAGGGGGATCTCGGCTGTGGCCGAGAGCCGAAGTTGGTGAAGGGGGTCGTAGGCAAGGCGTGAGGGTTCGGTGGACTTGCGAGAGGGGTTGGGTGGCCGGCGATGGCGGCGGAGGCGTGGTTGAGATCGAATCAACCCAAGCGGCGGGAGTGCACTCGACAACATCTAGGTTAATTCAATTCAACGTACTTAAATAATTAGGTAAAGAATGACTCATATAGGAGCCAAAACAAGGGTCTTGGCCGATGGGCCTCAAAACATAAGTGGATCGACTCTCTTGGCACAAGAGAGGCTCGACATCCCAAAATAGAAACTTGCCATAAGCGGCAACATCCAAATGTAGTAACTACTAAAAACAGTAACTTTCCAAACTTAGAAACATTCTAAGAATAGAAACTACTAAGAAGGGAAACTGCTAAATACGAAAAATACTAAAAATAGAAAGTGTCTCAAAATGTCTCGAAATTGGCATGTGAACCTCACAATACCAAAACAACTCAAATGGCACGAGAAGTGCTGAGTAAATATCCAAGCGCCTCGGTGTTGGCCACTGTCAATGTCGTGACCGGGGTCACATCACTCTCCCCCCCTTTGTTGCGAAACGTCCCCGTTTCGCCAATGTCGTCGTCCGGGGGCACGTTCGGCCACAAGCTTCTGGGCTCAAAAATTAAGCAACGCCGGTGCATGTCTGTGTGCTGTGTGTTCGTCCTCGTGTGCCTTTCCAGCGGCGCAGTGCTCTGCTCAGGTCCAACACGGTCTGCCTTGCTCTGTAGCCATGAAGAATCCGGGGGCAGCGCCAGCGGTTGCGCAACGCTTGGAGCCGGAGGGAGCGCATCAGGAGGCACACCATCAAACACCTACAAGATAGATGGGACAATAGGGGGTAACTCATAGGGATACTCTAATAAAGAAAGACACGTAGATGGAGAAATAGGAGAACGTCCCTGAAAAGATGGAGGAAACGCTCGTGAGTGAGTCAGCAAAGCGAGATGCTCAACTCGGCCCTATTGTTTGGGCACCAGAGTGCTGGCATCGGGATCAAGGGGCGGAGGCCACGCTTGTGGCGGTGTCCCAGGTGATGGCACCGAATGTTGACTGGCCGCTGTCACGACTGTGTGGGCCGCGGTCGCGGCTGCTGCTGCCGCGGTCGCGGCTGGTGTAGAGATGATATGTCGCACTTCTGCGGCCTTCGCACGGTTCCTCTACACATGGTCATGTAAGATCTCCTGAGGCGTCATAGGGAGAAGAGTGATTCGCCTACCGCCATGCATAAAGATATAAGTGTTGAGGAACCCGTCATGGACTGTCTTCCTGTCATACTGCCAAGGTCTACCAAGTAAAAGATGAGTAGCATCCATAGATACAACATCACATAAAACAGTATCATGGTATTGACCAATTTGAAATGGGATGCGGCATTGCATGTGTACCGCATCACCCTTACCTTCAGAAAGCCACTGAAGACCATAGGGCTGAGGGTGTGGCTGCGTCGGTAACTGAAGGTGTTGGATCACCTTCTCACTCACAATGTTGCAGCACGAACCACCATCTATTATCACACTGATGGACGCATGCTCGACTAGACATCTTGTATGGAAGAGGGTCTCTCTCTGGTCCATCAGGGGCACCTCCGTCACAGTAAGGGCACGCTGCGCGAAGAGGCTCAGGTGGGTACCCGCAGATAAGTCCTGGGGCGCACAAGTGTACTCAGCGTCATGAGGAGCGTAGTCCTGCTACTCGGGAGATATCTCATCGTCTGGCTCATCATCAAATGACTCATATCCTGCAGCCTGGGTGAATAGAATCTTCTTCGGGTTAGGGCAGTCAAGCTGGATGTGTCAACGACCGCCGCAATGAAAGCAGGCCTGGTCTCGGGTCCTATCAGTGTTCCGTGGGGGCTCCTGAATCGAGGTAGACGGCACGGTAGGTCGCGACGCCTCATGTCCATGGGCCTGGGGCTGAGTCTGTCGGGGCTGCACTGGAGAGGACACATCAGTAGAAATGGAAGGAGTAGGGTTAGTATCATACATGCGAGATGAATTCTGGGGCCAGGGGGTCTGTCTCCGTCGTTGTTGCTGCTAGTGGATCATCATCGCCGTATGAGTCAGTTGGTTCAGGTCCAGTATAGGTACTATCTCCAGCTAGTCTCATATATTGGGATTTAACCCACTCAGAAACCTAGTCCGCATAGTAGCAGGGGCGATGCTCATGCCCGCCTTGAAATACAGATCCTCGAGTTTTGTGAAAAACTCGAGTGGCGTCTGGGTGCCCTGGCGAGCGAGCGCAATGTCCATCCGCATATGGTTCTGGAAGTCGTCCGGGACATATATACGGCGCATGATGTACTGCAACTGGTGCCACTGCTCAATATGCTCAAGGCCTCTTCGTTCCCTGTCAGTACAGAAACGATGCCACCAACATTGGGCAGCGCCACGAAACTACAGAGTAGCAACATCGACCTTCACATACTCCTCATACTGACAGTGTCATAGAGCATGTTCTGTAGCCTGCATCCACTCTAAAAACATGGAAGGATCATAATCACCATGAAAATGGTCTATAGTTACTGTTGGGCCCAGCATCTCTCTTGGAAGTCAGATCGGGCGAGACAAGCCCAAGCCCAAGACGAGTGTTGGGCCTGGATTCTCCAGAGAAGATGGGTCAAATCGGTCGAGCCCAAGCCCATTGCCAATAAGAAGATCGAAAAAGAAAGCCCAGAGGACCCGACGAGACGTCTCTGGTCGAATGCCTTCCGACAGGATCGCGAGGATCTCGCCAAGCATTAAATGCTAGATCACGCAACGGCCACTGCCTTCAAACCACCATATACGCAGAAATTTAATGGCGCAATCTTCACCATCACTCCGAGCATTGAAGATGGAATATTCGACCGAAGCATAAACGGTCACAAGAGTAAAAGACTTACCATATCAGGACGACGAGGAAGATAAGAAGAGGACTACACAATTACACACAAAAAGAGGCGTTCGGAAAAAGAAAACAACTCACCAGAATAGCACTCTCGCTCTCAATCTAGCTCTCTAACGGCTTCCTACGCCTGACCCCCGCTGGTCGCCACTCACAAGTCACTAGTCGAATCCCACTCGATCTCTGGTTTTATCACGATAAGTTGTATCACGATTCCGTCTGATTAAGCACGACATCTAATAAAACCATCACGCTATTACATATTTATTCTTTGTTGATCTATTGCTTGCTTGGTTTGGATTGTTTTTTATCATTCGATCGACTAGTTACCCCTTCTAAGGCGATTTAGGTCGTCCGATCTTTTTGCCCCAAAACAATTTGGCGCCCACCGTGGGGCAACTTGCCGATCATCCCCCCAAAACAACGAGTCAGAAGAACAAGGGAAAAACGTAGAGGAGTCGTCGAAGCCTCCCCAGTCGAACGCTGCCCGACAAATCGCAAAGATCTCGCGGAGTATTAATATGCTAGGATGGAGCAACGGCCACAGCATTCAAGCACCACAATAATAGCAGAAATTAAGTACAGAATCCCAGCAATCACTCCCGGCATTGAAGACAAGATCTGGCAAGATCACAAGGAAACGGTCAGAAGAAAAGGCACTTACCATATTTGGATTCAGAAGAGAGAAGAGGGGGGGGAGAGCTGGAAAGAGGGGGGATATAACATACTCTCACGCATAATGAACTCTGAAAATAGGCACGCATAAGTATGGGATCTTCACCACTCACCCCGTTGAGAAACACCGCTCTACGCCCACCGATCAAACATCGTTACCTCCGGTCGAATCCAGTCTGACCTACTCCCCTCTAAGGATAAGTTGTAATCCGACTTAATTCGATTGTCAACACGTTAATAAAACTATCTCGCTACTTCATATTTGCTTTTTATTTGTTGATTGTCTACTTGGTTTGGATTGATTTTTGTTACCCGATCGACTTGTTACCCCGTCTAAGGCGATTTAGGTCGTTCGATCTTTTCGCCCCAAAACAATTTGGCGCCCACCGTGGGGCAACTTGCCAATCACCCTCCTGAAACCTTCCAAACCATGACTATCGACCCACCTACCAACACTGAAGAACCACGTCTCGAAGACGATACTCAAGCTCCAGGAAACACGGCCGAAAATCCTACTCCAACCCAATTCCAAGAGCTTTCCCAGAAAATGAGCGCCCTCCAAGAGGAACTAGCCTAGCAACGCCAAAAGACCGAAACCTTAGCCATCCTGTCGACCCAATCCGAGGCCGAGATCGCGCAACTAACCCGTGAAAATGAATCTCTTAAGTCACAGGTACAATCAATGGCCTCAGCGTCTAGGAACATGCCTATCCACAGCAGCGTCCGAATGCGCCTCGACATGGATAGCATCGAGCCGACACCTCTGAACATACGACGGCTCGGACACACAGAGGGTACATCTCGAACTCCTTTTGCTAATCCATTTTTGACTAACAATATCACTTTTTCCACACCGATCGGGTCGGTAGGGGCCCGAATCGACGAACCGCAGGTTACCAATCCGCCAAACATCCTAGCTCTTGTCCAGCAGACACTCGACTGATACATGAAGACGATCGACGATCGCTTCACTAGGCTTCCGGGAGTCCCACAACCAATCGAGAAGGAAGCGTCTGGCGGATTCGAAGAATCCCCGTTCACCGAATAAATCGCTAGGGTCGAGATCCCCAAGAAGTTTCATCTCCCCAACATGGCGACATTCAACGGCACTAGTGACCCAGATGACCATATCTCTCTCTATAAACAAAAACTAATGGCTGCATCCGTTTCAAGGGAGAGCCGCGAGGCTGTCATGTGTAAAAGCTTTGGCACGACCCTTGCGGGTCCCGCACTAACTTGGTTTATGCGTTTTCCTCAGGGAATGATTGCATCGTTTGCGGATCTGGTCAACTCTTTCAAGAGTCAGTTCGCCAGCAGTCAGAGGCTCGAAAGACAATCGAGTGACCTCTACCGAGTCACACAAAGGTATAACGAACCTCTCCAAAATTACCTCAACAGGTAAAATAAAGAGAAAGTGGCGATCCCCCATTGCGACATCACCACCTCCATCGAAGCCTTCCGACAAGGTCTGGTCAAAGACAACAATCTCTACAACGAGATCACTAAGTACCCGTGTAGAAGTTTCGAAGATGTCCAGGCCAAGACCATGGTCGAGGTAAGATTGGAAGAGGACCGTGAGTCGCGGAAAGCCTCACACAGACCCGATCCATCCGATCGTAAAAACCCCTCCGACAACCGTCGTGACAGACGTCATCATCCCTATTCTTGTTATCGAAATGAGCCGAACCAGGTAAACTCTTTCCAACACAGATCGCAGGATTGGAGAGACGGCCCAGCGTTGCCTCCTAGGGTCCAATCTTATAAATTCAATGTTTCCGTGTCGGAGCTCGTCAAGAGTTTCGACAAATATGGGAAAGAGATAAGATGGCCCCGAAAGAGAGACCGACCAGACGTCAAGAAAGACATGAGCCGATGGTGTGAATTCCACGGCGACCACGGTCATTCGACCGACGAGTGCATCGCCCTGCGAAAGGAGGTCGCTAGACTACTCGCGCAGGGGCTCCTACGCAACGTAATCTCGGAGTGAGCAAAAGCCACCATGGAACGACGAGATCAGGTAAAGCAAAACAAACCCCCATCTCCTGTCCATACAAAAGTCGTCAATACTATTTCAGGTGGTTCAGACATATGTGGAAACACATACTCCGCGGCTAAGCGGCATGCAAAGGAAAGCAAGAGCGATAGACCCAAGGCGTCACAACTCAAGCCAAGAAAGGTCACCGACCTTCCGACGGTCACATTCGACGAGTCCGACTCCGACGGATCAGAAAGTCATCACGACGGTCTGGTAATCTCTTTGTCCATTGGGAATTGCTTAATACGAAGAGTACTAATTGATACAGGGAGTTCGACCAATCTTTTAACCCTCGACGCCCTTAAAGAAATGGGTCTGACTGAAAACGACCTAGTCAAAAAGTCGACTCCATTGGTCGGGTTCAGCGGTGAGGTTAAGCATACGACTGGCGAAATCGTCCTAACAACATACGCTGGAGGAATCAACCAACAGGTGAAATTCTTAGTCCTAGATTGTCCGTCTCCCTATAATTGTATTCTTGGCAGACCATGGATACACGCAATGAAGGCGGTACTCTCGACATATCATCAAGTCATCAAGTTCCCCACTGAGTGGGGAGTCCAAGAAATCAAAGGAGATCAAAGGACCGCTAAGGAGTGCTACGTCGCCTCTATGAAAAGCGCCGTCGAACACAAGACCGCATAGCAACCATAGAGCGGCGAAGGACCTAGTCGGTACGTTGAACCAGAAATGGAAAAACTCGACGAGATCGTACTAGATCCTTCGAAGCCAAACCAAACGGTAAGGGTCGGGTCGGACTTGGACGACTCGACCAGACGACAGCTCCTCGATTTTCTCAGGACCAATGCCGACTGTTTCGCATGGTCACATGAGGACATGGTCGGAATATCTCCAAGCATTATTACTCATAAATTAAATGTAGATCCATCTCATCCCCCTGTCAAGCAAAAACGCAAGAAGTTCGCCTCCGAGCGGAACAAGGTAGTCGACGATGAAGTCAAAAGCTTATTAGAAACAGGGAAGATAAGGGAAGTCCACTACCCCGAGTGGTTGGCCAACGTGGTCGTAGTCCAGAAGAAGAACGACAAGTGGAGAGTCTGCATCGACTTCACAGATCTCAACAAGGCTTGTCCTAAAGACTCGTTTCCACTACCCCACATCGACGCCTGATAGGTGTCAATTCATGCACCTTTACTAGCAATTATTAGCATCATTTGGAGGAGTTTAGGATGAGATTTGAGGCTAAGTCTGTGATCCAGAAGTTGTAGAGAAAAGTGAAGATATCCAGGGATTTACAGCTTAGACGGAGATGGAGATGAAGATGGATGAGGTTCTGCTAGAGTTTATTGGAGAAGGCTACCAACACTTGGTAGTAATGAAGAGCAGAAGAGAAGAAGAAGAGGAGCTGAAGAAGGAGTGGGCGATTTCACCGCCCCGCGCCAGATGCCACCGCAACCCGGCGGTGGGTCTCAGAGAAGAGTTGGCCGCGCCAGAAGAAGCCACCGCCCCGCGGTGGATCTCACCGCCCTGCGGTGAGGCATGTAACGCCCCACGGCCATAAGGATTTTATTTCCTTTTATGCATTTTGGATTTCCTTATTTATTTTATTTTATTTCCTTTGTTATTTTCATTAGGTTAACTTATTTCCTAAACCTATTTAAGACCTCTTTCTAGGTCTTGAGTGGGCAGCCAGACATCAGAATTCTATTATCGTTGTTTTTCTTATTAGGGTTTCATTCGCATTTGATGGAGCACTAATTTCCCTTTGTTCTACTAGACGTTTGAAGCAATACAGTTGATGTGTTTGTGAGATTTTTATTCCTTGTTCCTATTCTTATAAGTGTTGGTTTGATTCTCTTGGTTATATTGAATATTGATTTATTGTTATTCCTCATAGCCTGATCAACTAGGTTGAATACTATTTATCAATTGCTAGGATTTGCATATAGTGGAATACGAGTGCATATCTAGTAGCAAACACGATTGTTGCATATAGTGGAATACGAGTGCGCAATCGTGAGTGAGAATCATTTGCATGTTTAGTAGTAAGGTTTTCTTCTATTTGCATGTATCCTATATCCTTGTGTGCATTGCTATTGCTTTATTGGTGTTAAGGTTTTCTTCCATTGATATTGTGATAAGTCTATCAACAACTGTGAGAATTGGTAGTACTTAAGATCAGGGTGTGAACAACCATAAGAATAGTGAAAGAACTTGGATTGAATAGATTTCAGTGATCAAATTATATCTCTGTATTGTGGATCTCGTTCTAGTGGAACTCTTTTCCCCAATCATATTCTCAACTCAATCAAACTTGTTTGCTTTGTTCTCCTTGATAACTAAAACCCCCTTTCTTGTCACTTGTCAATCATAATTGCATACTTCATCAGATATTCCCTGTGGGTTCGACCCTTACTTGCTTACTATACATCCATTTAGTAGGTCTGTTAGGACATTTACTTTGACTAGGCCATTCAACGATATTTGCATTGCATATTTCAGTCACGTCAACGCCATGGTCGACGCTACAGCAGGACACGAAATGCCTACCTTCATGGACGCTTTCAGTGGCTACAACCAAATCCTCATGGCACCAGAAGACCAAGAAAAAACAGCGTTCGTCACTAGCCAAGGTATCTATTGTTACAAAGTAATGCCATTTGGTCTAAAAAATGCAGGGGCTACGTATCAACGACTAGTCAACAAAATGTTCAAAGACCAGATTGGGGACACGATGGAAGTCTACATAGACGATATGTTGGTCAAGTAAAAAAAGAAGGAAGATCATATAGACCACCTTCGCGACAGCTTCGAGGTGCTAAAAAGGTACAACATGAAATTGAACCCTACTAAGTGCTCCTTCGGAGTGTCGTCAGGAAAGTTCTTGGGGTACATGGTGACGCAAAGAGGAATAGAAGCCAACCCAGAATAGATCAAGGCTCTCATCAACCTTCGGTCCCCCCGATGCATCAAGGACGTACAGAAACTTACAGGTCGGATAGCAGCCCTGAATAGATTCATCTCGAAGTCGTCCGACAAATGCAAACCCTTCCACGATGCTCTCAAGAAGAACAAATCCTTTCAATGGACGAAAGAACACGAATCAGCATTCCAGAACTTGAAGGAATACCTGGCCAGTCCCATGTTATTGACCAAACCCAAAGGCGACGAGCCCTTATTTCTATATCTAGCAATGTCAGAATCGGCCGTAAGCGCAGTACTGGTCAGAGAAGAAGACAACAAGCAGTCACCGATATACTACGTCAGTCGGACACTGTTACCGGCAGAAACGAGGTATTCGTCACTTGAAAAGCTCGTACTATCACTGGTAATGGCCTCAAACAAACTCAAACCCTATTTCGAATTCCATACTATTATTGTCCGCACTAATCATCCCATGAGAGCGATCATGAGGAAGCCCGAGTTCACAGGACGAATGACCAAGTGGGCCATACACCTCAGCGGTTACGACATCGAGTGTGAACCCAGGACGACAATCAAGTCGCAGGCCTTAGCTGACTTTGTGGTAGATTTCAGCCCGACCCTAGAGCAAGAAGCCACAAGAGAAGCAACACAACTGCTTGCAACAGAAGAAACATGCATATGGGAACTCCACACCGATGGTGCGTCGAACGCCAGAGGATCGGGGCTAGGGGTCGTGCTGAAATCGCCACAAGGGGACAAGATAGCCCAAGCCGTAAGATATGAGTGTGACACAACTAACAACGAAGCTGAGTATGAGGCACTTATATTCAGACTCATCCTAGCTCACGACCTAGGGGTCCGAGAGATTGAAGTCATTTGCGACTCCCTGCTGATCATGAACCAGATACAAGGGTCGTACAGTGCCAAAGACGTCAGAATGATAGCCTATCTGGAAGTAGCTAAGAAGCTGATCGGACAGTTCCAAACATTCGACATCAGATAGGTACCCAGGGATCTTAACTCCCAAGCTGACGCACTTGCCAACCTAGGATCCGCCTTGGACCCGAAAGAATTTCCATACATACCATTGGCACACATCATGACACCAGTCGTCCCAAGAACATCCGCCGAACCGACTATACCACTAGAAGAGCTGGTCGCCATGGAGATAGGCGACCGACTAGAGGAAGACATCGTCAACACCAACGATGATTGGATGCTACCATACATCAAGTGGTTAAAAGACGACATCCTGCCCGGCGACAAAACAGAAGCAAAAAGGCTCAAGGTACAAGCACTCTCTTTCGATATCCTAGATAACATCTTGTACAAAAGGTCTGTCACAGGGATACTCCTACGATGCCTCAAGACTCCAGAAGTCGAACGCATCTTGCAATCGCTACATGAGGGAGAATGTGGAAACCATACCGGCGGACGAAGCCTCTCGGGGAAAGCCCTGTGAAACGGGTACTACTGGCCCACGATGAACAAGGACGCTATGGAGTACACCAAGAGATGCGACGCCTGTCAGCGGCACGCGCCCATCCATCATCGACCTTCAGAGCTCCTTCATTCGACTCTGGCTCCATGGCCCTTTATGAGGTGGGGAATGAAAATTGTCGGGAAGCTCCCGCCCGCGTCGGGTCAAAGAGTCTTCTTCCTTGCCATGATGGATTACTTTTCTAAGTGGATCGAAGCCGAAGCCTACAGAGAGGTAAAAGATCAACACGTCATTTCATTCATAAAATGCAATATCTTGTGCAGATTTGGCGTCCCATCAGAAATCGTGTGCGACAATGGTTCCCAATTCATTAGTCATAAGACTCGAGCCTTCTGCGACCAATGAAACATCAAGTTGGTCACGTCCACACCTCGGTATCCACAATCCAACGGACAAGCTGAATCCAGCAACAAAATCATCATCAACAACCTCAAGAAACGCCTCACTGGGGCTAAGGGCAAATGGGCAGACGAACTCCCATTCATTCTCTGGTCCGACAGGACTACTCTAAAAAACGCGACCGGACAGTCGCCTTTCTCCCTCGTCTACGGGAGCGAGGCGGTCATCCTGGCTGAGCTACTGGTTCCGACCGCCCGTTGCAACCTTCAGACAAACGAGCAAAATGACGTCGAGCTGGCACACAACCTAGACACAGTGGACAAGATCAGAGAAAGAGCCCGAATTAGGATGGTCAGGTTCCAACAACAGGTCGCAAGGAGTTACAACAAGAACGTCCGGATCAAGGCATTCAAAGTCGGAGATTGGGTCCTCCGGAAAGCGTTCCAGAATACCAAGAATCCATCCGACGGAAAGCTCGCACCACAATGGGAAGGACCCTACTTAATCACTGAAGTAGTCGGACATGGAGCATATCAATTAGAAGATAAAGACGGACGACCAATCCCGAGAAGTTGGAATGCGACACATCTGAAGCTATACCATTTCTGAACCAACGAAGTAAGACATTACATAACTTCATACATCGCTTATTATCGAATACACATCTCTACTCTTTAAAAACTAGCATTCGACACTAAGTGAGGACCTCCTCCTTACAAAAACATGAGTGTAGAACAGCATCGACATACACATTGGATCCAGTCATCCGTAAAAAGCGCTTATATTACATCTACACGATCGATCGAAACACGGGGAGATGAACAACACAGGCACGTCGGCACACCGCCTGCCTTATACAAAACATAAGGTAAGACACCTTATTACATTAACGCAATAGAGACATATTGCTTACCTCCCCGGCATAAAGTCATGACTAACACATACACAAACATTTACAGGCCTTCTTTAAACACATACATACGGCGAGCCCCACTCGACGGAGCACACGGGCGAAACCGACATACAAAACACAAAGCGTCATCGACAATTTCCTTGAAAGTATGACAACATGTACGAAATGAACAAACATACAATCTCATGTATACGAACAAATTACATCAAATAAAAGTACAAACATTTTTATACAAACACGCGACTCGCGATGGTAGACGGGTCGCCAAAACACATTGTTTGCCTACGCACACGTAGGACTTCAGAAATATCTGTCAAAAACACTCTGCGACCCGTGATGGTAGACGGGTCGCCAAAACACATAAATCCAAACCCACACACAAGTGGGGCAACGAATCAGACTACATAAGAAAAAATAGATCAGGCATCGAGGGCAGCAACATTGCCTTCGACAGGGGCTGGCTCCAGAGAAGGCTGGGGCTCGAGCGGCTCAGCATTGCCGGAGTGGGCCTCATCCTCACCGACATCTCCGTCCAAAGTCTCCTCTCCGACGCCAGCCAGTTGGAAGAGCTCTAAGCCAGGATTCCCCTTTGGAAACAAGGAATCCATGGTCTCCTTCTCTGCCTTCATATCCCAAAGCTCGTGCTTGCCTTCATCAAACTCCTCCATCATCTCGACACGCGACTTCAACGCATAAAAGGCGCCTACGTCGCCTGTGATCCGGCCAGCTTCGATCTGAGCCTGCTTCACCTCCTCCTCGACACCTGATCGGATCTCGTCAAGCTCTTTTCGCCATACGACTAACTCCTCCTGACAACTCTTCAGCTCCCTAGCAAAGAGACGCTCAGCCTCTCGACAATGACTCTCCGCCCCTTCTAGCTTGCTCCTTAAAGACGCAAGGGCGGACTCCGACCTAGCAGCCCTTTCCTCGGCCTTGACAACCATCGTCTTGACACCAGAGTATGCCCCCAAGAGGTACTGAAAGGTCTAAGGAAGAAAATATAACAACAGTCAAAAAACTCAGTCGACAAAAGGGAAGGAAAAACGAAAAAACACAAACAAAAACAACTTACCCTCCACGCAGAACACCCCGCCTCACCAATGCAATCCAGGGGAGAGATGTCGTCGACTTCCGACTTCAGAGTCGGATCCTAGGCATGAAAGAGGTCGGCGATCGATTGACCGACCGCGCCAATCTTGTCGATCCCTTCAGCGGTCACCTCTCTCTTCCTAGGAACCTCCTCTGTCTTAACATGACCAGAGGGAACGCCCGCTTTCCTCTTGGAGCCAACTCTAACTTGAGGCGCCGGGTCCATCGGAACTGACTTGCTCGATGCGACTTTGGCTGCCGCCTTCCTCTACTCGATCAAACCCTTTCCAGACACTCCTCTCAAGCGAGCACTTGTTTGACCACCAGGAGAAGCTGACGCGACAGACAACATGAAAAGATCATAAAGCATACGACAAGGCAAAAAAGGAACAGAGAAAACTCCAGAGATCGAAAACTTACTCTTGACACGAGACGACGAGACGGTCGACATATCGTCCTGAGCGGTAGGGGAAGCCGATAACAGATTGACGTTGACAAACTTTCTTTCCGACGCAGGAAAACTAAGGACAATCCTTGACAACCCTTCCGACTGAGCATTCACCTCCAGATCTTCCGCCTCAGGAACTACAAAAAAGAAATGTTAAAGCAAAAAGTTAAGACACACAAACAAGCAAAAGAGAAGATAAATACATACTCTCTACTCGTCACTCCGTCAACAAGAACGAGCACTCTCCCCCCTTCTCCAGAGACGAACGCTCGACAAAAAAGAACTTCGACCCCTATCCGCGGTCGTTTACGTCAAGATTAAGCACTAAAGGCTTCCGACCCTGTTGAATGCGCAACTGAACACGGGAAGAACTCTTCGACCCAAGGAAATAATTGTACCATAGGGCGTCGAAATCAAAACCAGCCCCAGATTGAACGTTTACAAGATCTAGAACCCTAAGAACCCTCCATGCCTGTGGCATCACCTGACATGGCGCTAGCACTAAAGTGGCCAGGAAGTCTCTGACAAGGGGAGAAAAAGGAAACCTGTTACCAATTCAGAACGGGTATGCATAAAAACATACCCAGCCCTCATATCGGGCGTCATCCCTCTCGTCCAGGTGAGGCAGCCTTGTAACCGTCTCCGGAGGAAAACCCCTAACCTGAAGGATCTGCTCTAGCTCCACCTGGGACAAGGTGCTTGTCAGAGCGTCGGACTCCTTCAGAATGAAGAGGGGAGTAGCTTCGTCCTTGCGCGAGTCCGAGTGAGTCGCCAACGACTCCGAAGATTCGCTAGACACCATGTCTAAGACAGAAAGAGCAGGAAATCGAAAAGCTATAGTGGAAGAACGGAAGAAACCTACTAGAGAAACTTGCAAGAGAAGAATAGTGAAGTCGAATTGCTAAAGGTCTGCTCCAAATTTATGGAGGGAGATGATGAACCTGCAGAAACGTCGCATCACGCTCCAAACTCCCGCCACGTAGCCCTGGGCAGCCGCGCCAAAAACGGATGGTGGAGATCATGGCTTAGGAAGTTGCCTTGGATTCCGCCCACTCGCCTTGTCGAAGCCCAAAGCAACTTGGGGCTATTGTTGGGCCCAACATCTCCCTTGGAAGTCAGATCGGGCGAGACAAGCCCAAGCCCAAGACGAGTCGGAAGAACAGGGAAAAACGTAGAGGAGTCGTCGAAGCCTCCCCAGTCGAACGATGCCCGACAAATCGCGAAGATCTCGCAGAGCATTAATATGCTAGGATGGAGCAACGGCCACAGCATTCAAGCACCACAATAATGGCAGAAATTAAGTACAGAATCCCAGCAATCACTCCCGGCATTGAAGATAATATCTGGCAAGATCACAAGGAAACAGTCAGAAGAAAAGGCACTTACCATATTTGGATTCAGAAGAGATAAGAGGGGGAGGAGAGCTGGAAAGAGGGGGGATATAGCATACTCTCACACATAATGAACTCTGAAAATAGGCACGCATAAGCAGGGGATCTTCACCACTCACCCCGTTGAGAAACACCGCTCTACGCCCACCGATCAAACATCGTTATCTCCGGTCGAATCCAGTCTGACCTACTCCCCTCTAAGGATAAGTTGTAATCCGACTTAATTCGATTGTCAACATGTTAATAAAACTATCTCGCTACTTCATATTTGCTTTTTATTTGTTGATTGTCTACTTGGTTTGGATTGATTTTTGTTACTCGATCGACTTGTTACCCCGTCTAAGGCGATTTAGGTCGTCCGATCTTTTCGCCCCAAAACAGTTACCTTAATCTCGAGACGACTGGCATAGGGGTTGGGCCCATGTCGGCGGTCAGGGAAACGTCGAGCTGCATGATCCGGCTCAGGGTAAGGTTCGTCCAGCTCGTCGTCAAAATCATCAAAGTCATCTTGGACGGGGCGAGGGCGACGCTGGCGACGGCGGGCATGATCCTCGGTGCGGGGCTTCTGGCGGGCTACGAGCTGACGCACAGGTCATCGCAGTGGCGAAGGGATCCTCAGCGGGATGTAATCCAGCGGAAATAGCTGGCTCTCAACTGGGTCGCCCAATGGTGGATGAAAGTTTCTCGGATTTGGGACACCTACAACCTCAAAACCCTCCTCATCATATTCAGTAAATGCAATGGGAGTCACATACCTGTGTCGCGGTGCGGAACATGGAATAGTGTCGGGATCGCGGCTGGTCGTGGGGCACGACGATGCCGTCTATGGTGCATTGCCGCTGGCGTGGCCGCGAGCTGCGTCTCGGCGGCGCTCGATGGCATCCTGGCATGCCTCGTCCCGCTTCATGGACTCGTAACGCCGACGTCGGTCAGTGGCGTCGACGTAAGGGTAGAGCCCCAATTCTGTGGTAGGGGACTCGTGCTCGGCAGAGTCGTAGGCGAACTCGTCCGCTGGCGAGCGCTGGGGTTCATATCTGTTGAAGCCATGGTCCTCCTGCTAGGACTCGATGATGGATTCCAGGCGGCAAAGTCCCGGCTGGAGTTGCGAGGTCGAGGGCATCGGACCCTTTCCTTTTTCCAGGCGCCGCGTGGTGTCGGTTGTGGTCGCGGGCGCCAACAGAAGATCAACAACAGCAGTGTCGGCTGGGACAATGGGAGCCGCGATCGTGGGTGGTTTGCCCGCGGTCGCGGTGTGGGCCGCGGTAGTGGGGGCCGCGGTCACGAATGCTGCTACCACGATCGCGGCTTGTGCAGAAATGATATTTCTGGCTTTGGCGAGATGTGCTCGAAGCTCCGCGTTCTCTCAGGCAAGGGCCTCCTCGTTGGCCATGCTAGCGGCGAATGCTGTGTCTGCCTCGGTACCTAAAGACACCATGGAAAACACGCAAAAAGAGCAAAAACAACCACAAAAGGGAACAAAAACAAGGGACAAAATAGATCAAATCAAACCCACAATGTCTCACGTAGGTCACTAATCTGGGTAAAGCCGTGAGGGCGGAGTGGCTAGGCTGACTCAGCGTGGACTAAACCAACACAAAAACCACACTAACCTCACAATTCAGATGCCAAAAATAAGTGACTACGCAAGAAGTAATCTAGCATGCAATTCCTAGAATGCACAGAGAAAGAATACGGGGGGTGGGTTTAATGGACTTTTGTCAGTAGTGAATCGGCTTCGCCGAGATCGCCTGAGGCTTTTGTTTTTCTAATTCGGTGGCTGTTTTTTTTTTGTAAATTGAATGCCTTTTTTTTAAATTGACACAAGTTTTGATTGAAGACGAAGAGCAATAGTGCACGGCCAACAATTTATTTATTTTTACGTAGGCCGTGAGCATGCAAGAGATGAGAGACTAGAAATATGCAATTTATGTATGAAAACTAGGAGAGAACAACGTAGAAAAATTCCAACAATAATCACGAACTCTAGCAAATAAATATGTGAATGTAGGATGATTTAAAGCAAGAAAAGTCCACGACTAGGGTTAGGGTTTCTCACGGCTGGACTCTGATTTTTTTTTTTGTAATTTTCTTAGGGGTCTCTCGGTCTTGAACAAGGGATTAGGAAAGCCACAAATTCAACCTAGAGGGGGTTGTTGGCGGCAACCAACAACAACACAAACCGAAACCAAAAGGAGCAACAACAATGGCGGCAAGCCACACAAACGAAAGGCGGAAGCAAGGTAAAAGACTGAATTTGTAACATGAGAACAATGAGAGTAAGAAAGGACCAACCTTGAACCCCTGAATTTGATACCAGTTGATGCGTTCCGGGCTCCCAAAACGCGAGTCAGAGCGGATCTAGGTAGGAGGTTGGCGCGCGTCGTCTTACTCGACTCGAACCGGGACGAATCCAAGCCAAAACCGGGTTGATCATGACCAAACTAGAGGGGGATCTCGGCTGTGGCCAAGAGCCAAAGTTGGTGAAGGGGGTCGTAGGCAAGGCGTGAGGGTTCGGTGGACTTGCGAGAGGGGTTGGGTGGCCGGCGATGGCGGGTGAGGCATGGTTGAGATCGAATCAACCCAAGCGGCGGGAGTGCACTCGACGGCATCTAGGTTAATTCAATTCAACGTACTTAATTAATTAGGTAAAGAATGACTCATATATGAGCCAAAACAAGGGTCTTGACCGATGGGCCTCAAAACATAAGTGGATCGCCTCTCTTGGCACAAGAGAGGCCTGACATCCCAAAATAGAAACTTTCCATAAGCGGCAACATCCAAATATAGTAACTACTAAAAACAATAACTTTCCAAACTTAGAAACATTCTAAGAATAGAAACTGCTAAGAAGGAAAACTGCTAAATACAAAAAATGCTAAAAATAGAAAGTGTCTCAGAATGTCTCGAAATTGGCATGTGAACCTCACAATACCAAAACAACTCAAATGGCACGAGAAGTGCTGAGTAAATATCCAAGCACCTCAGTGTTGGCCGCTGTCAATGTCGTGACCGGGGTCGCATCATGAAGGAAGCTACGTGAAGGAGCTTCGTGAAGGAGCGAGTCGAGGTCATCAGCGAGCCGATACGGGAGATGAGTACGAGGTCGATCTCCTTGGCCCTGGAACTTGCAACTCTTAATCTGCCTTTTGAGCCTTGCCTTTCTCTCCTTTCTCCACTGCGGAGCCTCATTTTCCCGAAGTCTCGCTCCCTCCATTTTTGCCCAAAGGTTCAAAGCTTTCCTGTCCCTTTTCTTCTTGCAAACAGCGGCCATGGTGCACAGATGAACATGGGATTCATCTCTCCTAATTCCCTTCCGCTTGCTTCCTGAATTGCGGCGCCGTTCTCCGGGCATCCCTCCTGGAGCTCCCGAGAACTCCCTTGCTTCCCTTTTCTCCCCCATTGCAGCCCCAAATTGCGGCTCCCCCTCCATCTTTCTCTCCTTGTTGACCTAACCCCCTTTTTATACTCTAGAAATGGGCCATGGGCTCTTCCTCTCCGGTGGGATTTTAAGCCCAATTTTATTTGGATTCCACAGCCAGCCCCCCAAGCCCTTCGGCTTCGCATTGTGAAGGTGAAGGCTTGGTTCACTGATGATCTTGCAAGAGCTTGCACTCACTCGGGTGCTTTACGAGTCCTTACTTGCGAGTTGTCTCCTCTTTTCTCTTTCTTTTAGAAGAATGACTTAGCCAATCATTGTCTTTTGGTTAGGTTCTCTGTTAGTCAGATTTGCTACTTTGGAGTTCGCGAGAGAACTCATCGAGTGGGCACGGAGTCCGAGATATTGCACTAAGAGTTTGCGAGGGAACTCGTCGAGTGGGCGCGGAGCCCGAGATATTGCACTAAGAGTTCGCGAGGGAACTCGTCGAGTGGGCACGGAGCCCGAGATATCGCTTTTGGTTCACTTTGCATCTTGCATTTAATCGTTTACTTGTATTTATTTTATTCTTGCTTTGTCATTTTCTTGTTAAGAGTGCAGGCACAAACCTTGTATTGAACAAAAATGCTAGCTTTTCATTGGGGGATATAGGCTTGTGCATAAAGAAGCACATGTATGTGCGTCATAGAAAATAGACTCGTGAAGGGTGTACGCGTTTGTGCACAAGGAACCTCGCATGCGTCGGAGAGAGTAATTTCACTAGTTTGTTCGTGTTGCCCAGCTTACTTTTTCACTCTATATGCTTACTTGCTTCCTCGCATTGCTTATACACTTGACTTTTCATATTTCCTTTCTACTTGCATAGTCCTTTCCTTTATCGTATTGTCTTTCTACTCGTTCTCTCGAAGTTCATGGAGGGTGCATGGTTGGGGAGCCATGAGCAATGGAGGGCCTTCGCAAAGGCCTTGAAGTGAATATTTCCGTGAAGGGGAGCCTTCACGAAGGATGAGCCTTTGTGAATGATGGGCCTTCGTGTAAGATGTGCCTTCGTGAAGAATGGCCTACGTGAAGTATCACCAACGTGAAGGTCGGTAAGGCCTTCATGAAGACGACTTCATTAGTTTCCTCGCGTTGTTGTTCAACTTGCTCTTAAATGTATCGCTTATTCCCTTGCTTTTTCGCATTGCTTTCACGACTTGTTCTTTCGTATTGGTTTCACGACTCGTGCATCTGTATTTCTTTTCTCATATTGCTTTTGCGTGTTGCATTTCTCGACTTGATTTTCACACATTACTTTGTTCTTTTTGCTTGTTTCATGCATCGTCTCGGTTTTAAATTACATCTCATTCGTTATTCGGTTTTAGAGCTCATGAAGGTTTGTTATGACGGCTTGAAACCTCATCGTCTTATTTTTGTAGTTCGTGAATGGAACACGTGAGGGGGCGAAGCCCCGGTGTTTATTATTTTGAAGGTCTGCGACGGGACTTGTGAGGAGCCTGACTCGGTTTTTTAGATTGCTTTTATGCTTTCTTTCTTGCGTTGCTTTTACTTGCCATTTTGTTTTGTCTTTTAATTTTTTATCGTCTTTCTCGGGTACAAATTGCCTTTTCTTGCTCTCGCTTGCTTGCTTTCACAACTTGCTTGCTTACACAAATTGCTTGTTTACACGACTTGCTTGTTTACACATCACACATTATATTGCTTTTTAGGGTATTACTTCGTATAACGCATCTCATATTGGTCAAACATATTGCTTAACTTCGCGTATCTTGCCTTAGCGTATTGCTTTCGTGTATTACACTTGTCACTTGCTTTTTCTAAGCCCGTGGAGGGCGTATGGCTGGGAAGCCATGAGTGAAGGGAGGCCTTTGCGAAGGCGATGAAGCGAAGGCTTCGTGAAAGGGAGCCTTCACGGAGGGCGAACCTTCGTGAAAGGGAGCCTTCACGGAGGGCAAACCTTCGTGAAGAGGAGCCTTCACGAAGGGCAAACCTTCGTGAAGGGGATGGGCTCAATCCGGGAGGCCACGAGCATGGGCCATGAGCTCTTCGCGAAGACCGGGAAGGCCAAGAGCGAAGAACGAGAAGGATAAGGGCGAAAATCCGGGGAGACCTTCGCGAAGGGAACTCTGCTAGTTTTTCTCGTGATGTTGCTCAACTTGCTCTAAAGTGCAGCGCCTCTTCCCTTTCGGTCTAATATTGCCTTTCTACTTGTTCTCTCGTAAAAGGCATAATTGGTGGCGAGTGGAGTGATACCATAGATTGCGTCGGCTTGAAGGACGTACGAGCCCCAACCATTGTAAGGCGTCGTGAAGCCTACACGAAAATAAAAGTAGAGCATAGTGAGAGTTACGCGAAGCATAAGTGAAATTGAGTGAAGGTTAACCAAAACCGAAGTGAAGTGTAGTGGATCTTGGTTCTTTTCTCCTTGCTCCTAACCAAGCTCGTCGTTGGAAGTTCTCCGTAGGGTGGGCATCTCGGCATGACATGAGCCTTCCTGGTGTGTGAGGAAATCCCCACGGACGGCGCCAGTGTTGATTCCAGGTTCAACAATGTGAATTAAATGATCAACACATCACTAATCCCGGTGTTCTTTGTTCTTGATCTCATAAATTCCACTCCCATGTCAATCGGTTCTCGTCATTGCCAAAATGCTTTCCCTCTAGCTTGCTTCGAACCTGAAAAAGCCCCGGAGGCTTCCCCAGGCTCGCAACTCCGATGCTCAAGTCAGTTTTCCATACGAAGAGCATATATATATGTATGTAGAAAGCTAAGGTTGAGAGATTTACTTATCTGTCGAATTACCTTGAATAAGTGCACTTATTACCTTATTTCATCAGTCAAGTATTCATGAATTAAGCCTTCCACCAAAGACATATCTATGAAGCTTACGAGCACTACATTCATCAACCAACCAAGTCTCTCTTTAAGAGTTTAAAGTCGCATCAGAAAAATACCATTAAATGACGTCTTCGTGAAGGACCTTCACGAAGAACCTTCATGAAGGACCCTAGTGAAGGACCTTCGTGAAGGAAGCTATGTGAAAAAGCGGGTCGAGGTCATCAGCGAGTCGATACGTGAAAGAGCTTCGTGAAGGAGCTTTACGAAGGAGCGGGTCGAGGTCATCAGCGAGCCGATACGTGAAAGAGCTTTGTGAAGGAAGCTACGTGAAGGAAGCTGCGTGGAGGAAGCTACGTGAAGGAAGCTACGTGAAGGAAGCTACGTGAAGGAGCTTCGTGAAGGAAGCTACATGAAGGAGCTTCGTGAAGGAGCTGGTCAAGGTCATCAGCGAGCCGATATGGGAGATGAGTACGAGGTCGATCTCCTTGGCCCTGGAACTAGCAACTCTTAATCTGCCATTCGAGCGTTGCCTTTCTCCACTGCGGCACCCCCCTTTTCCTGAAGTCTCGCTCCCTCCATTTTTGCCCAAAGGTTCAGAGCTTTCCCGTCCCTTTTCTTCTTGCAAACAGCGGCCATGGTGCGCAGATGAACATGGGATTCATCTCTCCTAATTCCCTTCCGCTTGCCTCCTGAATTGCGGCGCCGTTCTCCGGGCATCCCTCCTGGAGCTCCCGAGAACTCCCTTGCTTCCCTTTTCTCCCCCATTGCAGCCCCAAATTGCGGCTCCCCCTCCATCTTTCTCTCCTTGCTGACCTAACCCCCTTTTTATACTCTAGAAATGGGCCATGGGCTCTTCCTCTCCCGGTGGGCTTTTAAGCCTAGTTTTATTTGGATCCTACACTCTTGATAACATAGTTAATATATAATTACGTTGATTGCAGTAAATTAATTAGGATGCATATTATAACAAATTTGAAACACTTTTTTCTAATCGACCAAAAAAAATTAAAAGGATCTCTCCTAGTGCTACGCATAACTTTTTTTATTCTTAAAAAAAATATTTTTTTAAATTAGGATGCATATATATACCAGTGCTACGCATAAATTAATTAGGATGCATATATATACCAGTGCTACGCATAACTTTTTTTATTCTTAAAAAAAATATTTTTTGGAAAAAGAGAGCTAAACCACAAAAATATTTTACTTTGGGAAACTATTTATAATGTTCAGCTCATTTTTTTAAGATCTGTTCAGTAAAATTAATAATTTTTAATTATAAATAAGAATAGAATATTTGTTGTTAAATAATAAGACTTAGATGAGTTAATTCATGAATTCTTCCATAGAAGTTTCTTATAAGTCCTTTGTTGTACAAAGTGAAATTTTAACTATTACTACTATATTTGACTATGTTTATTTAAAATATTATATTAGCATACATCTGTTAAGTTTGTCCGTCCTAACACTGATACAAAGTACAAATACGAATACATATATATTATTTTGTAATGATCAATTTTTTTAAACATTTCGGTAATTATCTATTTTTTAGTAGAGTAATTTAAAGCAAGTTTTTAATGTAATAATTTTGAACTATGGAAAATCAAATACATAAATATATACGAATATAATATTTGGAAAACGATTAGCTGAATCTACAAAAAGGTCATACCTTCTTGATTCCAGTTGATTCTAGCTCATGTACGGTAAACCGTAAACCTCAAATAAAGGCCTTTATGATGTATGGAGACTCGTTATGCAAAATGTGCTCTCTAAAATTGGTTTTTACATTGATGAAAATAACACATTCACCAAGTTTCTTCTGCAACCAAACATATAAAATTTAACTATTTATGAAGAAATCTAATACAACCCATTGAGACTTTCAAATAAATAAACCATGTATAATGAGTATCCTAGCAAAACACGCATTCAGAATGAAAATTTAGTTTAATTAAGGAATACAATAATCTATTAGCAAAATTCTGATTATGCAATCTAATCTTATACATTTTAAAGAGAATCAACTGATTTCGAGTTCGTATCTATAAAATAGAAAAAGAAATAGATTAAGAGATTTATCTTACCGTGAAAAGAAGTGGATCACTGATCATATGTTGTTACCTCACCTCTTTTGTCTGAATTTCATCCCTGAAGTAGACACCCTTCCCCACCTACCATTTAAATGGACTATGAAGGAAAAATGGAAAGGCTCCAATTAATTACTTTTTAACTGAGAATAAAAGAGCAGCGTTCAGTATTTAGAGTTTTTTTAACATAATATTTGGAGTTACTTACAATTAAAAGAGGAAGTTTTGCGGCCTTATGTTCAACATTGCATTAATTAATTCTTGTGTAACTTATCATTGATGATTAAGGAGTTATATAGTTAATATCAGTTACATACAATCTAAAAAGATAGTCTTTTCGTAATCACATTTTATATTCACGTTGATTGGAAAAAAAATGGTGGTTATAATATTTTTCCTCAAAACCATTACTCTTCACATATCAACGTTACGACCGATGAAAGTAACATAATCATAATTAGTCTATATAACACTAAAAGTTAGATTTTTTATCCTAATAAATGCTTCAATTTATTGGGGTAAAAAATCTATTTTACATATGTGGTAATATATTTGTATGTTTTTTTTTCCTTTTATCACCCAAAATAAAAAATTTAATGTCTTTTCACTATTATTATTATCACAATAATAATTGATATGTCTATCATAAATATAATGTAATATTTTTTATTTATTAAATGTTATCTTTAATATGAATTTTTTAAAATTTTCATATAATTAAAATGGTCATATATTATCAAGTTTTATTTAGTATAGTTTATTCAAGTTTTTGTCATAAATTGAACTATGATAAAATTTATAAATTTTAGTTTTCTAATTTGATATTATAAAAGTCCAGATCTAATTTTTCTTCTTATTTGAAGTACATAACATAAATATTTTAGTAAAATTATTAAAAAAACTATTCGTATAAAGATAAACCAATTTTTAGTAAACAAAATTAAGTACTCTATTTAATATTAGTTGCAACTCACAACCTATCTATATATGCTATGTAAGAGGTCTAAATTCTATGCGTCGTTATTACATTTAATTCACCTACGTGTCATCACCAATCCAATCATCATTTGCCACATCATCTAGCCTTTGAAGAAAATTATAATAATGAGACCATTTTACTTATATATAAATATATTTAATTAAAAAAATTATGTATTAGACCATCTTACTTTGTAACTAAAAATATGATCACCTAAATTATTGAATCACAAATCGTTAATACAATAAATTCTAAATTGTAGGGATAAAAGACGGTCTCTTATTGAAAAAAAAACAAATACACCTTAATACAAACTTATTATTTTATATATTATAAAAAAACAAAACAACAATATATTTTTTGTGTGCAAAGCACGGGTTCAACCATCTAATTTTAGAAAATGAACTATTTATCATGTGCCACCAAAACCACACCATTAGATTATTATTATTATATTTAGTGTTTTTATAAAGCTAATTTGTTTAATAAATGCCAAAAAAATTATTTGACCAACATATTCCTAAAAAGATTTAAACCTGTCATTTTTAGTTTTTAAAATTTTTTTATCACTACTAAGCTTTATATGAGTCATCGCTTTTCTTTTGCAAGTAGATCATCCTATAGGTATATCGGTGAGCAAAAGTAATGAAAGTAATTAACGATGAAAAAATCCATTTGTATATGTTTATGAAATAAGATAAGAAAGATCAAAATATTCTTATTATATCTCTATGTTTATTTATCTGAACTTCAACCATTTCGTATGTAGTTGTCTTCATCAAGAGGGTATAACGTGGGGGAGAAAATTAAAATACAAAATCTTCAAAAAATGTAAAAAAATGATAAATATATATAATAGTGTTTTGTTAGTAAAATTATTCTAAACCTATAAAAAATTTAAAAGATTAATTTTTTTTCAAGAAGACTCGAACCTTTAACGTAACCTTTGTCACCACCTAATCATTCAGAAAAAAGAGCATAGTTGATTTTTAATGAAATTTAAATAAGAAATTTAACAAAAAATATCTGAATTAAAATGAGTCATTAATTATTCAAGACTCTAATTTATAGTATATATATATATATATAGATATAGATAGGTAAATAGATAAATAGATACATATAAAGATTTGAGTAACTAATTAATATAAACAAAAAATAATGAAAGATAAAATAGTACATCAAAATTGTTAAGAAGGGGAATTGAACCCTAGACCTCTTGTATTATGAGAGTATCTTTAACCATTGAGCTATATTAGAAAATTTAGTTTGTAATGAAAGATCAATAAAAAATAAGAGCTAATTTATCACATTATTAGGCATTAATTATACCGTTAGTCTACTTTATATATTTATAGATGGTGTTTATCCTTAACCATTTGGCCATCATGTCTTTTGTGATTTATATTGAAGTATACCTATAAATTATAAAGTAAGCAGGGTTACCAAACCTTCTATCTTTTCCCATGATCATCTCTAAACCCTTTTGGCTATCATACCTCTCATCCCAACAAGAAATGTACCTATACAACTGTTGTTCAAAACAATTTGATGCCCATTATGGGGCTCGTAGTAAATTCCACCCACACTACAAACAAAATACGTGCTTTTTACCATGTGTGGCTTCGAAGAACCCACTCCTCCAAACAACATCAAAACTGAACCCACAAACAATCCTCATGATGAAACGCCTCGCACAAACACCAAAAACCATGATGTGGCGAACCAAATGTTGATTTGGTGGAAATGATACAGTCTCTCCAAAAGAATTTGGAACTATACAAGGCTCAACTTGACAAGGTCATAGCTCAGAATGAGAAGCTAAGATCCCAAGTGCTAAATGTCAATTCTGCAGCACAATCATCACGTATCAAAACGATCAGTAATAATGTCGTGTATGCTAGAGAGCTTGATCTTAACATGATTCTCGCTATACGAGAAAAACAATAGACTCTCCTATTTCAAACTATCAGTGTAGCATCAGGAAGTTGAAGTCGTTGAAAACTGATTGAGTCAACAAAGCAAAAAGGACACGAGAGAATTGTTGACGCAGTTCGGGAAAATCCTACTCTGCGGAACCTCAGGAGGGGAGGTTCATCCCTAAGATGCACTAGGAAGTTAAGGGCTCTACAGTCGGTTACAAGCACAAGAACGGCAAAACCAAAAACCAGAAACAAAGATCTAAACACAGTACAACAGAGAAGACAAGAGAAGCATAAGATGAAACGAGAGAGTCTTTGGCTTTCTTTCAAAGCCAAAGGACTACTCCAACACTTCCAACACTGGGGAGATCGCCTGAGGAGCCACGCGCCACCGAGAGGTTAAACGCGCCACCAGAAACCCTTCTCTTTCTTTCTCTTCTCACTTTCTCTCTGAAATCGCCGCGCTCCACAATCTCTGAATGAAACCCTAGGAGTTGTAGCAGCTGCTTATAAGGCAACTCGTCCAAGTGGGCTTCAGCTGGCAGATGGGCCTCTTTAGAGTAGCAAGAGTTAGAAGCGGATCAAGCCCAACAAGAGCTAAGCCTTCCAACCGAGCTCAGAACTGACTCGGGGTTGCTCAATCCGGTTTAGGGCTAGAACACACTCTAATATTACCTAGCAAAGTGAACCCGGTTCACTGGTTATTGATTCTACACATTACAAGGCATGATTTACCAAAACTATAGAATATAGAATTAAACTTGGATTATCTAAGACATAACAAATGCCCCCTTAATCCAGAGTTTGGTTGTACTCCCTAAAACCCCCTAAGTGCATCCAGGGATCCTCTCCTGTCCGTCGTCGGTCGCTGCCCACACCTCAGTGTACATCATAGATGTGGAGTGAATTCCTGCAGAATACAAACTTATTAGTAGGCACTATTTTTGTACCAAAATCAACATGGTTCACATCACCTAAGATTTTCTTCACACTGATTTCCTGATTCTCAACTTTATCTCTTATAAAGTGGAACCTAACATCAATATGCTTAGTTCTTTTATGATACACAGGATCTTTACACATGTATAGAGCACTCTGGCTATCCATATTGAGCACAGGGAGATATGCCTTACCCTCAATCTCATGTAGGATACCTTTCAACCATATTGCCTCTTTAGAGGCTTCAGTTGCTGCAATATATCCAGCTTCTGTTGAAGATAGAGCAATAATTGATTACTGATGAGATTTCTAGGAAATGCAATTTCCTGCCCAAGTATAGAAGAAAGCTGTAGTCGACTTCATGTTGTCCTTATTACTGGCATAGTCAGAGTCAACAAAGCCTTGCAGCTCAGTCCTCGAACTATGCTCAGCATAAGTGAGACCCATATATTTGGTGCCAACCAAGTATTTCAGCATATACTTCATGGCTTGCCAATGTTTGTCTCTAGGATTTGACATATACCTGCTAAGAACACTAATAGCAAAAGCAAGGTCTGGTCTAGTACACAACATTGCATACATCACTGACCCTACTACTACATCATAAGGAACATTTTTCATTTTCTATTTATCAATGTCAGAAACAGGACAATCATGCTTAGAAAGCTCAAGATGCCCCCCTAAGGGGATAGGTGCAGGTCTAGCAGTACTCATAGTAAATTTATCAAGTACTTTTGTCATGTAAGTAGCTTGAGAAAGCTTGATAGCATGGTTATTAAAATCGAGATCCGGATCGTAAAATCGTGAGATTTTACGATCCGGTAGGAGGGGTCTGATCCGGATCGGGCTATAAAATCGAAAAATAATAGAATCGTATTAAAATCGTATAAAATTAGCTTACAATCGTTGGATCGTACGATCCGTATAAAATCGTAAGATTCTGTTATTTGAAGCTTTAACAATTTATTTGGGTTTTGAACGGCCCATTTTGTGTGTACCCATTACTCTCTATTAGGCCCAATATGAGATTTCCACCCAATTTGACCTAGAGGCAACGATTTCAGCACTTCACGCACCTAGAGAGGTTGCGAGCTTAGAGATTTTCGCAGTTCCGGACCTCCGGTGCTATGGTCTGGACCGTCTGGTGGTGGGTCGATTGGCCATTGAAAATCGAGTTATTGCTGACCGTCGACGACTAAGGGGAATGTTTTTTTATGCTGCTTGCTGGAATAGGTGGTGACTTTCGGTCCTTCATATTGGATCTTGAGGTAAGTACTAAGTACTAACTAGTAACTACTAAGTAATTTATATAATTATAAACTTGATTTTAAGCTATCTGAATATCTGATTCTTAAATTCTGAATGAAGAATGGATGACAATTTGGCAATTTATACTGATTACTGATGTGTGTTGTTATTTGCTGAAGGATTTGGAATTGTAAACTTGATTTTAAGCCATGTGCTTGCTGGAATACTGGAATGGTGATTAATGATGATGATGTCATATTGGCATGATGCCATGAATGATGATGATGCAAGATTTTAATTTTTTCTTAGATTACGTAACATTAGCTAATAGCTATTTATGTTGTTTTTTATTCTTAGTGGCTTAGTACAATTTTGGTTATCTATTGCAGATTTGCAGTTACAATGTCAAGTGTTCCGAGTAGTGAGTCAATTAAACCAAATAGAAAAAAAGCTAATGGGAGTAGATTAGACCCGGGTTGGGAGCATGGGATTGATGTGGATAAAAATGCAAAAAAAGTGAAGTGTATGCATTGCAGTAAGGTTTTTTCAGGTGGTATTTATAGGTTAAAACATCACCTTGCGGGCACTCGTATTAATGTTGAGTCTTGTGCACTAGCTCCGAAAGCTGTTACTGAAAATTTTGCAACACTTCTACAAGCTAGTGTGGAGGAAGCTGGAAAAAAGAAAAAAAAGGCTTAATGATATTGGGGAAAATGACGAAGAAGAAAGATCTTATGACATGGAGAGGGATAGAAAGGGAAAAGGTATCATGGATCGTATGTTAAGTAAGTCAAGCTAAAAAATGCAATCTACACTAAATCAGTTGTACAAGAAGGATGAAAGAGATGTTTGTCAACAAATTGCTCGCTTTTTGTATACAAGTGCTATTCCATTTAATGTTGTGAACAATCCTGAATTTGCAATTATGATTGATAAGGTTGCGAAGTATGGTATGTGATTCAAACCACCTAGTTTTCATGAAGTTAGAGTGAAATTTTTGAAAAAGGAAGTGACTCTTGTGAGAGAAATGGTTGAGGAGCATAAACAAGAATGGAAGAAAAATGGTTGCACAATTATGTCAGATGGATGGACCGATAGACAAAGGCGCACACTTTGTAACTTTTTGGTGAATAGTCCTAAGGGGACTATTTTCTTATCATCAATTGATGCATCTGACATCTCAAAAACTGCAAAAAAAATCTTTGAGATGCTAGATGATGTTGTAGAAAAGGTTGGGGAGGAAAATGTGATTCAAGTTGTGAGTGATAATGCTGCGAATTATAAAGCTGCTGGAGAAAAGTTGATGGAAAAGCGAAAACGTTTATATTGGACTCCTTGTGCTGCACATTGTATTGATTTAATGTTGGAAGACTTTGACAAGAAGATTAAGGTTCATGGTTCAACAATTGAGAAGGCTAAGAGGATAACGACATTCATATACTCTAGAACATTGCCTCATACATGGCTGAAAGAGTTCACCAAAGGAAGGGAATTAATTAGACCCGGTGCGACACAATTTGCTACTTCCTACTTGACGTTGAGATGTCTAAATGAGCAAAGAGGGCATTTAATGGGATTGTTTGCATCAAGCAAGTGGAAATCAAGTAAATTTGCAGCAACAACTGAGGGAAAAGCCGTCCAAAGGTTTGCATTAGACAATCGTGGCTTTTGGCATGGTGTTACTGCATGTTTAAAGGCATCTCTTCCTCTTGTAAAAGTGCTTCGCATGGTGGATTCTGATGAGCCAATGATGGGATTCATTTATGATGAAATGGAACAAGCAAGAAATCAGATCAAAGCCAACTTCAATAATGTTCAAAGGCAGTAAGTTACTAAGTTATTTACTATATTATGATTTTTATCTATTTTTTTCTTATAAGTGAGTTTGCATTCATAAATTTTAAGGTTTTCCTAATATGTATATATGTTTCTTTTCATTATACAGGTACAAACCTGTATTGGACATAATTGATGCACGTTGGGGTTCTCAACTACATAGACCATTACATGCAGCAACTTATTATCTAAATCCACATTTTCAATACAGGCCAGATTTTAAAGTAGATGCTGAAATCAAACTTGGTTTATATGATTGTTTGGGAAGAATGGTTCGTGATCATGATGAACGGGTGAAAATCGATATGCAAATGGATGACTTTAAAAATGCAAAAGGCCTTTTTGGTTTGCCTACTGCTGTGTCAACAAGAAATAAGAAGGCTCCAGGTAAACTTTATATTATTGGTTTCTTTTACTTATTCTGATTATAATTGAGAAGGCTAATAAGGAAAATTTTATTACTTATTTAGATAATTGGTGGGATTCATATGGTGATCAATGCCCTGAGTTGAAAAGACTTGCTATACGGATTTTAAGCTTGACGTGCAGCTCTTCTGGTTGTGAGCGAAACTGGAGTGCATTTGAAATGGTTAGTTTTCATTCATATATAATTTAATTTACTGGTTAAAATAATTATTTATTGTACTAAACTATGAATAAATGATTTTAATGTTAGGTGCATACAAAAAAGAGAAACCGTCTACATCAAGAAAAACTAAATGATTTAGTTTTTGTGATGTACAATCTGAAATTGAAGCATAGACAACAAACGCAAGCCGCTAGAGCACCACAATCATTTGATCTGGATGATATACCATCAGATGATGAATGGATTACAGAGGCTGAAGATCCTATTCTGCCAAACAATGGAGAATTGTTGAATATTGTTGATAGAGCTTTACATGATGAATGTAAAATTATAAATCCTATGGTTTCTCCTTAAATTTAATTGAGCTTTAATGCATAGCTGATAGTTTTCTTCTTTTTCCTCCTTTTGTTGTTGAATAGGTGACAATTTTGAATCCCATGAATCAAGTCTTGGAAAAGGGAGTAGGGGCAACATGTGTTGGTTCAAATGAAGTAGTGGACCTCGATGATCTTGTGACGAATGTTGATGATGGTGATTTTGATGATCACGTTGATGATGAAGATGAAACCATTGATATTGATGATGAATTGAATGATTCAATAGGCAATAACAGAGATTGTGGCAAAGAAAATGAAGCTTTGTTAGATGAAAATTATGGCTATGATGATGATTGATGATGTATTAGTTTGAGTAGGCTACTGTTTTAGACATTATGCTATTGGAGTATTACCATGTGATGTGGTACCGTGGTAGACTTTGGAGTTTGTATGAATTGTGAACTTTTGGTCAATGTAATGTTTCATTTTATTTTAGGAAAATTCCATTTATCTTACCTAAATTTTTGATTTTTTTTTATATTTATAATATATTATTTTTTAATAAGTTTATAAAATCTTACAATTTTACGATCCGATTTTACGATCCGATCCGCAGGGCCTTTCGTGATCCGATCCTAAAATCTCAATTTTAATAACCTTGCTTGATAGTCTTTCTTTTTTTGTCCCTGATTATATTAACACCCAATATTTTCTGAGCAGGACCAAGGTCCTTCATATCAAAGTGTTTTTGCAAGTCATTTTTTACACCACAAATAACAACCTTAGAACTGCTAATAAGAAGAATATCATCAACATACAACAGAACATACAAGGCATTTTTAGTCTTCATAGATTTCAAGTAAAGACAGGTATCATACTGACTTCTAGCAAAGCCCAAGGACCTCATACAAGCATCAAATTTATTGTTCCATTGTCTAGGGGACTGTTTGAGTCCATAGATAGACCTTTTTAAGAAGCATGCATGATCATGTTTAGTTTTATCAACAAAGCCTTTTGGCTGCCTCATATATATGGTCTCATCTAGGTCTCCATGCAAAAAAGCAGTCTTAACATCCATTTGCTCTAATTCCCAATCATACACAGCAGTCATAGCAAGCAAAAGTCTCATTGTTTTGTATTTAACAACTAGGGCAAAGATATCATTGTAATCAATTCATTCCTTTTGGGTAAAGCCCTTAGCCACTAGCCTGGCTTTATACCTAGGAGGTTCAGTATTATCATTGCCATCTTTCAGTTTATAAATCCACTTGCAATCAATGAGCCTAGCTTTAGCAGGTTTAGGAACAAGAGTCCAGGTGTTATTAACATGCATAGATTGTATTTCTTCATGCATTGCTTTCATCCAGTCATTAGCATGGGAACATTTGATAGCTTGGTCATAAGTTTTAGGGGTATAATTCTTCACAACATTAGCAACCAGGAAAGCAAACTCAACATTTTTTTCATAGCTCTCAACCATATTAGCATCAAAATGTAATCTTCTGTTAGGAATCCTAACTCTAGGTTCCTTATCTCTTACAAGTTGATAGTCAGTTAAGTCATGCACAATAAGAACATTCAATTCAGAATTATCATGCATAGACACACCAGAATCAC
This sequence comes from Rheum nobile, assembly GCA_027886185.1. Classification (NCBI taxonomy): domain Eukaryota; kingdom Viridiplantae; phylum Streptophyta; class Magnoliopsida; order Caryophyllales; family Polygonaceae; genus Rheum; species Rheum nobile. Next base: position 4,688,474 of record WOAB01000511.1, read on the forward strand.
TATGATCATTTATTTTAGTTTCAGGATTCAAGTTGTCATTCAGTGCATCAGCAGACTCAACATCTAATTGGTTAGAGTGACTTACTTCCCCACCTAATTGGTGGGTTTGTGGTTCCATTTCTCCAGCATTGCCAGTTGTGTGAGAGTTCATTGAACTTCCTGAAGAGGTGTTCTCAGACTGTGGGCGGCCAATATCAAACTCTTCATCATTTGCTGCTACCAGGGGGATGTTGTCAAAGAATTGCCCAGTTGGAATACCAACTCTTGGTTCAGATGATAGGGTACCTGTAGACTCAGTAGTAGGCATTAGTTTTGTTTTAAAATGGAATTCATCCTCATTAAATGTGACTGACCTGGAGGTTATTACTTTGTAACCTTTAGGCTGTATGAGGAGTAGTTTATACCCCTTCAGGATAGCCTAGCATAACACACTTTTGGGCCCTAGGTTGTAGTTTACCCTGTGATATTTGGGCATAGGCACTACAACCAAATGGCCTTAGGTGTGCTATGCTAGGTTTCTTACCAGTCCACATCTCTTGAGGAGTTTTGAATCCAATAACAGATGAAGGGGGTCTATTTATGTGGTAAGCAGCTGTTATAACAGCCTCACCCCATAAAGACCCTTTCATCCCTGCACTGATTAGCATACACCTTGCTTTTTCAAGCAAGGTTCTGTTCATCCTCTCAGCAGTACCATTCAGCTGAGGGGTGTCAGGCACAGTGAGGTGTCTTTTAATGCCATGACTTTTACAGTACTCATCAAAGATAGCATTGCAGAATTCAAGACCATTGTCAGTTTTAAGGCATTTCACTTTATGATCAGATTGACATTCAACCAAATTTTTCCAGTTCTTAAAGTTCTCAAAAGCCTCATCTTTTGTTCTTAACAAGTAGACCCAGACTTTTTTGGAGTAGTGGTCTATTAGAGATAGGAAATATTTCCTACCTCCAATAGTCTCTACTTGAGCTGGGCCCCACAAGTCAGAATGAATATACTCAAGAGGCTTACTAGCAACTAGGGGTGAGCACGGGCCGACGAAACCGAAGCCCGAACCGAACCCGGCCCAAAAAACCGAACCGAAACCGAACCCATACTCCTTCGGTTCGGGTTTCGGGCCACACTTTTTACCATTTCGGGTTTCGGGTCGGTTCGGGTTCGGTTCGGGTTTTAGTGCATTTTTGCCCCTTTTCCCCCTTTGAGTGCTGTTTAGCCCGAACCCGACCCGAACCCGAACCGAACCCGAACCGAAGCCGAACCGAACCGAAGTGTTTGGGTTCGGTCTTCGGTCCCATGTTTTTGGGCTTTTCGGGTTCGGGCTTTTCGGGTTCGGTTCGGTTCGGGTCGGGTTCTGGCCCATGCTCACCCCTACTAGCAACATAGGTTGACTTAGGAAAGCTATGAGCAGTCTTTTTACCAAAAATGCAGATTTCACAGAATTTCAAGTCATCTAGTTGATTATCAATCATGCCATTTTTATGCAGGTAATGTAACCCTTTATTGCCTATATGACCTAGTCTTGCATGCCATGTTTTAGTGTGACTTAGGTTATCACTATCATTCCTCACTGTGGAGACATTAAGTTCAGGAGAAGTCTGCACATAGTATAGTCCTCTTTTCTTAATGCTCCTTATAAGGACTGTTCCATTTCTGATAACATCCCTTATTCCTTGGTGAGTATTGATGTGACAACCTATGTCATCAAACATGGATTCAGAAAGCAGGTTCCTTCTAAGATTAGGAACCCACCTTACATTCTGCAGAATTCTAACCTTCCCATCATGCATTTTTAAGGGAACCCTCCTAATACCCTTTATAGCTAATGAAGTGTGATCACCTAACATGACAGTGCCCTCATTCAAAACATGCAAAGAATCAAACAAACCCCTATGAGGGGTAGCATGCATTGTGCAACCAGAATCAAGGATCCATGAAGAGGCATCATCATCATTACAAGCAACCATCAAAAGCTCATCAGAATATTGAGTACAACATTCACACACATTAGAGAAGCCATAATTATCTTTAGCTTTATCTTTATTTTTCTCATCTCTAGCCTTTTTATGACAATCTTTAATCCTGTGACCATCCTTATTGCAGTAATGACACTTAGAGTTTTTCTTATCATCATTAGCCTTTTCAGAATTATCTTTAGAGTATTTCTTTTTATTCTTGCCTTTAGTGAACATAACTTCAGCCTTAGTCTCAGTTTTAGGCCCACCTTTAGTCTTAAACACTTTCAGAGACTCATTCTTCTGAATTATAGACTCGGTTACTTTAGTCATAGTAAGTTCATCCCTACCATATTGTATAACATCTTTTAGGGTGTCAAACTGAGCAGGCAAAGCATTCAACAGAAGCACAGCTTGATGTTCATCTTTAATGGCATCATCATATCTTTTTAAATCTTGTGTCATTTTCAAGAAGATGTCAAAGTTCTCATGCACAATCAAGCCAACATTCATTTTGAAGGTAAACAGTTTGCAGAGAAGGGTGATACGACTAGGCAAGGACTTAGACTCATAAATCAAATCCAGAGCATCCCACAATTCTTTGGGTTGAGTGTGACTTACAACCTGACGAGCCACGTCGTCAGCAAGATGTATCATGATTTCAGAGTGAGCCAAGTCCTGCATGTCTTTCCTGTCATCGTTTGAGATGCCCAGTGGCCAGTCCTCAAAGACTGCCTTGTAGCACTTTCCCTTGATTAGGAGTGCTTTCATCTTAACCTTCCACATGGCAAAGTCAGAAACCCCATCATAGGGTTTCAACTTGACATTATCTGCCATCTTGTTTGGTACCTGAAATTACAACAGATAAACAAGTTAAAGCAAAAAGTGGACAAGTACAAACAGGACAAGAACAATTTTTTAAGAAACTAATCCTGTGATCTCTAGAAGCTTGCTCGAAGAGAGATCGAGAAATGAAGTGTTCCAGAGATGCGAGTTTTTGCTCAAGATAAAAATGAGAAACAAGAACTCAGAATCAACCACAAAAGATAAACACAAGAAAAACCCTAAGGGCCAGACCTTGAGCTCGAATGCAAAATTCAAGAAACACAAGTCTAGAAACCCTAATGACAGGAAATCTCAGATCCTAGAGGTTGACCTAAAACGCCATAAATTCAATCAAAGGCGAATCAACATGCAGCGGAAGAAAGTGCATCAAAACAGAGAACCAAGCTCTGATACCACATTGAAAACTGATTGAGTCAACAAAATCGTTAGTTCACAGTTTAAGCAAATCAAAACTTTGAAAAACAAAGAAACTCAAAGCAAAAAGGACACGAGAGAATTGTTGACGCAGTTCGGGAAAACCCTACTCTACGGAACCTCAGGAGGGGAAGTTCAGCCCTAGGATGCACTAGGAAGTTAAGGGTTCTACAGTCGGTTACAAGCACAAGAACATCAAAACGAAAAACCAGAAACAAAGATCTAAACACAGCACAACAGAGAAGAAAAGAGAAGTAGAAGATGAAACGAGAGAGTCTTTGGCTTTCTTTCAAAGCCAAAGGACTACTCCAACACTTGGGAGATCGCTTGAGGAGCCACGCGCCACCGTAAACCCTTCTCTTTCTTTCTCTTCTCACTTTCTCTCTGAAATCGCCGCGCTCCACAATCTCTGAATGAAACCCTAGGAGATGTAGTAACTGCTTATAAGGCAACTCGTCCAAGTGGGCTTCAGCTGGCAGATGGGCCTCTTTGGAGTAGCAAGAGTTAGAAGTGGATCAGGCCCAACAAGAGCTAAGCCTTCCAACCGAGCTCAGAACTGACTCGGGGTTGCTCAACCCGGTTTAGGGCTAGACCACACTCTAATATTACATAGCAAAGTGAACCCGGTTTACTGGTAATTGATTCTACACATTACAAGGCATGATTTACCAAAACTATAGAATATACAATTAAACTTGAATTATCTAAGACATAACAGTCGTAATACACCACTGTCCAGTTTGGTTCACGTTGATAAACATGTCAAATTAATGATGTCTTGCCCCATTAGACTCTACATTTGAACATGTAGGATCTGATTGAAGAAATGATTCAGGAGAACATGAACGTGGTAGAAGAAAAGCTAGCAAGAATCTATGGAGTGACACGTCCCTTTAAGATGGAAGCTATAGATGGATACACATAGTCACCATTTAATGACTTCAATTGCAAGGTCTGTTGTCCCCAAAAGGTTTGTTGTCCCAACAATAAATTCATACGATGGCACAACAGATCCAAACTATCATGTGTTAATCTACAAGCAAAAGATGACAGTGATTTCTATTCCAATGGAGCTGAAATAAGTTGTAATATGCAAATGCTTTGGATCCACATTAACAGGCCTGACATTGATGTGGTTCATTAATCTACCAAATGGATCCTTCAACATATCTGTTGAGTTGGTCAATACCTTTAAAATTCAATTTCCTAGCAGTCAAAGCTTTTTGTCAAGGATTGTTTGCCGATCATGATCTATAAAAGGAGCTAAAGATGTACCCTTGTGATACATATAAAGATGTCTATACCAAAAAAAATGGCACAAATCAGGCTAGAATAAGATGACGTCTCTGGTCAAAACGTCAATCATTATGACCGGTCAAAACGTCATGCATTGAAAGACAATCAGAAGGACATGAGACCTAATCTATACTAGAGATTCATGAGGAAACTGAGCTTCAGATTTTATTGCCAAATGGTTAGAACACTTAAGGTGTCATTTCTATAAGTTTATCTCCAATTATTTACATTTCATTTTAACATCTATGTTTCATTGATAACTACCTTAAAGCATCATTGGACCGTTGGGGAGAGCCCAATGTCCAAGTCCTTGCTTTATATGATCAATCAAGAATAGATTGAGTATGGCTACAAACATCAAGAAGTAGATGGAACGAGTAACAAATTCAAAGTGACAAAGACCACAATCATACATGGACAACATGCATGATTCTTTATTATGGTTGCGTAAACTATTTGCAAAAACAATAAAAGAAGTACATTAATTATATATGCTACATTTTTTTTACAAATTACAAAGTATATCTACAAAGCAACATGCTTTCTACGAAACTATACATTTCTAAAGTTTTCAAGATTAGATGTAATTTGTCCACTTTTGAGGAAAATGATGCCTTCACTTAATGAACTCATGCCCACAATGTGACATCACCTACAAAATAGCCCGACAAACGGTGTCGACATATATTATGGGTCACAACCCCACAAACGAAGTCTATATACATAAAAGGTAACAACCCGACATATGACGTCTACATTCATAAGGAGACAAAACTCGACATACTACATCTACATACATAACAAGCACTACTACAAAATAGCCCTAATAACTCGAGTGTTTAAGTGGATATAATCAAGTTAGGTCTGGGTTAAAGGTCAGCGTGATATTTGACCTAGACCTAATAACCCGGACCCAAATTTGACACTCTCGGGTTATTAGCTTTCCACATTTTTCCCACATACCTTTTAAGTCTAGATTTGGGTGGTATATAACCTGAAGATATCTACATCCGGATTATACAAAACACATATAAATTCGGGTTATTTGACAAACAAATAAACTGACTAATTATACATATGGGTTATATTGTTACCCTAAAATATACCAGGCATTTTATGTCCGGGTTAAATGGTCTCGATATATTATTAAAAAAGAATTAAAATATTGTAAGGGCCGAGGTCTTAGAAGCGTCATCCCATGCCAACTCAATGACTTCCCAAAAGGTCACCCATCATGGTACTACTCTCGCCAAGGTTATCAGAATCCCGATCCGGATCTACGATTCTAAAGATCCTAAGATCCAGTTTAGACAAAACGATCCCTGATCCTAGTTGGGATCTTATTAGAGGTAGGATATTAATTTACAAAATAAAATGGGTAGAATCTTGTATACGATTCCTATCCTGGATACGATGCTAACGATCCTACAATCGAGTCTTCACATATGACTATAATATTATACTATTCAAGTATGAAATTAATATAAGCTATACACACTTAAAAATGACACTATATTATATCACTTATATATATGAAAATAGTTAATTATTACTCTTATTATCTTGATAACATTACTACTTACCCAATATAAAATATTTATAATGTTTTTCAGCTTAATATATAAAAATCATATAACATATTACGTTGTTACTACATACTTTTAGTTATAATGTAAAATCTTACGATTCACGATCCGATCTTATGATCCGACTCCGAAAACCCCTCACCGATCCGATCCTAATAACCTTTGTCCTCACTTGAACCATAAAAACAAAGAGCTCTTGTAGACTTGGGTACTACTTTTAATCCTTATAAGGGATCACAAACCCGAGTTGTTACATTCACCCCCACTGAAACCCTTAACGACCTCGTCAAGGTCCAAAGACCTCCCTCTGGGTCGAGCGACTGCCATCAAGGCCAAGTCCACTAATAACCCAGATCGGCTATGATACCATTTTCAAAGCCCAAGGCCTTAAAAGCGACATTCCATTCCAACCCAGAGACTTCCCAAGAGGTCACCCATCCTAGTACTACTCCTGTCCTAGCACGCTTACTTTAGAGTTCTTTTTCCTCACTTGAACCCTAAAAGTAAGAGCTCTTGTTGACATGGATAACAATTTAATCCTTATAAACCGATCTCAAGTGAAGGGTGTTACCAACACCCTACTGATCGGCACTATTTTATAGTGTATTTTTAGGGGTTGTTACCAGTTTTGAGGTGCCATTTGGATGGATTTAGAGCATAATTGTGGAGTTGAGAGTTAGAGACTAGAAGTGAAGAAATCATGGGATTTACAGAGGTTTAAAGTGCATTGAAGAGTAGAAGAACAGTGGGCTGAATTCAATTGGTTCGTTCTCTCTACTCAGATGTCCAAATGGAGTGATTCCAATTCGAGGAGTTCGATCTTGAAGTGTACTACAAGTCCTCACAATCTGAGCACAATCCGAGTTGGGAATCAAAAGTTATAACGTTTTTACTAAAGTGTCGCAGAAGCTGAAGAAGACACCGTCACCGCACCCCGCGGTGGGATGACCGCACCCCGCGGAGAACCTTACAGAGAAGAGGCCGTGATTCTGGAGTACCACCTCACCCCGCGGTGGGTGTCACCGCACCCAGCGGTGGCGACGCGCTGAAGATATTTCCGAGTTTTTAATTCTCGTTTTATTTTATTTCCGAGACTTTGTTTCCAAGTTTGTTTATTTCTTTTCTTTATTTCTGAATTATTTCCTTAGTATTTAAGTTAAGTTTAAGACTCTTTTAGAGAGAATCTATTCCCTAACCCTAGTTGCCACCTTTCTACGTTTTTTCTCTCACAAACCCTACGGAGAACTAAACCTCCATTGTTGCACTTGACAGTTTGAAGCCAATAATTGATTGGTTGTGAGTTTTCTACTCTTGTTCGTTTTCCTATCTAGTTGGATTAATTCTCTTATGCTTGAATGTTTATTGAATCTTATTGATTTATCTAGACTGATCACCTAGGTTTATTGATATTATCCATATAGCTAGGACTTGTGATTCCGGGTTCGGGTTGCATATCTAGTAGCAAACACGATTTACATGAGCGGGTTGCGAGTGTTCATCGTGAGAGAGAGTTAATTGCATGTTATAGTAACGGGTTGTTTCTATTGCATGTATCTTGTTAAATCCTTGGTTGAATGCTATTGCTTTGTTGAGTCTTGAAGGTTTTCGGATTTGACCTAGTAATAAGTACTATTAGGGTTGGTAGAACTAATAGTTACCTAAGATCGAGATAAGGACAACTATAGGAAAGATAAGAACTTGAGGCTAATAGAATTCAGTGATCAACCATATCTCTTGTTGTGTGGATCTTTGTCAGGTGTGACGTTTTTCCCCACCATATTCACAACCTTTACTTGCGAATTTGTTTACTTGTTTTCTTGCTTTATTTACTTGGTTACTAAGAAACTCTTACAACAACCCCCCCTAGTTCCTAGTTGGTAGTTTACGAAACACAAGAATTGATAACCTGATTCCTTATGGGATCGACCCTGACTTGCTTGCTATACTCTTTAGTAGGTACTTTAGGATTTCTTTGATTATGCATACGACTTTGATTATCCCCACACATTATTTGGCAACGATGATGGCCCTACAATTGACAGCTGATGAGGAGGAACACTAGAGCCCCCCCACGATTACATTTGGGCCCATTTTTTGTGTATTCATTGAAGGCCGTGCAACCCCGACTTACTTGCTATACCACTATTCACCAAAGTGGTTTCCTTTTGGTTGCACGGTAGAAGAAGATTTTAGAGTTGATGAAGACCCGCAGAACACCAGCGCCCTGTGCATATATTGTAGACCGCCAGCAACAAACGAAGTGTCCAAGCCAGCTCGGCGACGTTGTGAGTTATTTTTTGCTTCTCCCTGTGCTTCTTTTCTTTTTGTCTTTCATTACATTGAGGACAATGCAATGTTTAAGCATGGGAGAGAGTTCTATACTTGCTTCGTTGTTGAGAAGAAAAATAAAAAAATTGAAAAAAGCCAAAAAATTGAAAAAAAAAGGCAAAAATTGAAATCTTGGGATAGGTCGAAAACCCGAAAGGGCGGCTTAGGTAATAAGCAGGTGACTTGGACCAGCATTAGGCTGGGGTAATAATTGGTCAAGAGTGATGTGAGTATATTGTGATCCCATCTATTGAAAAATGAAATGAGTGGCTCGGTGAAAACCCGAAAGGGCGCCTTGGCAAAATGAGTGAAAAGAAGAAGAGTGATTTTTAGGACTCCTCATTTTACCTGGCGTGGCGACATAAGAAGAGGTGATATAAGGAGGATTCGGGTAGGTCACTCTGAGAGGCATAAGAAGATAGATGGGAGACTAGGATTAGAATTTATTCACTCTATGGTGTTTGGGATAAGCTTGGGGGAAGTACCCTGCTTTCCTTTTAGCTTGGTTGTGTGTGGTGGTGTTGTGTTGTTGTATGTTGTGCTGTGCTTATTGTGTTGGTACCTGGAGTTTATTGTTAGGTGTGATTCTTAGAGGGGTTGATTTTTCTATGCTTCCTGAAACCTTGGGGATTGATTGAAGGAGTAGGTTGACTTTAGCTTACTCGAGGATGAACAAAGTTTAAGCATGGGGGATTTGATCGGCACTATTTTATAGTGTATTTCTAGGAGTTGTTACCAGTTTTGAGGTGCCATTTGGATGGATTTAGAGCACAATTGTGGAGTTGAGAGTTAGAGACTAGAAGTGAAGAAATCATGGGATTTACAGAGGTTTGAAGTGCATTGAAGAGTAGAAAAACAGTAGGCTGAATTCAATTGGTTCGTTCGCTCTACTCAGATGTCCAAATGGAGTGATTCCAATTCTAGGAGTTAGATATTGAAGTCTGCTACAAGTCCTCAAAATATGAGCGCAATCAGAGTTGGGAATCAAAAGTTATGGCATTTTTACTAAAGTGTCACAGAAGTTGAAGAAGACACCGTCACCGCACCCCGCGGTGGGATTACCGCACCCCGCGGCGAGCCTTACAGAGAAGAGGCCGTGATTCTGGAGTACCACCGCACCTCGCGGTGGGTGTCACCAAACCCAGCGGTGGCGACGCGCTGAAGATATTTCCGAGTTTTTAATTCTCGTTTTATTTTATTTTTGAGACTTTGTTTCCAAGTTTGTTTATTTCTTTTTTTTATTTCTGAATTATTTCCTTAGTATTTAAGTTAAGTTTAAGACTCTTTTAGAGAGAATCTATTCTCTAACCCTAGTTGCCACCTTTCTACGTTTTTGCTCTCACAAACCCTATGGAGAACTAAACCTCCATTGTTGCACTTGACAGTTTGAAGCCAACAATTGATTGGTTGTGAGTTTTCTACTCTTGTTCGTTTTCCTATCTAGTTGGATTAATTCTCTTATGCTTGAATGTTTATTGAATCTTATTGATTTATCTAGACTGATCACCTAGGTTTATTGATATTATCCATATAGCTAGGACTTGTGATTCCGGGTTCGGGTTGCATATCTAGTAGCAAACACGATTTACATGAGCGGGTTGCGAGTGTTCATCGTGAGAGAGAGTTAATTGTATGTTATAGTAACGGGTTGTTTCTATTGCATGTATCTTGTTAAATCCTTGGTTGAATGCTATTGCTTTGTTGAGTCTTGAAGGTTTTCGGATTTGACCTAGTAATAAGTACTATTAGGGTTGGTAGAACTAATAGTTACCTAAGATCGGGATAAGGACACCTATAGGAAAGATAAGAACTTGAGGCGAATAGAATTCAGTGATCAACCATATCTCTTGTTATGTGGATCTTTGTCAGGTGTGACGTTTTTCCCCACCATATATTCACAACCTTTACTTGCGAATTTGTTTACTTGTTTTCTTGCTTTATTTACTTGGTTACTAAGAAACTCTTACAACAACCCCCCCCTAGTTCCTAGTTGGTAGTTTACGAAAAACAAGAATTGATAACCTGATTCCTTGTGGGATCGACCCTGACTTGCTTGCTATACTCTTTAGTAGGTACTTTAGGATTTCTTTGATTAGGCATACGACTTTGATTATCCCCACACATTATTTGGCAACGATGATGGCCCTACAATTGACAACTGATGAGGAGGAATACTAGAGCCCCCCCACGATTACATCTGGGCCCATTTTTTGTGTGTTCATTGAAGGCCGTGCAACCCCGACTTACTTGCTATACCACTATTCACCAAAGTGGTTTCCTTTTGGTTGCACAGTAGAAGAAGATTTTAGATTTGATGAAGACCCGCACAACACCAGCGCCCTGTGCATATATTGTAGACTGCCAGCAACAAACGAAGTGTCCAAGCCAGTTCGGCGACGTTGTGAGTTATTTTTTGCTTCTCCCTGTGCTTATTTTCTTTTTGTCTTTCATTACATTGAGGACATTGCAATGTTTAAGCATGGGGGAGAGTTCTATACTTGCTACGTTGTTGAGAAGAAAAATAAAAAAATTGAAAAAAGCCAAAAATTTGAAAAAAGGCAAAAATTAAAATCCTGGGATAAGTCGAAAACCCGAAAGGGCGGCTTAGGTAATATGCAGGTGACTTGGACCAGCATTAGGCTGGGGTAATAATTGGTCAAGAGTGATGTGAGTATATTGTGATCCCATCTATTGAAAAATGAAATGAGTGGCTCGGTGAAAACCCGAAAGGGCGCCTTGGCAAAATGAGTGAAAAGAAGAAGAGTGATTTTTAGGACTCCTCATTTTACCTGGCGTGGCGACATAAGAAGAGGTGATATAAGGAGGATTCGGGTAGGTCACTCTGGGAGGCATAAGAAGATAGATGGGAGAGTAGGATTAGAATTTATTCACTCTATGGTGTTTGGGATAAGCTTGGGGGAAGTACCCTGCTTTCCTTTTAGCTTGGTTGTGTGTGGTGGTGTTGTGTTGTTGTATGTTGTGCTGTGCATATTGTGTTGGTGCTTGGAGTTTATTGTTAGGTGTGATTCTTAGAGGGGTTGATTTTTCTATGCTTCTTGAAACCTTGGGGATTGATTGAAGGAGTAGGTTGACTTTAGCTTACTCGAGGACGAACAAGGTTTAAGCATGGGGGATTTGATCGGCACTATTTTATAGTGTATTTCTAGGGGTTGTTACCAGTTTTGAGGTGCCATTTGGATGGATTTAGAGCACAATTGTGGAGTTGAGAGTTAGAGACTAGAAGTGAAGAAATCATGGGATTTACAGAGGTTTGAAGTGCATTGAAGAGTAGAAGAACAGTGGGCTAAATTCAATTGGTTCGTTCGCTCTACTCAGATGTCCAAATGGATTGATTCCAATTCGAGGAGTTAGATATTGAAGTATACTACAAGTCCTCAAAATATGAGCGCAATCAAAGTTGGGAATCAAAAGTTATGGCATTTTTACTAAAGTGTCGCAGAAGCTGAAGAAGACACCATCACCGCACCCCGCGGTGGGATTACCGCACCCCGCGGCGAGCCTTACAGAGAAGAGGCCGTGATTCTGGAGTACCACCGCACCCCGCGGTGGGTGTCACCGCACCCAGCGGTGGCGACGCGCTGAAGATATTTCCGAGTTTTTAATTCTCGTTTTATTTTATTTTCGAGACTTTGTTTCCAAGTTTGTTTATTTCTGAAGTATTTCCTTAGTATTTAAGTTAAGTTTAAGACTCTTTTAGAGAGAATCTATTCTGTAACCCTAGTTGCCACCTTTCTACGTTTTTGCTCTCACAAACCCTATGGAGAACTAAACCTCTATTATTGCACTTGACAGTTTGAAGCCAACAATTGATTGGTTGTGAGTTTTCTACTCTTGTTCGTTTTCCTATCTAGTTGGATTAATTCTCTTATGCTTGAATGTTTATTGAATCTTATTGATTTATCTAGACTGATCACCTAGGTTTATTGATATTATCCATATAGCTAGGACTTGTGATTCCGGGTTCGGGTTGCATATCTAGTAGCAAACACGATTTACATGAGCGGGTTGTGAGTGTTCATCGTGAGAGAGAGTTAATTGCATGTTATAGTAACGGGTTGTTTCTATTGCATGTATCTTGTTAAATCCTTGGTTGAATGCTATTGCTTTTTTGAGTCTTGAAGGTTTCGGATTTGACATAGTAATAAGTACTATTAGGGTTGGTAGAACTAATAGTTACCTAAGATCGGGATAAGGACAGCTATAGGAAAGATAAGAACTTGAGGCTAATAGAATTCAGTGATCAACCATATCTCTTGTTGTGTGGATCTTTGTCAGGTGTGACGTTTTTCCCCACCATATTCACAACCTTTACTTGTGAATTTGTTTACTTGTTTTCTTGCTTTATTTACTTGGTTACTAAGAAACTCTTACAACAACCCCCCCTAGTTCCTAGTTGGTAGTTTATGAAACACAAGAATTGATAACCTGATTCCTTGTGGGATCGACCCTGACTTGCTTGCTATACTCTTTAGTAGGTACTTTAGGATTTCTTTGATTAGGCATACGACTTTGATTAGCCCCACACATTATTTGGCAACGATGATGGCCCTACAATTGACAGCTGATGAGGAGGAACACTAGAGCCCCCCCCCCCCCCCACGATTACATCTGGGCCCATTTTTTGTGTATTCATTGAAGGCCGTGCAACCCCGACTTACTTGCTATACCACTATTCACCAAAGTGGTTTCCTTTTGGTTGCACGGTAGAAGAAGATTTTAGAGTTGATGAAGACCCGCACAACACCAGCGCCATGTGCATATATTGTAGACCGCCAGTAACAAACGAAGTGTCCAAGCCAGCTCGGCGACGTCGTGAGTTATTTTTTGCTTCTCCCTGTGCTTCTTTTATTTTTGTCTTTCATTACATTGAGGACAATGCAATGTCTAAGCATGGGGGAGAGTTCTATACTTGCTACGTTGTTGAGAAGAAAAATAAAAAAATTGAAAAAAGGCAAAAATTTGAAAAAAAAGGCAAAAATTGAAATACTGGGATAGGTCGAAAACCCGAAAGGGCGGCTTAGGTAATATGCAGGTGACTTGGACCAGCATTAGGCTGGGGTAATAATTGGTCAAGAGTGATGTGAGTATATTGTGATCCCATCTATTGAAAAATGAAATGAGTGGCTCGGTGAAAACCCGAAAGGGCGCCTTGGCAAAATGAGTGAAAAGAAGAAGAATGATTTTTAGGACTCCTCATTTTACCTGGCGTGGCGACATAAGAAGAGGTGATATAAGGAGGATTCGGGTAGGTCACTCTGGGAGGCATAAGAAGATAGATGGGAGAGTAGGATTAGAATTTATTCACTCTATGGTGTTTGGGATAAGCTTGGGGGAAGTACCCTGCTTTCCTTTTAGCTTGGTTGTGTATGGTGGTGTTGTGTTGTTGTATGTTGTGCTGTGCTTATTGTGTTGGTGCCTGGAGTTTATTGTTAGGTGTGATTCTTAGAGGGGTTGATTTTTCTATGCTTCCTGAAACCTTGGGGATTGATTGAAGGAGTAGGTTGACTTTAGCTTACTCGAGGACGAACAAGGTTTAAGCATGGGGGATTTGATCGGCACTATTTTATAGTGTATTTCTAGGGGTTGTTACCAGTTTTGAGGTGCCATTTGGATGGATTTAGAGCACAATTGTGGAGTTGAGAGTTAGAGACTAGAAGTGAAGAAATCATGGGATTTACAGAGGTTTGAAGTGCATTGAAGAGTAGAAGAACAATGGGCTGAATTCAATTGTTTGGTTCGCTCTACTCAGATGTCCAAATGGAGTGATTCCAATTCGAGGAGTTAGATATTGAAGTCTAATACAAGTTCTCAAAATATGAGCGCAATCCGAGTTGGGAATCAAAAGTTATATCATTTTTACTAAAGTGTCGCAGAAGCTGAAGAAGACACCGTCACCGCACCCTGCGGTGGGATTACTGCACCCCGCGGCGAGCCTTACAGAGAAGAGGCCGTGATTCTGGAGTACCACCGCACCCCGCGGTGGGTGTCACCGCACCAAGCGATGGCGACACGCTGAAGATATTTCTGAGTTTTTAATTCTCGTTTTATTTTATTTCCGAGACTTTATTTCCAAGTTTGTTTATTTCTTTTCTTTATTTCTGAATTATTTCCTTAGTATTTAAGTTAAGTTTAAGACTCTTTTAGAGAGAATCTATTCTCTAACCCTAGTTGCCACCTTTCTACGTTTTTGCTCTCACAAACCCTATGGAGAACTAAACCTCCATTGTTGCACTTTACAGTTTGAAGCCAACAATTGATTGGTTGTGAGTTTTCTACTCTTGTTCGTTTTCCTATCTAGTTGGATTAATTCTCTTATGCTTGAATGTTTATTGAATCTTATTGATTTATCTAGACTGATCACCTAGGTTTATTGATATTATCCATATAGCTAGGACTTGTGATTCCGGGTTCGGGTTGCATATCTAGTAGCAAACACGATTTACATGAGCGGGTTGCGAGTGTTCATCGTGAGAGAGAGTTAATTGCATGTTATAGTAACGGGTTGTTTCTATTGCATGTATCTTGTTAAATCCTTGGTTGAATGCTATTGCTTTGTTGAGTCTTGAAGGTTTTCGGATTTGACCTAGTAATAAGTACTATTAGGGTTGGTAGACCTAATAGTTACCTAAGATCGGGATAAGGACAGCTATAGGAAAGATAAGAACTTGAGGCTAATAGAATTCAGTGATCAACCATATCTCTTGTTGTGTGGATCTTTGTCAGGTGTGACGTTTTTCCCCACCATATTCACAACCTTTACTTGCAAATTTGTTTACTTGTTTTCTTGCTTTATTTACTTGGTTACTAAGAAACTCTTACAACAACCCCCCCTAGTTCCTAGTTGGTAGTTTACGAAACACAAGAATTGATAACCTGATTCCTTGTGGGATCGACCCTGACTTGCTTGCTATACTCTTTAGTAGGTACTTTAGGATTTCTTTGATTAGGCATATGACTTTGATTAGCCCCACACATTATTTGGCAACGATGATGGCCCTACAATTGACAGCTGATGAGGAGGAACACTAGAGCCCCCCCACGATTACATCTGGGCCCATTTTTTGTGTGTTCATTGAAGGCCGTGCAACCCCGACTTACTTGCTATACCACTATTCACCAAAGTGTTTTCCTTTTGGTTGCACGGTAGAAGAAGATTTTAGAGTTGATGAAGACCCGTATAACACCAGCGCCCTGTGCATATATTGTAGACCGCCAGCAACAAACGAAGTGTCCAAGCCAGCTCGGCGACGTTGTGAGTTATTTTTAGCTTCTCCCTGTGCTTCTTTTCTTTTTGTCTTTCATTACATTGAGGACAATGCAATGTTTAAGCATGGGGGAGAGTTCTATACTTGCTACGTTGTTGAGAAGAAAAATAAAAAAATTGAAAAAAGCCAAAAATTTGAAAAAAGGCAAAAATTGAAATCCTGGGATAGGTCGAAAACCCGAAAGGGCGGCTTAGGTAATAAGCAGAAGACTTGGACCAGCACTAGGCTGGGGTAACAATTGGTCAAGAGTGATGTGAGTATATTGTGATCCCATCTATTGAAAAATGAAATGAGTGGCTTGGTGAAAACCCGAAAGGGCGCCTTGGCAAAATGAGTGAAAAGAAGAAGAGTGATTTTTAGAACTCCTCATTTTACCTGGCGTGGCGACATAAGAAGAGGTGATATAAGGAGGATTCAAGTAGGTCACTCTGGGAGGCATAAGAAGATAGATGGGATACTAGGATTAGAATTTATTCACTCTATGGTGTTTGGGATAAGCTTGGGGGAAGTACTCTGCTTTCCTTTTAGCTTGGTTGTGTGTGGTGGTGTTGTGTTGTTGTATGTTATGCTGTGCTTATTGTGTTGGTGCCTGGAGTTTATTGTTAGGTGTGATTCTTAGAGGGGTTGATTTTCTATGCTTCCTGAAACCTTGGGGATTGATTGAAGAAGTAGGTTTACTTTAGCTTACTCGAGGACGAACAAGGTTTAAGCATGGGCGATTTGATCGGCACTATTTTATAGTGTACTTCTAGGGGTTGTTACCAGTTTTGAGGTGCCATTTGGATGGATTTAGAGCACAATTGTGGAGTTGAGAGTTAGAGACTAGAAGTGAAGAAATCATGGGATTTACAGAGGTTTGAAGTGCATTGAAGAGTAGAAGAACAGTGGACTGAATTCAATTGGTTCGTTCGCTCTACTCAGATGTCCAAATGGAGTGATTCCAATTCGAGGAGTTAGATCTTGAAGTCTACTACAAGTCCTCCAAATATGAGCGCAATCCGAGTTGGGAATCAAAAGTTATGGCATTTTTAAAGTGTCACAGAAGCTGAAGAATACACCGTCACCGCACCCCGCGGTGGGATTACCGCACCCCGCGGCGAGCCTTACAGAGAAGAGGCCGTGATTCTGGAGTACCACCGCACCCCGCGGTGGGTGTCACCGCACCCAGCGGTGGCGACGCGCTGAAGATATTTCATGAGTTTTTAATTCTCGTTTTATTTTATTTCCGAGACTTTGTTTCCAAGTTTTTTTATTTCTTTTCTTTATTTCTGAATTATTTCCTTAGTATTTAAGTTAAGTTTAAGTCTCTTTTAGAGAGAATCTATTCACTAACCCTAGTTGCCACCTTTCTACGTTTTTGCTCTCATAAACCCTATGGAGAACTAAACCTCCATTGTTGCACTTGACAGTTTGAAGCCAGCAATTGATTGGTTGTGAGTTTTCTACTCTTGTTCGTTTTCCTATCTAGTTGGATTAATTCTCTTATGCTTGAATGTTTATTGAATCTTATTGATTTATCTAGACTGATCACCTAGGTTTATTGATATTATCCATATAGCTAGGACTTGTGATTCCGGGTTCGGGTTGCATATCTAGTAGCAAACACGATTTACATGAGCGGGTTGCGAGTGTTCATCGTGAGAGAGAGTTAATTGCATGTTATAGTAACGGGTTGTTTCTATTGCATGTATCTTGTTAAATCCTTGGTTGAATGCTATTGCTTTGTTGAGTCTTGAAGGTTTTCGGATTTGACATAATAATAAGTACTATTAGGGTTGGTAGAACTAATAGTTACCTAAGATCGTGATAAGGACATCTATAGGAAAGATAAGAACTTGAGGCTAATAGAATTCAGTATTCAACCATATCTCTTGTTGTGTGGATCTTTGTCAGGTGTGACATTTTCCCCCACCATATTCACAACCTTTACTTGCGAATTTGTTTACTTGTTTTCTTGCTTTATTTACTTGGTTACTAAGAAACTCTTACAACAACCCCCCCTAGTTCCTAGTTGGTAGTTTACGAAACACAAGAATTGATAACCTGATTCCCTCACTAGTGGAAAAAACACTTTTTGAGGCTCCATTTTAGAGGCGTACATAGTACAAAACGCCTCAATAACGACTTAGGCAATCACTTTTTTTGGTTTTTGAGGCGGGCAAATTAATATACGCCTCAATAAGTATCCGAAAAAACATTTCTCGCTAAAGTATTAGAGGCGGGCCAGGGTAAGGCCCGCCTCTAATACTTTCTAATTGAGGCGGGCCAAGTAGCCCTCCTCAATTAAAGCTTGTTGAGGCGGGCCTCTGAATGCCCGCCTCAACAAGTATGTCCAGTAGAGGCGGGCATGTAAGGCCCGCCTCTATTAGACCATTATCGTAATACTTATAGAGGCGGGCATGTTAGGCCCGCCTCTATAAGCTCAACCCTAATTAAAAATAAAACAGCTGCTGCTTTCCTTCATTTTCCTCTTCGTATCCTCCTCTTCTCGTCCCGAGCTCCGACGACGATCTCCGACTTCATCGATCTCCTTCGTCTTCCCTACTTCATCGATCTCCTTCTTCCCGACTTCATCGATCTCCTTCGTCTTCGCCGAGCTCCGTCTTCCCGAGCTCCGACTTCATCTCCCTTCGCCGAGCTCCCTCCCTTCGCCGAGCTCCCTCTAATACTTCAACGCACTCGAATCCAAGTCAGGTATCAACATCCTTTGCGCCCTCGACGTTCACATCCCCTTTCCTTGTCCGTTCGCTTCTCAATGCTTTAGTTTTTCAGTTTTAGGTTCTTACTTCAGTATTTGAAATGATGGATGCATGCTTCTTTTGCTTTGAACTGATGCAAACGAGTATGACTGTTCTGGCGATCTTGCTAATTTTGCATGTGAAGTAGTTTCAATGATGGTAGAGTTTTGGGAAGACTGATTGTATTTGGACATGCTCTTGTGGTTTTGGATATTTATGATAGTCGGGTAGGCAATAAAAGTAAATGAATAAGGCTACAATAATATCCAGTTAGGGTGACATGGATTAATATTTTTTAGCTCCTACAAATACATAGCAGTTTTGATGAGTGAAGCTTCTTACTAGTCTTAGAAAAGCTATATAAATAAAGCAAAAGTGAAAAGAATCACATTCTTTATTTAATTGGTGAAATGACATTCTGCAGGCTGATAAGGGCATTGACTTGAAGTATCGATATTGGGTCAAGGTAATACTTCTACCCTAATTCCTTAGGCCCTTGGCGGGATAGAATTCATAATTTAGGCCCTTGGCGGGATATAATTCATAATTTAGGCCCTTGGCGGGATAATTACTAGAAATGAGTATTTAATCTTAATTCCTTGCATGTTATTTTGCATTTATTACTAGAAATGAGTCGTCCTTGGATGTACGGTGACCATACTATGACACAATACTTGAGTGGGGTTGAGGAGTTCATTAGATATGCTTTAGCATACCAACGGGGTACGAAAGCCGAAAAAATCTATTGTCCATGCCGTGATTGTAAGAATATAAGGCGGTTTGCTGATATTGATGAGATTGAGGATCATTTATTTCATCATGGTTTCAAAGAAGATTACCATGTTTGGTTTTGGCATGGTGAGAAAATACTTGATCGTCCAAGTTCTAGTGTCAATGAGTTTGATGTTCGGGTAGACATTGATGATAGTGATGATGATATTGCTGAGAATAATGAGATGGATGATGATGATGACCAAGAAGATGATGAAATGAATGGGATGATGGATGGGGTGAGAGATCACTTGAACGAACGACCTCAGATGTTCGAACAAGTATCAAAGGCTGCAAGAGACTCCCTTGTATCCCGAGTGTACAAAATTTAGCAAGTTAGAGGGTGTGTCAATACTTTACAACTTGAAATGTGCTTCTGGTTGGACTGATGGAAGTTTCAACACCTTATTGGAATGGTTAGGTGAATTTTTACCAGAAGGCAATGAGATGCCTATCTCTACTTATTATGCCAGGAAATTGATGTGTCCCTTAGGCTTAGAGGCTGTCAAGATAGATGCTTGCCCAAATGATTGTATGCTTTACAGAAACGAACATGAAAATTTGGATGAGTGTCCAAAGTGCGGTGCATCTCGTTACAAGCGTAAAGGGGTAAATTCGGCTAAGAGGGGCCCATCAGCTAAGGTTATGTGGTATCTTCCGATAATACCTAGGTTTCAGCGTTTGTTTTCGATAAAGAAGAAAGCAAAAAGTCTGAGGTGGCATGTGGAAGGGAGGAAGAAAGATGGACTCCTTAGACATCCTGCCGATTCTCCTCAATGGAGAAATATTGATAAGAAATATTCTGAATTTGGTGAGGAGGTTAGGAATCTGAGACTTGCTTTATGTACAGATGGTGTGAATCCGTATGGCACTCTAAGCAGTCAACATAGCACATGGCCGGTTCTTCTAGCGATTTATAATCTTCCTCCATGGTTGTGTATGAAGCGCAAGTATATCATGTTATCACTCTTCATCTCCGGGCCTAAGCAACCTGGGAATGACATAGATGTGTATCTGGCTCCACTTGTTAATGATTTGAAATTATTGTGGAATGAAGGTGTTCCAATGTTCGTTGCATACACCAACTCAAACTTTATCTTGCGAGCTATGGTTTTTTGTACCATAAATGTTTTCCCGGCATATGGAAACTTGTCTGGGTACAAAACCAAAGGAGAACAAGCATGCCCTATATGTGAAGAAGACATGAAACCTGCCTACTTGAAAAATTACAGGAAAAATGTGTATCTAGGGTACCGGAAGTTCCTTAGTCGATATCACCCTTACCGTAAAAAGAAGGAGTTCAATGGGTACACCGAGGAAGGAGTAGCTCGTACACCTTTGACAGGATCACAGGTTTATGAACGGATTAAAAATGTTGACACCAAATACGGCAAGGGCTTCAAGTCCGTCTCTAAAAAGGGTGTTTTATGGAAGAAAATGTCTATACTATGGGATCTTCCTTATTGGAAAGATTTGTCGGTTAGGCATTGTCTCGATGTGATGCACATTGAAAAAAATGTTTGTGATGCTATAATTGGGACTTTGCTAAATATACCCAAAAAGACGAAAGACAATCAGAAAGTTCGTTTTGATATGAAAGAGAGGAATATTCGACCAGATTTGTGGCCCGTGGTAAAACCGGATGGTAAAAAGACTTTTCTGCCTCCGGCGTGTTACACAATGTCAAGAAAGGAGAAAAATGTGTTTTATGAGTGCTTACATGGCATTAAGGTTCCATCGGGATATTCGTCAAATGTAAAACGTCTAGTTTCTCTTTCGGACCTTCGGTTGATTGGTATGAAGTCTCATGATTGTCATGTATTGATTAATGTTTTCTTGCCGATCGCACTTCGTGGGATATTGCCGAAACACGTGAGACATGTTATAACAAAACTTTGCGTGTTTTTCAGTTCCATATGTGCTAAGGTTATTGATCCGGAAATATTGGATGCTCTCCAATATGATATTGTTGAAACTTTGTGTCGATTTGAAATGTACTTTCCGCCGTCTTTCTTTGACATAATGGTGCACTTAATTGTTCATTTGGTTCGAGAAATCAAGTTATGTGGTCCGGTGTTCTTAAGATGGATGTATCCTTTTGAGAGATTTTTTGGCAGTTTAAAGGACAAAGCAAAGAATCGGGCGAATCCAGAGGGTAGTATCATTCGTGGAGTTCTTCATGAAGAGATATCTCATTACGCAGCTGAGTTTTTGTCAAGGCTTCATCCAATAGGTCTTCCAAAATCTCGTCATGTAGGGAGGCTTGAAGGAGAGGGTGTAATTGGTAAAAATGTGATATCTCCTCCATCTGAAAGGAAGATTAAGGCACATCTTTGTGTGTTGCAGCATCTTACAGAGGTAAATCCTTACATAGAAAAGCATTGCCTTGAATTGCAACACAATAATGCTAAATTGAATGAAAGAGCTTTGATGCGGGAACATAATCGCACATTTGTTGATTGGTTTAAGAAGGAAGTAGCTGAGGAACTAAGGAAAGAACATGACGTTTCTGATACGGTCAAGTGGTTATCTCGAGGTCCTCGACTATGTGTTCGGTCTTACGAAGGGTATGATATCAATGGGTTCACATTCTACACTAGAAGACAAGATGAAAAGAGTGTGGTGCAGAATAGTGGAGTGAAGGTAGTTGCATCATCTAGGGTCTATGCGAGCGCTAAGGACAAAAGACCGGTTGATGCGACACAATCGTATTATGGTGTTATCGAAGAAATATGGGAGCTTGATTATAACAATTTTACAATCCCTGTTTTCCGGTACAAGTGGGTCAACAACCCTAACGGGGTGAAGCAAGATGAAATTTATACGGGTTTGACATTGGTAAACTTTGAGCGATTAAGTGATAGTGACGAGCCATTCATCCTAGCATCACAAGCTAAGCAGATTTTTTATGTGGTAGACAATGTTGATCCTAGATGGCGTGCAGTTGCCCAAGGCAAAAGACATATTCTGGGTAT
Source organism: Rheum nobile (assembly GCA_027886185.1). NCBI lineage: Eukaryota > Viridiplantae > Streptophyta > Magnoliopsida > Caryophyllales > Polygonaceae > Rheum > Rheum nobile. Next base: position 4,710,664 of record WOAB01000511.1, read on the forward strand.
TTATGATGTTGTGGATGAAGATGAGTATGACGAGTATGATGACACACCCTTGTTATCAACTGTTGTTCAACCATTACCGGAGGAGGAAGATACAAATAATACTAATCATATCCGTACAGATCATAGGGAAGGAATATGGGTTACAAATCATAAATGAATAAGATGAGGTAAGTTATTTTCTTACGAATTAGTTTTTTTTGGAATATTAACAATATCAGTTTCATGAGTGTATTATGTTGATTTTCTAGGGCATTTCAAGTATACAAGTATCAAGGTGGGAAGTATTTGTGTTTCATGACCGACTAGATATCAGTTTCATGACCGACTAGATAAGGTATGTAACTTAACTAACTATATATTGATAGTATTTGTGTTTTTTGTCAATAATTTCTGTGTTTTTTATGCAGCTATATCCTAAGAGGAAGACATCGTATACTTATGACGAAATGGATGTTGTTCATGAGCAATGGGCATAGTATTTTACATCGAAGTATTTTTTATCGGATTGAACTTGTTTTTACTTGTAATGTAAACTGTTGTTGAGAACCTGACTGTACTCTGATGAAATCTGTTGTTTTTTTTTGGTCAAATGAAATCTGTTATTTGTTGTATATTATTCTGTGAATAAAATCAGGAACCTGACTGACTCGGCCGAGAACTCGGGCGAGTTCTGGGCCGAGTCAACGTCTACTTGTTGAGGCGGCCTTGTATACGTCCGCCTCTATAAGTATATACGCGCGACTTGTTGAGGCGGGCCTATAGAGGCCCGCCTCAACAAGTGTTTACTTATTGAGGCGGGCCTCCTAAGCCCGCCTCAACAAGTCCCTCATTTTGGCGCCAAAGTGAGGGACTTGTTGAGGCGGGCTTAGGAGGCCTGCCTCAATAATGTTCTTTTAGAGGCATAAAATGCCCGCCTCAAAAAGTGTCCCTACTTGTTGCAGCCCCCTTAGTTGAAGCGAACGGTGTTCGCCTCAATAAGTGTCCAAAGGCCCGCCTCTATAAGGATTTTTTCCACTAGTGCCTGTGGGATCGACCCTGACTTGCTTGCTATACTCTTTAGTAAGTACTTTAGGATTTCTTTGATTAGGCATACGACTTTAAGCCTGTCACCTACTTAAACCCTTGGCGTCCACATCAAGCCCTAAAGATCGCCCTTTAGGTCGAGCGACTGCCCTCTAGACCAAGTCCACTCGTAACCCATAGTCGGCTCTAATACCTTTTGTAAGTCCTGAGGCCTTAGTAGCGCCATCACATGCCAACCCGAGGACTTCTCAAGAGGTCACTATAATTCTCGGGTTATATTTAGATTTTCTTAGTTGGTAACTTTCCACGTTAGGATATCCAACGTTTCTATTTTTAAGATCTAGGATTGAGGTTATGTTGATAGTAATTAATTTTATTTGGATTTAGTTTTACATTTATCATTATTTATGGGATATAGTGGCATTTCATTATATTTGAGACATACTAACTGTGATCGTCCGGTTTTCCGAGAGGAAATAGTTGGCGGTCCACACAGAACCAACTCCGACTCGTCTCCTCCGGTTGCTTTCCTCCCCGTTCCCCATCGGCTGCCTCATGTCACGTCAGACGTCGTCCGATCTCGAGTCCAGACCTAAAACAAGAAGAGGAGCCCGAGGTTGCCCCGGGCTTGCCACTCCGACGCTCAAGTCAGTGCTCAACTCGTAGGTGGTACAGAGAAAGAGATAGAGCCAATGAACAGTAAAAGTAGAGAGAGAGAGAGTGTGGGAAGATGAAGCTTTCGGTGTCTAGCCGATATGGTGGCAGAGAGAGGCGAACCGAAAGAGGATCGAGAATCCCTTTTCCAGTTGCAACCTCCTCCTTATATACCTGAGGCCAACAAGCCCTTTGTCGCGTAGCTGGCCCAAGCCAGGGAGGGGGTTCCTGGGCCACATAGCCAAGCTTAGCCGCGAGGAGCCGTTTGGACAGGTCGGGAAGAGGGCCCCCGGACTGCATAACCAGATCAAGCCGAGAAAGGGCTGTTATGTCTTTGCTCCGAGTTGGGACGTCCTGCCAAATGGGCTTTTCTCCTGCTTGGGCCGCACACTTGGGTCGGGCTAAATACGGCTCCCACACAGCCCATCAAGCCACACAGTCGAGGTTCTACCTGGCCGGGGGGCTTGATCTTTAAAGGAGCCGGTTGGCCTGGTATGGCCGAGGACTTCATAAGTCGGCCGCGAAGAAGGAGACAATTGTTTTTGTCATTTTTAGAGGGCAGCTGGTGGGTCCCTTACGTCTCTTATAAAAGGAAGGCAATAAAAAGGGCAGCATTGTTTCATTTCAAGCTCAGATCTCTTCTCTTTCCTTGCTCAAATTGCTCCAAATACTTGCTCCGAACAATTGCTCTAACGCTTGCTCTGAACACTTGCTTCTTTCCTCATAGTTCCTCGTTTACCCGGGCTCTTTTACTTAAACACAGATCTACTTGCTCCTTCTCTTTCTTCTTGCAGATGACTACACCACGCGATCACCAGAGTGAGGGAGTTCCCTTCGAGTCGGGATGGCATTGCTACTTATTGTCCACAGATTGCGATGTCAGGTTACGCCGACGGCAGCGTATGAAGTCTGTATGAATGTGGCTCTGAGTGCTTGCGGGTCGTTGCCTCTGATGCTCCTCCTTTATCCCTCCTCTAGGAGGGACGTGAACTCCTCGAGTAAAGGTGCTTCCAGGGAGGTGGGATATGGCTGACGTCCCTCGAGATGCTCTGGGGCGCCTGGAGCGCTGGTCACGGAGGAGGAGCTACTTCCCGGTCTAGGAGGAATCGGGCGGAGTGGAGCAGGGGCCGTGAGGGTAGCGTTTTGCTTTCCTTTGAATGGAGGGGCCCTTCTTTGCCTTGCCGACTCCCAGGCCGTGGCGCACATAGTAGTCGTGGCGCCTGAGGCCGCGTACGGGGAGCGCGCACTAGAACTGCCGAGCAGCTGTCGAGGAGAAGATGCTCCCCTGAGGCTCCCAGTCAGAGAGTGTCAAGCTGGCCTTGCCTCCCTTACGGCTGGATGCCCTTTCATTTTTCCCTCCGTAGACTTCGCACGCTCTTCGAGTTTTGGGTGGGGATGAGGGCTCGTGAGTCATGTTCATGTTCATGTTCACCATGAATCCTCAGGCTTGTAGCTTCCGCGGAGGCCTTAGAGCTCACGGCTTACGACGACGCTCGCTTTCCTTCTCGTCTTCGTTCTCCTCTTTTTCTAGTTTCTTCTTGTATACTTGCGGCCGAAATGGGATGGCTAGTTATAATCTCCCCTTGTAATCTTGATCGACATGAATAAAGAATAAGATTTTTACCCATTGCTTGCATTCTTTTGCTTGCGGTCGTACTGGTTTTTCTTTTTTGTGCTTCGTTATGGGCAGCGGGCGATGCTCGCGGACTCCACAAATTTGTCTTGTGTGATATAACTCTACTTTTGGCTTATTGATGCTTTATTGCCCGTGGACCGATCACTGGGTCCGAAAGACTACCCTAAACTCTCTCGATTTGTTCTTGCACATGGCTTGCCGACTTCCTTCGACGTCCGCAAACTGACTACTGGGTCTATGATGGCAGTTTGAACGTCGCCTGAACGGTTTTCTAAGCGGTTGATTTGTGACAGTTTCCCTGCTCCAATAATCATAATCGTCTAGTCATATCGCCGAAATAAAAGGGGCCCTCCGGCTTCTCTCGAGCGTCTTGCTTCTTTCTCTCCCAACTTCCACTTTACTTAGCCATTTCCATTTCCTCCATTCGAGCTTCTTCGTGGAAGGTACAAGGTGGACCATGGCTTCTTGTCTTTAATTGGGTAGGTAAGCAGCCCTCTTTCGCCTTTTCCTCCCCTCTTTTTGCTATCGTTCTTTGCTTGCCAATCGAGAAAAACTCTCACTTAGGGCAAAACGACTTCGCTTCTAGTGTTCCGCCGTCATCACCTCTCTTCCTCTAGCTTTGCGGCGATTTCCCCCTTTTTTACACCCTAGCACCGACGAGCTTGCTTGTGGCCGAGTCGGGTTGTATTTTCTTTCTCTCTTCTTCTTGTGCGTCTCCCTTCAAGTGGTCCCGGTGGTCAGAGGGTCTTGATGGTCAGCGTGGGGCCTCCAAGGGCGGAGCCCCAGGTGGTGGAGCCTCGATCGGTGGAAGAGCCCAGGCGGAGGAGCCCCAAGCGACGGAGCACCAAGCGGGGGAGCCCCAGGAGGTGGAGCCCCAAGCGGAGGTTGGGAGAGACATTGACAATGGGTCTAACACTCCCTCTGGGTCGCCGTCAGAATGATTCCACTTTGGGTGGGGCAACCGGGAGTCACTGCGGCGGGGTCATCACCCCTATTGAAGTCGAGAGGGCTCAGTCAGTCCGGCTCGAGGGGGACGATGACTTCAGGAAGTTTGCTCGTGACCATGGCCATTATTCTTCTCTTACATTTGCGGACCTTCAAGCAATCCGAGAGGAGTATGACTTTCCTCCCAACATCTCGCTCGCATTGCCTTTGCCCAAGGGGCGTTCTTTGTACGCGTACCCGGAAGCGGTGCGTTCTTTGTACGTGTACCCGGAAGCGGTGGCAACCAATCTGGAGGCCCTGAAAGTTGGCTTGCATTATTTGCCCCCCGGGTGTTGTAGGAGTAATCGTCCCTTTTGCTTTTGATTTTTTGCAGGCGGGGCTTATGCTTGGGGCACGTAACCAGCGTGCCCAGGTGTTGCGGGATGTTGTGATGCAGGGGGAGGAGCGGGCACATCATGTGGAGGAGCTGGCGTGGCGAGCCGAGGAGCGCACGCAAATGGAACAGAGGGACAGGTGCAGCATGCTGAAGGGTGGGCGTGACAAGTCAAGGAGCAAGTTCAACAGGCCAGGCGGAGAGCCGAGGAAGCAGAGCAAGAGGTCACCCTACTCAACCATCAGCTCACTGAGGTCTCCGCGGGAATAGAGGCCGTAAGAGCAGGAGTTGAGGCCGCCAATCGTCGGGCCGAGGAGGCTGGGAGGGAACTTTCTCGCTTGGATCAGGAGAGCTCTGGGCTTCTTTCGGAGGTCGAGAGCTTGAGGAGCAGTGTTGTCAATTTTGCCAATCAAAGGCAAGCGATCCGAGACGAGGCGATGAGCGAGTTTGCAAGGGGTCCGCGCCATAAGCAGAGTTGCGTGCACTTCTCGCGTCCCTTGTATGAGCCCGGGGGTCAAGATGACGTGAATTAGATGTCCCGTCATGCCGGCATGGCTCCCATCGTCTTCAACCCGCGTACCCAGCCTATAAAACGGTCGACCCTTTCTAGCCTCTCCCTTATGGCTAGGTGGTGGGCGACTATCCCGATGTGGCGGAAGCTTGGGATGTGTCCACTCTCTTCGATGGATCAACAGTGTCGGGGAAAGGAGATCGGGGCACGAAGAGGAAGAGTGACGATCTTTCTTCTCCAACTATTTTCCCGGGGAGCTCCTTGCATCAAGCTGTCGCCTCTTCCGCGGTAGCAGGAGGTAGCTCGCCGCTTCCCCTTCCGCTTGTGTTCTCGGACCCACCGAGTAACCAAGCCCAAAACAACGAGCTCCTGGACAGGATGATGGTTGATGCTTCAAAGGCCAGGGTCCCTCAAGATGTCATGATCCCTTAATTGCCGGGTCCCGATCACTGAGCTCTGGTCGAGTGGCTCTCCTTGCTTGTTTTTCATTCTTTAACTTTGCTAGTTCCCTAGGCATTCTTGTGATTAGACAATTTTTGAACAGTTTTTGTTGGTAGTTTAATGAACAGTTATTGCAGCCTTCGGGCTCCAGGCAGTTATGGTCAACCACTTTCTATATATTGGCCCTCTTTCATTTTTGCACACTTGCATCATCTGCTTATTTCCACTTCTCTTCTCTTGCGCTCTCTTTGCTTCTCTTCCTTTTCCTTGTGTGTCTTTGCAGCTTGCAGCGGATGGACCATCCTCCCGGCTTTCCTCCCTTGCCAAGTCGTTCTCCTGCGATGGCGCTAAGGGTTCCTAAGGCAGAGCCTTCATCTAGTTCACCATCGGGCCCTTCTCTTGTGGTCGGTCCTCCCACCATGGCGGTGTTACAAATCTACTAGGCAGGGCATTTAGCTAGGCGGCAGGGCGATTGGGTTGTGGCTGCCTCCTATCGTTACATCAGCGGGCGGCGGTGGTCACTCTCGGTGTCCATCAGCGGCTTCATTACTTCCCCTACTCGTTCGAACTCCCTCACGTCCTTCACTCCTTCGTCGACTGGAAGATCAGTCGGATGCTGCCGCGATCTATGCCCTTAGCCGGCGTGAACCGATATCACTGTTCGTGGTTAGGGATCGCGTAGAGCATCCGGGCCTTTAGGGCTTTTCCGCGAGTTGCGTTGCCAGGTTGTACGGGGGCCACGAGTTACGATGTCAGGTTATGCAGCCTGACATGTATAGTCGGCCCAATTTTCCTTTTGGCTCCTCCGCAGGCGGGTTAGGGGCATCCGTTGACTATCCCCGTGAGGGGGCCTCTCAAGGACTTCTGCCCATCGCCCTTGCGCTTTGTCTAGCCTTTTCTTCAAGCCGGCTAAAATCCGCCCGTTCGTGTTCTCTACTTGGCCATTCGTCCGGTGGTGGGCTATGGAGGTGATGCGAAGGCGGATGCCCAAGTCATCACAGAATGTCCTTAGCTTCTCCGTGTTGAATTGGGGCCCTCTGTCGGTGACAATGTCTTGAGGGAGGCCGAAGCGACATATAATATTTTGCTAGAGGAATTTCTTCACCTTCTCGATTGTGGTGGTTGCTAGGGCCTCTGCCTCGATCCACTTGGTGTAATAACCAATGGCCATAAGGATGTATTACAGCTGCCCGGGGGTGCGGGGGAAAGGGCTAAGGAGGTCCATCCCCCACATGGAGAACGGGCAAGGGGCGCTCAGTATCTTCATTTCTTGCCCAGGTTGCAAGATGGCAGTTGCATGGACTTGACACGGGTTGCATGACAACGAGACTTCTATGGCATCTTTCCTTATGGTGGGCCAGAAGTATCTAGCATGTCGGGCTTTGTGAGTAAGGGTCCTCCACCCAAAATGGCTGCCGCATATGCCATCGTAAGCTGGCGGCCTTGCTCCAGCGAGACCCACTTGAGACCTGACGAGTTATAGCCTTTCTTGTATAACCAGCCCCCTTTCATGTAAAAGCGTGAGGCTCAGACCTGCAATCTACACCTTTCAGCCTTGTCGGAAGGAGAGGCTCCCTTTTCCAGGTACTCCTTTAGTGACGTCCTCCAATCAGGGCTTTCGCTGATCGACATGACTTGCATTTGAATGGCGGACTGCTTCTTGCTTTCTACGCGGGCCACGCCGATAGTACAACCGGCGGATCTGGAACCAAGCTTAGTTAGGGCATCTGCTGCCGCGTTCTCGAACCTTGGGATGGAATGTATATCGAACTGGCGTAAAGCCTTAGCCAGCGCCTTCACTAGCTCACAATACTCAGGCAAAGTCCTGGTTCATGCCTCATAGATTCCTTGCACTTGGTTAACCACTACTTCGGAGTCGCTATAGCAGGTCAGGCTTTGTGTCTCATTCACGAGGGCTAACTCAATTCCCACCAAGAGACCTTCGTACTCTGCCTCGTTGTTGGTGGCTTCAAATTCTAGGGCCAACGCATACTCTAATACTTGTCCGAGGGAGGTGAGCACCAGACCGGCTCTGCGGCCTCTTTTTCTTCTGCGACGGCCTCATCCCTGAAGCTGGCCTCGACCAAGAAGTCGGCGAGAGATTACACCTTGATAGCGGGGCGACTCTTGTATGAAATGTCAAACTCGGAGAGCTCGACTACTGATGTGTTCTTGCCTCCGATGAATGTCAATTGTCAAAGGTGGCACTTTGGATCTAGTCTTGGGTGAGAAGTAACAAGTCTAGTTTGTCAAGGCTGTCGTGGAAACCTTGTGGAAACCCTTAATGAATTGCACGAAAGCTTGACAAAGTGGTGGCGAAGTGAACAGTAACTTTAGAGGTTATCGGACACGGTGGTGGCCGGCAGCGAACCCATTGGTGAGTGTCTGGGTGTCTCGACAGCGGCGGCGATGAGTGTCAAGACATCGATGGCAGCGGCGATGGCGAGAGCGATGGTGAGCGATGTATTGGGTTCGATGGTGGGGGCAAAGTCGATGGCGCGAGCGGTGAGGCGAGCGACGACGACAATGATTGACTGGGTGCGATAGCGGGTGCGATCACAAGGACGATGGAAGCGATTGGTGGATGGCGATAATGTGTTGGTTTGGATAGATGGCTTGAAGGTCAAGCCTTGTTGTAGCGTCGGTGGCGGAGTGAAGGGAGATGCGAAGGAAGACTTGTTAGAATGGTTTCAAGCGATGCCGTAGCGTCGACGGCGGAGTGAAGGGGTTGCGAAGCTAGAGATAGGTTTGACGTCCGATCAAAGGAAAGAGGATAAACACTCGACTTAAGCTTTGATTAAAATTGAACGTAAAGAAAACAATAGACAAAGTTTGACTTAAATACTAGAGGTGAGACTCAGATGGGCCAAGTCGAGCCTAGTGGGCTAGCCCATGCGACACACATGGAGCACACACCCAAAAATAGAAAGAACTATAAATGGAAACTACTATAACAAGAAAATACCAAAAATAGAAATGTTCTCAAAATAGCAATGTCTATGACTTAGCAAATAAACCTCTAAATGACTGAGGATAGGCGCCGTGGTGACGGCGAGGCATGGGACGTGAACACTGGGAGCATCGGCGGCGTCAGGGATGACTGGGCTCGTCAGTGGGCGCGTTTGTTGTCGATAGTGATGGGCACGATTCTGCGATGCCGATGGTGGCGAGGACTTTGAGCTTGGGCTCGGTCTCGGGTGTGCCTTGGCCAGCAATGACACGAGCGATGAGAGACTGCACGGCGTCGGCAATGGCCTTAGCTCTCGACCTTATGACTGGACCTTCTGAGCGTAGACTCATGGCATGTTCCTCCTCTATGGCCGTCATGGAGGGCAAGTTCACATCACCCTTCCCCACTTGGGTGTGAAGCGTTCCCACTTCACCATCATCAAACTCAGGCTCCACATAAGGTGTCAAGTCCGCTACGTTGAAAGACGTATGGACTCCATAGTCGGTTGGGAGCTCGAGTTGATAGGCATTGTCTCTTATGGCCTTGATTACGCGGAATGGGCCATCTCCGCGAGGGGCCAGTTTGTGCTTGCACCGCGAGGGGAACCTCTCCTTTCGCAAATGCACCAGACAAGGTCTCCGGGTGCGAATACGATGCGACGGCGGCCATGGTTGTGCCGCGAGACGTATTGCGAGGATCTTCTCTCCAATTGCTCGCGTGTTCGCTGATGTAGCTCTTGCACTTGCTCGGCGCGATTGGCGGCGATGAGGTGCACTGGGTCCTGTAGTAGGCGCGACGACATGTCCAACGGCGTCAAAGCATTCCTTCCATAGACGACCTCGAAGGGGGTGAGCTTGGTCGCCGTGTGCCTGCGCCTATTATATGAAAACTCGACAATAGAAAGTAAGTCCTCTCAACGCCTAGGGTTGGCCTTTAGCATGGTGTGAAGGAGGGCTCCGAGGGTTCTATTTGTCACCTCGGTTTGGCCATCAGTCTGGGGGTGGTAGCTAGTGGAGAATAAGAGTTTGGTGCCTAGCTTTCCCCAAAGTGTTCTCCAAAAATGGCCTACAAACTTAGAATCCCTATCACTCACAATAGTACGAGGGACTCCATGAAGACGCACCAGATGCTCAAAGAATAAATCGGGTATCTCACTAGCACTATGGGTGGTCTTACAAGCTACAAAATGGGTCATCTTAGAAAACCTATCCACAATCACAAAGATAGAGTCCTTACCTCGATGCGAGAGGGGCAAACCCGTGATGAAATCCATGGAAAGATCTTCCCAAGGGCCGTTGGGGATGGGCATTGGGGTGTAGAGGCCGTGTGGACTAGACTTGGCTTTGGCTCTTTGGCATGTCACACAACTCCTACAGTAACAGGTCACCTGGTGGGTCATACAAGGCCATAAAAAATGCTCCCTAAGCACGGCCAAGGTCTTGGCAATCCCAAAGTGGCCTCGGCCATCGTGTGCTTCTTGGATGAGAAGGAGCCTAATAGAAGACCTAGGGATGCATAGGCGGCCAGCCTTGTACAAGTAACCCTAAGAGAGAAAATAATTCTCAAACTCACGGCTCCGAAGGCATTGCTCCAATATAGGCTTAAAGAATGGGTCAAGCACATATAATTCCTTAATCAAAGCAAAACCAAGAACCTTAGTTTGAACATGGGTCAAGAAAACGTACCTGCGAGAAAGGGCATCGGCTACCACATTCTCTTTCCCCTTCTTGTGGACCACGACATAAGGAAATGTCTCAAGAAACTCCACCCAACGAGCATGGCGTCGATTGAGGTGTGCTTGGCTCTTCAAGTAGCTCAAAGCGGTGTGGTCACTATGGATGACAAACTCTCATGGCCAAAGGTAATGTTTCCATGTCTTTAGCACACGAATTAGGGCATATAACTCTTTGTCACAGGTGGGGTAGTTGAGGGTGGCCCATGTGAGTTTCTCACTGAAAAAGGCGATGGGCCTCCTGATGCGTTCCTGCTTGTGGTGGAGGATCTCAGATCTTGATGGGAAGTCACACGAGTCTTGTTTGAGGTTGATAGGGTGGAACGTGGTGTTTGAGAGGCGGCAGCAGAGGGGAACGACTCGAAAGAGATTGAGTACTTGGTCGTAGCGTCGGCAGCGGGGTTGCATAATCTCGATGAGAATCGAGTGGTGGCCGTAGCGTCGGCAGCGGGGGAATGGAGATGAGAAGTAAGAGATGTGTTTTGACGCTCGATCAAAGAGGATGAGGCAATTAGCTCTCGATACTCAGGCTTTGATTAAAGATGAACGTAACCTAATACAAAAGGTCGAGATGACCTTTTATAGTACATAGCGAGACTCGGATGGGCCGAGTCTCGCAAAATGGGCCAGCCCACGCGACACGCGTGGAACAGACGCCCCAAATAAAAACTAAAATAATTAATGTCTCAAAAGATTGCATTCAGTTCAAAAAAAATGCGTTCATTGGATGGTTGAGAGAAGACAGACAGAGGACGCGTTCTCTGGGCTTGGTTGAAGACGCTTCAAAGAGAATGCGGTCTCCTGTGTGCCTTGGCTAGCGACGACGCGAGCAACCAAGGATTGCGTCGCGTTGATGATGGCTTTGGCGCATGATCTTGTGATTGACCCCTCTGAGCGAATGCTCATAGCCTCTTCTTCCTCTGTGGAATTCTTGGTGGGCAGGGCGCATCACCCTCCCCCACTTGGCTGTGAAGCGTCCCCGCTTCACCATCATCGAACTCAGGCTCTACATAAGGCTCCAAGTCTGCGACGTTGAAGGTCGCGTGGACACCGTAGTCTGGTGGCAGCGCGATCTCGTATGCGTTGTCCCCAATGGCCTTCACAACAGGCAAAGGGCCATCACCACGTTGGGCCAGCTTGGATTTGCGTTTAGCTGGAAAACGGCCTTTGCGAAGGTGCACCCATACCAAGTCTCCTGGGGCAAATATAATGCGGCGGTGCCCACGATTGTAATGTGTGGCATATTGTTCAGCGCGGCGTTCCAGCTATGCCCACGTTCTTTGGTGCAACTCCTAGATCATCGCGGCGCGGTTGGCCGCGTTGGGGTGCTTAGTATCCTTTAGTGGACGCGGTAGCATGTCCAGCGGGGTCAGTGGGTTTCTTCCATACACCACTTCGAACGGAGTGAGCTTTGTTGCTGAGTGTCTGGACCTATTATAAGAAAACTCAACAATGGTAAGTAAGTCCTCCCAACGTTTTGGGTTGGATTTGAGCATGGTCCTAAGCAGGGCTCCTAGGGTTCGATTGGTCACCTCAGTTTGACCATCAGTTTGGGGGTGGTAGCTAGTGGAATACAAAAGTTTGGTGCCCAACTTCCCCAAAAGTGTTCTCCAGAAATTACCCACAAATTTTGTATCGCGATCACTCACGACAGATCGCGGTATCCCATGTAAACGAACCACATTGTCCAAGAACAACGCGGTGATCTCACTGGCAGTGTTTATGGTCTTACACGCGATAAAATGGGCCATTTTGGAAAACCTGTCTATAACCACAAAGATGGAATCCTTACCCATTCGAGAGAGAGGCAAACCTATGATGAAGTCCATAGGGATGGGAGGTGGATTTAGCGCGTTGACACGTGACACAACTGGTGCAATAGCGCGTCACTTGACTTGTCATGCGTGGCCAAAAGAAATACTCGCGAAGAGCAGCAAGGGTCTTGGTAACCCCAAAATGACCGCGTCCTTCATGGGCTTCTTGGATGAGGAGTTTCCTAATTGGTGAGCTAGGAATGCACAAGCGGCCGGCTTTGTAAAGGTAACCCTCACGGAAAAAGTAAGTGTCGAACTCGCGGTCCCTAATGCATTGTTCTACAATGGGCTTAAAGAAGGGATCAATCAGATATAAATCTTTAATCGATGCGAACCCAAGAAGTTTAGATTGAAGATGAGTAAGGAGAACATACCTGCGAGAAAGGGCGTCGGCTACGACATTCTCCTTACCTTTTTTATGCATCACGACGTAATAAAACATCTCCATAAATTCCACCCAACGAGCATGGTGGCGGCTTAGATGGGCCTGAATCTTCAGATAGCTGATGGCCGCGTGGTCCGAATGGATAACGAATTCGCTGGGCCACATGTAGTGCTGCCATGTCTTGAGGACGCGAACCAGCGCGTATAGCTCCTTGTCGTATGTGGGGTAATTCAAAGTGGCCCCAGTGAGCTTATCACTAAAGAACGCGATGGGCCTCTTCTCTTGGTGGAGCACGCCACTAATCCCCACATTTGATGCGTCACATTCCACTTCAAAGTGTTTGGTGAAGTCAGGGAGTTGTAGTAGTGGCGCGTTGCACATGTCCTCTTTCAACGCGTTGAACGCGTTGTTGTGTGTCTCCTTACAAATCACCGTGATGCCTTTCTTTGTGAGTTCATGTAATGGCGCAACGATGAAGCTGAAGTCGCGAACAAATCGTCTGTAGAAGCCAGCCAAGCCAAGGAAGCTTCGAACCATTGTTGGCATTGTGGGTGTTGGCCAGTCTCTGATGGCCTTCACTTTCTCCTCATCGACGCGGAGTCCCTCCTTGGAGACCACGTAGCCTAGAAAGTTGGTAGTGTCAGATGCAAATCGACACTTGCCAAGGTTGGCATACAATTGTTCGCATCTCAAGCACTCTAACACAAGCCTAAGGTGTTGTTCATGAGTTTCAAGACTACGCGAATACACCAGAATATCATCAAAATAAACGACAACAAATTTCCCCAAAAATTCCCTCAAAACATGGTTCATGAGCCGCATGAAGATGATCGGCGCATTGGTGAGACCAAAAGGCATGACTAGCCATTCTTACAGACCATATTTGGTCTTGAATGCGGTCTTCCATTCATCACCTTCGTTCATGCGAATCTGGTGATATCCGCTCTTCAAGTCAATCTTGGTGAAAAGGGTTGCGCCATGCAACTCATCGAGCATGTCATCAAGGAGCGGTATAGGGTGCATGTACTTGATTGTGATCCGATTGATGGCGCGGCAGTCGACACACATTCACCACGAGCCATCTTTATTTGGAACCAGGATCACTGCCGCGCAAGGGCTTAGGGATTCCCTCACGTAGCCGCGATCCAGGAGTTCTTGGACCTGGCACTGTAGCTCCTTTGTTTTATCTGGGCCAGCGCGATAGGCAGCGCGATTGGGGAGGGAGGCTCCAAGCACCAAGTCAATTTGGTGCTCAATGCCTCACAAAGATGGAAGGCCTTTGGGAAGCTCATCTGGGAATAAGTCGTTGAACTCTTTGAGCAGCTCAGAGATCGCTCTCGGCAGGGCTTCCATTATGGGGGCCTCTTGGGTACAAGGTGTGGGCACTAAGAGGAAACAGGGTGCATTGCCACTCAAGGGGGCTGTGAGGTCGCTGGGCCGCACCAGGAGCAGCCTGTGCTCATAGGTGCCTTTCAACGTGATGTTTTTTGGCGCGGGCTTTGACCCTTCTTCAGGACGTGTTCGATCACTTGACACGTTGTCTGTGCTAGCGTCTTGGTTCCCAGACAAAGAACGCGTGCTACTGGGAGTCTGGTTCTTTGAAGCTTTAATTGCCTTCTGTCTATCATGCTCAATCTGGTCCTGTAAAATCTCATGAGGCGACATAGGTAAGAGTGTGACGCGTTTCCCGTGGTAAGTAAAAACATAAGTGTTTAAATAGCCATCGTGAAGAACGCCCCTATCAAATTGCCATGGGCGTCCAAACAAAAGATGTATGGCGTCCATGGTAATGACATCACATAGGACAGAATCTGTATATTGACCAATGGAAAATGAAATGAGACATTGATGAGTTACAGTGTTACCATAACTCGATGAAATCCATTATAGTCCGTATGGTTGTGGGTGAGGAGTGGTTGGCAGGTTGAAATGAGTGACCACCTTTTCATTAATGATGTTGCAACAGCTGCCTCCATCAATGATGACGCTCAAGGATGCGGTCTTTACCAAGCAACGCGTGTGGAACAAATTCTCGCGTTGATCAACAAGAGTGGCTTCCTTGACAGTGAGGATACGTCGCGTGACAAGGCTCAGAGTTGTGCCTTCATGCAGTGCGGTGGCTTCATAGGTGTAAGCCTCCTCATTATCTTCGAAGCTTTCTTCGATGGTCTCAAGTGTTGTGTCCTCGTCCTCATAAGACTCATAGCCGGCGGAGATGCTGGAGAAGAGGACCTTCTTGTTGTTTGGGCAATTGTTCTGGTAGTGCCCTCTTTCTCCACACTTGAAACATTCCATGTCACGCGCGCATTCTGGGTTGGGAGATGTTCCCTTTGATGGTGGCGCGCGAGAAGCATGGTTGAGAGTTGTCGCGATCTTCCCCTGTCTTGTTTGATAGGACGCGGTGGTTCCTGGAGGGGGACCGCGCACATTAGTGGAAGGAATTTGACTAGTTTGAGAGTCATACCTTCTTTGGCCATAGGGTTGGTAGGGTTGATGCTTTCGCACTATTTGATTATGGAGTTGCATCGCGGTGTGCGTGAGCATGTTGAGGTCCTTGATGGGAAGGATCTCCAATTGGTCTCGGATGTTGGTGTTGAGACCACTAAAAAATTTTGTCCTCATCGTGGAGGGAGCCACGCTAATGGATGCCTTGTAGTACATATCCTCCAGTTGCGAGAAGAACTCAAGGGGGGTCTTCGAACCTTGTTTCATCATGGAAATGTCCAGGCGCATTTGGTTCTTGTAATCTTGGGGCACATACTTGAGTGTCATCACATACTTGAGCTGGTGCCATTCAGTGAGAGGCACCAAGTTTCTCCTTATGCGATCATCCACAAATCTGTGCCATCAAACCCTCACGGCACCACGGAAGTGGACTGTGGCGGCGGCCACATAGTCCTCTTCTGGAACTTGGCAATAGATCAAGGTATACTATGTGGCCTGCAACCATTCAAGAAAAACTGCAGGGTTGTATTCACCAATAAAGAATTCAATTTTTACCTTAAAGTCGTGGCGATTGAGCCTGGGAGCATTGGCTTGAGGCCTTTGTTACAATCGTGGCGCTGGGATGTCCAAGGGGGCATATGCGTGGCCTTGGGCCTGTGGAAACTGGGCATGCCCTAGTTGTTGCCTTCGTGTGCCAACATTGCCGCGATCATTGCCAAAAGGAGCCTGCTCCATCCCCTGGGCGCGTCGGCGGCGCTGGTGTCCTTAGTGTGGCGCATCGCGACGAACATCGTGAGGCATATCATACCTCATCTCCATTTGATCGCGCCTGTCGAAGGACGCGTTGGCCATGTTTGCGCCTTGGATGAGCCTAGGTAGAGGGATCCAATCGGCGGGGCGGTCTTGCAACTCCATGGGATCACCGAGTGGGGGATGGAAGTTCCCTGGATTGATCATCCCTGAGTCCTCCATCTCTTCATCATCAAACTCCTCTAACTCGTCTTGGTGGAGAGGAGTGTGGGAAAAGTAGCCGTCCGAGCCATAGTGAGGCGTTCGCGTACTTTGGTGGCCCAGGTGGTCCTCCACGTTGAATGGGACTGGGGTGAGAGCATGGCGACGTTGACACGACACATCGTCTTGGGCGCGATTGGATCGTCGCTGCCGACCCTCATCGCGTTAATCTCGTTTGGCTCTGCCGGCCAGCGGTGTAGAGGCCATCTTGCATTGGCGTCTTGTTCCTCGAACTTCGTATCTGTCATTGAAGTCATAAGGTTCAGAGTACTCACCATAGGAAACCTCGTCGCGGTCGGAGTCGGTTTCATCGCGGACTGGTGTTGCATGTGGTGCATAGCGGTCGCGATGCGAGACATAGCCTTGGCGGCTTTCTATCACGGATTGGATCCATTGAAGACGTGGTTGCAAGTTGGAGGACGAAGGCATCAGTCCTTTGCCCTTGTCAATGCGTTGTTTGCTGGGCCCGACTTCTGTTTGTCACGGTGCGACTAGAGGATCCATAGGTATTTGCAAGGTTATTGTGGGTTGGGCCAGCGCAACGCGTTCCTTGGCCTGGAATTCGGCAACTTGGCGCCGAAGGGCTTGGATCTCGCGTTGTTCCTCCGAGAGCTCCAGAATTGGATCTTGTTGGGGATGGTTGGCAAGAGGCACCACTTCAAGTTGCGCGATGTTTTGATGTTGTTGGTTGTTGTTTCCTTCTCCTTGGATGTTCCCACCTGTGGGTGCCGTGAGGCTACCTATCACAATATATCCATCCATCGCGAGTAAAAATGCACAAAGACAATATAAAACCAGAGAACAAGTAAGAACTCAACAAGTAGCAAGTGTTCACGTAGGAGGGCGCATTCTTTTGGCCGTGTGGGCGGCTAAAGGCAAGCAAAGCAAGTGTGATATGCAAGCATAAAAGCAAACGAAACCAAAGGAAAGAAGTCTTAACCTCTTGCGTAAAGAACGCGTACACACAAGACACACTTACAAGCGAGACACTAGACGGTGGAGAGATGAAGAAGATGAGCCTAGCCGTTGAGGGGAGAAGGTTGCCTTATTTTGGCTTTACTTCTCTTTGTTTTTGAATGTCGCATTCTTTTTTCTTTTCTTTTTTTGAATTTGAAATTCAAATCCGAGATCTTAGTCTTAAATGAAGATCGGATAAGAATTAAATGAAATAAAATAAAAATAAACGCTAAGTAACTTAAGGAAAGAAATCGCGAGATTCACGCGATAGGAGAGAGAAAGTTAATGTAGAGTTATGACGGTCACGCGAGCAAATATGGCAAGATATGTAAGCGAGATTCAAGCAATTAATTAAGGAAAGCAATCAATTAATTACGCAGATTTCATGCAAAGCAAATCACACCAATTTCACGCATGGATCAAGCAAATATTCGGCCAAGAGATTCTCTTGTAGAAACCGAAAGGACAAGCATGTGTTTGAAGAAAAAATTTCAGTGATTATGGCGGAAGCAAGGATGATGGGGAAGAAAAAAAAATCATGAACAAATGTTAACTTGACAAGCGACTTACAAGATCAAAGGCTCTGATGCCAGTTGATGTGTTCCTGCTTGTGGTAGAGGATCTCAAATCTTGGTGGGAAGTCGCACGAGTCTTGTTTGAGGTTGATAGGGTGGAACGCGGTGTTTGAGAGGCGGCAGCGGAGGGGAACGACTCGAAAGAGATCGAATACTTGGCCGTAGCGTCGGCAGCGGGGTTGGATAATCTCGATGAGAATCGAGTGGTGGCCGTAGCGTCGGCAGCAGGGGAATGGAGATGAGAAGTAAGAGATGTGTTTTGACGCTCGATCAAAGGGGAGGAGGCAATTAGCTCTCGATACTCAGGCTTTGATTAAAAATGAACATAACCTAATACAGAAGGTCGAGATGACCTTTTATAGTACATAGCGGGACTCGGATGGGCCGAGTCTCGCGAAATGGGCTAGCCCACGCGACACGCGTGGAACACACGCCCCAAATAAAAACTAAAATAATTAATGTCTCAAAAGATTGCATTCAGTTAAAAAAAAACGCGTTCATTGGATGGTTGAGAGAAGACAGACAGAGAACGCATTCTCTAGGCTTGGTTGAAGACGCTTCAAAGAGAACGCGGTCTCCTGTGTGCCTTTGCTGGCGACGAAGCGAGCAACCAAGGATTGCGTCGCGTTGACGATGGCTTTGGCGCGTGATCTTGTGATTGGCCCCTCTGAGCGAATGCTCATAGCCTCTTCTTCCTTTGTGGCATTCATGGTGGGCAGGGGCGCATCACCTCCTCTCTTGGTGCAAGACACCTCCAATGCCGACGTCGGAAGCATCACACTCCACCTCAAAATGCTTGGCAAAGTCAGGGAGCTGGAGTAGAGGCGCGTGGCACAAGGCATTCTTTAAAGTCGTGAAGGCCTTCTCGTGTGCCTCAAGCCAAGTGATTGTGGCTCCCTTCTTGGTAAGCTCATGCAAAGGTGCGACAATGGAGCTAAACTCTCTCACAAAGCGCCTATAAAAACATGCGAGGTCAAGAAAGCTCCTCACCATGGTCGGCGTCGTCGGCGTCAGCCACTCCTTTATGGCCTTGACCATTTCTTCGTCGACGCGCAAACCATCCTTGGACACCATATAGCCTAGGAAATTTGTAATGTCCGAATTTGATAGGCGTTGTCGTAACACCTAAACAAAATAATCCTAAACAAACCTAACTAATGTAGTCTGGTAAGTAATGGTCGAATCCCACAGAGAATCAAGTTATATTTCCTATTTGCAAAATCATTCACCAATTGATAACAAAGACAAAGGGGGGGTTTTGAATGCAACTAACTAAGAAAACGATAAATAAAATATAGAAAGCTTGGCTAGACAAATATCCACCTTTAGTTTGGTTGATCGATCATTGATTACTCCTAGTCCTCAATACTCATGAATGTCCTAATCCCTGTTCTGAATTAGTTACCAGTCCAACCAGTCCTGATAACCCTAACTATCAAATAACCTAGAAGACCTTCTAGATTGAATCCAACAGCAGCAATGAATTCAGGAATAGATAGGTACATGCAAGTGTAGCAACCAGTCATACAATTGTATGCAATTAATTCTCTACACAAACTAAGGGATTTAGATTCTCAACCAGTATCCTCTAATCCTTAGTAGTATGATCAATAACAATCTCAACAGGTTGTATAGAAAAGGGGAACCAATAGCATAATACTAATTTCTCTAGGTTGTCACACTAGAGGGAACTACTATTAACAATCTAATTGATATCCTAATCAACAAATCAAGGGGAATCAATATATGATCAATGAGATTAAGCACGAGAGAGAATTAAAACAATCATAGAAAGAGTAAAGGAATAAACTCACAATCCAATCAATCCAAAGGCTTCAATTGTTTCCTGCGTTGATGACCCGCGATCGCGGCCCATGGACCGCGATCGCGGCCCCTTGTGGCTCCGCGCTCTTCACACTTCTCCGCGCCTGCAGATAATTCTCGACTTGCCCCGAGGAACCGCGATCGCGGCACCCTTGCCCGTGGTCGCGGTTAATGCTCGGCCTTTACTCCTTGGCTTCGCCTCCTAACCTCTTCACTTCCTTGGCGTCTTCTCTTGGTGGCTTCCTTCCTCAGTGTCTCCTATGATATCCAGGATAGCTCAAACACTTCCAAAAATACCAAACTTCGCCCCCAAACGCCATACACATGAATGTGTCTAAATCTACCCGAATGGCACCAATAAAACTCTCTAATAACTCTTAGTTAAGCCCTACAAAGTAGTGCTTATCACAATTCCTCCAAC
Source organism: Rheum nobile (assembly GCA_027886185.1). NCBI lineage: Eukaryota > Viridiplantae > Streptophyta > Magnoliopsida > Caryophyllales > Polygonaceae > Rheum > Rheum nobile. Next base: position 4,730,361 of record WOAB01000511.1, read on the forward strand.
ACCTACCCCTAGGGTTCCGATAGTGTTTAGACCAAACATGCCGGCCCAGGAAAGGTCTGAGGTGTCATCCAACCTGAGAGAGTTCAGCGGGACTCGGGCCTAGATAGATGGCTTCATGAGTTTAGTTACTTATAGCCCCCCTTCTTCACAAGACTTCATGGAAAGGATGTGGAGCAGTGGTTGAGATAGGTCGCCTCTTGTTTCACAACGATCAAGGCACCAGAGGTCGAAAGGTGTCGCTAGCTCAGAGTTTGCTTAGGGAAAGTGCTTTCAACTTATGGTCCCTACAAATCCTTAATCATGAGGTTAGTTTTGATGAGTTCTCAGATATGATGAGGAGCGAGTATTGTCCTGTTTTTGTTAGGGACGCTCGAGTTCGGGATTTAGGGTGTAGTGGGAGCACGCATATGTTACAGAGGTTGTCATAAACTTCAAGAAAGAATTGACATATATAGTTGAGGACGTGGATTAAGAAAAACAACGAATTCATGCATTTTCTAAGAGGATTAGGCAAGATATTCAACAGTATTTGGTCGGATTCAATGTTCCACGCTAAGAGAGTACCAGAACAAAGCTATGACATACGAGATGGCAAACCCACAGTACAAGCGTTCTAATGCCACTCAAGGCAATGGCAAGAGGCAAAGGACGTCATGATAGCTCAGAGGTTACGGGAAGCCGAGTTTCTCGACATAAGGATGCGACAAACTACGACATAAACATGGACAGTTTCATGGTCAACAGAGCCAATCTCTACATTCTGGTCATTTTGGTGGACAAAGGCGGTGCTTTAACTATGGGAGTTCTGATCATCCGAGGAGTGCTTGTAACATACCATCGATCATGTACCATACTTGTGGACAGAAGGGACATCTGTTGTTTTTTGTCGCAACAAGGGAGTTGCTCAGTCTCAGGGTTTTTCACCAGCTCTTGGGGCGTTAGGAGGATTTAGACCACCACCACCTCAGACTTATGTCTCTCCTGAACAGGGTCGGGGCCGAGGTCTTGGGAATGGAGTTGGAAGCTTAGGAGCTAACCCACCCCAAGTGTTTGAGGTGAGGAGGGCCGATGAGCCTAATGTGCCGACGACTACAGGTAATATTTGGATCTAGTCTGAACGGATGAAGACTCTTTTTGATATTGATGCTACATATTCATTTCTTGATGCATCATGTGTAGATAGATTGCATTTGACTTGTTCTATTGGTACACCTTTAGCAAAGTGGGTGAAGATAGAGAGATCCTTCAGTGCTCAATTCGTATAGGAGATCGAGATTGGTTAGTAGACTTCATCATGATGGCACTGCCAAATGACGATGTGATTCTAGGCATGGACTGGATGACAAGATATAGAGTGGTCCTCGATATAAAAAGTCGTACAATGATTTATGACAACTAACGATGGGACCCAAGATATGAATAGGGGACATGATCCTTAGAAGTCAGGAGTTGTTATTAGTACTATGACAGTGGTCAAGCTGCTTATTGAGGGTTGTGTCAGTTATTGGTGTTATGCCCTTCAGGAGGCCAAGTAGAGCCCGAGACATACCATCATTCCTGTTGTAAGAGAGTTTGAGGATGTGTTCCCTCATGAGCTGCCAAGAATTCCGCCTTGACGAGAGGTAGATTTTAGCATCGACTTAGAGTGGGGAACATGACCAATTTCCAGAGCCCCGTATTGTATGGCACCAGTGGAGATGCAAGAGTTGAAGTCGGAGCTGGAAGAGTTGGCAAGGGTTATATTCACCCAAGTGCGTCCCCTTGGGGAGCTCCAATGCTATTTGTGAAGAAGAAAGATGGGTCGATGAGGATGTGCATCGATTACCGAGAGCTTAATCGGGTCACCATACAGAACAAGTACATGCTTCCTCGCATTGATGACTTGTTGGATCAACTTGAAGGGGTAGTGGTGTTTTCCAAGATTGATTTCAGATCTAGATATCACCATTTGAGGATTCGCGAGGAGGATATTTCAAATACGGCTTTTTGGACTAGATATGGGCACTATGAGTTTATAGTGATGCCATTTGTCTTGACGAATGCGCTGGCTGTTTTCATGGAGTTGATGAAATAGATCTTTATCGAGAACTTAGACCGATTCATAGTGGTGTTCATTAACGACATCTTTGTCTACTCTCGGAGTCGTGAGGAGCATTCTGACCATTTGAAGACTGTATTAGGAGTTCTAAGGCAACACCAGTTGTTTGCTAAACTTTCCAAATGTGACTTTTAGATGAGTGAAGTCACATTTCTAGGTCATGTGGTCTCGGCTGAAGGAGTGAAACTCGACCCCATGAAGATCGAGGCGGTGGCATCATGGTTACCTCCGAAGAATGTGAAAGAGGTGTGTAGCTTCTTGGGCCTAGCGGGGTATTACCGACGGTTTGTGGAGGGGTTGTCTAACATAGCCCAACCATTGACCAACTTGCTTTGCAAAACCACGAATTTTTTTTGAATTGAGGCTTGTCGTGGAGTTTCAAAGAGATAAAGAAAAGATTGACTTCAACCCCTATTTTGGCTCTTCCACAAGGTATCGAGGGATATGTAGTTAATAGTGATGCCTCGAAGATGGATTTAGGTTATGTTTTGAAGCAGAGGGATCGGGCAATTGTTTAAGCATCTCGTCAACTGAAGCCGTTTGAGCACGATTTCCCGACCCATGACTTTGGAGTTAGCAGCTGTGGTTCACGCGTTGAAGGTTTGGCGTCACTACTTGTATGGGACAACATGCCAAATCATGACGTACCATAAGAGTTTCAAGTACATCTTCACTCAGCGAGTGTTAAACTCGAGACATAGAAAATGGCTCGAGTTGATTAAAGATTATGATTTGGAGATTCTTTATCACCTTGGCAAGGCAATTGTTGTAGCTAATGCGCTTAGTTGAAAGACGACCTAAGAGAACGTGTTGTCACATCTTACCACTCCAGCTTTATAACAAGATTTAGTGATGAGTGCAATTGTAGTAGTGGAGTCAAAACTCGACATACAACGTCTAAATGCATAACGGGTCATAACCGGACATATGAATGATCTATATACATTACTTGTCATAACTCGACAAACGATGTTTAACTACATGACGGTTTGAAACCCGAAAAACGTCATCTAGAAACATTATGTGATATATACAACCCAACAAACAACTGACATAGAGAATAGATCACTCTCAACTAAAGCGTCAAATAAACATACAAAATGGGGATGTATTACTACAATGTGTGTATAAACTGACAAGGAATGTTGAAAAACAGATCTAGTTCTGCTTACATACTTGTCACTTTACAATGAGTAACAAAATACATTTTACCGCATCACATACAAACATACTCAAGTGAAAGTAAGTTATCACTTTCTGAATTACATGACATAATGACTTAAAAATTCACGCGATTTTATATGTGACTTGACCTACATATCAAAATGTGTACAAAACAAACACAGAAAAAAAAACATAGAAGCACATAAGTTCGTAATGTACATATATAGACCAACTCCTCAAGAGTTGAAGCATCAACTGTATTCGTTTGAACAGTGGATGTGTCATCAATGACGATGACAATACAAGCACCAGTACTTTGAATCTCAAAGTGACATCTTGCATTTCCAATTGTAGATTTTGGTTGGCACATGACAATTTTATGCTAATTTGAAAAATATTCCACATCAGTAGAACTTCTCTTGTTGAGCCCTCAATCATCATGATGCTTAGCGTCGTCCTCACCCTCTAATGAAGATCACGCGAATTGGACTAAGGCAATTAGTAGCCTATTGTCCTTTGAAGATTGTAGAGCGAGAATGATTACCAGGGTGTCATTCATCAAAGCTTCATCTATAAGACATCACTCGTAAGACATGAATACATAATCCATGAGACCTCATATGTCCAAAATGTCATACAAAAGACGACGTCGTCAAAGAGTCGATGGAAAAATGTCTCCTGATTACATGTCATTGATTTAGATGTCTTAGCAATTTGAATCATTAATGTCACAACGAGAATCATGGAGCATTAATTCCATGAGTGAATCATGGAGCATTAAATCAATGAAGAGAATCATTGATCATTAAACTAAAGGAAAAAATCAAGCTAGCATTAACTCCACAGTGAGATATCGAGAATCATGGATCATTAAATTAATGCGGCATTCATGTGGGATAATATTGTATATGTAGAATCACGTGAGAAGAAATCAAAGAATAAAACAAGAAGGAGGAGTTAATTATAGAGGGCGATGGGAATCGAACCCTGGTTTCTTTGATAACACGCCTATCCTTGTAATTTATATAGAACCATACTATTATATTCTAAAGAAAAAGGGTCACCGAACCCCCTAGGACCCCTATCTCCGCCCATGATTATCACTAAATCATTTTGCCTATCATACCCCTCATCCCAACAAGAAGTGTACATGTAGATTTTTTTTTCAAACCATGTAATTTCTAGGATTTCAATTTGTATTGAAAAATATTACAGATTCGGAAAATCTCAAGGATAAAAATTAGTCAAGAGACAAGGGATCAAAACCTTGATTTTCGAAACTACTGTTTGATTTATACTGTGACTATAAAAAAGCATCAAATTTGGGATAAATTTATGTGAATTTGTGACTATGAAAAATCTGCCATTTTTTAAGAAAAAAAAATTACATTCTCCTTAAATGAAATCAAAACAAAATAGAATAAAACAAATTCATACAAGAAAACAAAACATCATGTGTCATGGAAACACTCTCTTCACTCTTCTCTCATACAAAGTTGGCGGCGGAAACCCATGTGTCTTTGTTGACTCACTTCTTTGGCCCGAATACGGCCCCGACTGATGATATATTGGAGGAAGTGGCTCTCAGAATTTTCCCGCATCAGAACCCTCTAATCATGTTGATGGACCTTGGTAAAAGATATGGATCGTGTCAAGGAAAGTTCGCCACCCAAGCCCGCGGTGTCCTCCTCGACGCCGGTGTTGCTCCTGATTTTTGTGGTTGAGTTTTGATCAGGGTTTGTTGATCGTTTTAATTGAAACTTTAAAGGGATAGGAAATTGGATAATTAAGGATGAACGCACCAAAAATATCCAAAAGAAATGTAGTATTGATCATGGATAAACTCTCCACTCTCTCGACTACATTTGTTTGGATAATCGCGCCAAAACAAGACGTTAAACCTAGGAGAAACTCAAAGCTTTTACAATGGAATGCTCCAAGTTATGTTCTGATTAAACGTACCAAACAATGGCAACAAGCTAAACAATTTAAAGATGCATTTGTTCCAGGATATTAATGGAAATGTACTAAATGAAGTCGCTTGGTGATCCACAAGATCCGAAATTCCAATTGGCTTGAATTTTGGATATGTTTGAATAGGGCTCATATTCCATATCACCAAAAAAATAGGCTTAAAGTCATGAGTCATTTGGAAGATCGCCTGGTTTCATGTTGGCGAACGCACCAACATCGGGGTTTCCTTTAGGGCATAAGGCATCTCCAAGTCATTCAAAACTTTGCTCGGCACTCCAAGTTTCATATGGCTTGTTTGGACACGAGAGACTTGTGGTAGGAATTTGAGCTCATTTGGAACAACTTGGCTTCGAGAGTTGCGAGGACCTCTTGTGGCTCAACGCTCGGCGTCAAGGAACTTCCTTGGACAAGAGCGATCACCAAGACATTGATCACTTGGCTCGGAGCTTCATGAGCCAAAAGACCTCTCTTAAGGTCCTTAAGTAGTTGTCTGGCTTGCGTCTTGTGATCACTAAATCATTTTGCCAATCATACCCCTCATCCCAACAAGAAGTGTACATGTAGATTTATTTTTCAAACCATGTAATTTCTAGGATTTCAATTTGTATTGAAAAATAATACATATTCGGAAAATCTCAAGGATAAAAATTAGTCGAGAGACAAGGGATCAAAAACTTGGTTTCCGAAACTACTGTTTGATTTATACTGTGACTATAAAAAAGAATCAAATTTGGGATAAATTTATGTGAATTTGTGACTATGAAAAATCTGCCATTTTTAAGAAAAAAAGATTACATTCTCCTTAAATGAAATCAAACCAAAATAGAATAAAACAAATTCATACAAGAAAACAAAACATCATGTGTCATGGAAACACTCTCTTCACTCTTCTCTCATACAAAGTTGGCGGCGGAAACCCATGTGTCTTTGTTGACTCACTTCTTTGGCCCGAATACGGCCCCGACTGATGATATATTGGAGGAAGTGGCTCTCAGAGTTTTCCCGCATCAGAACCCCCTAATCATGTTGATGGACCTTGGTAAAAGATCTGGATCGTGTCAAGGAAAGTTCGCCACCCAACCCCGCGGTGTCCTCCTCGACGTCGGTGTTGCTCCTGGTTTTTGTGGTTGAGTTTTGATCAGGGTTTGTTGACCGTTTTAATTGAAACTTTAAAGGGATAAGAAATTGGATAATTAAGGATGAACGCACCAAAAATATCCAAAAGAAATGTAGTATTGATCGTGGATAAACTCTCCACTGTCTCGACTACATTTGTTTGGATAATCGCGCCAAAACAAGAAGTCAAACCTAGGAGAAACTCAAAGCTTTTACAATGGAATGCTCCAAGTTATGTTCTGATTAAACGTACCAAACAATGGCAACAAGCTAAACAATTTAAAGATGCACTTGTTCCAGGATATTAATGGAAATGTACTAAATGAAGTCGCTTGGTGATCCACAAGATCCGAAATTCCAATTGGCTTGAATTGTGGATATGTTTGAATAGGGCTCATATGCCACATCACTAAAAAAATAGGCTTAAAGTCACTAGTCATTTGGAAGATCGCCTGGTTTCATGTTGGCGAACGCACCAGCATCGGGGTTTTCTTTAGGGCATGAGGCATCTCCAAGTCATTCAAAACTTTGCTCGGCACTCCAAGTTTCATATGGCTTGTTTGGACATGAGAGACTTGTGGTAGGAATTTGAGCTCATTTGGAACAACTTGGCTTCGAGAGTTGCGAGGACCTCTTTGTGGCTCAACGCTCGGCGTCAAGGAACTTCCTTTGACAAGAGTGATCACCAAGACATTGGTCACTTGGCTCGGAGCTTCATGAGCCAAAAGACCTCTCTTAAGGTCCTTAAGTAGTTGTCTGGCTTGCGCCTTGTGATCATGCCTTTGGCCTAGAGAGCTTTGTGGTCCTCTTTGTTGTTGCGCGCCAACGCCCGGGCACCAGAGCAAGTGAGCGGCGCGGTGGGAGTTGGATACACTTTCTTCGGTGCTCTTGTGGTCATATTCCTTGAGGGCCTTAAGTGGGTCTTGCATTGGTTGAGTTTGGCCTGGTGATGTGTTCTGGTCTCCCAAAACACCAGTCAGAGCGGATCTTGGTAGAAGGCGGACGAAACAATCTTGCTCGCTGAATATCGTAACGATTTGCTGAACTTCTGGATCTGTCGCAGGAAGAACCGCGGTCGCGGGAACACTACCGCGGTTGTGGTTTTGGGTTCTGTTGCTGCGTTTGCGCTAGTCGATCGTGGTTCGAGGAGAGGATCTCGGCTAGGCCGAGAGCCACGTTGGTACGAAGGGGGTTCGTGTTCAGTGTTTGGGTTCGATGATGGTTCGGTCGTGGGTTCGGGAGTTGGTTAGGAAGGTTCGGTGAAGGCTTAGTTGAAGGAGCTAGACCTAGGGGGCGGGAGTTTGGCTCAACGGCAGCGCTAGGCTTTAACTCTCAATTCAACTTATCATTAATTAGGTTTAAGGTTGGCTTATATAGCATCCAAACAAAGGTCTTGCCCTAATGGGCCTAAAACATAAATGGATCGGCCCTCTTGGCACAAGAGAGGCCCGACATCCAAAAATAGAAACTATCTAAAACAGAAACATCTAAAAATAATAAATACTAAAAACGATAAGTTTCCAAACTTAGAAACATTCTAAGAATGGAAACTGCTAATAAATGAAACTGCGAAATACCGAAAAACTGCTAAAAATAGTAAATGTCTCAAATAACTCAAATGGCACTCGTAGTGCCGCGTGAAGTCATGACCGGGGTCACATCACCCTCCCCCACTTGGCTGCGAAATGTCCCCGTTTTGCTAATGTCGCGGTCCGGGGGCTCGTGCGGAAGCAAGCCGTCGTGGTCTATAGGGGCGTGAGGGCGGTCCGTGAGATTTTCCAAATCTTTATTATTTTTCAATACAAATTGAAATCCTAGAAATTACAGGTCCAACACGGTTGGTAGGGCCGTGTCTCAGCGTCGGATCCGGGTACAGGTCCAAAGCATGGTCAACGCTGGGAGCGGGTGGAGGCTCATCCAGTGGGATATCATCAAAAACCTGCAATAGGGGAAGCACAACAGGGGATAAAGCATAGGGGTTCTCCAATAACGAAAGACATGCAGGAGGAAAAATAGGAGAACGTCCCTGAAAAGTTAGAGTAGACGCGCGGGGTTTAACGAGCAAAGCGCGGGGTGGGTCTGAAGCAACGTACAGAGGCAAACCCGCGGTCGCGGGAAGTAGGACCTCGGTTGTGGTATCGCGAGTAGATGCAAAAGACAATAGTAAAAAATCCGCGGTCACGGTAAGGGGTGCCACAGTCGCGGTTGTTGATGTAGAATTGGGGCTCGTCAGGAGCGCAACCGCGGTCGCAGTTGAATATGCCGCGGTCGCGGTTGCAGCGTCTGCTGTCGCTGTTTGGATGAACTCGTGACGCTGCTCATCTTCGTTCTTTGCGTGGGTCCTCTCTACATGGTCGCGTATGATATCCTGAGGCATCATAGGCAGAAGAGTGACTCGCCTACCGCCATGATCGAAGAAGTAAGTGTTGAGGAACCCATCATGTACCATCTTCCTATCATATTGCCAAGGTCTACCAAGAAGAAGATGAGTAGCATCCATAGACACAACATCACATAGAACAATATTATGGTATTGACCAATTTGAAACGGGATGCGGCATTGCCTGTGTACTGCGTCGCCATTACCTGCAGAAAGCCATTGAAGACCATATGGCTTTGGGTGTGGCTGCATCGGTAATTGAAGGCGTTGGACAACCTTCGCACTCACAATGTTGCAACATGACCCACTATCAATGATGACGCTGAGGGAGGCATCTTAGACCACACATCGAGTGTGGAATATGGTCTCTCTTTGGTCCTTCAGGGGTGCCTCCATCACAGTAAGCGCACGATGTGCATAAAGGCTCAGTGGGGTACCGACAGATAAGTCAGGTGGAAAGAAAGTGTACCCATCATCCTATGGTGCCTGATCTATCTCCTCGTCGGGTTCGTCCTCAAAGGACTCATATACGGCGGCCTGGTTAAATAGGACCTTCTTCGGGTTGGGATAGTCGCGCTGGATGTGTCCACGACCTCCACAACGATAACAGGTCTGGTCTCGTGTCCTTTCAGTGTTGCGCATGACCTCTCTAGCCGGTGTAGGGGTTGCGGTGGTGTGTGAAGCCTCGTGGCCACGACTTGGGGGTTGAACCTGTCTAGTCTGCACGGAAGAGGACACATCAGTAGAAATAGAAGGACTAGGTGTAGGGTCATACATGCGAGATAGAGTCTGTGTCCAGGGAGTCTGTTTGCGGCGCTGATTCTGCTGGTGGATCATCATCGCCGTATGAGTGAGTTGGTTCAAATCCCGTATAGGTAATATCTCCAGCTGGTCGCGGATGTTGGGATTCAACCCACTCAAAAACCTGGTCCTCAGAGTAGCAGGACCAATGCTCATGCCCGCCTTGTAATACAGATCCTCGAGTTTGGCGAAGAATGTAATATCCCACATTTTGTAAGGGTGATTTTGAATTTTCTTATGCCCATATTACAAGTCAGATTAAATGCAGGGAAGTACGAACATTCTGTGAAATGTTTGATCTCTGTAATATTTTTCTGAGTAATATAAAATACAGTTAAGGTATTTTTGGGTTGAAAGATCGTTCGTGTACGAATATATTTAACCCAGGGTTAAGAAAATTTAACCATTCGGTAAGAAAAGACAAAATGGGCGAAAATGGGTAAATTTGGCCTTGACCGCACCCTGGCCGCACCCTGCCGCACCCGCGGCGAAGGCCAATGCCAGAGGCGGTAACAAGTTGGCCACTGCACCCTGCTGCGCCCCGCGGTCGTCGTCAGCTGTGTCGTCAGCTCTGAAGTTTGCAGGTATAGCTCGCCTTAGTTGGCTCGTAGGCCATCATTCCGGTCGGGCCACCTCCTCCTTGGCGTCATGACATGGTAAGCTGTGAGCTTGGAGTATAAATGGAGGAGGAGAAATCTGGGACAAGCTCCATCTTTATCCTCTGAACTTTTCTCTGAAAACTCCATTAAAACACAAGCTCTTGAGCTTCGTTCAAGAACAATTTGGATCCCTTTGAGTGTTGAAATAGGTGCTCCTAAGTGTTTATCAAAGGTCTAAGTGTTGGGAAATCAACCAAGAACGAATCAAAGTCGAAACGAATTGATTTGGGTGAGTTTTCTTCTCGAAAAAGGTGTCGAAGCCCCGCCTCTGTCTCCTGACCGCACCCCGCGGTGAGGGCCGACCACACCCGCGGTGAGCTGGGTTCGTGTTATGTCTCTCGGGTGTTGTGGTCTTGAGCAAGGCTTGATTCCTTTGGTTCTTTCCTTATTCTTTTAGATTCATATATGTAGATATTGAATCTAACTTAGGGTCTTGTTATGGGTCATTCCAGAAGGATTTAATATCCAAGATCTGTCACAGTTCAGACCCGGAAACTGTTATCTTTAAGCTCGTTAAGCTTTCGTCAAATCTAAGGCAAGTGGCGGTTTGCTCTTGCTCATCATTCCATATTTACATTGATTATCAATTGTTTAATTGTTAATTAATTTGGAATGAATATTGTTTCTGTCTGAGATCAGTTTTGATAAACTATTTTGGAAGATTAAAAGATGACATTATAATAGGTTGTATATTCTGTTAGAATCAACGCTATTATATATATATTGATAGGTGGAGATATATCTATGATGATGGCCTTGAGGGCTTTCATATGATTATTATTGTGTTGAACTGTTTAGTTAGAACGAGTAGTTAGGAATGTTGGACTCTTCGACGTCCAGTCGTTTCTTTATAATATATTAAATGGTGTTTAGGGCGGCAAAACCCCTAACATCATTCTGTTGGTCATGACCGGCCTCTATACGTTTAGTGTAGAGGTGGTGCACTTAGCCAGTGTCACAAATCTCGGGAGTTGCTCCCAAAAGATCTCTTGTCTCGGATGAGATAATTATAAAAGCTTATAACGTGATTGTGCGTTTTGGAATTAAATAAGATAAGCGCCGAGTCACATATGATTAATACACCTGTGGCGAGTAGTGCAGCTAGGTAATAGTGCAGCTTGGAAAGCTCGTCTTGACTTGATCAGAGTATGTTCTCTTTCCAATCTGGATTCGCATTATTGCAGTGAGGTTGGTCGTGAACCGAAACATCTTGTCGTTTTTGAACGCTTGTATGAGATGTTTATGTTCCAGACATTTGTCATGTTTCTAATAAGACTCAAGTTCTTGGAGTCTTCTCTTGGATAATTCCTATAAGGCTCACTTCCGTTGGAGTCTTCTTTTGATCATGTCTTTTGATATATATATATATATATATATATATATATATATATATATATATATATATATATATATATATATTCAGTAGAAGTATGAAGGTTGACTATCGTTATCGGCTATTATTCGAGAAGCGATGAGCCTAAACCTAATACGACTACTTCGAACCACTCTGCTTGTACCCTTGCATAGTCTTTCATTAGACTAACCAACCCAAATTGTTCTCTACATGGTTGGCTGGTGTCATCCGTTCGATTTGGCACATCAGATAAGTTGCCACCTCGTGAAGGCTAGAGCGACTATGGACGTAAATGGTGTTTTTGATAAGTTTATTCAGGTTGAGATCCTTGGCAATGATCGCAGTGATCAAGAGTTGTATTTATTTTAAAAGACTTCCGCTAAACTATGTTTACTCCGATTACACTATATTTCGTTTGCTTTGACTACTCTTTGTTTTGTCCTACAGGGGATTGGGATGTAATCCCCAGACTTATGTTTTATTAAACATTTTGGTGTGTTGCACCTTGATTATCGTGTTATGAATCGTGTGTTATGGAAAAGCCTGGGATGGCTTCGGTGTGAACCCGAGGTCATTGGCAGTAATACCTTTCCAAATGGGTTAAGATTTGGGGGTGTTACAAAGAACTCGATTGGCGTCTGGGTGCCCTGGTGAGCTAGCGCTATCTCCATCCTCATGTGGTTCTGGAAGTCATCAGAAACATATTTATGGCGCATAATGAACGCCAACTGGTGCCATTGATCAATTTGGTCCATTCCTCGTCGTTCCCTGTTAGTGCGGAAACGATGCCACCAAGAGCGGGCTACGCCACGAAACTGCAGAGTGGCGACATCGACCTTCTCGAACTCCTCATACTGACAGTGTCGCAGGGCATGCTCTATAGCCTGCAACCAATCTAAAAACACAGCAGGATCATAATCACCATGAAAGTGCTCGATGGTTACCTTGACCTCGCGACGACTAGCATAGGGGTTGGGCGCGCGTCTGCGGTCTTGGACACCTCGAGCTGCGGGAATCTGCTCACTGAAGGGCTCGTCTAGCTCGTTATCGTAATGATCGAAGTCATCCTGGATGGGTCGAGGGCGACGCTGGTGACGACGGTCGTGATCATTCGCGCGGGGTCGTTGTCCTTCACGCACGGGTCGCCTTGGAGGCGTCGGAATCCGTGGCGGGATGTAATCCATCGGGTAGAGCTGGCTCTCTACTGGGTCACCCAATGGTGGATGAAAGTTTCACGGATTGGGAACACCTGTAACCTCAAAACCCTCCTCATCATACTCAGTAAAAGGAATAGGAGGTACATACCTGGAAGGTACAGTACAGGGAATAGTCCCCGGGTCACGGCTGGTGGTAGGACGGGTCGACGCCGTTTGTGTTCCCCGTCCGCTGGTGTTGCCACGAGCTGCGTCTCGTCGGCTCTCAAAGAAGGCATCTTGGCGTGCCTCCTCTAGCTGCATGGTCGCAAAACGCTGACGTTTGTCAGTGGTGTCGACGTAGGGGTGGAGACCCAAGTCTCTGGCGGGGGACTCATGGTCGGCAGAGTCGTAGACGAAGTCATCCACTGGCGAGCGTTAGGGCTCGTATCTATTGAAGCCATGGTCCTCCTGCTGGGACTCAATGATGGAATCCAAGCGACGAAGACCCGGCTGGAGCTGCGAACTAGAGGGCATCACACCCTTTCCCTTGTCAAGGCGTCTCGCGGTGTCGGAAGTGAGCGTGGGAGCTAGCGGGGGATCATTCGGTGCGGAGTCAGCAGGCATGGTAATAACCGTGGGCGCGGGGTGCTGGGCCGCGATCGCGGTTTGTTCCACAGTCGCGGTTTGTACCGCGGTCGCGATTTGCTTTTCTGCGTTTGCTGTGAGTGCAGCGAGGAACGCGGCTCTGTCGAAGGCAGCGTTCTTGTCCATTTGTTCGAGCTTTACAAGGATCGCCTCCATCGTCCGGGCTTGAGCATTGTCAGTGGCCTGGCGAGGGGCGAGTGTGTCGTCCGTATCTGTCCCTGGAGAGACCATGACAAGCACAGAAAGAGCAGAAACAAACACAAAAGGGAACAAAAAACAAAGGACACACTAGATCAAATCAATCCCACAAAGTCTCACGTAGTTCACTAAGATGGGGAAAGCCGTGAGGGCGAAATGGCTAGGCTGATGTAGTGTGGACGAAACCAACACAAAAACCATACAAACCTCACAATTCAGAAGCCAAAATATAGTGATTACGCAAGAAGTATTCTAGCATGCAAATCCTAAAATCCACAAAGAAAGAATACGGATGGATAAGCTTAATGGACTTGTGTCAATAGTGAATCGGCTTCACCGAGATCGCCTGAGGCATGTGATTTTGCTAATTCGGTTGGTTGATTTATTTATTTTTTAATTTAACCGAATGCCTTTTTATTTTTTTATTTTTGTTTTGATTGACACAAGTTTTTAGTGCAGACAAAAGCAATGGATGCAGAGACTAGAAAGAAGGAATTGTGTATGAAAACTAGGAAATAACAATAGAGAAAATTCTAACAATAATCAAGAACTGTAGCAAACCAAGTATGCAAGATGAATATGATTTAAGGCAAGCAAAGTCCACAACTAGGGTTAGGGTTTCTCAAAAATCTCCTTTTTTTTTAATCACTCGGTCTTCAACAAGGACGTAGGAAGTCACAAATTCAACCTAGGGTAGGGGATTGTTGGGGGCAACCAACAAAAACAACAAAAACTGAAACAAACGTAACAAACGAAAGGAACTATAGCGGAAGCAAAGGAAAGACTGAATTTTTAACGTGAGAACAAAGCAAGAAAGAAAAGACCAACCTTGTACCCCTGAAATCTGATACCAGTTGATGTGTTCCGGTCTCCCAAAACACCAGTCAGAGCGGATCTAGGTAGAAAGCGGACGAAACAATCTTGCTCGCTGAATATCGTAACGATTTGTTGAACTTCTGGATCTGTCGCAGGAAGAACCGCAGTCACGGGAACAGTACCGCGGTCGCGGTTTTGGGTTCTGTTGCTGCGTTTGCGTGAGTCGATCGTGGTTCGAGGAGGGGATCTCAGCTAGGCCGAGAGCCATGTTGGTACGAAGGGGGTTCGTGTTCAGTATTTGGGTTCGATGATGGTTCGGTCGTGGGTTCGGGAGTTGGTTAGGAAGGTTCGGTGAAGGCTTAGTTAAAGGAGCTAGACCTAGGGGCGGGAGCTTGGCTCAATGGCAGCGCTAGGCTTTAACTCTCAATTCAACTTATCATTAATTAGGTTTAAGGCTGGCTTATATAGCAGTCAAACAAAGGTCTTGCCCTAATGGGCCTAAAACATAAATGGATCGGCCCTCTTGGCACAAGAGAGGCCCGACATCCAAAAATAGAAACTATGTAAAATGGAAACATCTAAAATTAGTAAATACTAAAAACGGTAAGTTTCCAAACTTAGAAACATTCTAAGAATGGAAACTGCTAATAAAGGAAACTGCGAAATACCGAAAAACTGCTAAAAATAGTAAATGTCTCAAATAACTTAGATGGAACTCATAGTGCCGCGTGAAGTCGTGACCAGGGTCACATCACCTGGTGTGCCTCCAAGCCCTAGCAAGGGCACCATTGGCGTCGACGATGGCATGGCCACGGGCAATGGCTTCGGGACTTCAAGTGATGGCTTGTCCCTTGGCTTTTGCTTGTCCTTGAAACCTTAATGTCGAGAAGTTGGATTCATATCATCTTTCCTCTCTTGAAAAGGATTCAACCTCGAATCTTCAAACTCCTTCCCTCCTCTTGATCAACTACAAAAGGGGTTAGATTGGCAACCTTGAAAACATCATGCACACAATGCATTATAACAATTTCACAAAATAACAAGTCAGCCACATGTGATGCATTATCGGGTTAATTACATGCAATGAAGTGAGCCATTTTTTAGAATCGAGCAACCACCACAAAAATAGAGTCTCTCCATCTCTTAGTCCTAGGCGATCCTAACACAAAGGCCATGGATGTATCCTCCCAAGGACCACTAGGAATAGGGAGTGGAATGTATAAACCATGAGGGTTAAGCTTAGACTTAGCTCGCACACAAGTAGCACAAGAAGCACAAAACCTCTCAACATACTTAGTCATCTGAGGCCAAAAGAAGTGCTCCTTTAAGATGCCTAAGGTCTTAGCTACCCCAAAGTGCCCCACTAATCCTCCCTCTAAACAAGTACCCATCTTGCAAGTAAAACATGATCGGACTACCCTTACCCATACAAGCATGATAGATATCACAAAAGTCATGGTCACTAGAGTATAATGATTTCATTCAAGCAAACCCTAAGACCCTAGCATCTAAAGAAGTGAGAAGAGTGTACCTCATTGACAAGGCATCGGCAAAATTTTCTTGTCTTTACCTTTCTTGTGCTTGATGACATATGGAAATGATTCAATGAACTCAACCCACTTAGCATGCCTCAGATTTAGTTAGCTTTGACCCTTGAGGTACTTAAGGGCTTCATGATCAGAATTTATGTAAAACTCCTTTGGCATGAGATAGTGTTGCCAAGTCTTGAGCACTCGGACTAAGGCAAACAACTCCTTGGCATAGATGGGATAGTTGAGCTCAGCCCCACTCATATTTTCACTAAAGTAGGCTATGGGGCGGCCTCCTTGCATCAATACTCCTATAAGTCCAATAGCAGAAGCATCACACTCAATCTCAATGGTTTGAGTGAAGTGTGGGAGCACTAGCAAGGGAGCATTTGTGAGTTGTATTTGAGCACTTGCAATGCAATTTCTTGATCCTCATCCCAATGAAACACCATACTCTTCTCGGTGAGCTCATTCAAGGGAGTAGCTATAGCGCTAAAGTCTCTCACAAATCTCCTATAGAAGCTGATCGAGCCTAGAAAGCTTCTCACTTGTGTCATGGTCGTAGGTGTAGGCCATTCTCGTAAGGCTTTGACCTTCTCTTGATCCACCTTTAGACCTGCCTTACTCACAACAAAACCAAGAAACACCACATGATCCGAACAAAAGTGTCACTTCTAAAGTTGGCATATAGCTTTTCTTTCCTAAGGACATTTAGTACTTGTTTAATGTGATGAACTTGTTCTTGCAAGTTTTGACTATAAATCAGTATGTCATCAAAGTAAACAACCACAAATTTCCCTAGAAAAGATCTATGCATATGATTCATCAATTTCATAAAAGTGCTTGGTGCATTTGTTAGGCCAAAGGGTATTACCATCCACTCATTAAGGCCATACTTGGTTTTGAAGGCGGTCTTCCACTCATCACCTCCCTTCATCCGGATTTGGTGGTATCCACTTTTGAGATCAATCTTTGAAAAGACATGAGAGCCATGGAGTTCATCAAGCATGTCATCCAAGCGAGGGATAGGATGCCTGATGGTGATGTTGTTTATGGCTCTACAACACATTCTCCAAATTCCATCTTTTTTTGGCACAAGTATGTTAGGCACAACACAAGGGCTTAGGCTCTCCCTCACATAGCCCTTGTCAAGCAATTCTTGGACTTGTTTTTTCAACTCCTTTGTCTCCTCTGGATTGGTCCTATAGCCTATCCTATTTGGAAAAGTAGCTCCGATCACAAAGTCAATTTGATGTCCAATTCCCTAGATTGGAGGCAAGCCACTAGGAACTTCTTATTGGAACAAATCCTCATATTCCTGCAAAGGAGAAACAATAGGAGGAGGTAGGTCACTCAGTTCTTGAGAAGAAAACAAGTTAGTGATAGGAATCATGAGAAAACAAACTTGATTTCCCTAAGTGGTTAGCTTCTTGTTGGCTCCTTTCTATTGGTTTCTTTGGCTCCTTCTTTGCTCACTAGCAACACAGTCGGCCATATCCATGAGGAGCCATAGGATGTAGGATGATCTTCTTTCCGGCCATGTGGAAAAAATATTCATTGGTGACCCCTTGGTGGATCACTCCTCTATCAAACTGCCACGGTCGACCAAGCAATAGAGCCTATCATAAGAAGCACATCACACAAAACCTCATCCTTGTCTGCACCTATGGAGAACTGAATCATGGATTGTTCTTGCACTTTGACTTGAGTTGAGGAGTTGAGCCACTTTAGAGTGTATGGTTGATTGTGAGGTGTAGCTTTGAGATTGAATCTTTGCACAACTTCCTTGTCTATGATGTTTCAACAAGGTCTTTCATCAATGATCACACTACACACCTTGCCTTGGATGTGGCATCTAGTGTGGAAGATGGCCTCCGTTTGAGAGGACAAAGGAGGCGTGTCACTAGCCACAAGAGTCCACTTCACTACAAAGCAATCTCCTATGGCAGCCATAGCATGGATCTCTTCCCTCTCATTTTCAACTCTTCCTCCTCACGCTCATCCTCATAAATATAGTCTCCATGTTTATTCAGAAGCACTTGCTTCCTAGTAGGGAAATCTCTTCATAATGCCCCCACCGTAGGCACTTGTAGCACTTTACATCCCTAGTGTGAGCCATGTCTTCATTCTTGTTTTCTTGACCATGTTGAGGGCCTTCACGCCTTGGTGGAGGTTTGGCTTGATCATGCTTGACTTCTTGGTGCCTTGTTGCGGGTGTAGATGAGCTAGAGTTAGAGGTGGAACCCCAAGGCTGAGAGCTTGTGGTGCTTTTCCTTCTTTGCAAGTTTTGGTTGACTTGTGTTGCATAGTGCAAGACTTCCTCTATTTGGACATTTGGTCTGAACCTCTGCATCTCAACAATTTGTCCAATGTCAGAATCCAAACCACTCATAAACTTAGTCAAAACATACTTATCCAGGAAGTGAACTCCGGAACAGAAGACTAGGTGCTTGAGCTCTTTGTGCAACTCCTCATGGGTACAGCTCCTTTGCATAAATATCTCTATCTTGACCTAAACTCTATCTTTGTAGTCTTGAGGCAAAAAGTGAAAGGTCATGGCCTCCTTGAGCTCTTCCTAGTAGAGATTAGAGGGTAGTTGTTGTAGGACCTCTCTTATTTGATCATATGTTTGTTGATCATTTCAATTGAAACATTAAAGGGATATGCAACTGGATAATTAAGGATGAACGCACCAAAAATATCCAAAAGAAACATAGTATTGATCGAGGATAAACACACCACTCTCTCGACTACAAGTGTTTGGATAATCACACCAAAACAAGACGTCAAACCTAGTAGAAACTCAAAGCTTTTACAATGGAAAGCTCCAAGTTATGTTCAGATTAAACGTACCAATCAGTGACAACAAGCTAAATAATTTAAAAAAACATTTTTTCTAGGATATTAATGGAGATGTACTAAATGAAATTGCTTGGTGATCCATAAGATCCGAAACTCCAATTGGCTTGAATTCTGTATATGTTCCAATGGGCCCCATATGCCACCTCACCACCAAAAATGGTCCCAAAGTCACGATTCATTTGGAAGATTTCATGGTTTAAAGTTGGCGGCCGCACCGACGCCAGGGATTCCTTTAGGGCATGAGCCATCTCCAAGTCATTGAACACTTTGCTCGGCACTCCAAGGCTCATATAGCTTGTTTGAACATGAGAGACTTGTGGTAGGAATTTGACCTCATTTTTATCAACTTGGCCTGGAGAGTTGCTTGGACCTCTTTGTGGCTCAACGCTCGGCGGCG
This sequence comes from Rheum nobile, assembly GCA_027886185.1. Lineage (NCBI taxonomy): Eukaryota > Viridiplantae > Streptophyta > Magnoliopsida > Caryophyllales > Polygonaceae > Rheum > Rheum nobile. The sequence goes on from WOAB01000511.1 coordinate 4,749,490, forward strand.
GGGAACTTCCTTGCACAATAGCCATCACAAAGCCATTGGTCACTTAAACTGGCGCTTCATGAGCCAAAAGGCCTCTCTTGAGGTCCTTATGTAGTTTACTTGATTGCACCTTTGTGATCACGCTTTTGGCTAGGAGAGTGATGTGGACCTCTTTGTTGATCCGCGCCCGGGGACCAGAGCGAGTAAGTGGCGGGGTGGGAGCTGGATACAGTTTTTTCTCCGACGCTCTATGGTCCCTTTGGTCATACTCTTCGATGTCCTTAAGTGGGCCTCGGTTTTTGGTGAGGTTGGCCTGGTGTGCCTCCATGCTCTAGCAAGGGCACCACTAGTGTCAGCGATGGCATGGCCATATGCAATGACTCTAGGGCTTCAAGTGATGGCTTTTCCCTGGGATTTGGCTTGTCCTTGAACCCTTGATGTGGAGCAGTTGGATTCACATCACATATTCAACCTAGAGAGATAAGCTTTTCTAGCTATTTTATAAAACTTTATGCTCTCATAAAAAAAGTTCACTTGCTTGTTGCGAGTAAGGTGTGTATTGATTTCTCCAAAGGAAAGGAAGGGTCTCATTGGATCATGATTGATAAAGATATTCTATTCTCTCTTGCATAGAAGTAAAAGGACAATTTTGTGATCAAATTATTGGATCAAACTATATGGCAAGGAAGGGTCTCCTTTCACTTCTCTTGCATATAAGTGAAAGGACACTTTTTTTTAATCAAATTATTGGATCAACAATGGAAAAATCTTTTTACGACATGGCTAAAGAGTAATGACTACAAAGGCTTGATTTGTCATTGAAAATGGTGACTTTTAAATCGAGCATGAAGAAAAATTTAAAAGCTTATATGCTTATCAATAATTCTCTAGGTCATGAGGACGTCACAAAGTTCATGTCTTGCAAGAATGCAAAGGAAAAGTGGGATGCCATGGAACATATGTAAATGGGCAATCCAGATCTCCGTGAAGGTCACCGTTTCAAGGGCAAAAAGGACTTCTACAACTTTGCTATGATTGAAGGAAATTTTTTTTACTCCAATCAATCTCTCTTTGACTTAATTACAATTCACCTCACATCACATGGTATCACTAAGAAGTGCTTCCAAAGAAAAAGATCATTCCTATCATTGAAGGCTCGATTCCCAAGCATAAGCGCACCATAGGTCTTCTGAATGAAAACCCGACCACTCTCAAATGGATACTTCTTGAGGTTTTTGCAAAGATCACGAAGTATGAGGCACGTGATCAAATTGTCAGAGAAAAACCCAACAAGAGTATGACAAAGATGAAGACTTGGAGGATGATATGGATGAAGGGAATGTTCTCATCACCAATGTCATACGTTTCCTATACTAGAAAGGAAAATTCAAAGGTGATAGGGGGGAGAATGGTGAAAAACGTGACATCAAGGATGTTACTTGATATAGGTGTCGTGAGAAGGGACAATATGCAAAGACTTGGTCCAAAGGTGAGGACTCTGGGAACAAAAAAAAGAAAGCTTTCATTGTTGTGTAGGGTGATGACTACATTGGCGAGTCAGACGGTAAGGCTAATGATAAACCATAAGGGTGGGTAAAGTCCAAGATGTGCGTAATGGCTATCAACTCGTTTGTTCCATGCACTTCTTGTGTTTAAACTCAACGTGAACTTGAAAAGCTTTGGCAAGAAGATGTTTCTTTGTGTCTTGACGTTGCATCAAATAGTGCTGACAAGTTTGTGTCTCCTAATCCAACTAAAAGTGAGAGGGATTTGTCTCAAATGCAAGCTAAAGTTCCAAAAATGTATTCTATGATAATGGAACAAAAGCTGAAAGAAGAGGATATACACTTTGTAGAGCCTAAGTATGGTATTTGGTACATAGGTGGAAAGGATAAGGAAAATGAAAAAGAGCTCAGTGAGAAAGAACTAAAGGTAATTACTGATAGGGAACTTTAAAGTACTAAGGAGAAAAATATCCACTTAGAAGAAAGGGTGTAAGTACTTGAAAGTGGCCTTAATGAGAACCAACCTTCGTATACTAGTCAACCTGCTCATAAAATTGTCCTTAAACAGTACCAAGGAAACCAAGCTAGAGTTCATAACCCAGTTAGAGTCCAAGTGTGTAAGATTCCCAAACCTAACCCTAAATACCACATTCGGAACTACTACAAGATGTGTTGGCATTGTGGTAACAATGGCCATACTCAGAGAAACTATGATAAAAATAAAAAGTTCACTGAGGATCACACTAAGAGAAGGAACAATGCTAGTAAAACGTAGATTTTAATTAATTATATTATGGTAGTGCTACATAATTCTATGCTAGTCCAAAGGAAAAACAACATTTTGTCTCTCACCGAGCAGGTAAAGCAAATGTTGCATGGGTCGTCAAATGTTAACAATCTTTGTGCAAGTTGAAGTAAGGGGGAACAATCCATGGTAGATTGCTAGTGCATGCTTGTGCCACATGACTAGGGACAAGAGATACCTCGCCTCACTTCACAAATGCTCTTGAAAGAACATTTCCCTTGGAGATAAGACACAAAGAGAGATTGTGGGAACTGGAAAAGCAAAGTTGAATTCCAACATTAAGGGAAATGATGTTAGTTTTGTTAATGAACTTGGTTTTAAATTGTTGAGTGTAGCACAACTTTCTGATCAAGGAGAAAACAAGACCTCCTTCACCACTAAAGAATTCTATGTGAAGGATCAAAAAAACATGGAAATTATGCTAAAAGGTATTAGGTTCAACAATATTTACATAGTTGACACAAGCTTCAAGCCTAAGAAGGAACAATGCTTTGCATCTCTTGTTGATGAGACAAAATTGTGGCATAGGAGGCTTGGACATGCTAACCTTCAACTCATTCACAAGCTTCATAAGAAAGGGTTGGTCTGAGGGCTCCCAAGAGTGAAATTTAAGAAAGATGGAGTTTGTGATGCTTGAATTACAGGGAAATAAACAAATACCTCCTTCAAGACTAAGTCAGATGTTACCACTTCTCGCCCTCTAAAACTAATTCATATGCATCTATGTGTTCTCATGAGAGTGTAAGGCCCGAGACCTTAAAAGCGTCATCCCATGCCAACCCGGGGACTTCCCAAGAGGTCACCCATCCTGATACTACTTCTACTCTAGCACACTTAACTTTAGAGTTTTTTGTCGTCACTTGAACCCTAAAAAGGAAGAGATCTTATTGACATGGGTAGCACTTTTAATCCTTATAAGGGATCATAAATCCGGGATATTACATTCACCCCCACTTAAATATTTGACGACCTCGTCAAGGCCCAAAGACCGCCATCTGGGTCGAGCGACCACCCTCAAGGCCAAGTCCACTCGTAACATATAGTCGGCTCTGATACCATTTGTAAGGTTCGAGGCCCTAGAAGCGTTAGTCCATTCCAACTCGGGGACTTCCCAAGAGGTCACCCATCCTGGTACTACTCTCGTCTTAGCACGCTTAACTTCAGAGTTCTTTGTCCTCACTTGAACCCTGAAAAGGAAGAGCTCTAATTAACATGGGTAGCACTTTTAATCCTTATAAGGGATCACAAATCCGGGGTTTATGATTATTCTAGATTTACTTGGACAATTTTTCACTCTTCTAAAGATGAAGTCTTCACCGAGATAGAGTTTCTCATCAAGAAAGTAGAATCAAGTCTTGGACACAAGCTTAGCGCGATTAGATTAGACCATAGAACGGATTTTGAGAACTATAGGTTCCTTGATTTTTACAAGGAAATGGCATTTCTCATAACTTTTCTACTCCTAGGACACCACAACATATTGCAGTTGTGGAAAGGAAGAATCGAACATTGGAGGACAAGGCTAGAACCATGCTAATTTTTAGCAATCTTCCAAGAGTCTTTTGGGATAAATCGATCAACACATCATTCTATATTCTTAATTGTGAACAAAGGTTATATTCGAGAATTCGACATTTCAGCCAAAAAAACTATTCATTTTTTTATCTTCTTCGTCTTCTTCACTCTACAAGACGCCATTAATGGAGCTTAAGGAAAATGAATCTCCTCCCAAAGCCGTCAAATTGAGAGCCTTTGAGCCAAGGGCGGACGCAGGTGGGGCCCAGTGGGGGCTGTAGCCCCCACTGGAATTTAAAAAAAAATTAAAATTAAAAATTAAAAAAAAAATTATACCCATCTCTTCCCCCAACCCCCAGCCGGCCCTAACTTTTTCGTTTCTTTCCACTGTGAACTGGGCCAGTTCACATCTCTCTCTCAATCTTCATCTCTCACCTCGCCGGAATAGCCACTCGCCGGAGTCGCCACTCGCCGCCCTCGTCGAGTCGCGTTGTGGGCTTGTGGTTGTGGTCTGTGGACGCCCTCCGCCAGTCGCCACTCGAAGATCTTGATGCGACGACGCTCTCCGCGGCTCCGCCCTCCCCAGTCGCCGCCCTCGCCAGTCACCGGTTCGCCACCCTCCTCCCTCGCCGAGTCGCGTTGTGGACTTGTCACTTGTCAGCTTGTGGCCTGTGGGACTCCCTCCGCCAGTCGCCGATCGAAGATCTGGACGCGTCGGCGCCTCCGCCCTCGCCCTCGCCAGTTGTCGGCTCGCCGCCCTCGCCAGCCGACACCGTCATCTCTGTTTCTCTGTCAAGGAGTCAAGCCGTCAAGGTGAGTAGTAGTTGTCTGCGTATTCTAAATTGTGATTTGTGAAATTGTGACATTGTTGCTTGTTGGGTCAAATAAAGGAATTTGTCAGCTTGAGAAATTATGACTTTGAAATTGTGACTTGTGACTTGTCTAGTTGTCTGCGTATTCTAAATTCTGACTTGTGAAATTGTTTGCTTTATGTATTGTTTGCTTGTATTATATGTTAATGTAATATATAATTTAATTATTTCAGAAAATGAAGAGATTTTTTCCAAGTATTGGTGGTTCACAAAAGACGAAATCATCAAATGTAGGATCTAGTTCTAATCCTAATCCACCAACTATTCCGAATTTGTCTAGTGTTGGTGTTGGTGTTGGTGTTGGTGTTGGTGTTGGTGTTGGTGTTGGTGTTGGTGTTGGTGTTGGTGTTGGTGTTGATGTTGATGAGTTACCTGCTGACCCAGGGTTAAGGAAAGATTCAAATATTTGGTGAGTTTGATTTGTTTATTTGACCCAACAATTGAGGTGCTTATGGCTATTGAGAATGATTCAAATATTTCAAAGCAAAGAGCTCAAGCATATTCTCTTATGGACTGCATTCAGTGCTTTGAATTTATATTCTGCTTATTCTTGATGAAGAGTATTTTGGGAGTTTCAAATAATTTATCACAAGCCTTACAGAGAAAAGATCAAGATATTGTTAATGCAATAAGTCTTGTCAAAGTCACCAAACAGCTACTCCAGCAGATGAGAGATGTAGGATGGGAATCATTGTGGGAGGAAGTTGCTTCATTTTGTACCAAGCGCAATATCATTGTCCCAGATAAGGAAGACTTGTATGTCATTCAAGGAAGACCTCGTCGGAATGCTGAAGAAGCTACCATTCTACATTTCTACCGTGTCGAGGTGTTCTACAATGTAATTGATATGCAGCTGCAGGAGTTGAACAATCGCTTTACTGAGGTGAATACCGAGCTATTGTTGTGCATGTCATGTCTTGATCCAAGTGATGCATTCTCGGCATTCGACAAGAGAAAGTTGATTCGGTTTGCAGAATTGTACCCAAATGACTATTCAGTTGTTGATATAATGACACTTGAACAACAACTTGACTGTTATATTATTGATGTGCGCTCAGATGATCATTTTGCCAACCTTACATGTATTAGCGAGCTCTCGAAAAAAATGGTTCAGTTGAAGAAGGATCGTGTCTATCCTTTGATATATCTTCTGGTGCGGTTAGCTTTGTTTTTACCTGTTACAATAGCTACCGTAGAGAGAGTGTTTTCTGCTATGAAGCTTGTCAAAAGTTTGTTACGCAATCGACTTGGAGATGAGTTAGTTAATGATTCAGTTGTTACGTATATTGAGAAAGATGTAGTAAGATGTATTGAAACTGAAGATATTATTGTACGATTTCAGGACATGGCACCTCGAAGAATGTTATTGTAATAAACAAATTAATATGATGTTTAGTATTTTATGGATTTAATTAATTTTAGCTACGTAGGATTTTAGCCCCCACTGGGCTAAAATCCTGCGTCCACCACTGCTTTGAGCCAAACGTTACTCCTAACTTTCTTTCAGAATCATGAGCAACCCGTAGGTGAATCCATCTTGCTACATGAACGATCCTCAATCGAACACAAGGTCGCGTCACTCAATGCGACGATTCATAGGGCAATTTGGGGGGAAATCGGAGTGATTCACATTAAGGCCCCGTTTGTTTGTAGTCTTCGGAAACGGAAAGGAAACGGAAATGAATCTAGACCAATATCCTTTCATGATACATTGTCAACTTGATTTTGAATTCTAAAATTTGTATGCCAAGAGAGGAGAGACAAGGGGGGGAGAGGAGGGGGAGGAGAGGGGGTGAATGGATTTTGAAACCCACCCTAACATGAGGGTAACAAATACCCACGCCACAATACTAGTAAAAGGGGAAAGGGAAACAAAATCATTATTTTAATCAATGAATAATTCCACTAAAATGGACTAGATTCATTTCCTTTTCGTTTTCGTTTCCAGTAGTTTAACAAACGCTACCTAAATGTTTGGGCTTCATGTTCATCGGTGATTTCGGGCTTTTTCTTCAACCTAGGGCTCAAGCAATTCACGTACAATGCTGGACTTATTCATCTCTCAATCTCAATCGATTTCACCTCTTGAGGCTAGATATGGTGGTGGGTGGGAATGAGAGAATTGAAATATTATTTTTTCTGTTGGGTGGGTAGGAGAGCATTAAACCATGTCTAATTTCTTCCCATTAAATCACAACGGGATTACTCAAATGAAAGTCTTATGAAAATTACAATGAAGAAAGAATTTTAATTAATTTGAACTTTGCGTTGGGTTGAATACAAGCTAAAGATGAGAGATGTGGAAGAAGACAAAAGAGACCTTAAAAGTTTCCCATTGAACTAGTTCTAAGAAAAGAAACGATTAAATTTGCAAAGAATCATACAAAAACCCGGCAATTATCCCAAAAAAGTCAAGGGTGAAAGGGTAATTTTACGATTTTGAATGGAGATTGGACGGAAATAGCTCATGGGAGGTGTTTTGTTAACATCTTGTGTTTAATAGGGGTGTTTTTTTTTTTTTTGGTGATATGGATGATTTAGGACAGAATGGTGTGTTAAAGGGTGGTTTCCTACAAAAAAAGAAGCTTTAAGATTATATAATTAATATAATCTGGAAAGATATGATTTAAATTTTTGAAGAGAAAATCTATAATTAAGGCGGCACATTTTGAATTTTTGTAAAAGGTTTGATAATGTGGAATCATCCAAAGGCTGGCACGAGATTGCCATATAGACGTAAGGTTTCTCGTTTAGTGTATACTGCTCAAGGCCCATGCCCTGTATGGCAGCGATAATTACAATTTATTGTAGTTATAATATGATTTAAGAATGTGATAATAAACACTAAATATAAATTTATAATATCATAATTTAAAACATTTGCTGAAAATTAACATTAAAACAACCCATTTTTATAACACGCTTTTTTTGTTTGAGTTAATAGTAATGAATAGACATGTCAAATAGCTTGGGCTGGTCGGGTTTACGTTAGGGTGAAGGCGAGTCGGGTCAAATTGGGTTCGGCTCGATCGGGCATTAAAATTGTCGGGTTAATCGAGTCGGGTCATAACGGGTATGGTTGGGGTTTTGCTTGACCCAATAGCTTAAAAGTGTCCGTTTTTTATGATTATCATAATATTTTTTATATTTAATAAAATAATTTCTATTATTTATTAATTTGATAAAAAAAATATAATATCTTATATATATGAAATAATGGGTCTGTGGGTTTGGGTCAAGCTCGGGTCCAGGTTCAAGTCGGTTTCGAGTTTTTTTGATTTTGGGCTTGGGTTGGGTTTGATTCCATCGTCTTCAGGTTCTTCGTTACCCAGTGATTCTCGAGTTGGGTCCTGGCCTTAAACAATTTGGGTCGGGTTTTCTGCTCCCTCTCCCTGTACCCCTCCCTGCTCCCTCTCCATTTCAGTCGTTCAAATCGAAACTAAAAGGGAGATGAAGGGTTGATGGGTGTGGTGTAGGGTTTAGGGAACGGGGTGGAGAACAGAAGAGTTGAACTGGGTTTTAGATCAGGCTAATATATGACAAATCTAGTAATGTGAGATTATGTGTGTTAGTATTTTGAAAGTATTGTTTCACTTTCAGGACTCCAATATGTGATAAATACAATTTATAGTCGACTAATATAATAAATCAATGCACTCAATATAGTAAGAACTAAGAAGTATTACTTTTGGTGAATCTTTAACTTTTTGTATCCTTACTACTAAAAAAGAGGGAGTTGGAAGGCCAGTATATATATGCATGCAGTAGATGCATTTTTGCTATCGTGGGTATAGTCTATGTCGGCCACCTATTGATGTACTAATAGGTGTCAAGTTGTCGTTGGACATTTGACTTTTAAGGAATACTTTAGTTTTCTTTTTTCAAGTGAACATATATGTTAAGAGTGGTTTTAGTGTCACATGTGGTTTTGCAGTGCTTGGTTTTGGCCACTGTTTGCAATTGATATTTTTGCATGCTTTCATGCAATTCTGTCAATGTGGGTGTGTTGTTTGAGTACCATGTTAGTTCTTGTAATAGGTGTCATTTTGTGGTATATTGTTTGACTTTTGGACTTGAATTTTTTTTTGGTTGAAAGTGCATGTACTGACTTGGATTCTCTGGGTATAAAAACTGTATCACCCCAAACCATGCTTCACCACGAAGGGGAGCCTCTAGCAGTGTTGTGGTAAGGTGGTCGATTTCTCCAGGAGCCGGCGGTGCAGGGAAGAGATTCGGATAGCTCCAGCTCCATTTCTCTAATTTCTCTTTTTGTTCTTGCAAATCAAGGTTCAAGAACCCAAGCCAATCCAAGAAATATTTTTGTACCAGTAAGTGGGTGTCAAGTACGATCTGCAACTATATACATGTGTTGGAGTATTGTTTTTCACGAGATGTTTTTGTTGTTGTGATTGTGATTTATTGATGCCTCGTCTTTGATGTTGAGTGAATACGTGAAGCTGTGTTTGCTTGTGAAAACCTAGATCCAATTGAGGGCCTTCACATACAGAAGAGATGCTTCACTTCACAACGGCTTCGTTCATAATTAGGCCCAATGAAACCCATTAATATTACAAGGCTAAGCCCACCTTCATGTATCCTCATTCATTGGCAGTTCTCAAACACACAATTGATTCTCCGGGATGAAGCTCAGTCATCATCGGCGGCTTCTTCTCGCAAACTCCGATCTCCACAAGCAGTGCCATCACCACGTAACCGTCACTCAAGCCTCCTCCTCCGATGAAAAGTTCAATTCCCTGCTAAACGGCATCGTTCGGGGGAAGGAGGCCTGGAATGTCTTCCTCAACAGCGCCTTCGTATCTCAGCACTTTAACTCTTGCCACATGGAGAGAGTTCTTCTTCACATCAAGGACGTACGATCCCAGGTTAGCTCTGAGATTCTTCAACTTCTTAGACCTTCACCGCAATTTCCACCACTCCATGGCGTAGTTTTGCATTCTCGTACACTCCCTTACCCAAGCCAATCTCGGTTGGCCTGCCAACTCTGTGATTCAAACACTATTTCATAGAAATCTCATTCCTTGTCATGTTTTCGACGGGTTTCTAAATTCGTATAGGAATTGCGAAGGTCGACGTCGGGGTTGGATGTGCTGATTCAGAACTATGTCGAGACCAGAAGGATCTTGGACAATGTTGTGGTTGTGGAGCTTATGTGGAGATTAAGGTTGATGCCTGAGGTTCGAACGATGAGCACCGTGTTGCACGCATTGGTGAGAGTTCGTCAATTTCACATTGGTGAGAGTTCGGCAAATTTGTTGATCTATCGGCTGAGGAACCAATTGCAATCCTCTGACCTTGCATAAGAGTTGAATTTGTAAACTCACCTCGGAGAAGAAACAATTAACTTATTGTCTTCTACCTGATAATCTGAAATTGTGGGTAGAAATGAATCACATAAGCTGGTAAAATAGAGTCAAATCACATACAACTTACCATAGGAGTAGAATCACACACAATATCAAAAGGCACACTCGCCACGATAACTACACTATATAGCTTGTTTGACGGAACAAATTAACAGACATAACAAGAATAATTTATGATACACAAAAAACACATAAAATTAAGGCTATAAGATTTTGTGCTATGACGGTCTTTTTTGGAATTGTCTACCTTTAACTAAAAAAGCTTTAGTTGTAGAGTTTTAGGTGATCGTGCGCTTTTGTCACGTATTGTCACTATCCTGCTTTTGATGTTTAGGCTATGTTCGCACATCGGTACGAATGTGATACTATACGATTTTGGCACTTACTAAAAATTGCTTATATACTCTGTTGTATGAAATCATATACTCCATTACAACGGTACATGTTTTGTATAATAATATAATAAGTTCCTTTATAATTTGTTGATAAATACAATAAGCTAGTGATGCATGTAATATAATAAAATATCACACTCTATTAATCAAATGTATAGGTAATTAATACCAAAATAATCTATTACTACAAATATAGCATAAAACATATATTGGGATGGATTATTATAATCATTTGGTTGTGGTTTAGTGAGAAATTTCACATTAAAAGAGGAGCATATCGATTGGAGGTTTTAGTATTTATTTTGAGCCCTTTCTATCTATAACATTGTAGCTGTGTGAGATTGCTTTTATATATGAAAGCTACTTGTAATCATATTTTTTGTTGGAGCATTGTTCACAATTATTATATAATAAACCCACAAGCGTAAATCAAATCAAATCACCATTTGATTATCGAAGTTATGAAAGAGTCAGAGAGATGACACGGAGTGAATAATACTCTATGATAAAGTCTGTGAGCCGGTTAGGGGAGAGGTGTATATGTTCGTGTACAAACTTACTATATAAGCCCATGAGGTTCCATCCTAAAACAAATTTGCAATAGGAGGGGTAGTCCATGATATTATATAGTAGTCTTGGTTTCTTTATATTTTCGATGTGGGATTGTTTCTCCTCATCTTATCTTCCACACTCTAATTCGGAAGAGACTCAATATGAATATTGTAACAGGAGTTCAAAGTCAATTAATAATGTAACAGGAGCTTAAAGTCAATTAATCCAACCATAATGAGTTTTCATGAACAAATGAAGCATTTTTAGAATCTCAAATATTAAGTAGAAACCATAGACAAGATGGAAGAACTAGAGATCGACAACTTAAGAAGCAAAGTTTTTGGTGTCTCATCTTTCAGTATTTTGATATACAAATCGTGTCTCTCATCACCTTGTGTCATCGTCTTTCTTTGTTTCTCACTTAGCATGTGAAGCACATTGCATATAAAGCCCTTCAAATTTCTTGACATTTGATAAAGAATATTGTACTTCTTGTCATCGCTCAACTTCTTCTATCTTCTTTGAGGTGGCATTACACTGAAAAAACAAAGAGGTAAACATACAGAAAAGAGATATATTGTTGTATCCCTCTACTTTTGGTAGCTTGTAAAACTATGTACCTTATATTTCCTTACACATATAATATGTCCAACATTGCTTGCTTGATTAATTACCGTTGACGAGAATAAATATTGAACACTTACAAAGTCAACAAGAGTAGTGCATGCTAAATTTAAACATTACCAATGGATCCATTGCCATGATTCTCAACGGGGCTTTTACGTTTTTTTATTACAAGAATTTTCTTAAGTAAATGATGCTACTAAGGAAGCTCTTGCTCGTTGATCTTGTCTATCCTTCTTATCAAGGGATTCTAATACTAATCAAGTACTTTTCTTTTATCAATCATATCATATCATAAATATTACATATATAAAATTGCCTCATTAACAAAGATATGATATATTTTTATATAACCTCTCTTATCTTCTAATGTAAACATGCTCCTAAGGATGCACAGTCCAACATCAAATTTGTTAAATAATGTATAATTTCATTCACATATATACAAAAGACATTGTCTAAACAAAATATATCTTTTGATAGAGAGGACTTATCTATTTTTAAGAGGTAGAACAAATATGATCGTTTGCAAGCTTAATTAAATTTGTGAACGAAAAGTAATAAAACTACATGTTCTCGACATACTAAATGTATTGTCACTATATTCAACATGTCAACTAAAAAAATACTACAATTTTAAAATTTCTTTTTCCCCATGCGAAGCACGAGGTGCGACTATCTAGTGTACTTAAATTTGTTAGAATAGTTAAAAAATAATAAAAGTAAACAATGATCGAAATTAATGGTAAACCGGTAGGTCAATTCAAAGTACATTTTGTTATTTAGATTTATTATCTAGAATTATAAATTGGATTTTAGAATACTAATAAAAAATAACAAGTAAAATCTAGTTTGATATATCTCTAATAAATTACAATAAATTAATTAATTATATCTAATATGTATTATTTATTGGTTGGGACGTGTAAAATATTACAATCAATAAGATTTCTTTAAAAAAAAGGTAACGTGACTCTATTAAAAGGATGACAAATGGTGTTATTCCTTCTTCTTTACTTATCAACTAGCTTAAGTATTGCGCCCTTCACGGGGTGATATTTAAAAGATTTTATATGCTTTTACTATGTGATAACAATCACTAAATATAAATTTAAAATATTGAGGAATATAATTTAAAATAAATTTAAATTAATGGTAAAACAAAGTTTATACTCGAGTTGTATTCTAAATTGATACACTAATAATTTTTAGGACTATTAGCTACAATAAATCTTTATTGTTCGTATCTACCTTAATTTGTGATAATAATTAAAATTTAAACAAAGAAAAAAATGCTTTCAATCACCAATATTATATTAGTAGCTCAATTCACGTATATTATCTTGTTTATACTTATTATAATTTATTAAAAATGGAGTTTGATCTACTATTAAATATAAAAATAAAAATCTAACATCTAAAATTGTGTTTACTATGTCTCTAAAAAAAAAATACATGTAACTTAATTAATAATATATAATATTTATTAAATTTATTTATTTATAAGGCATGACCTATCAAATGCAACGTCCAATAAAAAAAAGTAAAATAATTAATGTGACACTATTAACTGAGCGACGTTGACGTATGGAGATATTACTTTTGATTTAGCTATATAAAATTGATATGGATAAAAAATAAGGAAAATTGTCAGGTGCGAAAAAATTTTATAATACAAAATACGAAAGCTTTTCAGCCGTTCCGTCAATGCAAATCAAATGCTTCAAATCGAAAGCTTCAAATGAAACGCGCTTTTTAATTTTTTCTTTTCTTCGCTCCAGCCTTCTTCTTCTCCAAATCTTATTTTTCTGATTCACATCTTCTCTAAGATTTCGTTTTTGATGATCCATAAAACAGTAGATCAAGTTTTTTTTATTCATTTGCACTTTCTCATTAACCACTTTGACTTCTGTTTAACAGCTTGCACTTTCATCATATTCGCTTGCACTTTCGTCATTTCGCTTGCACTTATTCATTATTCTGATGCACTTTCTGTTCACTTGCTTGCACTTTACTTCGTATTCTCATGCACTTTCTTCCTATTGGCTTGTACTTTCTGTTATTTAATCTCTTGAACCTAAAGTGCAAGCATATAAGAAAAAAGTACAAGCAATTCAACACAATGTGCATTCGAATATACACAATGTGTAAGCAGAATAAACAAATGTGCAATGAAAACATAAAGTACAAGCATATAAGAAAAAAGTGCAAGCAAAAAAATACAAAGTGCAAGCGAATAAACACAAGGTGCATTCGAATATACACAATGTGCAAACTAATAAACAAAAGTGCAATCAGAAAACATAAAGTGCAAGCATATAAGAAAAAAGTGTAAGCAAAACAACACAAAGTACAAGAAAATAAACACAAAGTGCAAGCAAACATAAAGTGCAAGCATATAAACATAAGGTGCATTCGAATATACACAATGTGCAAGCAGAATAAACAAATGTGCAATGAAAACATAAAGTGCAAGCATATAAGAAAAAAGTGCAAGCAAAAAATACAAAGTGCAAGCGAATAAACACAAGGTGCATTCGAATATACACAATGTACAAGCGAATAAACAAAAGTGCAATCAGAAAACATAAAGTGCAAGAAAATAAACACAAAGTGCAAGTAAACATAAGGTGCATTCGAATATACACAATGTGCAAGCAGAATAAACAAATGTGCAATGAAAACATAAAGTGCAAGCATATAAGAAAAAAGTGCAAGCAAAACAAAACAAAGTGCAAGAAAATAAACACAAAGTGCAAGCAAACATAATAAAGCGCGTGTAATGACACATTCCATAGCGCGTATATATTTAATCAAATCAATAAAGCGTATTTTTCCTATGCTCCCCAGCCGTAAATCTGGCCACGGTGGACGGCTGAAGATCTTTCGTATTTTGTATCTTAACAGTTTTTCGCATCCGAACCGCGTCCAAAAAATAATAATAGAATTTATTAATTATCAAACAAGTACAAATGCATAATATAATTGAGTTAACTATATTTTTCATGTCATCCCTACATCTCGTTCTTTCAACAAAAACCTATCCATATACTTTGAACCCATACAAACCTATCCATTTAGTAACGAAGCCGCTATATGCACTACGATATTCGCTTTTTCGCACTATAAAATGCTACGCAAAATTGTAGCATAGGCAGGATACCGGCATAAAAGGCAAAATATAGCCGTTGGAAGGAGAATTTGAAACTTGGGCTCCTACGCACGTATCTGGCATACGCCAGAATTTAGCGTTGGAGCTCAACATTCAAATTCCCCTTCCAACGGCTACTTTTATTTTCTACGTATGATTACAACATACGCAAGATTCTGGCGTAGCCCAAACGACTATAATTTCAACGGTCAAATTATCCCTCTATAAATAGTTAAATACTCAAACTCATTCATCCATTTTTCATCACAAACGAATACAATCTTTCCACAATGGAAAATAACGAAAACGACTATTGGAGTAGAGAAAACGAATATTTGAGCAGAGATGAAGAATTCAACCCCAACAATTTTGCGGTTAGTATTCCATAATTCATAAAAGGCTTGATATTTACGTTATATAGATATGTATGAATTAGTTATGGTAATATTGTATGCGATATTGTGAATTAGTTCAGGTATAGAGGAATAAAAGTATATATAGTTTTACTCAAGTTTTTATCGTATAAATAATAAGTTTGTAAATAGAGATATTATAGTATAGTTTTG
Organism: Rheum nobile; assembly: GCA_027886185.1. Taxonomy (NCBI): domain Eukaryota; kingdom Viridiplantae; phylum Streptophyta; class Magnoliopsida; order Caryophyllales; family Polygonaceae; genus Rheum; species Rheum nobile. The sequence goes on from WOAB01000511.1 coordinate 4,764,838, forward strand.
TTAGTAAATTTTAGGGGTATGGAGATATTGTATGTTATGAAGTAGTACTTGTTTAGAAATGGGAAGATATGGTTTTGTTTTAGTAGTACTATTATAGTTTTGTTAGCATTTATTAAATATTTAGCGATATTTTGATATTGCATGTGTAGTTAGAAATAGTAGTTATTTAAGTTTGGAGATTGAGATATTGTTATTATTTACATTAATAGGGTAAATATTATTGATCTAAATTTCGTACGAATCAAAAGTGGGATAGCCGAGAAGAGTTGGTTGATTGGGCTCAGAAGAGGGGCAAAGATTTGATGATGGTTCTAGTCATTCGCCAAAGTAATGAAAGACATGTTAGTTTGACGTGCGAGCACTTTGGTGAATATAGATCGGGGAGGAAGAAAGTTAGTGAAGAAGATTCGAATGAGGCTGATGTGGTACTTCGTGAAACCAGATCAAAGAAGTATGGGTGCACGTTTGAGTTGTACGATGTTCTAAAGAAGAAGAAGCCGAGAGTAGAGACTCGAAAATGGATCTTGAATGTGTTGAGCGGACAACACGACCATAAGCTTTTGACTACCTTTCTTAGGCATGAATACATGGGTCGAATGACCCCATATGAGCAGAGCATTGTCAGGAGGTTCGGCGAGAGGTTCAATCCGCCGAGTGTTATTGTTGCGGAGTTGAGAAGCTGCTTCCCCGGAAATGTAACATCACCGAAACAAGTTTCCAACTATCTACTAAAGATGCACTACGAGGATCGTGGGGAAATGACGATCACCCAATGGACCCTAAATTTCTTCAAAGAAAACAGGTACGAAGTGCATCCTTTGAGGAAGTTGTCTACATCTCAGATCGATATCCTATTTTTCGCTCACCCTCACTCGCTGCACCTGTTGAAGTTGTTTCCGTACGTGGTAGTTATCGATGCCACATACAAGACAAACAAGTATTTAATGGCCTTCTGTTTATTACAATTTAATATAGTCGTAATATCCATGATCTAAAATTTCTTATACTATTTTGTTATCTTACATTCATCCTTAGGTATAACATGCCTCTGGTGGAGATTGTCGGTTTTACATGCACTAACAAGACGTTCAACATCGCCTATGCATTTACGCGGGAGGAAGATGGTTTGCATTATGGATTCATAATGTGAAAGCTTCTGCATTTGTTTGAAGAGGAGGGAGTAATGCCGACGGCCATAATGACTGATCGAGAGAGAGCCCTCATCAATGCAATTCGGGTAGTTTTCAAAGATCGGGTTAAACACCTTTTGTGTTGGCTGCATATCACACACAACATCGAGGCATATGTTAATCCAATCTTGAAGGATTCGAAAAAAGTCAACGACTTTTGCGGCCAATGCTAGGGACTTTGGTGTTCAACCACAGAGGAAAGCTACGAAGAGAGGCTCCAAAAACTGAGGAAATCATGGAAGAGCGGCCTCGTTGGATACCTTGAGAAACAGTGGCTGAATCCTTACAAGGAAAACATAGTCAGAGCGTGGACAGATCATCATCTTCACTTCTTCACGAGGACTTCAAACATGTTTGTATCCTTTTTTCATTTTCTTGGTTGTTTATTGGGCCTAGGGCTCAGTGTCATAGTTTCTTACTAGCACGATTCATTTTTATTTTTTTGATAGGGTTGAGGATATGCATTTGGTGTTGAAGGATATTGTGGATTCTAGTATTGGCGGTTTTAACAGGATGGCAATGAGGATCCACCATGCAATCGAAGGTCAAATCGAGCAGGTGAGGGCAAGCATGGAGATGTCATGGGTGAAAAGACCAAATTATTTCAACCAAGTGTCACTAGAAATGAGAAGGGTGTTTACGAAGTTGTTCTACAAAATGTCGGAAAGAGACTTGAAGAAGTTGTTCGATCTGTATAAGCAACTAGAGAAAGATGATTTCACGGAGGAGTGCGACGATTACTGGATGAAAGAATGCCAAGGCCTGCCGTGCATCCATGAGATTGGGAAGGCTATTGTTGATAAGGGGAAGATCATGCCGAGTGAGATCCACCGCTTCTGGAGGCAACTGGAATATGTTAAGATTTATCGTGACAACACCATTGAGGACCATGTAGCAATTTCTTTTCCACAGTTGAGACTTGAGGAATTGTACAAGAAGGAGAAAGAAGGGATCCTTGATCAATCCACGCTAAAGCAAGTCACTGAGTTGTTCTATGACTTAGAGCATCTACGTGAATCTTTGATGTTAGAGCCGATGGGTATCGTTGCCAAAGGAAGGCCGGAGGGTTCCATAAAGTATTCCACCAAGAGGGAGCCAAGCTTGTTTGAGCACAGAAGGGCCGAGTTAGAGGAGTATGAGAAGGAGATAAAGAAGGAGAAGAAGAATGAGAATGGGACCCAAGGTAGCCAAGGTAGGGGCCGTGGCCATCCTAGAAAGGATAAAAGTGAAGTTTTGTTGGGCCAATGTGAAGCGTCGGGATCACAGTTTCCTGAACAACCCATTATTTATATGGGGGTGAATTTCGGGGTTAAGAATGTGGATTACTTCGGGTTCCCATACATAAAGGAGGCAAGAGATGTAATTCCGGACGGGCATTGTGGATATCGATCACTAGTTGTACTGTTGGGGTACGAAGAGCATGATTACCCTATGGTTCGAATGCATCTGGCGGCAGAGTTGTTGGGCAACATTGATGTATGCAGGGAAATACTGCCCAAACTACAATCGGGAATGAGTTACAAAGATCTTATATTTCGGATGAACTATGTCATAAGTCCTTGCTCCTCGTAATATTAGCTCGACATGCCTCTAATCCGTTGGGTGTTTGCCATGGCGTATCAAGTTGCGCTAGTCTTCTTAGCCTAGGATGGTCCTTGCTTGTGCCTACCAATGAAGGTGTCTGATACAAGCATCGGCTCTCCAACGAAGATATTGACGATGGCCCACGTAGGAACTCGGAACCACTTCATACCGGTAAAGCTTACTATTTCTAAATAACTTATTCTACTAAACTATACGAGTTTATGCACAAAGGATTCAAGTTTGTGTTTGTATGTAGGTGTGGCTCAAAGATGATTGTACAGTACCCCCTCCACCGTATGCTTGGCGTCGTTTCAAAGATCGAAGTGTAGATGGCTGGGATGTTCAGTTTCACTCGAGGTTTCAAATGTTTCGGGATTATCGCACGAGATGTAACCGTCCACCCGATCCTCCAGTGTAGTGATTTACGTTTAGGGATTGTAATATACTATCATTGTAAAGTAGTGAAGGGCATTTTAGGCACAAAACAAAGGTTCCAGGCAATCATCGTAATTAATGAAAAGTTATGGAGAGCATTTTTGCCACAAAACAAAGGTTTCGGGCAATGACCGTAATTTAGGAAAAGTTGTGGAGCGCATTTTAGGCACAAAACAAAAGTTCCGGGCAATAATCGTAATGTATGAAAAGTTGTAGAGGACATTTTTGCCACAAAACAAAGGTTTCGGGCAATAATCATAATTTATGAAAAGTTGTGGAGGACATTTATGCCATAAAACAAAGGTTTTGGGAAAATATCATAATTTATGAAAAGTTATTGAGGGCATTTTAGGGACAAAACAAAGGTTCCGAGCAATAATCATAATTTATAAAGTTATGGAGGACATTTTTGCCACAAAACAAAGGCTCCGGGCAATGATTGTAGTTTAGGAAAAGTTATGGAGGGCATTTTAGGCAAAAAACAAAAGTTACGGGCAATAATCGTAATGTATAAAAAGTTGTGGAGGACATTTTTGCCACAAAACAAAGGTTCCGGGCAATAATCATAATTTATGAAAAGTTGTGGAGGAAATTTTTGCAACAAAACAAAGGATCTGGGCAATCATTGTAATTTATGAAAAGTTGTGGAAGACATTTTTGCCACGAAACAAAAGTTCTGGGCAATTATAGTAATTTATGAAACATTGTGGAGGGCATTTTAGGTACAAAACAAAAGTTACAGGCAATAATCGTAATTTATGAAAAGTTGTGGATGATACTTTTGCCACAAAACAAAGTTTCTGGGCAATTATTGTAATTTATGAAAAGTTGTGGAGGGCATTTTTCCACAAAACAAAAGTTTTCGGGTAATTATATAAGTACATTCATATGAGATATAAAGGAAAATTATACTATATAAATATAATAATATAAGATATAAGGAAAAACTATATTATATAAGTACATTCATATGAGATATAAAAGAAAACTATACTATATAAGTATAACTATATGAGATATAAGGAAAAACTAAATTATATAAATATATTCATATGAGATATAAAGAAAAACTATACTATATAAGTATAACTATATCAGATATAAAGAAAAATTATATTATATAAGTATATTCATATGAGATATAAAAGAAAACTATAGTATATAAGTATATTCATATGAGATATAAAGAAAAACTATAGTATATAAGTATATTCAGATAAGATATAAAGGAAAACTATACTGAATAAGTATAACTTTATGAGATATAAAGAAAAACTATATTATATAAGTATACTCATATGAGATATAAAAGAAAAACTATAGTATATATGTATATTCTAATGATATATATATATAAAAAGGAAAACTATATTATATAAGTATATTCATATGAGATATAAAGGAAAATCATAGTATATAAGTATATTCATATGAGATATAAAGGAAAACTATAATATATAAGTATATTCATATGAGATATAAAGGAAAACTATAGTATATATGTATATTCATATGAGATGTAAAGGAAAACTATAGTATATAAGTATATTCATATGAGATATAAAGGAAAACTATATTATATAAGTATATTTATAAGAGATATAAATGAGAACTATATTATATAAGTGTATTCATATGAGATATAAAGAAAAACTATAGTATATAAGTATATTCATATGAGATATAAAGGAAAACTATAGTATATAAGTATATTCATATGAGATATAAAGGAAAACTATACTATATATGTATATTCATATGAGATATAAAGGAAAACTATACTATATAAGTATATTCATATGAGATATAAAGAAAAACTATAGTATATAAGTATATTCATATGAGATATAAATGAAAACTATATTATATAAGTATATTCATATGAGATATAAAGGAAGGAAAAGTGTCAGGTGCGAAAGATGGTTATAATTGTGATACCCCGTAATTCGGTAAGGATTATTTTGGGAATTTTTGGAATTTTCCCGAACACCCGTTTAGTACGTCGGATTTAATACAGAGAGTTTGAGACATTCTGTAATGTGCTCTGTATCTGTAATATTTTTCTCAGTGAAATAATTTACAGACAAGGTGCCTTAGATTTTAATTGTCGTTCGCGTACGATAATTTTTATCCCGGTTTAACGTCAGGTCCGTTCAAAGCTGAATGGGCGGGAAAATGGAGAAACGGCGACCGCCGTTCAGAAACGGCGACCGCCGTGGTTGGGCCCGAGGAGTCAGCGTGTCAGCTTCTAGTTGGCCGCGACAGGCTTAGCGACGGCGACCGCCGCGTGCCCGCCGCATTGATGACGGCGCCCGCCGCAGTTATTACGGCGCCCGCCGTAGTTGTTGTCTGGAGGTTTTTGCCCGATGGTCGCCGGAGTGGTCTGACGATCGCCGTTGTAGCCCTCCACGTCGCCTTCCTAGCCATCATTGAGCTTCCTCGGTTTGTGGCTATAAAAGGAGAGGTCTGGGATCGAATTAAACACAGAATCAGAAGCTCCATCTCAGAATCTCTCTCTCGCCGGAGTTGTTCCCTTTGTCGGAATTTCTGAAGCCCTCGTCGGTGTCGTTTGGTGGTGTTTCCAGCAGCCCTTTTGAAGCCTCTTGGTTGCCTTTGGAGGTCAGAAACCAAGCAGGGCGGAAAGGGGTCGAAACGCGCTTTGTTTTGGTGAGATTTCTCTCTTCTCTGTCGACCGTGTTCTTCACGGCGACCACCGTGTTCTTCACGACGACCGCCGTGATGAATGCGGCGACCGCCGCCAGTGCCCAGAAGGCCTTCGTGGCTTTGGCTTGGTTGGTTGTCGTCGTGGCGTCGTTTCTTTCGGTTTCCTTTCGTCTTTCCTTAGATTCGTACTAGTTATGTCGGATCTAACCTAGGGTTCCTTTTTGGGTCGACTCGAAGGTGTTTATGCTAGTGGAGCTATACGCGTGTCGAGCCCGGAATCCCGTTGTCTCTGCTTTGTTCCAGATCTGCAGCGGACTAAGGCAAGTGGCGGTTTGCTCTTGCACATCGTTCCATATTTACATTAATTATCAGCTGTTTCTCTGAGTAATTAATTTGGAATGATTACAGTGTTTATCTGGAAATGGTTTTATAAACTGTTTTGTAAAATCATATAATAGGTTGTATATCTGCTAGAACGACGCTATTATCTGTGATCGCCTCCCGGGCATTTATGTGGATTAATAGGAAAACTAATCCAAGTAAGGATTAGCTGTTTCTATTATCTCTATGTTTAAGTTAATTGCCTGGATGGTTTTAATGTGAATAATTGCTGTATTAGACTGTTTAGTTAACACGAGTGTTTGTAGGAACGCTAATCCAAGTAAGGATTAGTCATTTCTTTATAACTTAATGTGCGTAGGAACGCTAATCCAAGTAAGGATTAGTCGTTTCGTTATAATTTAATATTCGTGAGAACGCTTATCCATATGTAAGGATTTGTCGTTTCTTTAAATCATAATATTCCTCGGGGTTATTGCCGAATAATTTAAGGGTCATGACCTATGCTTCTTATCCACATGTAAGGATCTGAAGTGTTTTAAGCGCCGTTGGATGAGCTTAATTACAGTCCTGTGTTTTAAGCACTTAGCTAGTGCATTGGGGTGGACGTAACTGTCACCCTGTAAATTAAACTGTATGCGCTGTGGCAGTGCAATCAGGGTGAACGTAAGGTCACCCGGTGTCTTAATAACTTCCGTGTTCTCGGAATAATATTAAAAGCCTCAATAGTGTGTGTGTGTGTGTGTGTGTGTGTGTGTGTGTGTGTGTGTGTGTGTGTTGTAATTTAATAAGATAAGTGAAGTTAAGCACATAATTAAAGTGTAAGCACTGTAATAGTGCAATCAGGGTGAACGTAAGGTCACCCGGTGTATTAATAACGCCGTTGTTTCTCGGCTTAATAATGTTAAGTCCTGCGTGTGGGTTGTGTGTGTTTTAATTTGGGTCGACATGATTGTCATCCTGAGATTTAAGCTGTGTGCCGCTCTTAATAACATTAATGTGTTTTAGTAATGTGTGTTTTGTAATTAAATAAGATATGTGCCCGAGTGCACATGATTAATAAACCTTGGGCGAGTAGTGCAGCTAAGTAATAGTGCAGCTAAGTAATAGTGCAGCTAGGAAAGCTCGTCTCGACTTGAATGTAGTACGTTCTCTTTCCGATCTGGATTCGCTGTATGCGATGAGGTTGGTCGTGAACTGAAGCATCTCAATCAACTTTTAAAATCATTGTTGTATGATTCTTTAAACATTCCAGATTTGTCATATTTCCTTAAAGACTCAATCTCTTGGAGTCTCTTTTCGCGTCGATTTCTGTGAAGATGAAGTCTTCCAGAATCTTCTCTCATGCATACCTCTTGTTGTTATTCCGTGAAAGTGCCGGGTTATGTATCGTCCCTTCGGTTATTATTCGAGGGACAATGATAGTAAACGGTTTCGATCACTCGAACCACTCTGCTTTTTACCCTTGCTAGTCTATTTAAGTAGACTAACCCACGAACTTTGTTCTCCGCATGTGGGCTGGTGTCATCCGTTCGATTCGGCACATCAGATAGAGTGTAGATGAGAAGACTAGAAGGACTATGGAGTCGACGGTGGTTTTCCGACGTTTTTAATAATTTCTTTTAATCAGGTTGAGATCCTTGGCAGGTGATCATTACGATCACAACCCTTTTTAATATCTTTTAAAAGTCTTCCGCTGTACCTTGTTTAAGATTTCCGTTGTAATTTATTTAAACTCTGTGTTTGTCCTATTCGGGATTGGGATGTAATCCCGGGACTCGTGTTTTATATGAATAAGGTTATCATTTTGTATCATTGTATTTCATGATTTGTATTTAAACGGTAAAGCCTTGGGTGATCTCGGTAAGGAACACTGGGGTCATTGGCGGTAATACCTTTCCAAAATGGTTAAGTTTTGGGGGTGTTACAATAATACAAAATACGAAAGTTTTTTAACCGTCCGATTTGCTCCAGTTTTTTGCATTGTTACACGTGCTTTCTAATTCTTTTTTTTTTCGCTCCAACTTTTCGCTCCCGCCTTCTTTTTTTCACTCCAGCTTTTCTAATTCTTTTTTGTTTGTTTGTTTGATGAATTTCACACACTACTTAAATTTCACACTGTAATTTGATTGTTGTTTAATCCCTTGCACTTTTTATTTATTTATTTGCACTTTCTCTTTAACCACTTGCACTTCTGTTTAACAGTTTGCACTTTCGTTCTATTCGCTTGCACTTATTCATTATTCTGATGCACTTTCTGTTCACTTGCTTGCATTTTAAATATTTTTTAATCTCATATTTGCTTGCACTTTCTGTTCACTTACTTGCACTTTACTCTGTATTTCCATGCACTTTCTTCCTATTGGCTTGCACTTTTCTGTTGTTTAATCCCTTGTACTTTTTTTTATTCATTTGCACTTCCTCTTTAACCACTTGCACTTTTGTTTAACAACTTGCACTTTCGTTCTATTCGCTTACACTTATTCATTATTCTGATGTACTTTCTGTTCGCTTGCTTGCATTTTAAATATTTTTTAATCTCATATTTACTTGCACTTTCTGTTCACTTGCTTGCACTTTACTCTGTATTTCCATACACTTTCTTCCTATTGGCTTGCACTTTTCTGTTGTTTAATCCTTTGTACTTTTTTTTATTCATTTGCACTTCCTCTTTAACCACTTGCACTTCTGTTTAACAGCTTGCACTTTCATTCTATTCGCTTTTACTTATTCATTATTCTGATGCACTTTCTATTCGCTTGCTTGTATTTTAATATTTTTTAATCTCATATTTGCTTGCACTTTCTGTTCACTTGCTTGCACTTTATTCTGTATTTCCATGCACTTTCTTCCTATTGGCTTATACTTTCTGTTGTTTAATCACTTGAACCTATCATAATGTACAAGGAAATAAACATAAAGTGCAAGCAAATAAACATAAAATGCATTCGAATATACACAATGTGCAAGAAGGAAAACATTGTTGACAAGCATATAAGAATAAAATGCAAGCAAACAAAATGTGCATGCGAATATACACAATGTGCAACCAGGTAAATAAAAGTGTAAGCAGGAAAACATAAAGTGCAAGCATATAAGAAAAATGCAAGCAAAAAAACATAAAGTGCAAGCAAATAAACACTAAATGCAAGCGAACAAAAATAAACACTAGTGGAAAAAACCCTAATAGAGGCGGGCATTTGAACACTTATTGAGGCGAACACCGCTCGCTTCAAATGAGGGGGCTGCAACAAGTGGGGACCATTTTTGAGGCGGGCAAAATACGCCTCTAAAAGCCACTTGTTGAGGCGGGCCTCTATAGGCCCGCCTCAACAAGTGCCTCACTATGGCGCCAAAGTGAGGCACTTTTAGAGGCGGGTCTATGTAGGCCCGCCTCTAAAAGTCCACTTGTTGAGGCGGGCCTCTATATGCCCGCCTCTAAAAGTCCACTTGTTGAGGCGGGCCTATAGAGGCCCGCCTCAACAAGTGGCTTTTAGAGGCGGGTCTCCATAGAGCCGCCTCTAAAAGTTATTTCAACAATTCGAGTACAACAACGCAAATGAAGGCCTCTAACTGGTACTTAGAAGGGAAAGACTTTTATTCCATTGGGTATAGTTGGGATGAGGTGTTGCAAGAATGAGACCAAAAGCAACAACGATTAGCATAAACCATGACCCACAATTAAAGACATTTAGCAATAGCAAAGAGTTTCATATGTTCAAATGAAAATATTTAAAGAAGACAACTTAGACACACGGGGTGATCAGCACAAAGATTGCTGTAATCACACATCAATGTCTTCTTGGTGAGATTATAGAACCCTAAAGCTTACCTCCATCCTCAGGAATGTCAGAAGTCCATAAAGTGAGATTATCCCTCAAAAGTTGCAAAATCAAAGTGCTGTCTTTGTAAGACTCTTCATTAAGAGTGTCCAGATCAGAAATAACATCATCAAAGGCTTGCTTTGCTAGGTGGCACGCTCTATTTGAAGAGAATAAAACATATTAGCAAATAACCATTAAAAGGAAGATGAACAACATAATGATGAGTCAACCACTTATTACCTTTCAGGTGAGTTCATAATTTCATAATAGAACACGGAGAAATTCAAAGCCAAACCCAAACGGATTGGGTGAGTTGGAGGTAACTCAGCTTCAGCAGTGGTTGAAGCAGTCTACAAACAACAAAATACGAACTAGCAAAGTCAAATATAGCAAGGGGAAATACTCTTATAAAGAAGTCCAGCTGCATCTAAATCATTTGACAAAACAGCTGCATAAAATGTGTGAAATTATAAACGATGCGTTGTGCTTGATTACAATCAAACAAGATTGAAATGCAACAAGAAACTTGTATGCGACAATACCAAGTCAGATAAGGTGACAATAGAAAAGTACTAAACGAAAACTTTAAAATTTACATTTCATAGATGATCCATACACACAGATAGTGCTATCAAGCCGAATGGATGCTTGAAAACTTAACATCTGGAGACAGAATGAAAAATAAAAATATTACAGTTTAGCTTCACACATTAGTAAAATATTTTGTCTTGGTTACTTGTATTCTCATATGCAAGCATAAGAATTGTGAAAGAAATTAGTTTCCCTTCACCAATAATATTAGATATATTTTAAAGGCCACAAGGTACTCGTTGGCAGGTTTCTGTGTCATAGGAGAACAAATTCGAAACTATATGGATTATTTTCAGGTTAAATAAAATAAACCTAGTGAACAAATTAGGAAAAACAAGTTTAAAACATATCTAAACCAGGAACCTGAAGGCCTATAACGCATACTGCTGATTTCTCAAGAGCAAATGGTCAAAGAAAATTCCATATTATCAACAGTATAGACACCTAAAGCACTTGTCTCTCTCACATACGAACAGTAACCCTTTATGTAAAGACAATATGAAATTAATAAGATAACCACTTACTCTGATGTTGAGAATGCATAATTAATATATTGAAAAACACTAAGTTTGTCTCGAGAATGAAGACTAACAGGAACAAATATATACTAACCTGTCCATAAATCCAACATATTCTGATGAATTTGAGAGGCAGAGCTTTAGGAGCTCTTTACTTCCTTCGGTGACCTCATCACGGTTCTCTACACTATTAAGCAAGGAGGTGCTAAATTGATGAAGTGTGATTGCAGAATCAAACCCTGCAGTAACAAGAAGGGAATATTGTGGGTCGTACAAACATCTCCATATGCCCCTTCCTCTGCAAGATAGCAAACATATTTATAACTAGATTAAAAAAGAATAAAGAGAAACTCATTCAAAACTCCTTTGAATGTCTATCCACTTCATTCTTGCAGTCAAACACTGAATTAGTGGAATGTTCTATTTTTCCAAGTCAGATAACTCAGAATGACAAACAAGAGATTATTCTCCAACCAAAAAAAACAAGAGATTATTCTTATATTCAGATACAAACAGGATGGCATGCTATTCTACTTATAAGATGTAAGAAAAGTTTCATGCATCAGGCTGTAACGAAAGAAAATGATTCATTAAATCTGAAAGAGCAAAGCAAATAAACAGTACAGATGGAGTAAGTAAATGAGTATTGTTTAGACAAATTGTGAGAGTAAACTAGAACCGCGATAATCTTACTTAAACTGGTTCACATTAAAGCATTATAACCTCATAATCCAAATCTGGACACAAACTAATCTTCTAGGGTTACAAGTATGGTATAAACCCGAAATCCCCAGACTAAAAGAAGGCCCTCCATGGAAAACGCACACAATAGAAGTCGAAACAAATTCGCAACGAAATTACATGAAAGGATATCACTTCGCACTTAAATCCAGAAGAAAACCACGAAAATCCAAAGAAAAAATGAACGACACTTACGGAGATATGCCGTTCAATCAACCGCTTCTCGTAGAGAAGCCCATATGTCTTCGAAACGACAGGCTCCTCCGGCACCTCACCGGAAACTGCGCCGAACAAAACAACAAGTTCAAGAAGAAGAAAATCAAAACAAACGAACGAACAAGAGTGATGAATGGGGAGAGATTTACTTGAGCAGTTCATGGCGATAGAGCAGAATTAGGGTTTCTGCGACAGGTTTCTCGAGGAGCGAGAGGTTAGGGTAGAAATTGCCCCAGAGCTGAATGTTTTTAATTTAATTAGGATAGACTTATAGAGGCGGGCCTAATATGCCCGCCTCTATAAGCTGAATGTAATGAGGCAATAGAGGCGGGCCTCTTTATGCCCGCCTCTATTGCATACATTTGTTGAGGCGGGCTATAATATGCCCGCCTCAACAAAAGTTAATAGAGGCAGGCTTTTTCGCCCGCCTCAATTATGTACCATTAGAGGCGGGCCTACATTTGGCCTGCCTCTAATACTTTAGCGGGAATATTTTTTCGGAAACTTTTTGAGGCGTATAACTATTTGCCCGCCTCAATAGATTTTTTTGAGGCGTATAAAATAATTATCCGCCTCAAAAACCTGAAAAACTGATTACGTAGGTCGTTGTTGAGGCGTTTTGAAATATGTACGCCTCTAAAAGGGAGCCTCAAAAAGTGTTTTTTCCACTAGTGAAAGTGCAAGAAAATAAACGTAAAATGCAAGCTTATAAACATAAGGTGCATTTGAAGGCGAGCGAATAACACAGTGAGCGAATAATACGGTCTGATTGCCTTTTTTTTGAAATTAATAAAGCGCGTGTGAATAAATAAAGCGTATTTTTCCTATTCTCCCCAGCCGTAGATTTGGCCACGGTGGACGGCTGAAAATCTTTCGTATTTTGTATTTTAACAGCCTTTCGCACCCGAACCGCGTCCATAAAGGAAAACTATACTATATAAGTATATTCATACGAGATACAAAGGAAAACTATAGTATATAAGTATATTCATATGAGATATAAAGGAAACTATAGTATATAAGTATAACTATATGAGATATAAAAAAACTTTATTATATAAGTATATTTATATGAGATATAAAGAAAAACTATAGTATATAAATATATTCATATGAGATATAAAGGAAAACTATATTATCTAAGTATATTCATATGAGATATAAAGAAAAACTATAGTATATAAGTATATTCATATGAGATATAAAGGAAAGCTATAGTATATAAGTATATTCATATGAGATATAAAGGAAAACTATATTATATAAGTATATTCATATGAGATATAAAGAAAAGCTATAGTATATAAGTATATTTATATGAGATATAAAGGAAAACTATACTATATAAGTATATTTATATGAGATATAAAGGAAAACTATACTATATAAGTATATTCATATGAGATATAAAGGAAAACTATAGTATATAAATATATTCATATGAGATATAAAGAAAAACTATACTATATAAGTATATTCATATGAGATATAAAGAAAAATTATACTATATAAGTATATTCATATGAGATATAAAAGAAAACTATATTATATAAGTATATTCATATGAGATATAAAAAAAAACTATAGTATATAAGTATATTCATATGAGATATAAAGGAAAACTATATTATATAAGTATATTCATATGAGATATATATGAAAACTATAGTATATAAGTATATAGATATATATTATATACTTATATACTATAGTTTCCTTTATATCTTATATAGATATATATTTATATTACATAGTTATACTTATATACTATAGTTAATTATACTTATATTATATACTTATATACTATATTTTTTCGTTATACTGATATGTTATATACTTATATACATATATATATTATATACTTATAGAATATAGTTTCCTTTATATCTTATAAATATACATATATTATACACTAATATAATATAGTTTTTACGGATTTGTATGGATATCCTAAATGGGTATGCCATTTGCAATTGTCGAAGCTTGTTTCTTTTTTGCACATATACACCATTTGGTGTATTTTTGCAAAGTAATAAATATTTTTTTAATTACAAAAGTAAATTAAATCAATGAAATTGGAGAAAAGAAAAAGGAAACAAAAATCCAAAAAGTAAACAAATATCATTAATTAATATTTCCCTCCAAAACCTCAAAATTTCCCTCTTTTTTTCTGTAGCACTCCCGCCCATCTCCTTCCCTTTTTCCCGCCCTCTTCCCTCCCTTTTTCCCGGCCATTCTACAGTCCTCCATCTCGCCGGCCGGCCGATGAACACTTGGAACTGAAAGATCCAAATCCATTCTCCCGCCCTCTCCCTCCCATTCTGCAAGTCCATTCTCCCGCCATTACAAAATCCAAACCTCCTCTTCCCATGTGACTGTTGAACCCGAAGAACTGTTTAACAGAACTTTTGAACCTTCATCTTCCAACTAAGTAGATGAACCCGAAGAACGGTTGAACCCGAGGAACTTATGAACTCATCAGATGAACTGATAGTTATCTGAAGTAGACAAATTGATTCACAAGCAGATTTCCATGTTAAATTTGAGCCAAAATAATGTAAAACCAAAGATTCACAAGCGGCCAAAATTACTACGTCATACTTGGGTTTTTTTTCCTGCTATTATCGAAAACTCATGTCGGCCTTAGTAAAACATATGTCATACTTAAGAATAATAATGTCAGGACTACAAATAAAATTTACATATATTTTTGTACTGATAGGGATAGTGATCTCAACACCCAGAAATCAACAGTAAACTTTATTATGTAATGTCACATTAAACCATATTACATGCTTGCCTAATTTTTGTAGGACGTGTGACATCTGGCTGAATACTTGTACTCACAAGCCCTGAATAGAAGTATTTTCTGTGGTAAATTTTAAACATTTGTCAAAATATCGAGACACAGTTGTCACAATACCAATTTCAAATGTCACGCGTCCAAGTAAATACAAGATGTCTTAATTGCATCTCCCTCTCCTGATGCTCTGCTTCTTTGACTATTTTACTTTACAGAGATATTAATTGCACTTCATCTCACCCATCTACTTTACATAGATCTTAATTAGAAAATGCTCCAAGTTTGAGTATATTTAGCTATATGCTGCCACTCCTACTCTCTATTTGTTTCACTTCTACTCCTACTCTCTCTTTGTTTCACTTCATCTCACCCATCTCCTTTGCTGGATTTTATTTGAGTGCCAAATAGGTATGGGTGATGAATACTCCACCATTGGAGACATGGGAGAGGTTGGCTTCATGGATGTTCCCTCAGTCACTACTTCCACTCCTACTAAGGAGGGTCTTGTTATGGTCTCTGAGCCGTTTCCATTTGCTGGAGGAAAGCCTGAATCGGTTCATGTCAACGAGGTTGCCGCGGCGTCATTCACAATAGAAAACACCACTTCAGAAGATGTGGTACTTTGGGGTGTGAAGATTTATGCTTCAATTCCTGAAGATTCATTCATTTTGTCACTGATGAAACCTCCATCTGGTCAGCCAGATGACATACCCGAGGAAGATTTTATGGGTTCTTTTTATATGGAGGAACGAACGTTGAGGCCACATGGTAGCCTGACTATATGGTTGTCTTGTGTGCCCAAGGAGATTGGCGTTTTTACATATATTGTGCATATCCAAACTGAGGTTGTGACTATTGAACGTTTTGTCTTCCTCTTGGCTGAAGATAAAGTATCCAAAGCTTTGACACCTGAGAAACCATATAACATACCACCAGAAATAAGGAAAGCGATAGAGTTTGAGGAAATCCCTGAAGTTGTCTCACAAGGCTTAACATAGGAAAATTATGCATCGTATTTCAATGCATTGTTAGGGATGGAAGAACTTCTCATTATGGTAATTGTTATATTTTCTCTGTATGGGGGGGGGGGAGGGGGGGAGGGGGGGGGGGGGGGGGGGGGACTGAGGGGATAGCTAGATGTCATGGTTCTCTCGTAGTACCAACTTGTTGAATGATTCTCTTTTTATATTTGTTTACAAGACTACGTGAAAGCTTATAATATGAAGTCTGTTACTTTGAGATAGAAGGATTTTAAATTTGTAGCTCTTAAAGTGCCAGGACTTGCTAAAAGAAGGCCCTCAATTGTCCGTGGAGATGTGGTGAATGTTTATGGAGAATATTCTCTTGATCAGGTATGTGTGGAAAGTGGGTGAAGGTAATTTTTGAGGATAATGTCAATTGTCTTAATATTTTTGTCAAAGTGTAATATGTTATTGTCGGGATAAACAATGAAATAGAAGTTCATATTTGATGTCACAATTGCACGAATTATCGTTGCCAATGTTGTTTTCTCATGTTGAACTTGCCAATGTTGTTTGAACAAGGTTGGATCCACCGTGTTGAGGCTGATGAAGTATTATTGCAATTTCATGATGGATTTTACCAAAGGCACAAAGATAGCAATGTGTATGAAATCTGTTTTGTGTACAACGGGGTAAATTTCAGTAGGCTCCGTCAAGCCATTCTATCTACAGAGGCATTACACGAAAAGTTCCTCTTTCCCCATGAGTATCATGGAAAGCGGAGGATTACAGCAAACAATCTTGTGCCTATCTCACGTCTTCTTAACGAGGAGCAGAAAAATGTTGTTCGCTTAATTTTAGGGTGCAGAGGAGGAGCTCCTTATATGATTCATGGACCCCCGGGAACATGAAAGACAAAAACACTGGTGGAGGTGATCCTACAACTCTATAAAACTAGACGGAATTATCATATACTGGTGTGTGCTTCTTCAAATTGCGCGGCAGATCACATATTAGAGAAAATCCATTGCGAGGGGATGAAACTTAGGGAGGAAGATATTTTTAGGTTGAATGCCATACGTCGTCCCTTAGAAAAAAATAAACGCTGCATTGTTGAGGTTTTGTACCTACAGTGAAGGTTTCTTCACTTGCCCTTCTCGAGATGCACTCTGCAGGTACATGATAATAATAACGACATACACGAGTACATCTTACCTCTATGCTGAAGGGGTTAACCGTGGCCACTTCTCCCGCATCATCTTAGATGATGCAAGCCAAGTTTCAGAGCCAGAGACAATGATCACCATATCAACCCTCTTAGAAAACAACACAGTTATTGTTCTTTGTGGTGATCCCAAGCAACTTGGGCCTGATATTCATTCAAAGCAAGCTGAGGCTTATGGTTTAGAAAGATCTTTTCTGGAGAGGTTGTTGGACTTTGAAGTTTACAGATCAGGGGATCGCAATTATGTCACAATGTTGGTGAAGAATTACCGGAGCCACCCTACAAATCTTTGTGTTCCTCTAAGACTATTTTATAGAGGAGCATTGATTCCATATCGAAAAGACAGTGACACATCTTTCTTACCTTGGGCTGATCTGCTTCCCAACGGGAACTTCCCTTTTATGTTCTGTGGCATCCAAGGCTTGGATGAGAGGGAAAAGGGAAGACTTCATGGTTTAATAGGATTGAAGCTAGCAAGGTGGTTGAGCTCGTACAGAAGCTCAAAAGAAGGAATGTGTCTGAGCAAGACATCGGGATTATTACCCCTTTCCCACAACAAGTACTAAAGATAGGGAAGGCTCTCATGTCTCTACATATGACTGATATTAAGATTGGCGGGGTTGAGCAGTTTTGGGGTAAAGAAAAGGAAGTGATCATCTTGTCAACCGTCAGATCAACCGAGAAACACGATGAATACGACATGACTTTCCGCTTGGGATTTCTGAGCAACCCGAAGAGGTTCAATTTTTCCCTGACTCGTGCCAGATCATTGCTTATTATTGTTGGAAACCCTTATATTATTGAAAAGGTAATTCCTGGTAAAAAAAAAAATTAGTTGTTTATCAAATGCATTAAATTGTTGATTAACCAACCGTATTGTTGGTCATTGACAGGATTGGCACTGGCACAAAATGTTATGATATTGTGTTACAAATAGCGCCTATGAAGGTTGTGCTTTTCGCGTGAAGGAGCAGGTTCCCTAAATTTCGATGTGATGCTAGTAATGTAATGATAGCAGCCAGTTGGCAACTATCCTTTTTTTTAGAAATGTAATGGTATCCAGTGTATTGGCAACTATTGTCTGTGTGTCTAGTGCTGGCATTGTGTTTGAATTTGCAAAACTTACATGAAGAGCGACATCAAAATTTTGGAAATCTGACATGTAGAATCCACCATGCTTACGAATACTATTCGAAATTTAATTCATCCTCTTATATAAAAAACCAAAGTCATGAGGTACATACTTCATAGTTATGACCTACATGCTCGATAACAAATGCTGAAAACACTAATCCCTACAATGAAACCAACACCAAACGCACAAATAGGATTTAGTACAAGTTTGCTGATGTTTTCCTGAGAGTGTAGTGTCTTGTTTTCAGCTTCAAGTTCTGACACCCTTGCATTTAGTTGCCAAATTGCATGATCCATTTGCATCTCACTTGTATTGAGTTCCAAAATTCTTTGTCGAAGTTCATGTATCTCAGTACGTAGGCGTATGATTATTTCACCCAATATGTTGGAACGTGGGCTATTCGTTAGGAACATGTCTAACTATTCTTGCAACTTCTCCTCTATTTGAGAAGGTGTAGGAGATGTAGGTGGATGTTCATATTTTCGAGGGTCCCCGCTTTGATAACTTGAGGTGTCACTGTATGACATTGTGCTTGAGTTGAACTGCATAAACAAATCAAAATTTCCAGCCAAAAACACAGTGATACATGCTTGCTTATTGACCCAGTATGAAAACCACACAAAAAACAACGAGGGTTACCTTGTGATCGGCGCAGCAATGAAGGACCTTGGCTCATCGAAACGAACAGAGAGGGTTTAGGGTTGTAGAGTGAAGAATGAGAAGGAACATGGTCGGTCATGTCCGTGCATTTATTTAGTTTTTTTTTGTTCAATTTGTGGGTGTGTCATTCTTTATTTAATATTGTTTCATAACTATTAACCTGATATGACTTCTGATAAAGTAGTATACATCATCCTTTAACCTCTGTTTTCCCTCCAAAAGTTAACAAGTTTCCCTCCATTTTCTACCCCTTTACCCACGTGTTAGTCTTCACCCTAAAATAACTTAACATGTAAACCTATACAAAGCCACCGTAACACCACAAAACCTTAAATCCCTAAATCTTCAAAAAAGCTTGTGCAACATCTTCAATGTGTTTGGAATAGAAGAAATTTAATAAAGGGTGAGTTATGACTTTCACATTTACTCTTCTTTACAAGACATTCTTCGGTGGTTCCCTAAATGAGAGAATAACCTTTCAACTTCTTTTTTAGCATTACTTGTGTTTGACTTTCACATTCGTTCCTTGATTATAGAATACTTGTTTTCCCTACAAATTGTGTCCCGTTTGGCTAGAAACCCCAACTTTTTAAAACTAATGTCGGTGTTAGGGTATTGGTCATATTACTATCAGTGTTAGACACAATACTGTCAGCGTTTGTCATAAAGTATTTTACTTGTGTTTGCTTTTTCTTCGTATAACAGGTTCAAGATCATACTACTTGACTCTGATAACAGGTGGTGAATGGATATGTAAGGGAAACAAGTGGGTTTTCAATGGGATCACAACGACAAAAGCACTTGTTTTGTCTACAGATATCAATTACTCAAATTTGAGAAAAAAGTTGGTTGAGAAGATAAAATGCATTGACGAGATAGATGAAATGGAGCTAAAATATCTGTCATTGCGGAAACCAAAGTCACAACCATTCGATATCAAAGATGACGAGGACCTTGATGCTTTCAAATTTTTGAACTTGCAATCAAAAGATGCTATTTGACCTATCGAGTTATATGCGAGTATGAAAAAGAAAGGAAACAAAGAGGCAGAGGCCGAGGTTGTGATGGGTGGTCATCCAAGTAGAAATGATGACAAGGACATCACAGTGTGTCTGACTCCGCCACCGTTAACACAAAGTCAAGAGGCAGAGGCCGAGGTTGTGGTGGGTGGTCATTCAAGTACAAATGGTACCAAATCCGACAAGAGTAATGTGGTAAGTGACAACTCTCCCACTGAAGCTGTCCCGAATATAGTTGATTGTGACATGTATGAAATGAAACCAAAGATTTTTCGTGACAACAATAGGGATGTACAAATAGTTGACTTGGTGAGCAATGCGGTAAGCGATAATTTTCCGACTGAAGGTGTCCCGAATATAGTTGATTGTGACATGTATGAAATGAAATCAAATGTTGGCGTGACAACAATGGGGATGTACAAATAGTTGACTGGGTGAGCCAATCTGAGGCAGATTCGGAAACTGATGGGAGAGAAACAAGGTCTTCCATAGGAAGGAAAATAATATATGAATGTATTGAGATTGATAGTGATTATGGGGAAGACGTTGGGCAAGATGTTGTGCATGTTGTTTGGGATGACTTTCAGGATGATTTTGAAGAAGGGCCATTGTTGGATGACACTAATGAAGTGGAGAACTTATTTGTAGACATTGATGAAGAAGTTCTCCAAGAGATTGAAGTCGAGTACTATCGTAGCAAAAAGTTTAGTAAAAGGCAATTGGATGATTTGGAAGAGCCAATGGAGGATAATGGGGTGAGCGACAATGGTCTAGAAATAAAAGTTTAACAGCATTTCAATTGCAAGAAGGATATTAAGGATCGTTTATCCTTGATGGCATTACAGAGGCGCTTCCAGATGCATGCATGTCCAAAAGTCTGATAAGAAGTTATATGTGGTAAGGTGCATTGATCCTAGTTGCACTTTTTTTTGTCGTGGGACCGCTCTTGGCAACACATGATTGTTTGAAGTAAGGAAGTATTATGGAAAGCACACATGTGACATGAAGCTAAAGCATAACCACCACACACATGCAAGTTCAAGCATAATTGCTGACCACATAATGTCAAGGTAAGTAAACTATCTTGTCAGTACAATCATATATATTTATCAGCATTTATATCAACTAACCTTAATCTGTTACAGCTTTAACACAACCGGTACATGTACTGGACCTCGTTTTGCACAAATTCAAGACTTAATGAAGAAGATGGGAGTGGAAGTCAGTTACGACAAGGCAAACCGAGCACGTTTAACCGCCATAGACAGGATAAGAGGCACAGCTGAGCAAAGCTACAATAGGCATCATGGATACATGTACATGCTGGAAAGGGTGAATACAGGGACAGTCACACATGTTGAAGTAGATTCTAATTATCGATTCAAATATTGTTTTATCAGCTTGGGTGCTTGGGACAATGGTATGCAATTTTTAAGAAAGGTAAATTTAAGTTTTGTCACGTTCAATGGTTCTGTTGTCAAATTTATGCAATATATTGTAGCATCTTAGCTTTCTATTTTCATGTGTACAATGTCACTTTGTAAAACTGAGTGTAAACTATTGCATGTCATAACTGTGGATGATACCCATATGGGATCAAAGTACAGGGGCACACTTCTAGTAGCAGTGGCACAAGACGGAAACAAACAGATATATCCAGTGGCTTTTGCTGCTTTTTATAGTGAGAATGACAGCTCATGGTCATATTTTTTCCGACACCTACGCTCTGTTCTCGCCAATGATCATGACCTCATCTTTGTGTCTGACCGTCATGAAAGCATTTACAAAGGTTTAAGAGAGTGCTACATCTTTGCAAAGCATGGTTGTTGCACACTTCACCTATTTCAAAATGTGAAGACGAGGTTTAAAAGGAATGACTTGTGGATTCTGTACCAAAAGGCAAATCAAGCCTACACCAAACATGACTTCAACCGTGAGTTTGCAAGACTTTGCGCACAGTCCCCGGAAGTCGGTACCTACCTAAGGGGTGTTGGTATTGAAGCGTGGACAAGGTCGCATATGCCCGTGAATAGATTCAATATTATGACGTCCAACAATGCGAAATCCGTTAATAGTTGATTAGTGGGGCCGCGTCGAATGCCGTTGATTGGCTTGCTTAATGGTATACTGAATATCATGATTCAGTGGTTTTATGACAGGAGGAAAAAGGGAGAGCTGCATTCACAAGGGCTGACCCCAACATTGTGTCGCGAGCTAGAAGTTCATTATTTGAGATCGTTGATAATGGTTGTGCCTAGGCTGAATCAATATGAGTTTCAAGTGCATGCCAATGGAACTACATTCTTGGTAAACCTCGAAGCTCAAACTTTCTACTACGACGCATTCCAAGTTGACCAAATTCCTTATGCGCATGCAATAGCGGCTGTGAAGGATTGTGGTGTGGATCCTGTATAGTTGGTTCATCCCTTCTTTACGGATGAAAAGTGGAAGGAACTATACAAGGAAACATTGTATCTGGTTCTTGCCTTTGAGCGTTGGGAAGTTCCTGACACTGTCTTGAATAAAGCATGCTTGCCCCCGGATGTTAGGAGGAAATCAGGAAGACCAAGGAAGAAAAGAATCCTGTCACGTGGAGAATACAGGGGTCCGAGGAGAAGGTGTGGAAGTTATGTCACTCTCGGCCATAACTCACAAAATTGTTCTAACCCCGCAGCCGGCCCATGATCAGGTTAACTGTCTAGTAAGAGATGCAAACTCTTGAATATGCTCTTTTGTTAATATGTGTAGTAAGAGATACAAACTCTTCTTTTGTTAATATGTGTAGTAAGAGATCCAAACTCTTCAAGGATCTCTTACCACTCATATTACTTTTTAACCTAGTTAATGTAATTTGCTTATGACTATTTAATGTTTTGCTCTCTTTTCTTCGAATACAAAAGCAAGTCCTTGTCGGTATGGTTTAAAAGTAGTTAACGTAATTTGTGTGGTTTGATTTGGTTGAAATGATATTTAGTCGAAAGTAGTTAATGTAATTCTATCATGTCATGACTACATATATATCCTGACTAAATCAATATGGACTACTTTAGGTTAAATTCATATGACACAAGTTTCACTCCATTATGTACCCCTTTACCCCACTTGTTATTCTTCCATATATATCCTGACATATTCAATATATCATGACACATGAGTGGCATCTGAAAAACACATAGGATAAACATAACCGATCATGTCATACTCAGTGACTTGTCCTGTCATCTGTAATATGGTTTTAAATTACGCGACATTATCATAAAGTACTATATTATATAAAACGGAAATACATAACATGCTTCATAAAACACTACATTTACGTGACATTATATAGTCACTACATGACATTATATAGTCATTACATTAACATGCATTCCAAAATACTTGATAACCTACTAAATACTACGTGACATTACATAGTCACTACACTAAAGTACTTAATAAAATACTAAATATTACATAATTGTGGAGGAGACTGATGAGTCTTCCGCCATCGCGTGGCGGAAGCTCTTCGACGACATCTCCGGTCACGACATATATGTTAATGAAAGCCATAGTTCTACCAAGGGCTGCAAGGACGGCTGCGTCTCCACAGTTCTACAAGGACCTCAAGGTACAAGGGCCGCCGTGAGGGGGGCACAACTTCGAAGAAGTAGCAAGCATCGCCTTCATAATTGTTAAAATGATAAAGTTGGTTAATGAGCCACCAAACATCCTTTATCATTTCAGCCAAAGGACACCAGTTTTGGGTAGTGCCACCTTCGTAGTAGTGGGTTGAATTTCTGGCCATTGCTCCCCTCGAAGGGAGGATTCTCCCTCAGTTATGGACGGTGGTAAACACCCTATGTTCGTATGGATGATCATCCATGGGAACGAAGGAATAGGAGGGAATTTGGAGTTGTGTAGATTAGGAAGATGTTGGGACGAGTTGTGGATGAGAAAATGTGGCTACAGAAGAGGGGTATATAAAGAGGCATTGGTTGGTTGGCAGTTACGGATACATTTATGACGGTGCTCTTCTATCAACTAAAAATAATTACTAGTTTTAATGTCATGTCACAGTTATCTATATATCCTGTCTAATCATCGTAAATTAGAGTTGGTTGGCAGTTACGGATAAATTTATGATGGTTTATATTGTTTTCTTGTCTCTCCTAAAAAAGGAGTTAGTATAGTTAATATCTTGTTACAGTAAGTTATGTATCCCACATCCCTCTTACATTTATCTTGTCATGCTACTTTGTAATATGTATATTATGAAGTCAGTCAATGTCTCTATATTATTTTACACAACTGTCATTCAAATGTTATTTCACTGCCATGTAACTTCCATGTAGCTTCCATGTAACTGTCATTTAACCTACACGCACATAACTGCCATTCAACTACCACATCTATAAATAAGTTGTCGTAACATTGTACGTAATCTAATAAAATGTCATCCAAAACATCCAATTGTACGTAATCTAAGCAAATGCCATCCAAACTACAAAAAGAACCTAATGTTTTATCCAAACATTCAATTTAAACGTTGGAGTTCCTTAGGCTCGACCTCCACACCCCGTCAAACACGCTGTGAGCCATGTCGCTCCTGAAGTCGTCGATAAATTTGTCTGCCACAACGTCAAGATTTTTCCAACCAACACTGAGGAACTCAATGTGTTTCAGAGTGTATATCCCACAGTCATGACTACGAACACAAAATGCAATAAAGTTAGTTAGATGAAGTATATAATAAAGATGGTAAGGGGAATGATATTTCGACTTACCCGCGCTTGTTCTGCTTCAGTCCTTGAATTCTTGAAAATTTAAACTCTTCAGTACCCCGATGTTTAAATTTCTTGGCAAGAGGTGGGTACTGTGTGATGAAGTGAGGAAGAAACCTTAAAACCCCATGTAGCCAGATCTCTATGAACAAGTTAGTGTTCAAATCCACATTACAATCATATACATTTGCCTGCCATTGCTGCAAATCGATCTCTACAGCCACCCAATGCCCAATGGATGTTATCGATGTTGAAGGGGACATAAATGAAGTCCAGATCATCCTAATTGGACCCATAAACTTTTGGCCGATCTTCCCTAAAGTATTCAAGTGCACGTTCAGGTATAGGTGGAACAATGCAGACATTTTTGACATAGTATCTATATGCATCCATATAATCAGCAGCCTAGAAAACGTCCAATACTGTGGCCTTGAGTTTTACTTCGGACTCCAGAAGCGCCTTATGGATATAACAACAAACTTCATCGATTTGCTTCAAAAAAATATAATTCATCATGTCAGATATTGCAACAAATCCCAACAGTAAACTAATTTGACATCATAAGTAAATAACTTACAACATCTTCTAGCCAAGCTTTTGGTTCCAGTATTAGGCCAAACCAGTCCTTGTCCATCTTTTGACCACTCAGTCCAACTCTTGGCTCAGAGCTGAAAAATAACGAAGGCGTAATTAAATCCATGAGATAGTTGAACATTATTACATCCGTGAGATACTAACCTTTCATCATCCATCCATTGCAGCAAAGCAGTCATCTCCTTCACCTGTGAATTCTGGGTTATTATCTTTAAAGTTTTCCCATTTTTCTCATATGTGTAAGGTGTTAGCTTTTTGGCGGATGGCTTCGTGATACGACTAGGAAGAACCCTCTTCGGTTGGAGATGCTGCTTTCGTTTATTTTTGGGTTTCGCCTTGGTGGATACATCAACCACAACGGCTAGCACATCAAGAGGTTCCTCAACCTCTGATGTGGTTAGCTCATGTTGGGTAGCCTTCGGTGCTCCTTCAAGATCATTAGTAAAATCCTGCTCCTGGTCCTTTTCGCCATCGCCAGCCTTTTCATTTAGGTCTTCAACA
Source organism: Rheum nobile (assembly GCA_027886185.1). NCBI lineage: Eukaryota > Viridiplantae > Streptophyta > Magnoliopsida > Caryophyllales > Polygonaceae > Rheum > Rheum nobile. The sequence goes on from WOAB01000511.1 coordinate 4,790,602, forward strand.
ATGGCCATTACAACATCCTGACCCTCAACATCATTGTTACCCTCAATAGAATTATCAAAATCCTGCAATCATAATAACCATGTAAAACTACTGACATACATGACTAAAAATCCTGTCACCATGCCAGACTTTCTCTTATAAAACATATAAACTCCCATCCTGACAGAGACACTACAAATCTTGTCACCATCGTAAAAATAAGATTGTCACAGTAGTAATGAAAACTTTCATAGGAGCATATTCATACCTCTTTGCCTTCAGCCTCTACCTTCTCTTGAACCTCAGCCTTTACCGTCCCAACATCAGCCTCTTGAACCTCAACCTCTACCTTCCCAACATCAGCCTCCTGAACCTCAGCCTCTACCTTCCCAACATCAGTCTCTACCTTCTCATCCTCATCCTTTTTGTCACTACCCTCATCATCACCATCACCAACTTTATCATCATCATCAAAAACTTGTTTATCATCATCCTTCCCAAAATCAGCCTTTACCCTCTCCTCCTCCTACCATTTGTCACTAGCCTCATCATCACTCTCATTATCCTCATCAGCATCACCAACTCCATCATCATCATCCTTCACAACATCAGCCTCTACCTTGTACTCCTCCTTCTGTTTGTCCCCACCTTGGTGAAGTTCTTCATTGTCATTACCCTCATCACAATCACCAACTTCATCATCATTACCATTACCATCATCATCATCATCATCATTCTCAACCTCCTCACTTTCAACCTCCTCACTCTCAACCTCCTCACACTCAACCTCCTCACTCTCAACCTCCTTATCATCTACCTCATCATCCTCTGTTTCCTGGTCCTCCTTATAAACTTCCTCTTCTTCCTCATCAGACTCATCATAGGATTCAAAATCATCCTCATCCTCATCTGAATACCTCATTGGTTTCCCCTTACTCTTACGCTTAGGCACCTCCTCCTACTTTGATACCCTCTTTTCTAGCCTTCCTATCCTGGTAAGCACTCCTTTTTCCATCCTCTTCATCATTCTGAACATCTGACTTATCACCTCTGATGTGCACAGATGTATTACTCGGACTCGCTCCATCTTTTCCTTGCTTCCCCTTCCCCTTCTCCTTCTCCTTTTTTTCAAACCCTTTATTGCTTCCTTCACAATCTTGTCAAAATGCGGGTCATCATTTTCAACAACATAGTAGTAGTCGGACAACTTATCCACCTCATCCTCATCAGGAATAAGAATGGGATTAACCACATTTGTAGGATCTGCCAAAGACAACTCCAACACTCCATGTTTAGGGGCTTCATCTGAAAACCAACGAAGACCTCGAGGCATTGCAGATTCACTCAACTTTGATGCAAATTGGAGACCAAATGTTGGCACATCTTCCCATACCCATATCTACAATAACAAGCGGTTTGAGTATTAGAAATTAAGATACATTAAATCATGATATCCTGTCACCCTATAATTTAAATCAGGTCACCATATAACCAAAAATTTGACTGCAATGCACATAAACCTATCTGGAATGCACATAAAACTATGTTGGAAAACTAGTATGTTGTTTCAATCAAACAACAAATAACATCCTTCATATTCACGATGATCCTGTCACCATGTATGCAAACTTCCGGTCAAACTATAGCATAAAGTATGCTACTATGCTAAACCCTAAAACACACTCAGTAATTCAATTTTGAACCATTAAAAATTAATAATATAACTACCTAAAACACAACTGCCATGCCTTGAATGGAAAATGGAATTCTTGGTACGTTGCAGAGTAGCTTTACCTTCTCTATTGTTTGCATCCTTTTGGCCAATGTTGTGGTCAATGACTTGTAAAGCTCTTCATAAACAACCATTCCCCATGGATAATCCTAAAACTTATCCATATTCTCCAGCAGGCTAACATGCAGCGGCTTCACCAGCCTCTTATTATCCCCTCCCAGCAACAGACCCTCAACTATCAATAATAGTGCCAACTTCAGTTTGTAGTTGTCTAACTCACGATGTTATTTGAATCTGTTGTAAACATCTTGTACTGTCATCTTAGGACCACCAAGACTACCAAAAAATCGCTCCATTACTAGTCCGTCAGCTTTAGTTTCCACATATGGAATTTCACCACAATTCAGTCAAGTTATGAGAGCAAACTCCTTGATCGAAAACCTCAACTCTTTCCCTTCCACCTCATACCAAGACTCCCACTTTTTTTTTGTTTCAAGTTGCTTGAATAGAACTGCACGCAATGTCTGTGAAGAAAATTATACATGATGCAACATTTTCAGAACTTTTCCAAATGGGCCATCCAAAACCCGTTGCCAATCCGCATGTGTCAACTTGTTTTCAATCTCACGAACAAAGTGCACCCTACAGTTTGTAACACCCCCAAATCTTAACCCATTTGGAAAGGTATTACCGCCAGTGACCTCAGTGTTCCTTACCGAGATCACCCAAGGCTTTACCGTTTAAATACAAATCATGAAATACAATGATACAAAATGATAACCTTATATAAAACATGAGTCCCGTGATTACATCCCAATCCCGAATAGGACAAACACAAAGTTTAAATAAATTACAACGGAAGTCTTAAACAAAGTACAGCGGAAGTCTTATAAAAGATATTACAAAAAGGGTTGTGATCGTAATGATCACCTGCCCAAGGATCTCAACCTGATTAAAAGAAATTATTAAAACATCCAAAAACAACCGTCGTCTTCATAGTCAATCTAGTCTCCTCATATCTTCGCTCTATTTGATGTGCCGAATCGAACGGATGACACCAGCCCACATGCGGAGAACAATGTTCGTGGGTTAGTCTACTTGAATAGACTAGCAAGGGTAAAAAGCAGAGTGGTTCGAGTGATCATAACCGTTTACTATCATTGTCCCTCGAATAATAACCGAAGGGACGATACATAACCCGGCACTTTCACGGAATAACAGCAAGAGGTATGCACAAGAGAAGATTCTGGAAGACATAATCTTCGCAGAAATCGACCCGAAAAGAGACTCCAAGAGATTGAGTCTTTAAGGAAATATGACAAATCTGGAACGTTTAACAGAATTACAAACCAGTGATTTAAAAGCTGACTTAGATGTTTCGGTTCATGACCAAACTCATCGCTTACAGCGAATCCAGATTGGAAAGAGAACGTACTCTGATTAAAAGTCGAGACGAGCTTTCCTAGCTGCACTATTTACTTAGCTGCACTACTCGCCAAAGGTATATTAATTATGTGCACTCGGGCACTTTATCTTATTTAATTCCAAAACCCACATCACGTTATAATCTTTTTAGATCCCTCGGGAACTAAATCCCTAAGGCAGAGTTGACTCGGGAACTAAATCCCAAGAGTCGAATCGAGAACTAAATCTCACGGGAACTATATCCCTCAGGCGGAATCAGGAACTAAATCATTACAACGACACTAAAGAAGAATGGTAGGAACTAAATCCTAACCACCAGGTTATCAAGAAACGACTAGCACTCGTACTGAGATACACAGTAGCGTTCCTACGAATACTCGTTCTAACTAAACAGTTACAAACGCAACAATAATTCATCTCAATGCCCTCATGGCCAGTTACAGATAAAATAGCGTTGTTCTAACAATATACAACCTATAATAATATCTGTATTAATTCACATATATATATAATAGCATTGTTCTAAAAGATATACAACCTATTATAACATCATATTTTAGTTTTCCAAAACAGTTAACAAAACCTTTTCCAGATGAACACAATAATCATTCCAAATTAATTACTCAGATAAACTACTGATAATTAACGTAAATATGGAACGATGAGCAAGAGTGAACCGCCACTTGCCTTAATCCGCAGAGTTTGAACGAAGTCTAACGACGAGATTCCGGGCTCGACACAGAGATGAATCTTCCAACTCCGGTACGTTCGGATCGACCCATACAAAAACCCTAAGTTAGATTCGACAAACAACAATACAGAAACTACGAAAGGACGAAAGGAATCGACGGAAACGAAACCCGAACGAAGGCCTCAGAAGCCAACCATAACAACTCACGGCCACCACCTCTCGCCGGCGGGCGCCGCCTTAAATGCGGTGGGAGCCGCCTCACACGCGGCGGGCACCGCTCATCCACGGCGGGCGCCGCCCATCTGCGGCGGGCGCCGCTCATTGGCCACACATCACGGCGGCTGGGCAACCTCATCACGGCGGGCGCCGTTCTCCACGGCGGGCTCCGTTCCTGGCGGCGGGCGCCATCTCCCTGGCGGCGGTCGCCGTCTCCCTGGCGGCGGTCGCCGTGTCCCTGGCGGCGGTCGCCGTCTCCCTGGCGGCGGTCGCCGTCGCGAACGAAAACAGAAATACGAGAGGGAAAAACTTACCCTCGACGATCGGTTTGGCTCGTCTTCCGCCTTGCTTGGTTTCTAGGCGTCCGAGAGCCTCCAATGCTCCTCTTGGCCACCGGAAACGACACTAAACGAGCTCCGACGATCCACCAGAGCCTTCCCGAGAGAGAGCGTTTTGAGAGCGTTTTTGAGAGACGAGAGCTTGACAGCGCTTCCGCGTTTTTCAGCCCCTTTCACTCTCACCCAATGCTCTCTATTTATAGGCAAAATTAGGGTTGAAAGGGAGCTTGGGTAATAACCCTTGGTTAACCAACTTGTACTTTTGCCTCATGGATAATAGCTCTTGGACAATAACCTTTGGATAAAGAATCTTGTACTATTGCCCATTAGATAACAACTCTTGGGCAATAAACTTGTACCAATCTGAACCCGCGTTAACAAAAGTCGTACACGAATGAGTACGAACTTCCAAAACATCTCGACTGTATAATTCTTCACTGAGAAAAATATTACAGATACAAAGCACATTACAGAATGTCTCAAACCTTCAGAATTAAATCCGACGTACCAAACGGAGGTTCGGGAAAAATCCATAATTCCCAAAATAGCCTTTCAAAATTACGGGGTATCACATCACCTCCCCCTTAAAAGAAGTTTCGACCCCGAAACTTAGGTCGCAAATAACTCGGGAAAACGTCTGAGCATTTTTGCTTTGGTTTCCCAAGTAACTTCCTTTGTCCCGAACTTGGACCACAGAATTCATACCGACTGTACGATCTTGTTGCGCAGTTGCTTCACACGGCGTTTGAGAATGCGCACTGGCATCTCCTCATAGGTACCATTTGTCTCTAACTTCTCTCGAAGTATATACCCAAACCTTCTTAGGTCGGTATCCTTAACTAATCTGGTCTTCATAACTTATATTGCCAACATCGAACTTCCTATTTGCTTTTGTAACCGCTTACAACATATAGTCTACCACCCTTACTTTCGTTAGAATAGATGTAATCATCCACAAGATTACCATTGCCTTAACCAGAGTATCTATTACAAAAATCTCCAATGAATCTTCGCTGATATGCCTTATTACTCCTAAAGACCTTAATAATCTTACATAGAAGAATACAACATCTTTCTACTAACCTCCTTTCGACAATCCGGTCCTTGAATATATACTTAGAAATCAACAGTACTACCACTTAGTACCTCCTCCTGTAATACAAACCATACATAAACGATTCACTTGATACCTTAATCATATCCGGCCCTTATGCCATATTTTTATCTCACAATCTTTACTCATGAGTTCCCACAATCAGTAATACTACAATCTATGTCTGATTACCTCAACATAATTCACTAATCCATTCCATAGGATTATACTCTTGTCTCACCCGAACGTGATATATGCTTATCTTAACCAACTTGGGTTACCTTTTTCCTCAAGTCCACTTGGTATCATCCGTAACTTTATCTCTATAAATTTTACCATATAATCATTCTCACTATATCCACAAGGCTCTGACCATTAAATACTAACGGTCCTTAAAATTGTCATAATGACATTATTGCACCTTTAATAGGAGGATACGCATTTCCCTCACTATTTCCTTATACACATATTCCCAAAGTTCACATCGTAATTCCTTACAATCCAAAAATCAACTCTTAGTAACCTCAAAACATTACATCATCAATTTCCTTAAAGGTACCTCTTACAATTCCATCATTTATCTGGAAGTAAGTCTGACCTTATACCATTCTAACTTAAATCCTTTAAGATTTTTATACTTTCTCCAAGAATAAACACAGTACTTATTCGTATGCTCCTCAAATCAATCACATTAGAGCTTACTCCTATAACCTCAAATATCATATTGCCAAATGATTCATTCTCAACCGAAGCAAACACTTGTGTCTTAATCCTTTTATACGAGTAACATGGTTACCTTACTCCTCAAGAATACATAAACTTAATCTATGTACCAAATTCTTCAGTGTATCGAAATCATCAAGAACTGAAGGTTCATCTTTCATGGGCGGATCCAAGTAGCAAAGGTACCCGACACAACCTTGTCGAAGTAGCTTAAACGCAGCTATTGCCCTGATAAACCTGCCGTTATCAGCGTCATTCAGACCTTTAAATTTGCATAAATACTGGCCCCCTGATGCCACCGTCACAATCTTTGAACTAAAATCGATTATCGTCCCATGACGCGTCAGCCACTTCATACCGAGAAAATTATCGCATGGAACCATGGCTATCCAGATCGAATTCTCTTCGAATTTCTTACTAATTGAAAATTTCGACAGACGATTGGTTCTCAACCAACATTTATATTAGAAAGATTATTACAACAAAGGTTTATAAACCTTTTTGCATACTTAAACTTACTAACATAACTTATCCAAAACAAAAGACTGGGTAACACCCAAATCCACAACATACCAACAGAAGTAGTACAAAATACTTTAAGCAAATGGAGCATCGGGTCCATCCGCCTCACGCATCACGTATAGGCGTTGACCTTGGCTTCCTGAAGCCACTAGGGCTTTCCCTTTGTTTCTCGCAGTTGTCTGCATTGAAGGACTAGGGGCTTCCACCGGACTGAACCTGGGTTGGTTGTTCTGATTAACAGATCCCTGCTGTGACTCAGTCCCTTTATGTCTCCTCTGCGGACAAAATAACTGCAAGTGTCCTTCCTTTCCACAAGCATAGCACGTTTTCTTCTCCTTCGGACACACATTACTCTTGTGCCCGTAGGTACCACAGTTGTAGCACTGGATCAGGCTATTGCCCTGACCCGAACGTTGCGTAGACCCATCCTGAGTCATATTCGTTTTTGCTCAGCCAGATTTGGCAAAATCAGATGGTGGAGCGGGACGTTTAAACCCACTTGCCTTAGGCTGGTTCTCCCCTTGCCTCTGGCTATCACGCTTCTTGGTCGACTCTTCCAGAGTCACCTCTAACTTATAGGCTGCATCCATGTACTGTTCCAAAGTCGAGCATCCGTGATGCACCATCAATGGCTTAATATCTGGGCCCATCCACTCATGGAAATACCAGATTTTCTGTGCCTCATTGGATATCTCAGGTCCAGCATACTGTAATAGATGATTGAACTTGATTGCCAGCTCAGTCACCTTCAATCCATCAATCTTAGGGTATAGGAACTCCTTGTGTTTCTCCTCCCTCATAGCACGAGAGAAGAAACGGTCTGTCATCTTTGTCTTGACCATCTCCCAGTTCAAAACAGGGCTATCAGCTAAGCCGGTACTCTCCCACCACTCACTAGCATCCTCCTTTAACTGAAGAGAAGCTATATGTACTTTCTCAGCTTCAGTACAATCAATGTTGCGGAACAACCGCTCCATGTGGGAGAACCAATGGATCACCCCGACTGGTTCCCCTTTCCCGTTATAGCTGTCAGGCCTCATGGAATTAATGGTCTTCAGTGCACGACCATAGTTGTCTCGAGTCCTGACTATATTCTCCTGGAATATACGGTTTTCTGGCTCCTCAAATTTGGGAACCGGTGGGGGAATTTGCACACCTTGTGCCTGTGGCATACTCGGTCGCAGTATATCAGTCACTGCTTGCATGACCATTTCCTGAATTGCCTCTAATGTTGCAGTATCAAATGCCATTGGAGCGTTGGTCTGCTCTTGACCATTGCCTCTAGGATGGTTGTTGGAACCAAACTCCTGCTCGTCTTGTCCAACATTTCCTACAGTTAGTCTGGGGTCATTACTCGGCCCAACACCAGCACGGATAACGTTCCTTGTGTTCACCATCTGTGTACCGATCAATTTCCAAGGATTTTATCACATTAGTATCATTCTGATATACTTATTGTAATAAAATCAACTTAGAATAGATCAACTTGGTAATTTCTATTGATAAACTCAAACCGAGTTACTAGATTCTACAATCTTAACTCAAATCGAGGGAACTGAGAATTCAAGCCTTATTGGGTATGGCGAAACCACCTTGGCTTCTCCCGGGTTCCTCTGAAGAGAACAGAATGCACCCATATCTAACGGGGCAACGAGGAAGGAATTAGTCTTTCTAGACATAGAAGCAAGCTTACTATATCAGACTATACAGAAGACATGACTATGAACGGTTGAAAATGAAAACACCGTTTTTATTTTTAAACTCAGAGCCTTTTGAAAATACCTTTCAATAAAAACGAGTAAATGGTTTTCAAATACCGAACCCGTTTTAAAAACCTGGCTCTGATACCACAACTGTAACACCCCCAAATCTTAACCCATTTGGAAAGGTATTACCGCCAGTGACCTCAATGTTCCTTACCGAGATCACCCAAGGCTTTACCGTTTAAATACAAATCATGAAATACAATGATACAAAATGATAACCTTATTTATATAGAACATGAGTCCTGAGATTACATCCCAATCCTGAATAGGACAAACACAGAGTTTAAATAAATTACAACGGAAGTCTTAAACAAAGTACAGCGGGAGTCTTATAAAAGATATTACAAAAAGGGTTGTGATCGTAATGATCACCTGCCCAAGGATCACAACCTGATTACAAGAAATTATTAAAACATCCAAAAACAACGGTCGTCTTCATAGTCAATCTACTCTCCTCATATCTTAGCTCTATCTGATGTGCCGAATCGAACGGATGACACCAGCCCATATGCGGAGAACAATGTCCGTGGGCTAGTCTACTTGAATAGACTAGCAAGGGTAAAAAGCAGAGTGGTTCGAGTAATCGTAACCGTTTACTATCATTGTCCCTCGAATAATAACCGAAGGGACGATACATAACCCAACACTTTCACGGAATAACAGCAAGAGGTATGCACAAGAGAAGATTCTGGAAGACTTAATCTTCGCAGAAATTGACCCGAAAAGAGACTCCAAGAGATTGAGTCTTTAAGGAAATATGACAAATCTGGAACGTTTAACAGAATTACACATCAGTGATTTAAAGGCCGACTTAGATGTTTCGGTTCACGACCAACCTCATCGCTTACAGCGAATTCAGATTGGAAAGAGAACGTACTCTGATCAAAAGTCGAGACGAGCTTTCCTAGCTGCACTATTTACTTAGCTGCACTACTCGCCAAAGGTATATTAATTATGTGCACTCGGGCACTTTATCTTATTTAATTCCAAAACCCACATCACGTTATAATCTTTTTAGATCCCTCGGGAACTAAATCCCTAAGGCAGAGTTGACTCGGGAACTAAATCCCAAGAGTCGAATCGAGAACTAAATCTCGCGGGAACTATATCCCTCAGGCGGAATCAGGAACTAAATCCTTACAACGACACTAAATAAGAATGGTAGGAACTAAATCCTAACCACCAGGTTATCAAGAAACGACTAGCACTCGTACTGAGATACACAGTAGCGTTCCTACGAATACTCGTTCTAACTAAACAGTTACAAACGCAACAATAATTCATCTCAATGCCCTCATGGTCAGTTACAGATAAAATAGCGTTGTTCTAACAATATACAACCTATAATAATATCTGTATTAATTCACATATATATATAATAGCGTTGTTCTAACAGATATACAACCTATTATAACATCATATTTTAGTTTTCCAAAACAGTTAACAAAACCGTTTCCAAATGAACACAATAATCATTCCAAATTAATTACTCAGATAAACTACTGATAATTAATGTAAATATGGAACGATGAGCAAGAGTGAACCGCCACTTGCCTTAATCCGCAGAGTTTGAACGAAGTCTAACGACGGGATTCCGGGCTCGACACAGAGACGAATCTGCCAACTCCGGTACCTTCGGATCGACCCATACAAAAACCCTAAGTTAGATTCGACAAACAACAATACAGAAACTACGAAAGGACGAAAGGAATCGATGGAAACGAAACCCGAACGAAGGCCTCGGAAGCCAACCACAACAACTCACGGCCACCACCTCTCGCCGGCGGGCGCCGCCTTAAATGCGGCGGGAGCCGCCTCACACGCGGCGGGTGCCGCTCATCCACGGCGGGCGCCGCTCATCCACGGCGGGCGCCGCTCATCCACGGCGGGCGCCGCCCATCTGCGGCGGGTGCCGCTCATTGGCCACACATCACGGCGGCTGGGCAACCTCATCACGGCGGGCACCGTTCTCCACGGCGGGCGCCGTTCCTGGTGGCGGGCGCCGTCTCCCTGGCGGCGGTCGCCGTCGCGAACGAAAACAGAAATACGAGAGGGAAAAACTTACCCTCGACGATCGGTTTTGCTCGTCTTCCGCCTTGCTTGGTTTCTAGGCGTCCGAGAGCCTCCAATGCTCCTCTTGGCCACCGGAAACGACACTAAACGAGCTCCGACGATCCACTAGAGCCTTCCCGAGAGAGAGCGTTTTGAGAGCGTTTTTGAGAGACGAGAGCTTGACAGCGCTTCCGCGTTTTTCAGCCCCTTTCACTCTCACCCAATGCTCTCTATTTATAGGCAAAATTAGGGTTGAAAGGGAGCTTGGGTAATAACCCTTGGTTAACCAACTTGTACTTTTGCCTCATCGATAATAGCTCTTGGACAATAACCTTTGGATAAAGAATCTTGTACTATTGCCCATTAGATAACAACTCTTGCGCAATAAACTTGTACCAATCTTAACCCGCGTTAACAAGAGTCGTACACGAACGAGTACGAACTTCCAAAACATCTCGACTGTATAATTCTTCACTGAGAAAAATATTACAGATACAGAGCACATTACAGAATGTCTCAAACCTTCAGAATTAAATCCGACGTACCAAACGGACGTTCGGGAAAAATCCATAATTCCCAAAATAGCCTTTCAAAATTACGGGGTATCACATCACCTCCCCCTTAAAAGAAGTTTCGACCCCGAAACTTAGGTCGCAAATAACTCGGGAAAACGTCTGAGAATTTTTGCTTTGGTTTCCCAAGTAACTTCCTTTGTCCCGGACTTGGACCACTGAATTTGTACCGACTGTACGATCTTGTTGCGCAGTTACTTCACACGGCGTTTGAGAATGCGCACTGGCATCTCCTCATAGGTACCATTTGTCTCTAACTTCTCTCGAAGTATATACCCAAACCTTCTTAGGTCGGTATCCTTAACTAATCTGGTCTTCATAACTTATATTGCCAACATCGAACTTCCTATTCGCTTTTGTAACCGCTTACAACATATAGTCTACCATCCTTACTTTCGTTAGAATAGATGTAATCATCCACAAGATTACCATTGCCTTAACCAGAGTATCTATTACAAAAATCTCCAATGAATCTTCGCTGATATGCCTTATTACTCCTAAAGACCTTAATAATCTTACATAGAAGAATACAACATCTTTCTACTAACCTCCTTTCGACAATCCGGTCCTTGAATATATACTTAGAAATCAACAGTACTACCACTTAGTACCTCCTCCTGTCATACAAACCTTACATAAACGATTCACTTGATACCTTAATCATATCCGACCCTTATGCCATATTTTTATCTCACAATCTTTACTCATGAGTTCCCACAATCAGTAATACTATAATCTATGTCTGATTACCTCAACATAATTCACTAATCCATTCCATAGGATTATACTCTTGTCTCACCCGAACGTGATTTATGCTTATCTTAACCAACGTGGGTTACCTTTTTCCTCAAGTCCACTTGGTATCATCCGTAACTTTATCTCTATAAATTTTACCATATAATCATTCTCACTATATCCACAAGGCTCTGACCATTAAATACTAACGGTTCTTAAAATTGTCATAATGACGTTATTGCACCTTTAATAGGAGGATACGCATTTCCCTCACTATTTCCTTATACACATATTCCCAAAGTTCACATCGTAATTCCTTACAATCCAAAAGTCAACTCTTAGTAACCTCAAAACATTACATCATCAATTTCCTTAAAGGTACCTCTTACAATTCCATCATTTATCTGGAAGTAAGTCTGACCTTATGCCATTCTAACTTAAATCCTTTAAGATTTTTATACTTTCTCCAAGAATAAACACAGTACTTATTCATATGCTCCTCAAATCAATCACATTAGAGCTTACTCCTATAACCTCAAAGTATCATATTGCCAAATGATTCATTCTCAACCGAATCAAACACTTGTGTCTTAATCCTTTTATACGAGTACCATGGTTACCTTACTCCTCAAGAATACATAAACTTAATCTATGTACCAAATTCTTCAGTGTATCAAAATCATCAAGAACTGAAGGTTCATCTTTCATGGGCGGATCCAAGTAGCAAAGGTACCCGACACAACCTTGTCAAAGTAGCTTAAACGCAGCTATTGCCTTGATAAACCTACCGTTATCAGCGTCATTCAGACCTTTAAATTTGCATGAATACTGGCCCCCTGATGCCACCATCACAATCTTCGAACTAAAATCGATTATCGTCCCATGACGCGTCAGCCACTTCATACCGAGAAAATTATCGCATGGAACCATGGCTATCCAGATCGAATTCTCTTCGAATTTCTTACTAATTGAAAATTTCGACAGACGATTGGTTCTCAACCAACATTTATATTAGAAAGAATATTTACAACAAAGGTTTATAAACCTTTTTGCATACTTAACCTTACTAACATAACTTATCCAAAACAAAAGACTGGGTAACACCCAAATCCACAACATACCAACAGAAGTAGTACAAAATACTTTAAGCAAATGGAGCATCGGGTCCATCTGCCTCACGCATCACGTATAGGCGTTGACCTTGGCTTCTTGAAGCCACTGGGGCTTTCCCTTTGTTTCTCGCAGTTGTCTGCATTGAAGGACTAGGGGCTTCCACCGGACTGAACCTGGGTTGGTTGTTCTGATTAACAGATCCCTGTTGTGACTCAGTCCCTTTCTGTCTCCTCTGCGGACAAAATAACTACAAGTGTCCTTCCTTTCCACATGCATAGCACGTTTTCTTCTCCTTCGGACACACATTACTCTTGTGCCCGTAGGTACCACAGTTGTAGCACTGGATCAGGCTATTGCCCTGACCCGAACGTTGCGTTGACCCATCCTGAGTCATATTCGTTTTTGCTCGGCCAGATTTGGCAAAATCAGATGGTGGAGTGGGATGTTTAAACCCACTTGCCTTAGGCTGGTTCTCCCCTTGCCTCTGGCTATCACGCTTCTTGGTCGACTCTTCCAGAGTCACCTCTAACTTGTAGGCTGCATCCACGTACTGTTCCAAAGTCGAGCATCCGTGATGCACCATCAGTGGCTTAATATCTGGGCCCATCCACTCATGGAAATACCAGATTTTCTGTGCCTTATTGGATATCTCAGGTCCAGCATATTGTAATAGATGATTGAACTTGGTTGTCAGCTCAGTCACCTTCAATCCGTCAATCTTAGGGTATAGGAACTCCTTGTGTTTTTCCTCCCTCATAGCACGAGAGAAGAAACGGTCTGTCATCTTTGTCTTGAACATCTCCCAGTTCAAAACAGGGCTATCAGGTAAGCCGGTACTCTCCCAACACTCACTAGCATCCTCCTTTAACTGAAGAGAAGCTATATGTACTTTCTCAGCTTCAGTACAATCAATGTTGCGGAACAACCGCTCCATGTGGGAGAACCAATGGATCACCCCGACTGGTTCCCCTTTCCCGTTATAGCTGTCAGGCCTCATGGAATTAATGGTCTTCAGTGCACGACCATAGTTGTCTCGAGTCCTGACTATATTCTCCTGGAATATACAGTTTTCTGGCTCCTCAAATTTGGGAACCGGTGGGGGAATTTGCACACCTTGTGCCTGTGGCATACTCGGTCGCAGTATATCAGTCGCTGCTTGCATGACCATTCCCCGAATTGCCTCTAATGTTGCAGCATCAAATGCCATTGGAGCGTTGGTATGCTCTTGACCATTGCCTCTAGGATGGTTGTTGGAACCAAACTCATGCTCGTCTTGTCCAACATTTCCTATAGTTGGTCGGGGGTCATTACTCGGCCCAGCACCAGCACGGATAACGTTCCTTGTGTTCACCATCTGTGTACCGATCAATTTCCAAGGATTTTATCACATTAGTATCATTCTGATATACTTATTGTAATAAAATCAACTTAGAATAGATCAACTTGGTAATTTCTATTGATGAACTCAAACCGAGTTACTAGATTCTACAATCTTAACTCAAAACGAGGGAACTGGGAATTCAAGCCTTATTGGGTATGGCGAAACCACCTTGGCTTCTCTCGGGTTCCTCTGAAGAGAACAGAATGCACCCATATCTAACGGGGCAACGAGGAAGGAATTAGTCTTTCTAGACATAGAAGCAAGCTTACTATATCAGACTATACAGAAGACATGACTATGAACGGTTGAAAATGAAAACACCGTTTTTATTTTTAAACTCAGAGCCTTTTGAAAATACCTTTCAATAAAAAACGAGTAAATGGTTTTCAAATACCCAACCCGTTTTAAAAACCTGGCTCTGATACCACAACTGTAGCACCCCCAAATCTTAACCCATTTGGAAAGGTATTACCGCCAGTGACCTCAGTTTTCCTTACCGAGATCACCCAAGGCTTTACCGTTTAAATACAAATCATGAAATACAATGATACAAAATGATAACCTTATTTATATAAAACACGAGTCCCGGGATTACATCCCAATCCCGAATAGGACAAACACAGAGTTTAAATAAATTACAACGGAAGTCTTAAACAAAGTACAGCGGAAGTCTTATAAAAGATATTACAAAAAGGGTTGTGATCGTAATGATCACCTGCCCAAGGATCTCAACCTGATTAAAAGAAATTATTAAAACATCCAAAAACAACGGTCGTCTTCATAGTCAATATAGTCTCCTCATATCTTCGCTCTATCTGATGTGCCGAATCGAACGGATGACACCAGCCCACATGCGGAGAACAATGTTCGTGGGTTAGTCTACTTGAATAGACTAGCAAGGGTAAAAAGCAGAGTGGTTCGAGTGATCGTAACCGTTTACTATCATTGTCCCTCGAATAATAACCGAAGGAACGATACATAACCCGGCACTTTCATGGAATAACAGCAAGAGGTATGCACAAGAGAAGATTCTGGAAGACTTAATCTTCGCAGAAATCGACCCGAAAAGAGACTCCAAGAGATTGAGTCTTTAAGGAAATATGACAAATCTGGAACGTTTAACAGAATTACACATCAGTGATTTAAAGGCTGACTTAGATGTTTCGGTTCACGACCAACCTCATCGCTTACTGCGAATCCAGATTGGAAAGAGAACGTACTTTGATCAAAAGTCGAGACGAGCTTTCCTAGCTGCACTATTTACTTAGCTGCACTACTCGCCAAAGGTATATTAATTATGTGCACTCGGGCACTTTATCTTATTTAATTCCAAAACCCACATCACGTTATAATCTTTTTAGATCCCTCGGGAACTAAATCCCTAAGGCAGAGTTGACTCGGGAACTAAATCCCAAGAGTCGAATCGAGAACTAAATCTCGCGGGAACTATATCCTCAGGCGGAATCAGGAACTAAATCCTTACAACGACACTAAAGAAGAATGGTAGGAACTAAATCCTAACCACCAGGTTATCAAGAAACGACTAGCACTCGTACTGAGATACACAATAGCGTTCCTACGAATACTCGTTCTAACTAAACAGTTACAAATGCAGCAATAATTCATCTCAATGCCCTCATGGCCAGTTACAGATAAAATAGCGTTGTTCTAACAATATATAACCTATAATAATATCTGTATTAATTCACATATATATATATATAATAGCGTTGTTCTAACAGATATACAACCTATTATAACATCATATTTTAGTTTTCCAAAACAGTTAACAAAACCGTTTCCAGATGAACGCAATAATCATTCCAAATTAATTACTCAGATAAACTACTGATAATTAATGTAAATATGGAACGATGAGCAAGAGCGAACCGCCACTTGCCTTAATCCGCAGAGTTTGAATGAAGTCTAACGATGGGATTCTGGCTCGACACAGAGACGAATCTGCCAACTCCGGTACCTTCGGATCGACCCATACAGAAACCCTAAGTTAGATTCGACAAACAACAATACAGAAACTACGAAAGGATGAAAGGAATCGACGGAAACGAAACCCGAACGAAGGCCTCGGAAGCCAACCACAACAACTCACGGCCACCACCTCTCGCCGGCGGGCGCCGCCTTAAATGCGGCGGGAGCCGCCTCACACACGGCGGGCGCCGCTCATCCACGGCGGGCGCCGCTCCTTGGCCACACATGACGGCGGCTGGGCAACCTCATCACGGCGGGCGCCGTCTCCCTGGCGGCGGTCGCCGTCTCCCTGGCGGCGGTCGCCGTCTCCCTGGCGGCGGTCGTCGTCTCCCTAGCGGCGGTCACCGTCTCCCTGGCGGCGGTCGCCGTCGCGAACGAAAACATAAATACGAGAGGGAAAAACTTACCCTCGACGATCGGTTTGGCTCGTCTTCCGCCTTGCTTGGTTTCTAGGCGTCCGAGAGCCTCCAATGCTCCTCTTGGCCACCGGAAATGACACTAAACGAGCTTCGACGATCTACTAGAGCCTTCCCGAGAGAGAGCGTTTTGAGAGCGTTTTTGAGAGACGAGAGCTTGACAGCGCTTCCGCGTTTTTCAGCCCCTTTCACTCTCACCCAATGCTCTCTATTTATAGGCAAAATTAGGGTTGGAAGGGATCTTGGGTAATAACCCTTGGTTAACCAACTTGTACTTTTGCCTCATGGATAATAGCTCTTGGACAATAACCTTTGGATAAAGAATCTTGTACTATTGTCCATTAGATAACAACTATTGGGCAATAAACTTATACCAATCTTAACCCGCGTTAACAAAAGTTGTACACGAACGAGTACGAATTTCCAAAACATCTCGACTGTATAATTCTTCACTGAGAAAAATATTACAGATACAGAGCACATTACAGAATGTCTCAAACCTTCAGAATTAAATCCGACGTACCAAACGGACGTTCGGGAAAAATCCATAATTCCCAAAATAGCCTTTCAAAATTACGGGGTATCACATCGTTGATGTTAATTCTTATGTAGAATGGTTCCCCTCTGAAATAACTGTACCTAATCTGCAAACGAAATGAAAAAAAACCTAAACAAACAAAATCGAACCATTTGAGAAGCCTAAGAGGACAGATGAAACAAAAAAGCCTTTGAACCATTCCAGAAGCGTGACAGGACAATTGAAAAATACCCTAACAAATAGAAATTATACAAAATGAACCATTTGCGAAGCCTGACATGACGAATCCAACAAAAAAGCATAAACAAAATCAAAATATATAAATTGAACCATTTCAGAAGCCTGACAGGATAATTGGAAAACACCCTAAGCCCTAAACAGAAAATGTAGACAACTTACATCCCCTTTAAATATTGAGGTTTTTTTTGCCTTTACTATTTTCGCTTTTGGCCTCTTCGACCTGCCCTTCCCGACATTTTTGGCTATGGGACGGTCACAAGTTTTTTTCCCTTTCACATGCACTTCGTTTCTCTGCCTCTTCTTCTTTCGACCCTGGTTGTTTTCTTCTTTTCTCTTCCTTTTCTATCCGCTCTTCTTTGGGCTCGATTCTTTACCGCCTCTAAGCACTGCCATTTTCTAGGTTTTTTTGTTACGCGGTTCAGAGGTTGAGGATAAGTTCGGGGAGGGGGAGTAAGTAAAAATGGAGTTGCAGAGTCGCGTTAATGCAGAAAGATGGAGGGAGTAAGTAAGAAATTGTGGATCTGGAGGGAGTAAGAAAAACACGAAGTGGACTTCAAGAGTAACCAAAACTCGAGTCTCAGGTTAATAGGGAAAGATGGAGGAGTTGAAGAGTCGCGTTATGGGGAAGAAGAAAATGTCTGATGACAATGATGGATGTTGCAGAGTCGCGTTAATGGGGAGTGAAGCTTCGGGAATAAGCTTTTTGGAGGGAATTTGGGGAGAATTGGAAGAAAGGTAACCAGGGTTTAGTCTTACCTTTTTATTCCAAATTAAATATTTTTAAAAAGGTCAACAGAATGGTAAACACAAACAAATATTTTTAAAAAGGAAATCAAAAGGATAATTCCGACAATAGAATTATACAGTGTGACAAAAAACCGATGTATGCAAATTATACAAAAATTTCACTGACAGAAAGTATGAACACAAATGACAAGAAGTATGCAAACTATAAACTTCACTGACAGGAATTATGAACACAAGTGACAAGAAGTATGCATCTACAACGAAGTAGCCAAGAGAAATGCACCATTCAAATTTGCTAGATTTCCAAAATAATTTGAACACAAGTTATTGTCAAGAAGACAAGTCAATTGTAGCAAAACCCACCCAAGAAGGAATCATACCACACTATCCCAACTACAGTGAAGATTACATGAAAGTGGATAAGATATCCTTCACTAGCCAAACCACTTCATATCGAAAATACTAACGGCTATCATTTTTCTGTACTGATCCATAAATTTGTCACCCACCTTTATGATGTTTTGACGTCCGAAACTTAGCATTTCTATGTACTTGATCGTGAAGACGCCGCAGTCGCCCCTGCATACAAGTAAAAAATGTAGTTGGTTTCCTGATATTATAACCAATTTTATATCAAATATTGAACAATTGATGTAAACAACTTATCCTCTCTTGTTTCTCTCCAATGTAGGAACACGAGTCACATTTAGGGGAATTTCCCCCTATCTTTATAAATTGTTGCCAAGGGCTCATACTATGCTATCATGACATGCATAATAAATGTCAACCCTACAAGGAACCTATGGACGTCCGATAATTTGAACAAATTGACGTCGGGATCGTATACAATGACAGACCATTTACTCAGTTGTATCTCCAGAGCTACCCAATGTTTCTCCTTGAAATTGAAAGGGAGGTATATAGGATCCACGTCCTTCCAATCCTTCCCATAAAGTGCAGGCAATTCCCCACGCAGGTATCTCATCTTAGATGGATCAACAACATAATTTTCCTTATCTGACAACCATCTAGTCATTTCCTTGTCAAACTTCCGCTGAAAATAGGTGTCCAATATTGCCACTGGTTTGTCACGCACACGACAGCCAAGATAATACATACATTCGTCCAAGTGCTACAAACAAAAAATATAATATGTCATACCAGAAACTGAAGACTTGCTGCACGGCACGAAAATTTATATAAATCAAAGAGGCTTACCGGAGATCTCAGTCACCCCATTGGTTGCAACAACTTCTCAAAAAATTCCTTCTGTAGATGTTCTCCAGTTGGAGACTCAAATTCCTCACTACATAATAAGATGGTTTAATTAACAACATCTCAAACACACATTCATATCATCAAGACAGGAGGGACAACTTCCTAACCTTTCCTTCGATTCTAACCAACGACACAATCTAGTCATGTCTGAAATACCTTTGGACGTTGAAACCTTGCATCGTTTGGGATTATCGGCTTGACTGGACAGTCCTCTCTTCCTGACAGGATGGTCCATTAGTTCACTAGTTGTAAAATTTTTTTTGAGCGGGTTTTTCTTATTGAGACTCCTATTGTTTCTTTGGTAGCATCTCCTTCCACCTCAGCTTCTTTTATCGCTACAGCTAGCGTCTGCAAATAAGTTTTTTCATAAATAAGATGTTGGAAGATTTATTAAAGTATGTCATCATCAAGTATTATTGATGCATACATCAACTTCTTTTGTCCTCTCTTTTTTAGTTTCCCCCTCATTCTGAACGACACCAACTTCATCACCCTTCTTCTTTTTTGAACGAGTCTTCCTTGTGAACAATTTTCGTTCTTTCTTATCTTTTTCTTCAATTCCACATGCCTTTTCTACTACTTTCACATTTGCTTCGTCTTTTGTCATCGATTCTCCATATTTCACCTCATTCTGTACTAGACCCTCAACATCATCAACCTTCTGCTTTACTACACTACCTTCAGCTAGTAGCTTGCCATTTTCGCTTGTACCACCATCATCATCATCATCTTTTTGCTCTCGATAAACAACCATATATCCTAAATTGCCATTGTTGACTTTAATGTCGCCTTCATCATCGTAACCCTGTAGGGGACTTGAAGCAGACCCCCCCCCCCCCCCCCCTCATTCCATCCATTTCGACATCCTCATCATGACCATGTACAACATTCTGCTTCAATAAATAAAAAATTACCTTTAACTTACAACAATAATAACTAGGTGCATCAATCTAGACATTAATTTGTAAATATGACATTCCTAAACTACAGTTCGACAAAAAGAGAGCTTTATGCATCCATCCAATAGAAAAAACATTGACTTTCATTTTTGTTACTATGACATTCATGTTATAGTGTTTGGCAAAAAGAGAGTTGTGACACATTAACTTTTTAATCTGAAGTTGAAAAACTGTGACACATTACCTTTTTAATATGACATTCATATTCTACATTCCGACAAAAATAATGCTTCAGCTTGCAGGAAATAAAAATCTAAGTTCCCAAAACAGAATAACGATTGTTGACAGTTATCTTACCTCTTCATCATTTCTTGCATATGATTTGTAGTGGATATCTGAGTTGTTGAATGTCCTCTTATTCATCATCTTTTCCATTATGCCCAAGGTTTTTTTCATAGCACTAAATCCTGCTTCCACTTGGTTTTCCAAATTACTCATACGCTCATGAAGCTCTTTCATAGCGCATATCATCTGTCTTGAATCCATGCCTGAGGACTTTGCAACAGGGGCAGGGGCCGAATCACCCTTTTCTTTTCTTCTACCATTGATAGACCTCTTATTACTTAGCTCAAATTTTTCAATTGCCTTGTCAAAGTAAGTGTCCTTCACTTCTCCATCAAATTTGCATTCTTTTAAGACCTCCACCTCAACTTCTTCCTCTATTAAGACCACATTTGGAATAAAACGGGATATGGCCTTCCCTAATAAAGACTCCATAGCCGTCGCACCAGGTTGTGAATCGGATGACCATCGTAGACCGCGTGGGTAGGCCTCCTTATCCACCAAATATGCAAACGCTGAAGAAATTGGTTTTACAGCTTCAAATAGCCATACCTAAACCGCAATTTTTTTGTCAGTATGATCAATATATTATAACTACAATACCAACTTCAAAACTATATACATTACATCCTGTCATGTTACCTAAAAAGCCATTGTCAACCCCTTGAGTTTGTAACCCAACCTTGCACTTGAGTCTCTTCTTGTTTGAACCGTTTCCAATCTATTCTTCACCGTTGAACTCAATCCTCGGTGAGTTTCAATATAGCTAACCCTGCCCCACGGGAAGATCGTGAATCGATCGATATAAGTCAATAATTTGACATAACCCGTGCTTATGCGAACCTTTTTCTCAACCCCAAGAATGACGCCCTCTACTATAATCAATAATGCCATCTTATATTTCAAAGGGTTGTCCTCCTGTGTACACATAAATAGGAGCTCTAGCTCACCCAAGGTCAAATTATGTACATCAAATAACTCTTTCATGGCATTCTTATATGGGTTCAGCTCATTATCATTCATTCTGCGACAGCATAACCCCCTCACAAGTGCGAACTCCTTCATTGAAAAACACAGCAGATGTCCTTGCAGGTCATACCACGTCTCCCACAACTTCCTCGTTTCTACTTGACGGAATAAAACGTAATGTACAAGCTGGCATGAAAAGGTTTGTCGACGAACCATCTTCACAGTAGGTCCAAATGGACCATCTATTATCCTCTGCCAGTCCACAAGGGAAAGGCATTTCTCAATATTTTTTTTCATTTCACGTCGACAGTTTTGGTTGACTCTGCCTTGAATTTTTTTTCCTTCAAATCTCAATAAATGACCCTAAACAATACAAATTATATGAGGTCAATATATACAAAAGGAACATATACTTAAAAACTACATGACAGGATGTGAAATATAGAAAACTAGTCACAATGAGCTAACCAAAATTTACCTTTTTACCCATTTCAATTTCCTCTGTGTATTCTTTAATCGACTACAGCACTTCAGTTGCACTGGTGGACATAGACAAACAATAAAGAATATCAACATTTAAGTTTTTCCTATGCGCAAAACTGAACATACTCAGATGTAGAGATCACATGAGAAGATAAGGAAGTTGCGAGAGGAAGAGAGCTATAAAGTCAGACAAATAAAAACATTAACTTTAAACACACAACAATGTTTCACAAAACTGACATTGTAATTGTTCATTTCAACAATAAAACTATACCATGTGACAAATATTTGATCAACGCTGACATGAAGTTTTCAAACAATGGTAATTCCTGCAATTGTGACAAAAAAATTAAACTAATTTGACATTCTCATTCTTCTATTACGGATTTCACAGGTTTATATAAATCGCTGCATTGAACTTCAGTTCATTTCAGCTCAAAAGAACAACAGTGACTAAACCCTAAATCGAACAACAGTGACTCAACCCTAAAACCCAATGAACAACAGTCAAGCAACCCTAAAACGGCGTTGAATGGCTGGAACCCTAAAAAGATGGACATACCTCCAAGGCTCAAACGAGATAGACAGAAGAGGAAGACGAATCAGAATCACGAGCCGAATGGGGTCGTCGGTGGAACACCGACACATTGTCGCGCGTCGTCGGTGGAAGACCTGCAATTTTGCAACGTATTCAGAGGATGATTTTGAAGCTAGCTCGAACGGCGATGAAGGGCTCCATCTGTGGAACACCTGTAATTTCGCACCGTCATCGGAGGAAGGACCGGGAAAGCGAATCAACTTTCGGGAGGGTTTCAAGCAAAATCAAACCTGGAGATTATGGAGTTTGAAGCGATATCATACCTAGAGGACAAACCTTTCGGCCGACAAAGGTGGAATCGGTCGGATAAAGATGGATTTCGTCGGAGCAAGCTGGAGAGAGCTCGAGTTGGGGGGAGAGATGATGAACAAAATATTTTGGGTTTCTGTAGCAAGTTTCAATTTGAAATTGAAACTGAATTAAATTTGTTTTTTTTTAATCCTAAATTGAGTTCCATGTCATATTTTATTTTCCAAAGAAAAAGAAAACTATAATTTCATTTTACCTTTTTATTTGGGGGGTATTTTTGCAAAAAACAAAGGAAAAAAAAGTTGGGGTAGTTTTGCAAAAAACAAAAAGGGTAGGGTAGAATTGCAAATAGGTTAGTAAGGTAGGGTATCTAATGCTATTTCTCTATAGTTTTTCGTTATACTTATATTTTGGATTATATACTATATTTTTGAAAATCAAATCCATAAACATCAATAAAATACCATAAACATACACAAAATACCATATTGTTCAAATATCTATAACGTAACAGTTTAGGTAATATACATATTGTAACTAGTCCTCGTCTAGCTGTCGCCCGATACTAGATCCCTCCTCGTGAACCAAGTCGCGGAATATCTGGGACGCACGTGGAATGGGAGGGGCCGAAGGCGTCACGTTACACATCAAATACTCGATCCAACGGATCATCCGATCTGTAAGACGGGGAGACGTATTGTCGTACTGGGCCAGATAATCAGTCATCTCGCCGGCCACAAGTTTTGAGCATTGTATTAAAAAAAACATTAGAAGATAAACATAAATAAATAACCGTAAACATAAGAAATTTACATACCGTGATAGCGGAAGCCGGGGGAGGTGGAGGGACAGGATCTACTGCATGTGGGTCTTGTCTGGCAGACCGGAAATCCATATATGGATGAAACACCCGGTCAAACCAATCGAGGTATGCCTCATCACAATCCCACGCGAAGGTGGACGTGATAAGATCATACAGCTCGATCAACGGCCTCGGGTCTGCATCCCACAGACAGTGCTCATCCCCGTACTCCACAATGTATGACCGTAGAGCCGAATGTCGGACGACTCTTTTCAGCTCTGGTGATGCCTGTGGGATACACTGCTTGTACCCGAACTGGCAGAGGCAACGGTCGGGCAAGTACGGCTCTCGCACGTCAAAACACTCGATGACGCCTCAATACAGCGATGGAGCGTACCTCGGATCGCTGAAGTTTAGCTTTCCCCACGGTTGCCACCACACCTAATATAAAATAAAAATAGAGTCAGAACACAAAAAATATTCGAAAAACCCAAAATTCGAACTGAACGCTTTTTTATTAACTCTGAATACTTCATAACGTCGAGAGCTCGACGCAGGGAGATAAGACGATCCGAGTCACTGCCCTGAGGAGCCTCCCTCCCGTCACGGGCTACCGCCCGTGTATCCTTCATGTGCTCCAAGTCGGGTGACGCGTGACCCCGAAAGGCGTGAAAGTAGGCCCAAATCCACGTTTGTATAAAAAATCATATAATCGTTAGCATTTATACTTAAAATCGTAAACCGGAAAAATAAAATTATTACCCTCAGAAGCAACGGACATCCGGCCAATCCTTGTGCCTGGGCCCCTGATGCCATACCCAAATGCCGGTATAGGTTGGCCAAGACACCAACACCCCAGGCATAACGGCCGGTGCGGTCGTGGTCGAGGAGGAGCGACAAATACTTCGCCTTCACCTTCTGCCCCGACTTGTCTGTGAAGATGGTACTGCCCAACAGCATGAGCAAGTACATCGAAGCAATAGGACGCTCGTCCCTGAGATTAGTAACATTAATTTAATTCTAAAATATATAAAAAAAATTAATTAAAAATCCTATCATTAATAAAACTACAGATATACCACCTCTAGGCCGCTTCACATAATAACTTACAACGATTCCTCAACGTTGTATTGATCGCAAAGCCGCCACCTGAAAAAAGAAATAAAACAAACTATCGTCTATCAACAACATTTTAATTAAAATATATTAAATAAATAATAAATAGGTATAGAAATTATTACTTGATGCCATCTGCGAGACGACAGATACATCAATCCCAAGCATCTTCGATGCAACGAAAAATAGCTCGGCATCGGGCATATCAGATACCACCGCCGTCCCATCGATGGGGATCTCCAAAATGTGGAAGACGTCGTGGAGTGTGATCGTGATCTCCCCCCACGAAAAATGGAAGGAATTCGTCTCTGGATGTCACTGCTCCACGAATGCCGATATCAGCACGGGGTCCAACCGACGGAACTCCAGGGGCCCCAGGGATGTGATGCCGCTCCGCTGCGCCAATGGCCACCATGAATCCGGATCCTGCCTCTGGAAGCCGTGGATCGTGGAGAAATGTGGGTGACGGGTGTATCGCTTCAGTATCTTCCTCAACTGAAACCCAATAAAATAAAATAAATTATTAATTAAAATATTAAATTTTTTATTATTTAAATATTTGATAAAATACGTACCGGATCACGATCCACGGGTGGCAGGGGAGGATCGTGCGTAAGTCGCTCTGTATGCGTCCAAATAACGCCAGCGACGTGCGTCGGGTATGTTACCCGGAGACCGCGCGGCCGGGGACCTCCTGGCATCCACGCCTCCTCTTGCTCCCCCCCTCGTGAGTCGCACCTGCCACGGGAGGAGGGGGGCCGTTGGCTCGGGTATGGGTCCCGCTGCCTCAAGAACGAATGAGGGAGGCATATCGTCCCTCCCCAAATCCTCGATCGTCGAAACGGGAGGGGGCTCGATGCCCTCGGCATAATCCCTCTCCAAGGCCGCTGTCAATGCCTCCTCGTCGAATACGTCGTCGGGCTCGTCCAAGACGATGTCGGCGTCGGGCATCGTCGTGTCGCTTCTATCACCGCCGGGATCCGACATAGATCCATCGTCTCTCGTGACGCCCTCATGAGCAACATCTAGACGCGGACCCAAATCAGTCGCACCTCCGTCGCCGCGTCGGGCCGATCCTGTGACCCTTCGTTGTCCCAGCCGACGGGACCCTTTGAATGGTTGTCGCACTGAATGCAGCGACTGTTGTACCGCCTTTGGAAAAATAACTTATATTAAAATTTTATTAATTAATTACATAAATAAATTTTAAAACATTTACTTTTTAGTTTAGAGTTTTGTATATTCAAAAAATTATATATAAAATCCTTAGAAATACGATTGTTTAACTTTTTTAGATTAAATTAAATAATTTTCATTATATATCTTATAATTGTTTAATTTTAATTCTTTACTAAAAGTATTATACCTTATACTTGTTTACTTAAAGGGAACCTATTATTTTTTATATTTCTAATTTTTATACATTTACTGCTAATTTATAATTAACATATCCTATTTCATTAATTCTCATTTCATTTTCAATTTCAAAGATTATTTGATTCGATTACAACATTTCTATTTATTTTTTATTAAAAGTATTATATATTTGTTTACTTTAATAAGTTTATAATTTTTTGATATTTATAATTTTTATACATTTAGTTCTATCATTGCATAAATTCTTCTAATTTTAGATATTTCAAAGATTATTTGATATTTCTAGTTTTTTAGTTCTATCATAATGTTTATGAAATGATAAACATTATTTAGTTTATGCAATGATAAACATTATGTAGTTCTATCATTGCATAAATAATGTTTATGCAACGATTATTTGATATTTCTAATTTTTATACATTTATTTCAAAGATTACTTAAATTAGTTCTATCATTGCATAAATAATGTTTATGCAATGATAAACATTATTTAGTTCTATCATTGCATAAATGGATAGAACTAAATGTATATCTAAAAATTTCAATAATATTTGAAATAGAAATGTTGTAATCGAATCAAATAATCTTTGAAAATGATAGAACTAAATGTATATCTAAACATTTCAATATCAAATATTATTTAATTTTTAGATATTTCTAATATTTTTACATTTATTTATATTAAATAAAAATGTTGTAATCGAATACTTCTAATTTTTATACATGTCGGACAACTAACAACCTTAACAACAAATATACTCATCCAAATTTCTATTTAATTCAATGTAATCTAAACATTTCAGGGATATCTCATCCAAATTCACTGTATAATCTAAACATTTCTATTTATTCGATACATAAAAATACATACTAGCAACCTATTCTAATTCTAACATCATTTTTTTTATATAAGGAAATAATTCAAGGTACCCGACATAACCACATCGGGTAGCTCGAGAGGCCGATAAAATTGGCGTCGGTACAAACCGAACAGAAAGAAACAAAGACAAGTATGGAAATTACATCGAAGCAGAAAGGAACAAAGCAATCTAAGGCAGGCAAGGAGGCAGCACAAACTGACAAGGGTGCCACCGGAAAAAGGGTCAAAACAGGAAACTCTTGCGGAAGTGCTGAACGGACTGCCTTGACGTTGCCTTCACCTAGATGAAGGATCTTCAAGAGTCTCAACCATGACGTTGCCCTCGTTCGAGAGGGGTTTTCCCTTTTGGGGGTTTTCCAGTTAAAAAATTGGATTTACCCATATTGAGGTTTTAGGGGTTTATAGAGAGAAGCTCTAAGTCCCACATGAAGTGTTTGTTCAAGGACAACTTCTGAAGTTGTAATTGATTGTTGTTGATGATGTTGACATAGTTGTTGTTATTGTTGTTCACGGTGGTGGTGGTGGTGGTGGTGGTGGTGGTGTTGGTGTTGGTATTGGTGGTTGTTGGGGGTTAGGGTTTGTAGAGAGAGGTGGTGAGAGGGGGTATTTGCTTGCTTGGATTGATTTTTCCATCCCCTTGTCAACTTGAAACACCAACATGGAGGAAGAAGACAAAACCAGGTTTTGAGACACCACTCCACCACCGAAGGGGTCGTCGGGCGAGGGGAGCTCAGGGAGGGAGATCTGGTTGTCTCCGACACGGGGAGTTGCAGATCGGAGGTAGGCGGCAAGGTTGGTGTTGAGGTAGGAAGCTGGTGAAAGTGGCAAAATGAGGATAGGTTTTTGGAGAGGGTTTTTGGTTGGTAGCTTAGTTGTAGAGAAGCTTGTTTGTTCCAGGTAAAGCTTCCCCTTTTCAAAGAAAGGGCACAAAAGCATATAGCTTTCCAGATGAAAGGTGGATGCCATGGATCTAGAGGAGAAAGCATCGTTGGTGATGGATTTGAATGAGATAGACTGTGGATCTGAAGAGTTGAGGGTTAGGCGGCGCATAGAAGTTTTTTTTGGGAAGTGAGTGTTTTTTGGTGGGTGGTTTTTTTTGCTATGCATAGTCTTTTGGTTTGTCCTTGTTGTTGATGGTGGGGGATTGCCCCTAAGGTGACAATTTGGGGTTTTTTTGCCTCAATCAATTATTCTAATTCTAACATCATTAACGTCTAATGAAAGTCCAAATGGAAATTATAATTTCAACCAAAATAATTATATAGATTTAATTTTACCTGTCGTAAACCTCCTCGTTGTCCTGTCCCGACAGGGGTATCGTCTGAAGCCGAAGTGGACTGACCGCGATCGCCCCTGAACCCGACCGCGACCGCCAGGGTCCTCCTCTACCACCGTTCCAACCGCCGTGCCGCCACCACCAGTCGCCGCCACCTCCTGGACTGGACCGCCACCACCAGTCAGGGCCACCACCAGTCGCTCCTCCGCCGCTGCGCCGCCACCGCCGACCTCCTCGCCCGCCGCCACCGAACTCCTCGGAGATGCCATTTTTTGGGTGATTTGAATGGGAAGAGAACAATTGAGAGAGATTAGGGAGAGATTTGGGGAGAGAATCGCGGAAAAAAAAATGCACGCCACCGTCGCTGCTTTTGCGAGGAAGAGGAAAGAAGAAGAAGAGAGCCGCACGCGGCTCTCTTAACCTAGGTGGCGTACGCAAGATTTTGGCGTACGCAGAATCTTGCGTACTAAATTTTTATATAAAAAAAAAACCTATGCCAGGTTCTTGCTTACGCAAGAATCTGACGTAGACGTTTTTTTTTTAAAAAAAATAGTACGTATTCTACGAATTTGCCCTATGCATTTGTATTCAGCATACACAAGATTTTTGCGTAGCAAAATGTAGTGCGAAAAGATAAAAATCGTAGTGTATATAAAAACTGACTTTAGTAATGATCATCAGTTTCTCTATATAATAATACTGAAACACTCACAAGATTAAAGTGACGTATATAAGCGAGGCTGACCTCAATTCACATTTGACACCATTCCTAAGAAAATAGTCATTGACGTGTACGCAAGTATTTCTAAGAAGACTTGTCTAGATAGTGTGGTATATGTTTTCATTAATATTAATATTTGTACCTATTAAGGGAGGAGGAGATGAGTTTATCTTTTTTAATGATTTTTTGCACTTTTTTTTTTTAAAACAGGCAAACAGAGGGTATCCTCACAAACTAGAAAGCATACCCAAATCATCACAACGGATGATTTTTACAAAAGATTTACAAGATGAAAAAATACTAGAGGTCGAATCTAGATATCGACGTCGAGATCTTTGTAATTGTGTGTAATCATGTTGAGGCTACGGTAGTCCAAAATAGTGTTCTGTAGAATAGTAGGGGAGATATTCGAATTTGCCAGGAAGTCAACAACTTTATTGGATTCTCGATAACAGTGATGAACCTGAAAATAATCCAAATCATATAACAATGTGCAAATTTCTTGGATTATTGTTGAAATTTCTCAGGGGATTTTCCAAATTGCACGAATAGAATTTAATGACAGAGAGATTATCTCCTTCAAGAACTATCCGCCTATAGCCTTGCGAAATATCCCTACGAAGGCATTCAAGAGCGGCAAGCGTTTCAGCTTTAATAGGTGAGGAGCAGAGGATCTGCATATGGTCTAAGAAGACCACCTCACCGCAGTGGTTTCGGAAAACATATCCAATATGTGTAGAACCGTTTTGTTTAACGGATGCATCAAAATTTAATATTATGTAGTTAGGAGGTGTTTTTTGCCATTGGGAAAAATAATTGGAGTGTTTCCTTTTAGTGGTAGTGGAGTGATGCGCTTGTGACAAGCTTGCAATCCAGTCTTTGTAGGAGATGTATGTACGGTTTACAGTTTGCTGAATTTGAAAAGGAACTTGTCAAAAAATTAAAGCATTTCGATCTTTCCGAATATGCCACCAAAGGAAAATTTCAGGTATAATATCTTTATTTATGGAGTGGAAGAATTCCATATTAGTATAGAAATCATCATTGACATGAAAATTAACAGTAAGACCGATAATGTTTTGAAATAGTTGAACAGACGTAGAAGTGAACGGACAACCAAAAAACAGATGATTGGAGTCCTCAGTAGGAAAATTACAGACGATGCAATGAGATGGAACGCTTGAGTAGTGCCTATTAAGACGCTTTGTTGTGGGTAAGGAGTCAGAAAAGCATTTCCATAAAACTTTTTTTATTTTTGGTGGAATTTCCAATTTCCATAACAGTAGGAAAGCATGGGGAGGTAGGTGTACGAGTAAGTAAAGAACGAGCACTCTTAACTGTGAAGGTACCATCAGACGAAGGGAATCAAATAAGTATGTCTGATGTGTAAGTCGTGGGTATGAAGATACCCAAAATTTATGGGATAATGTGATGCGGGAGGACCTGTTGAAGAGCTCCCAGATTCCATTTCTTATCCGGAGTTATAAATTGAGAGACGGTGGTCCCACGGTCATGGTTGCCAGCGTACTCAGAAAGGGTGAAGTTTGGAATCCAATGGTCTTCCCAAAACTTAATATGAGTACCATCGCCAAGTTGCCAGAAAAGCCTGGAAATTGTTCTCGTATCCAGAGTTATAGATTTTTTGCACTTTTTGATTGACTAGGCAGAGATGGACATTAGGGGTGGGCACGGTCAGTTAACTGGACTTCGGTTAACTGATTATCGGTTAATTGAGATTTTGGTTAATATTTTTTTATAACAATAAACTGAACCGTTAATCTCGATTAATCATGTCGGTTAACTGGAATTTCGGTACGGTTAATCATTTAACCAAATGACTCTATATTAACATTATATCAACTTCAATAATTAAATAATTAATATTTTTATATATATTATAATGATGATTTTACATATATAAATGGAAACAATCAAAATAAGTTGTTATGTATAATAAGTTACATATTTAATTCAAAAACATACATAATTTTAGTTATCATATAACATTTTAGAACACGGTTATTCTACAACATCAACTTTATTCTTATTTGTGCACGTGTATTAGTTACAAATACAAACTATGCAGCTTGTTCGACGTATATCTAAACACCTCTATTGTAACCATGTCAACTAAATTAGATTATTTCATCATAAAAAGTATATTATTTATATCATTAGTTATTCGGTTAACCAAATATAGAAATTCAACTAACCATTACCATACCATAAATTTTCGGTCGGTTAATTCAACCGTACCTTTGATTAATTTCCGACCGATTGACCTAAAAAAGGCTGATTTTCAATTTTTCGGTATGGTTTTTCAGTTTCGGTATTTTGTGCTCAAAGTAACCCAAAATAACATTATATATTAATTATCTAATTTCACTTTTTGGGGTTTCTTTATCTAGCCTCACCTCAAGTTATATTAAGTAACCTAAAATGCAATCTTTTGAGAGTCAATTCAGAGTTCCACATTAATATTGTGATGTAACCAAGCCTAGTATATAAGTAGATGGATTACTCTTCCTCGTGCCAATTAGTTTTAGGATGAAAACCCATGAAACTTATGTATTGGGCTTGGCAGTTGGCCCAAAAGAACATCTCCCCACAACAAGTGGTATCAGATTCAACGGTTCGGCTGGGGCCTGGACATGGTTTGTGGGACCCCCAAGTGAGGGGAAGATTGTTGAGAGTCAATTGAGAGTCTCACATCGAAATTGTGAAATATCAAACCTTAGTATATAAGTAGATGGATTACTACTTCTCTTACCAATTGATTTTAGGATGAAACCTCACTTGGTTTATGTCTTGAATTTGGCAGTTGGGCCTACAAGGACATGACCTATATATAATAGTTTTATTAGATACATGGCCTAAAAGGACACAATCTATATTAACTATCTAATCTAGATCACTTTAAGTTTTATTAGATACATGACCTATATATAATAGTGTCCTCACAATGTTTTTATCTTTTTACTCTACGTTTTCATCCATTGACCGGTTAACTCTGCTCAATGGTATTAACCGACGTTCGTTCTTTTGTGTTACTTTTCATTTTACAAATGACAATTATTTGATACTTTTATATAACATGTCAACGAACCTACTTAAAAATCATTTTATCACATACATAAAAATGCCATGACACTCATTACAAACAATGATCATTTATGTATAAAGGTTAATCTTATCATAGGTAACAACTAAATGTCACTAAAAAAATATTATCTATCACCATACTTTACATTGGTGATACATTATAATAAGAAATGGTTGATGTTGGGGCCGTCGAATGTGGGACATGTGGCAGCACATGAGACATAGAGATGAGGTGGAACAGATCGCTCCTTAAGGAACGTGTTGGATTGCTAGATATCTCACATCTGAACGTGATCATGGATGAAATATATTGTTACCATAGAAGATGATGGCAGATCCTCATAGCACACAAGGATTGAGAAAGGAAGAACGTGTCTTCAAAGATAACATTTTAAATATATTAGGAAGGTGATCTTGTGTTATCTTATCGGTGCCTATCTTATTACCAAAAATAGGTATATTCTATCCAATGAAAGATCATACTTTGTAAACATGGAAGTCAATATCTACTAGAAATCTTTTATGCACCAATGTAAGGAGGGTGTTTCTTCTTGTAAAGACATGTTCATATACACATTCTACTAATCTACTATATATATACTAAAGTAGAATATCCTCTGTGCCACGTGATACCCCAAGAATGAGCCCGAATTTTACGCTTCCACGTGGTGTCACGGTATTGAATTGGACACGTGTCAGCCTATCGTTTTTTTAGATTTATTTTAAAAATAAAAAAAATTCACTAATAGCATTCCACACTTACCATACCAATATTATTTACAATCAAATCTTTTCAAAATGTACAACAAAATATTCTGTATCATATCTTTCTTAAGCATTAAAACAAATCTGCAATATTTTATTATCTTCTTTCCAATATTGACCACAGAATATTAACAATACAATAACATGTGCTTTGGAAACTAAGTGATTTGTTTCCAAAAATGTACCACCTTATTATTATTTTATATGTTCTATCGATTTACAACTATTTTCTATAATTAATTCTTTCCAAAATGTACCACCTTATTATTATTAAATATGTTTTATTATTATAATTCAAATTCAAAAAGTGTATACTTACGTCAACATACTTATGAAAAATTAAGGTTGATATAAAAAAATTACCAAATTTTCTACAAATATTTTATTTGAAAAATGTTGAGTATCATTAACTTTCATATTGAAATTATAGGCAATTATATAAGTTGTGATATATATCGATTTACTAATATATATTTTACCATATGAAAAGTATCAATGTATAATAGTAAAGCAATTCCCTAAAATGCCACATATCACTTCGACATTTAAAACTTTCGCCTAAACTTTCAAATAATGATATCATGCCACATCAGAACCACCTCACATATTATTTTATATTTTTGTTATACATTAATATTGTTGATATTATTGTTCTAAAAAGTTTATATATGTGTTGACATATTTAAAAAAAAAAGATTAATATAACAAAATTATCATAAATTTTACATTATATTCTTACATGACATATTCATAGAATGCCATTATCAAATTTAACCTTTAGGCAACTATATACATTTATGATATGTATAGATTTACAAGTAATCTACTATATATCTACTAAATCACAATCCTTCTAAGCCACGTGACATCTTCCTATTTAACTTACCCATTCTTATGCCATATGACATCTTGTCATTGTTTTCGTCACATGGCATTTTATCTATTTAAAAAAAATCAATATAATTAATAATTCAAATAATACAAGATCTCCAAAAAACTTTAATCTTATATATAGGATTAATCTATTATCGAAAATAATAAGTCAAGATCTGGATTGATAAAGACAATATTTTTCTTCCAAATAAAACATACATACACTATATCAAAATTAAACAAAAAATAATAAAGCCATATGACATCTTGTCATTGTTTCCGTCACATGGCATTTTATCTATTTTTAAAAAAATCAATATAATTAATAATTCGAATAATACAAGATCTCCAAAAAACTTTAATCTTATATATAGGATTAATCTATTATCGAAAATAATAGGTCAAGATCTGGATTGATAAAGACAATATTTTTCTTCCAAATAAAACATACATACACTATATCAAAATTAAACAAAAAATAATAAAGCAACTTAATTTCAAAAATCTGCAATCATCCTTCTTTTCAACATTTAATCTACTATATATCTAATAAACCACAACTCTTCTAAACCACATGACATCCTCCTATTAAACTCATCCCTTCTTATGCCACATGACATCTTGTAATTGTTTTTTGTCACATGGCATTTTATTCATTTTCAGTTTCTAGATCATAGAAGGGAGTTAGATTGGGGTATTTTCTTGCAACCACGCGTATCACGTATATTAGGCGGCAACTAACCATGACTTTTTTTATAAATCAATATAATTAATATTTCGGGTAATACAAGATTTGTAGAAATCTTTAAACTTATATACAAGATTACTCTATTACTAAAACTATTGTGTCAAGATCTGCAATGATAAAGACAACATTTTGTTTCCAAATTAAACATTCATACACTATACCAAAATTAAACAGAAAATAAAAAAAGGCAACTTTCAAAAATCTACAATCACCCTTCTTTCCAAAATTTAATCTAATATATATCTACTAAACCAGAACCCTTCTAAGCCACATGACATCCTCCTATTAAACTCATCCCTTCTATATCACATGGCATTCTGTAATTGTTTCTGTCACATGGCATTTTATCTATTTTCAATTTTTTTCTAAATAAATATAATCAATATTTCGGGTAATACAAGATCTGCACAAATCTTTATTCATATATATAGGTGATCGGTACTATTTTGTAGTGCATTTCTAGGGGTTGTTACCAGGTTTGAGGTGCCATTTGGATGGATTTAGTGCACAACTGTGGATTATGGAGTTAGAGAGGAGAAATGCGGATTTGGTGGTCTGGAGAAGCAAATTCAAGATATCCAGGGGAAGAGGAGTTGACCACTGAGGAGACGAAGAAGAACCAAGGAGAGAGTCCATACAAGAGTACAAGAATAATGTGCTGAATTCAATTGATTCGTTCTCTTTACTCAGACGTCCAAATGGAGTGATTCCAATTCGAGGAGTTATCTCTTGAAGTCTACTGTAAGTCTTCAAAATATGAGCGCAATCCGAGTTGGGAATCAAAAGTTATGGCATTTTTACAGAGGTGTCGCAGGAGCTGAACCGAAGAAATCTCAACAAGTGTTCTGGCGGCGACCGCCGCCGCGTCGGATGCGGAACCGAACCACTTTTACTTATTTTGTTATTTTGGATTATTATTAGTGTTTTTATTATTTCGTTTTTGATTTACTTTTGAAGACTTTTTATTATTTTCTAGTATTTAGGGTTAGAAGGGAGCTTGGCCTCCCTTATCATCGTTTTTAATCTTTTCTCTATTCTACGTACTTTGTTATGAAGAACTAAGCCTTCCTGGCTTAGTCAGACAACTGAAGCTTTCGTTTTGATTAAGTTGTGAGATTTTCGTTCCTTATCTATCGCATGGATTTTATCTATTCTCTTGCTTGAATTGCTTATGATTAATATTGACAGTTTCTAGCCTGTGCAACTAGGTATTGTCTCTATTGATTGATTGCTAGATCTAGATTGTTACTGGTTGAGCATATCTTCATCGTATTAGCAACTGCATCGTACTAGTAACTGGTTGTCCTAGTCTTATGTAGAAGAGAACTGATTTACATTCTAGTATAAAAGCTGGTTGTTTTATGCTAGATTGTATCCTATCTATATTCCTATCCTTAATGCTGCTGTTAAACTGAATCTTGATGGTTTCATGGTTGTTTAATTAGTTAGTGCTATAAGTATCTGATTGTGCTTGTAGTTACTTTAGAAAAGGAATAGGAATTTCCATTGCATGAGATATTGAATGATTATCTATGATCAACTTATCATACGAATAGTGGATGTTTGTTTGGCTGAGCTATTTCCCCAATTACTGAATTCATTATCTTTCGTTTGTTTGCTTTTGCATGCTTAGTGATTCTAAGACATACAAAACCCCCCTCTGGTTACTTTAAGATTGACATAGAAATTATACATAAAGATAGAATATGTCTGTCTCCCTGTGGACTCGACCCTTACTTACTTAGGACTACGGTTTAAGGTTTGTTTGAATAACTTGCATAGCAGTAATTAGCACGACAAATTGCTGTTATCAAATTGGCGCCGTTACCGGGGAGGCAATAATCTATTTTGTGTGTGTGATTTGTATGCCAATCTTGGTGTGAACCTATCTTATGGTTCACACCCGTATTACTAATAATCTACCTCTTGCTTTTGATCCAGAAATCGAGAGAACTCTTTCCCAAACTCGCAGGGCTGTGCGTTTACTACTCCAGGAAGCTGAAGCAATGGCATTAGAACGTGTTACTCTTGAATCCTTGACAGCCCCAAACCTGGAGCAACTAGTTAGGGCTGTACAATTCCATGCCCTTGCTGATGGGGTAAAATTTGAGCTTAAGACATGAGTAATCCATTTACTTTCGAAATTCAATGGGACGCCACTGGAAGACCATATCAAGCACCTGAATGAATTTCATGAAGTCTGCACCAGCATGTGCCCATCTGATATCACTGAAGAGCAGATGAAATTGAGAGCTTTTTCCTTCTCTCTGAAGGAGACGGCTAAGGACTGGTACCACTCTCTACCATCAGGCGGCATTACTACTTGGGTGAACTTGAAGAAGGTGTTTCTTGATAAATACTTTCCTGCAATCAAATTCAACCATCTCAAGAAGAAAATCAGCAACATAGAGCAATATGCTAATGAATCTCTCTATGACTATTTTGAGCAATTCAAGAGTCTGGTGACTAGTTGCCCTTATCATGGTTATGCTGCTCATGATCTGATTCTCTATATTCACGGAGGGCTCCGCAAAGAGGATCGTAGGATGATAAATTCTGCTTGTGGTGGGAACATCATGAAAAAGACATCTGAAGAGGCAATGGAGATTTTTGCTACACTAGCTGATGATTCTAGGCAATTCAACGGAAGAGATTATCAAGGTCTGCTGGTAGTTGGTTGTAAACCTCCTATTGATCAAGCTGATTTTGATGTGCTGAAAGAAGAAGTGAGGCGTCTGAAGCTGAAAGGAACACCTCAGCAGGCTAAAGCCTGTGAGATTTGTCAAGATGACTTGCATCCTACTGATTCATGCCCTACACTCCAAGAGGAAGT
The DNA here is from genome assembly GCA_027886185.1 of Rheum nobile. Lineage (NCBI taxonomy): Eukaryota > Viridiplantae > Streptophyta > Magnoliopsida > Caryophyllales > Polygonaceae > Rheum > Rheum nobile. The sequence goes on from WOAB01000511.1 coordinate 4,828,181, forward strand.
GAATGCAGTAGGAGGATATCAGCAGAGGCCTAGGCATGATCCCTACTCCAATACATATAATCCAGGTTGGAGGGATCATCCCAACTTCAGATGGAGAGACCCAAAACAGAATCAAGGTCAAGTGCAACAACAGGGTAATCCTTAACAACCTAGGCAGCCATTTGTGCTAAGACCTCAAGGGCAGAGCTCAAACCCGTCACCTTCCATGGAAGATATGATGAAGATGCTGATGCAGAGCAACGTCAGTCTCACTGAGAATGTTGCTAAGATGAGTAAGAGCTCATTGCAATTCCAAGAAACTACACAAGCTAACATTCAGAACTTGGAAAGGCAGGTGGGTCAGATCTCTCAAGCAGTGAGTAAACTTGAAACAAAGGATTCTGGTAAACTTCCATCTCAAACGGAAGCGAACCCAAACATTCGTAATGTCAGTGCTGTAACTCTGAGGAGTGGGAAGAGGCTCGAAGAGGACAATTATGAGGTTAACAAGGAAGAAGATCCAGACTTGGAGCAGAGCGTCAGCGGAGACCGCCGCCAGGCTCACGGCGACCGCCTCCCAGAAAACGGCGACCGCTGCCCTCCTTACGGCGACCGCCGCCCAGAAAGCAACGACCGCCGTGACGGTGAAATTTCTGAGAATTCTGACGATGTAAGCGGCGACCGCCGCCTCCCTATAGTCGATGCAGAAGCTGAGAAGGAGTCCACGACTCCGATTTTTTCTGATTGGAAGCCTGTTCCACCATTCCCATCTGCATTAAAGCGTACCAAGCCACTTGTGCAGGACAAGGACATGTTTGAGATGTTCAGAAACGTTGAGGTAAACATTCCTCTCCTTAATTTGATCAAATCTGTTCCTCGTTATGCTAAGTTCTTGAAGCAAATGTGCACAACAAAGAGAAATCAGGATAGGAACAGCAAGAAGAAGGTGAAGGTAAGCGAACATATTTCAGCTGTGTTTCAGAAGCGCTTACCCAAGAAGTGTGGAGACCCAAGTATGTTCACCATTCCAATTACTATTGGAGGTACCAAGTTCAATAAAGCTATGTTAGATTTGGGTGCCTCCATTAATGTTCTACCTTCATCCCTTTGTGAATCCTTACGATTAGGACCCATGCATGCGACTAATATTTTCATTCAGTTAGCTGATCGATCTAGTGTGTGTCCTATAGGGATAGTGGAGGATGTATTGGTTATGATTGGTGATCTTACTTTTCCTGCTGACTTCTTTGTGCTTAATATGGAACATGATAAGCATGCAGCCCCTATTCTGTTAGGGAGACCATTCCTGAAAACCGCCAATACAAAGATTAATGTGAGTACTGGTTCCTGGACTATGGAATTTGATGGCCAAACTATCAATTACAACATCTATGAAGCCATGAAATATCTCTCTGATGATCATTCTCTATGTGCAATTGATGTACTTGAGCCTGTGGTGCAAGATGTTTTTGATGTGGACTGCCTAGATGACACGCAATCTATTATTGTTGATTCTAGTTTGGATTTCACTTTATCTACTGACATGCAGGAAGTCTTCAATGAGTTGGATGCTTACTATAAGCTTCCTCTTGAGCTACCAGGTAAATCACCTTTACCACTAACCCTGCCTAGCGAGAAGCTTTTGCCCTCTATTGTACAGGCACCAGTGGTTGAGTTAAAGCCACTTCCCGATCACCTCAAGTATGTATTTCTTGGAGACAAGGAGACATTACCGGTGATCATCTCAAGCAAGCTCACCAAGGATCATGAAGAGAGACTGGTGGTGGTTCTCAAAGAACATAAAACAACAATTGGATGGACCATTGCTGACATCATGGGAATCAGCCCTACCACCTGCATGCACCGTATTTTGCTGGAAGGAGAGGAGAAGCCATCTAGGCAGCCCCAGAGGCGTCTGAACCCACCTATGATGGATGTTGTCAAGAAAGAAGTCCTGAAACTCTTAAATTTCAGGATGATTTGTACAATAAATCATTCCTTCTCAGAGTCGATTGCAAATCAGATGCTTGAAAGACTTTCGGGTCGTGCTTTCAATTGCTTTCTGGATGGGTATTCAGGCTACTTTCAGATAGCCATTGCACCTGAGGATCAAGCAAAGACGACATTCACTTGTCCGTTTGGCACTTTTGCCTATCGCAGGATGCCATTTGGGTTGTGCAATGCCCTTGGAACCTTTCAGCGGTGTATGGTAAGCATCTTTTCTGAGTACATTGAGAATTTCATAGAGGTCTTTATGGATGAATTTACTGTACATGGCGATAATTTTGATGCATGCCTAAATCACCTATCACTTGTGCTTGCAAGATGTGTTGACACTAATTTAGTGCTTAATTCTGAGAAGTGTCACTTCATGGTAGAGCAGGGCATTGTACTTGGTCATATTGTGTCGTCTAGAGGTATTGAGGTCGATAAGGCAAAGATTGAAGTAATTCAGTCTTTGCCCTATCCTACTAATGTTTGCGAAGTTCGTTCTTTTCTAGGCCATGCATGTTTTTATCGCAGGTTTATTAAAGACTTCTCCAAGATCTCATCACCTCTGTGCGACCTGCTGAAGAAAGAGATTGGTTTTGAGTTCACATCTGAGTGTCGGGCAGCCTTTGATGACCTGAAGGCTCGCCTAACAAGTGCCCCAATTATTCAGGCCCCTGATTGGTCTAAGCCCTTTGAGATCATGTGCGACGCCAATGACTATGTTGTGGGGGCTGTGCTGGGCCAAAAGGAAGGAAGAGCATCCCATGTGATTCAGTATGCATCTATGACCCTGAATGGTGCACATAGGAACTACTCCACTACAGAGAAGGAGATGCTTGATGTAGTGTTTGCTCTTGAAAAATGCAGGCAGTACCTCCTTGGTACGAAGGTCATTGTCTATTCAGACCATGCTGCTCTGCGCTATCTGATGACGAAGAAAGAAGCTAAGTCGAGGCTGATTCGGTGGATCTTACTACTCAACGAGTTTGATGTAGAGATCAAGGATAAGAAGGGTGCTGAGAATCTTGTTGCTGATCATATCAGCAGAATTGTTCAGGACGATGGCACCCCATAGCCTCAGATTCAGACAAGTTTTCCTAATGAGTCTCTATTCAGGCTAACTACTGTAGAGCCATGGTATGCTGATTTGGTGAATTTTCTCACCACGGGTGAATTCCCTCCACCTTTCAACAAGGCTCAAAGGGACAGGCGACGCAGTTCAGCCAGATTCTTTGTCTGGGATGACCCTTACCTATGGAAGCATTGCTCTGATCAGGTAATTCGTCGGTGCATCCCAGAAAACGAGGTAAATTCTCTCCTTACTTTTTGTCATTCAGAAGCATGTGGTGGGCATTTTGGGGTTCAGAGAACCGCAAGAAAGGTACTTGACGCAGGATTTTGGTGGCCTTCCATCTTCAAGGATGCGCATAGCCACTGTAAATCCTGTGATCAGTGTCAAAGAGTTGGAAATATATCTAGTAGAGATGAGATGCCACAAACCGGGTTGATTTTCTGTGAAATCTTTGATGTTTGGGGCATTGACTTCATGGGACCGTTTCCAACATCTTGTGGTAACATATATATTTTGCTTGCGGTGGACTACGTTTCCAAATGGGTGAAAGCGAAGGCCACCAGAACAAACAGAGTATTCATTCCAAATTAATTACTCAGATAAACTACTGATAATTAATGTAAATATGGAACGAATGAGCAAGAGCGAACCGCCACTTGCCTTAATCCACAGAGTAGAAACAAGCCTTACGACAACGACGGGATTCCGGGCTCGACACGGGTATAGCTCCGCTAGCACAAACACCTTCTATGTTATGAATTCACCGTTCCTTTTAGCCACTCAGAAGAAGAGGTAACAGATCTCAACACCATACCAAAAGGTTTGGTAATTCAGACACTAGAAATTACTACAATAGACCCACTCCTCATGATCTTCAGTATGAAGAAAGAGCAAAATTTAGATCCACAGATTACAATGGCACATCCATCTACGAATGGAACATAGATGGTAAGTCAGAAGGAGAAATCATGAATACTCTCCAAGAAATGGGCATGGCCAAGGTTGCCTATAGAACCCAAAATCAGTCTGACAAAACTGCAGCATGCCTAATAATCCAAGGATTCACAGGGCAATTAAAATACTGGTGGGATAACGCTACCAATATTCAGCAAAAGATGGAGATCCTTGATGCAACAATCTCTACTGAAGATGAGACAGGTAGAATTACCACTGAGCAAAACGCCTCAGGTCAGCTCATCTATGCAATCAGCATGTATTTCGTGGGAAATCCCCAAGAAGAATTACAAGCTAATAAGATTACCTTGACCAACCTAAATTGCCCAACCTTAAGTGACTACAGGTGGTACAAAGTTGTATTTTTAACCTATGTCCTTAAGAGACCAGACTGCAATGAATCTTTTTGGAAAGAAAGATTTGTAGCAGGTTTACGTTCCCTTTTCACCAAACGCATCTCTACCAAGCTCAAAGAAACCATTGGAACAGAAGAAATTCCATGGAAAGATATTACTTATGGCCAGCTTGGAGCCTTTATTAAAAAGGAAGGTCTAGCATTATGCACTTAACTTCAAATTCAGGCAAAATACCGGGGGGGGGGGGGGGGGGAAGGTAGATCCAGAAGAGAAATGGGAAACTTCTGCGAAGCCTTTGGAATGGAAAAGATCCAAGCCCCTTCAAAAGCTAACAGAAATCTCATAAAAAGAAAAATTTCTCTAGAACCTGGAAAAGCTCCAGAAGACATAGACCTAGCCAAACCAAGTTTGACAGATCCAGTAGACCTAGTCTTAGTAAAAAGATCATCTGCTACAAATGTCGCAAGCCAGGACATAAAGCAGATAGTTGTCCTTTAAAGCAAAAGGTCAACGAGTTATTCAAGGATAATCCAGATCTTAGAGAAGGTTTAAAAAGGATCATTAACTTATCTGATCATTCTGATGACAATGGAATCTACGAAGTAGACTATAGTTCCTCTGATTCAGAAGATAATCAACCACAGCAATGCTGCAATGTCATCACTAAAGCCGATAGAGACGAAGCCCTTTTCGAGCTTGTTAACCAAATTCCTGATCCACAAGTTAAACATGAATATTTCATGAAACTTAAGGATCTCATTTTCAAAGAACAAAGAACCTCTTTCAACGAACCTTTTAGCATTTCTAAACTCTTTGAGAACAGACCCTCTTCTAGCCTCTTTGGCTCTCCTGTTACAACCAAAGATCTTCAGTCAGAGGTCAATAAACTCAAAAAAGAAATTAGAGATCTTTAAGAGTATGTCAGGCTTAAAGATCCTTTAGATCTTGAGATCGAAACTAGACTTGCTATACTTGAATCAAAAATAAACCCAAGAAGTAGTTCTAGCAACAAATCGACTTATAGATCTCGAAGTAGTTCCAAAACCACTTCCAAGAGCAGTCATGAAGACCCTTTTCCTAACAATGACGATCTTTTTCTTACAGTCCTTAACAGAATGAGTTTTCAGAAATGGAATTGCCATGTAAAGATTAAGATTGCCAATGAAGTTTTCAACACAATCGCTCTCATAGACAGTGGAGCTGACCTCAATTGAATCAGAGAAGGACTAGTTCCTTCAATCCATTTTGAAAAGACTAATGAAAGATTGCACAATGCCAGTGGCGTCCGCATGCAATTAAACTTTAAAATTCCCGAAGCATCTGTCTGCAATAATGGATGGTGCCTCCTGAATTCTTTTGTCTTAGTCAAATATATATCCCAAGATGTTATTCTGGGATCTCCTTTCCTCACCCAGATCTATCCCTTCACCGTTGACCATAACGGCATTCATGCAGACATCCTTGGCAAAAAACTAGACTTCAATTTTCTTGATCCTATTAAAAGCAGAGATCTTGATATCCTCCAATCCGTTTCTATCAAAAAGCAATTAAACCTCATTGATCACAAAAAGACTTTTTTGAAAGATCTGACCGATGAAATTGCTTTCCTAAAAATTGAAGAAAAACTTCAAAATCCTTATCTGCAAAACCAAAATCCTTGATCTTGAAAAGCTTTTCAAGAGCCAGGTTTGTTCTGACATCCCTAATGCGTTTTGGGATCGAAAGAAACATCAAGTCTCTCTTCCCTATGAAAAGACATTTAGCGAAAGAGACATTCCTACCAAAGCCAGACCCATTCAAATGAATAAAGAACTTTTAGAAGTCTGCAAAAAGGAAATAGACTCTTTATTAACCAAGCAGTTAATAAGAAAGTCTCAATCTCCTTGGAGCTGTGCAACCTTCTATGTTATGAATGCAGCAGAAAAAGAAAGAGGGGTTCCCAGGTTGGTCATCAACTATAAACCTCTCAATAATGTCTTGGAATGGATCAGGTATCCTATCCCTAACAAAAGAGATCTACTTAACAGGTTCTTCGAAGCAAAAGTATTCTCTAAATTTGACATGAAAAGCGGCTACTGGCAAATCCAGATAGCCGAAGAAGACAAATACAAAACAGCATTCACCGTTCCTTTTGGCCACTACGAATGGAATGTTATGCCCTTCGGCCTTAAGAACGCCCCTTCAGAGTATCAGAGAATTATGAATGATATTCTCAATCCTTACTCTGACTTCCTCATAGTCTACATTGATGACGTGCTTATCTTTTCGAAAACCTTAGATGAGCATTTCAAACATTTAAACATTTTTCTTCATACCATCAGAAAAAATGGTTTATTTTTATCCGCCACCAAGATGAAACTATTCCAAATCAAAGTCAGGTTTCTTGGCCATGATATTTATCAACAGACTATTAAACCTATTCACAGGAGCATTGAATTTGCTGACAAATTCCCGGATGAGATTAAAGACAAAACCCAGCTTCAAAGATTTATCGGATGTCTTAACTATATCTCTTATTTCTTTCCTGGTCTCAGACAACTTTGCATACCTTTGTTTCTTAGACTTAAGAAGAATCCTCCTCCTTGGGGCATTAAGCAAATAGAAGTCGTCCGCATCATTAAGAAAGAGGTTAAAACCCTCCCTTGCATTGGTATCCCTCAACCCAAGGCATTTATGATTGTAGAAACAGATGCCTTTGATATAGGTTTCGGTGGTATTCTAAAACAAAGATTAGAGACTAACAGTCCTGAGCAACTAGTTAGATTTTACTCTGGTTGTTGGACTGGTCCCCAAAACAACTATAGCACGGTAAAGAAAGAAATCATTTCCATTGTTGCTTGCATTTCTAAATTTCAGGATGATTTGTACAATAAATCATTCCTTCTCAGAGTCGATTGCAAATCTGCCAAAGAGATTTTTGCCAGATGGCAGGCAATCCTTTCAGTTTTTTATTTTGAAATAGAATTCATTAAAGGAGAGAAAAACTCCTTACCTGATGTCCTTATTAGAGAATTTTTGCAGGGTAAATCAGCAAATTAAGAATTTTCAAATGGCTCATTTCCCGCATTTCCTAGTCTTTCAAAACCTCAAAGAACATTGCTACAATTTTTATGGGGTTCCTTCAAGTCAAAAGGATTTCAATAAAATTTTAGCAACCTCCTACGATTCTGAAGATGCAAAAACACTTGACCTTCACATTGCAAGGATGACACTTCTCAGAAAGCAAAATGCAGCAAACAGACTGATTGCTTTACAGGTAAAATTCTATTCCTTCCCCTTCTAACCATGTTATTTGCATTTTCAGGAATGGCGGGGAGAGGCGGCCCCCGAAAACAAACACCTCAAGACTATGCTTCCTCTAAAGCTCCAATAAAAAGCATTGTCCCAGTAAAAAACCAGTTTTAAGCTTTTTCTCAATTCCCTCCTCTCTCAAATAGCCAACCTCCTTTAGCCCCCAAGACTCCTCTCAAAAAAGACTCTCAAAAATCAAAAGTCTTTCACAAGTATGTACTCAAACAACCCTCACACCAAGAAATTTGCCTTACCAAGGAATTCAATACTCACGACCCTAAAGAGTTTGACCCTTTTACCAAAGGCCTTTTCTCCAAAGACTTCCAGTGGTTCCCCTCAGAACCCACCAAAACACAAACTTTCTATGAATTTATCTTAGTTGACTCCGAATCTGCTGAGATTTCACACACCAAAGATGAGAAAGACCCTAGTCTCACTCTATACTCAAAATGCAAGATTCTTAAGGTTATTCCCAGAGACGAATGTGGTGACCCAAGTTCTCAAAAGCAATTTTCTATTCCTTTTTTCCCCAAATGATATTCATACTTCGACTATAGAGATGCTTGGTCCAAAGCATTTCTTATCAGACCCTTTAACCATTCGTGGTTTTTCTTCTTTTCAAAGACTTGCAACAACAATCTTCCTATCTGGTTTTATGACTGGTGGAACACATTTGGACCAGTACCAGAAATTTACCCAGAAGAAGCAAAGCTTTCTTTTGACTTCTTTTGTAAGCATTGTCCTGTCCAAAACTACATCAAGCCAATTTAGTTCCATAAATGTACCGGAGTTGCATGGATCCTTTGTTGGATTTACGAACTCCAGCAAGTTCTCCCTAGTCCACTTCCCCTGTCATTATGCCGAAAGTTCAAAGTAAGATGATGGGAAAAGATTGATCCTGTCTCTTTCTCTATTGAGAATATCCAAATCATTTTCAAATCCAAAGAAAGCCCATTAAACCCACAAAAGACAGAGCATATTCACCCTACAGGTATTCCTGTAGCATCCTCTTCTTCACCAAAACCATCGGTGACTGACCAGCATAAAGAATGGCTTGAGTATCAAGAATTTAAGAAATATAAAGAATTCATGACCAGCCAAGCAAGCCAGGAGCAGACCAAGCTCGTCATTAAAGAACAGCCTAAACCAACAAGCAAGAAATCTTGGGCCGATAAAGTCCAAGAAGAAGAAGAACAAGCTAGCTCATCCAATCAAACCCAACAGATGGATTATGACCCTTTTGAGCAATTTGCTCAAGATCCATATGCTCTTTAAAGCCCAAAGTCATCTTCAAGCCCAGCAAGAAGACTCAGGCCCAACCCAACAAAAGATGTCGGCAGAAGCAATAAGTGAAGCACTGTCACTACCAACAATAGTCTCTCCAACTCAGCAAAAGATGTCGGCAGAAGCAAATAAGTGAAGCCTTGTCACTACCAGCAACAGTCTCTCCAACTCAGCAAAAGATGTCGACAGAAGCAATAAGTGAAGTCCTGTCACTACCAGCAATATCTCCCCAACTCAGCAAAAGCAAAAACACAAAAGTCAAAAGTTTCAGACGCACTACTTCTTAACTGTATACATGAACAGTTGTACGGCTATGTATTAGTGCGCTTCTACAGCATTTTGTAAATCTCTATATATAGAGCCTGCTCTCAGTTGTTAGAGGCACGCTTATTCAGAATCTTTTCCTTCCTTGTAAAATTTTTCTCTTTTCTATTTGTATCAAAGATCAAGATCGGAGAACAAGATCAAGATCACAGTCCAAGCAATAAAAGTATGCAAATTTTCTTTTGATATTGTCCCAGATCATATTTTTCTCCTTACTTTCAATAGTATCGTTGTTTACTATTCATTAAAAGTCACTGTAGCAAAGTACTATTCATGTGGTTTTTCTTAGTTTTTCAAAGCTAAATCAATAAACTCAGAAGTATTGAGGTCGATAAGGCGAAGATTGAAGTAATTCAGTCTTTGCCCTATCCTACTAATGTTCGCGAAGTTCGTTCTTTTCTAGGCCATGCATGTTTTTATCGCGGGTTTATTAAAGACTTCTCCAAGATCTCATCACCTCTGTGCGACCTGCTGAAGAAAGAGATTGGTTTTGAGTTCACAGCTGAGTGTCGGGCAGCCTTTGATGACCTGAAGGCTCGCCTAACAAGTGCCCCAATTATATAGGCCCCTGATTGGTCTAAGCCCTTTGAGATCATGTGCGACACCAGTGACTATGCTATGGGGGCTGTGCTGGGCCAAAAGGAAGGAAGAGCATCCCATGTGATTCAGTATGCATCTATGACCCTGAATGGTGCACAGAGGAACTACTCCACTACAGAGGTCATTGTAAAAATTCAGGCAGTACCTCCTTGGTACGAAGGTCATTGTCTATTCAGACCATGCTGCTCTGCGCTATCTGATGACGAAGAAAGAAGCTAAGCCGAGGCTAATTCGGTGGATCTTACTACTCAGCGAGTTTGATGTAGAGATCAAGGATAAGAAGGGTGCTGAGAATCTTGTTGCTGATCATCATATCAGCAGAATTGTTCAGGACGATGGCACCCCATAGCCTCAGATTCAGACAAGTTTTCCTAATGAGTCTCTATTCAGGCTAACTACTGTAGAGCCATGGTATGCTGATTTGGTGAATTTTCTCACCACGGGTGAATTCCCTCCACCTTTCAACAAGGCTCAGAGGGACAGGCTACGCAGTTCAGCCAGATTCTTTGTCTGGGATGACCCTTACCTATGGAAGCATTGCTCTGATCAGGTAATTCGTCGGTGCATCCCAGAAAACGAGGTAAACTCTCTCCTTACTTTTTGTCATTCAGAAGCATGTGGTGGGCATTTTGGGGTTCAGAGAACCGTAAGAAAGGTACTTGACGCAGGATTTTGGTGGCCTTCCATCTTCAAGGATGCGCATAGCCACTGTAAATCCTGTGATCAGTGTCAAAGAGTTGGAAATATATCTAGTAGGGATGAGATGCCACAAACCGGGTTGATTTTCTGTGAAATCTTCGATGTTTGGGGCATTGACTTCATGGGACCGTTTCCAACATCTTGTGGTAACATATATATTTTGCTTGCGGTGGACTACGTTTCCAAATGGGTGGAAGCGAAGGCCACCAGAACTGATGACTCTAAGGTTGTTGCAGATTTCTTGAAGTCACATATATTTGCCAGGTTTGGGCTCCCAAAAGCTCTCATAAGTGATAGAGGAACTCACTTCTGCAATAGGACAATCACTGCGCTATTGAAGAAATACCATGTAACATCCCAGGCCAAGCTACCCCAGCCACCAAGCCGCCCAGCCACCCAACAGTGTCGGTGCCGGTACTGGTGCCGCCTGGTTGTCCAAGGGCATGCAGCACAATTGGTGATACAAGTGGTAAGGCATTGCCCTTGTATTTAAAGGTCTCGGGTTCGATCCCCGTGGGCAACAACCTACCCATTTAAATGGGGGAAGGGTTGGGTGTGTGGGCTGCATGCCCTTGGACAACCAGGCGGCACCAGTACCGGCGCCGACACCGTTGGGTGGCTGGGCGGCTGGGGTAGCTTGGCCTGGGATGTTACAAAAAATTACACTTTGAATGAGAGGGGCTCCGACCTTATAGGGCCAGCCATTTCTCTATCCATGGGCCGCAGCCCATGTACCCCAACCAAATCCCCATGGCTGGGAGGTTGTTCGTGAGTCTCGAACACGAGACCTCACGCTTTAACATGCGGCTTAACGCCCACTTGTTACCAATTGTGCTACAACACCCCCAAATCTTAACCCATTTGGAAAGGTATTACCGCTAGTGACCTCAGTGTTCCTTACCGAGATCACCCAAGGCTTTACCGTTTAAATACAATTATGAGATACAAAGGATACAAAATGATAACTTTATTCATATAAAACATGAGTCCCGTGATTACATCCCAATCCCGAATAGGACAAATACAGAGTTTAAACAAAGTACAGTGGAAGTCTTTTTAAATACATCACAAAATAAATAAGTTACAGCGAAAGTCTTTTTAAATACATCACAGAGTAAATAAGTTACAGCGGAAGTCTTTCTTGAAATCTTACAAAAAGGGTTATGATCGTAATGATCATCTGCCCAAGGATCTCAACCTGATTAAAAGATAATTATTAAAACATCCAAAAATAACAGTCGTCTTCATAGTCAATCTAGTCTCCTCATATCTTCGCTCTATCTGATGTGCCGAATCGAACGGATGACACCAGCCAACCATGCAGAGAACAATTGTGGTTGGTTAGTCTACTGAATAGACTATGCAAGGGTACAAAGCAGAAGGTTCAAAGTAGTCGTATTAGGTTAGACTCCTCGTCTCTCAAATAAAAGTCGAGTACGTTAGTCAACCACCATACTATACTTGACTATGACAAAAGGCATGCACAAGAGAAGATTCTGGAAGACTGAATCTTCACAGAAATCGACCCAAAAGAAGACTCCAAAGGAATTGAGTCTTAAGGAAATATGACAAATCTGGAACGTTTAAAGAATCAGACAACAGATTTAAAAGCTGACTTAGATGTTTCGGTTCACAACCAACCTCACCGCTTACAGCGAATCCAGATTGGAAAGAGAACGTACTCTGATCAAAAGTCAAGACGAGCTTTCCTAGCTGCACTATTTACTTAGCTGCACTACTCGCCAAAGGTATATTAATCTTGTGCACTCGGGCACATATCTTACTTAATTATAAAAAACACGACACTGAAGTACATTAATATTATTAAGCGCGGCAACAAAGTTTTAAAACTCAGGGTGACCATAATGTCGACCCAAAGTAAAACAGCACACAAACACACACACACACGCACACGAGGCTTAATATTATTCCGAGAACAACGGAAGTTATTATTACACAGGGTGACCTTACGTTCACCCAGATTACACTGCCACAGTGCTTACACTTTAATTTACAAGGTGACAGTTACGTCCACCCCAATTGCACTAGCTAGGTGCTTAATACACAGGGTGACAATTATGTTCACCCAATTGCGCTAGCAAGGCGCTTAAACACTTCAGATCCTTAAAGGTGGATAGAAAGCATAGGTCATGACCCTTAAATTATTATTCGGAAATTAACCCGAGGAGTATTACGATTTAAAGAAACGACAAATCCTTACTTGGATTAGAGTTCCTACGAACATTAAGTTAAAAAGAAACGACTAATCCTTACTTGGATTAGCGTTCCTACGAACACTTGTGCTAACTAAACAGTCTAACACATCAATTATTCATATTAAAGCCATCCAGGCAATCAAATTAAACATAGAGATAATAGAAACGGCTAATCCTTACTTGGATTAGCTTTCCTATTAATCCACATGCTATTCTAGCATTAAGATTAAATTCACAACAATACCCTCTCGGTAATTATCACATATAATTGCGTTGTTCTAACGGATATACAACCTATGATAATATCATTGCCCTCAAGGCGAACATAAATAATAGCGTTGTTCTAACAGATATACAACCTATTATAATATCATTATTACAGTTTCCAAAACAGTTTATAAAACCAATTCCAGATAAACACAGTAATCATTCCAAATTAATTACTCAGATAAACAACTGATAATTAATGTAAATATGGAACGATGAGCAAGAGCGAACCGCCACTTGCCTTAATCCGCAGATCTGGAACAAAGCTAGAGACAACGAGTTTCCGGGCTCGACACAGGGATAGCTCTGACAGCACCGATTCCTTCGGGTCGACCCATAAAGAAACCCTAAGTTAGATTCGACATAACAACAGTACGAATCTAAAGGAAAACAAAAGAAATCGAGAGGAACAACGCTCGAATGACGACCACCAAAGTCGAGGCCTAACTAGGCCATCAGCCTTCTGGCGGCGGTCGTCGGCGGCCTTACGGCGGGCGCCGTGTTCATGGCGGTGGTCGCCGTCTTTATCACGGCGGGCGCCGCTACGAACATCGGAAGTTAATACGAGAACTAAAACTCACCGACGGCGAGCGATTCGGTCCTCCTTTGCCTTGCTTTGGATTCTAAGCTCTTAAGGGCTTCCCAAGGCTTCGCTTGACAACTGGAAACAACACCAATGTGGGCTCCGGCGAGCAACTTCAGAACTCCGGCGAGGGCACATTTTTTCGGCGAGAAGAATTTGGAGGATTTAAGCTTCTGTTTTTGCTCCAATCTGATCCCCAAACCTTCCAATTTATAGCCCAAGCTCCAGGAAACACAATGATGGCTAGAACGTGATGTGGAGGTCTAGAATCGGCGTCGTAAGACGTCGCCGATGACCACAGGGCTACGCCCCCGCTAGCTTATGGCGGTCGCCGTGATTCTCCCCAGGTCGCCGCTTCACAAAACCACTACGGCGGGCAACTTACGGCGGTCGCCGCCCTTAATGCGGCGGTCGCGTTTTCTGGTCTTCGCGCCCAGCTAGAAGACGAGGGCACTGTTGCCTCAAGCCCTTTGCGGCGGTCGCCGCCTTAATTGCGGCGGTCGCCGCCACCGTGGCTTTGCCCTTCTCAGCTTTTGGACGATATCGACTTAACTCGGGATATAAATAATCGTACACGAACGAGTATTAACATCCAAAGTACGTCGTTTGTATTTTATTTCACTTAGAAAAATATTACAGATATTGAGCACATTACAGAATGTCTCAAACTTCCTGAATTAAATCCGACGTACAAAATGGGTGTTCGGGAAAATCCCCAAAATTCCCAAAATAACCTTACAGAAATACGGGGTATCACATACCATGTCACGCAGAGAGTTTCTACTGCCTATCACACATAAACAAATAGGCAAGATGAAGTGTCAAATAGGGAGATCAAATCCATCTTGGAAAAGACAGTGTCTCCCAATAGAAAAGACTGGAGTTTAAGGCTTGATGATGCACTATGGGCATATAGGACAGCTTACAAAACACCGATTGGCATGTCACCCTTTTGGTTGGTGTTTGGTAAGGCTTGTCACCTTCCAGTTGAGCTAGAGCACAAGGCATATTGGGTTGTCAAGAATTGCAGCTTGAGACTTGATGAGGCTGGAGAGCTTCGTAAGCTGCAATTGCAAGAGCTGGAGGAAGCAAGGATCGAGGCTTATGACAATGCCATTCACTATAAAGAAAGGACTAAGGCATGGCATGACAAAAACATATTGAGGAAGGACTTCAAGATTGGTGACAAAGTCCTCTTATTTCAGTCACGCCTTAGACTTTTCCCAGGCAAGCTGAGATCGCGTTGGGCAGGTCCTTACATAGTTACCCAAGTATTCCCACATGGTGCCATAGAGCTACATGATGAAGCAACACAGACAGTGTTCAAGGTGAATGGGCAAAGAGTGAAGAAGTATCATGAGGGATTCACCAAGGACAACATTGAAGAGGCGTTCCTGAAGGAACCCAAAGCTGAGAAATGATGAGCTAGCATGAGGTCGAGCCACGACGTTAACTAAGGCGCTTCTCGGGAGGCAACCCGATATTAGGTTTCGTTTGTTTGTTTTAGCAAGCTGGCTTCGTAGAGCCCAAAGTAAATGGCGGCGACCGCCGTTTAAATACGATGATCGCTGCCTTTTTCAGAAGAATTTTCGGAAAACATCGTGGCGGCGACCGCCGTTTTGGCCCCACCAGCTTCGTAAAGTTCGCACAAATGGCAGCGACCACCGCTTAATTACGGCGACCGCCGCCATTTCTCAGGTATAAATCGACTTCCCGAAAAAAAAAAAAAATTCCCCGAAAAAACCTTAAACGGGGAGAAAAAAAAAGAAAATCGACCAAGGCCAGCTGTCCAGAGTTCCACACGGAGATGGTGCGCATCATGTTGTCATGGAGGAGATATTAGACCTACACTTTTAATTGACAACGATGATGACCCTACAATTGGCAACTGAGGAGGAGGAACACTAGGGCCCACACCACGATTACATCTGGGCCCCATTTTTGTGTTCGTTGAAGGCCATGCAACCCCGCCATACTTGTTATACCACTATTCACCAGAGTGGTTCCTTTTGGTTGCACGGTAGAGTTGAGATGAAGACACCTGCCCAACACTAGAGACCTGGGCATATATTGTGAAGACCGCCAGCGACACCTTCAGTGTCCAAGCAGCTTGACGACGTTTGTGAGTCCATTCTTTGTCTTCCATGTGCTTTATTCTTTTTGTCTTTCATTACATTGAGGACAATGCAATGTTTAAGCATGGGGGGGGGGGGGATTCTGTACTTGCTGCGTCGTTGAGGAAAAGAAAAAAATATGAAAAAGAGCCAAAATTTTTAAAAAAAGGCTAAAATTGAAATCTTGGGCTAGGTCGAAAACCTGAAAAGGCAGCCTAGGTAATAAGCAGGTGGCTTGGACCAGCATTAGGATGGGGTAATAATTGGTCAAGAGTGATGTGAGTATATTGTGAGCCCATCTATTGAAAAATGAAATGAGTGGCTTGGTAAAAACCCGAAAGGGCGCCTTGGCAAAATGAGTGAAAAGAAAAAGAGTGATTTATAGGAATCATCATTTTTGCTGGCGTGGCGACATAAGAAGAGGTGATATAAGAAGGATTCGGGTAGGGCACTCTAGAGGTATAAGAAGATAGATGGGAGATAGGATTAGATTTTTTTATTCACTCTATGGTGTTTGGGATAAGCTTGGGGGAAGTACTCTGCTTTCCTTTTAGCTTGGATGTGTGGGGTGTTATGAGTTATTATATGTTGTGTTGTGCTTATTGTATGGGTGTTTGGAGTTTATTGTTAGGTGTGATTCTTGGAGGGGTTGAGTTTTCTATGCTTCCTGAAACCTTGGGGATTGATTGGAGGAGTAGGTTTACTTTAGCTTACTCGAGGTCGAGCAAGGTTTAAGCATGGGGGATTTGATCGGCACTATTTTGTAGTGCATTTCTAGGGGTTGTTACCAGGTTTGAGGTGCCATTTGGATGGATTTAGTGCACAATTGTGGATTATGGAGTTAGAGAGGAGAAGTGTGGATTTGGTGGTCTGGAGAAGCAAATTGAAGATATCCAGAGGAAGAGGAGTTGACCACTGAGGAGACGAAGAAGAACCAAGGAGAGAGTCCACACGAGAGTAGAAGAACAATATGCTGAATTCAATTGATTCGTTCTCTTTACTCAGACGTCCAAATGGAGTGATTCCAATTCGAGGAGTTAGATCTTGAGGACTACTGCAAGTATACAAAATATGAGCGCAATCCGAGTTGGGAATCAAACGTTATGGCATTTTTACGGAGGTGTCGCAGGAGCTGAACCGAAGAAATCTCAACAAGTGTTCTGGCGGCGACCGCCGCCAGGCTTACGGCGACCGCCGCCGCATCGGATGCGGAACCGAACCACTTTTCCTTATTTTGTTATTTTGGATTATTATTAGTGTTTTTATTATTTCTTTTTTGATTTACTTTTGAAGACTTTTTATTATTTTCTAGTATTTAGGGTTAGAAGGGAGCTTGGCCTCCCTTATCATCGTTTTTCATCTTTTCTCTATTCTACGTACTTTGTTATGAAGAACTAAGCCTTCCTGGCTTAGTCAGACAACTGAAGCTTTCGTTTTGATTAAGCTGTGAGATTTTCGTTCCTTATCTATCGCATGGATTTTATCTATTCTCTTGCTTGAATTGCTTATGATTAATATTGACAGTTTCTAGCCCGCGCAACTAGGTATTGTCTCTATTGATTGATTGCTAGATCTAGATTGTTACTGGTTGAGCATACTTTCATCGTATTAGCAACTGCATCGTACTAGTAACTGGTTGTGCTAGTTTTATGTAGAAGAGAACTGATTTACATTCTAGTATAAAAGCTGGTTGTTTTATGCTAGATTGTATCCTATCTATATTCCTATCCTTAATGATGTTGTTAAACTGAATCTTGATGGTTTCATGGTTGTTTAATTAGTTAGTGCTATAAGTATGTGGTTGTGCTTGTAGTTACTTTAGAAAAGGAATAGGAATTTCCATTGCATGAGATATTGAATGATTATCTATGATCAACTTATCATACGAATAGTGGATGTTTGTTTGGCTGAGCTATTTCCCCAATTACTGAATTCATCATCTTTCGTTTTTTGATTTTGCATGCTTAGTGATTCTAAAACATACAAAACCCCCCTCTGGTTACTTTAAGATTGACATAGAAATTATACATAAAGATAGAATCTGTCTCCCTGTGGACTCGACCCTTACTTACTTAGGACTACGGTTTAAGGTTTGTTTGGATAACTTGTATAGCAGTAATTAGCACGACAAATTGTTGTTATCAATAGGATTATTCTACTATCAAAACTAAAAAGTCAAGATCTGCTATGATAAAGGCAGCATTTTGCTTCCAAATTAAACATCTTTATACTATACAAAAATTAAAAAATTAAAAAATAAACGCAACTTTCAAAAATTTACAATCACACTTTTTTTCCAAAATTTAATCTACTACATATCTACCAAACCACAACCACTATAAGCCATATGGCATCCTCCCACTAAGCTCATCCCTTCTTATGCAACATGGCATCATGTCATTGTTTCTACCATATGGCATTTTATCCATTTTAGTTTTTTTATAAAAATCAATATAATCAATATTTTGGATAATACAAGATTTGCAGAAATCTTTATTCTTATATATAGGGTCATTCTATTGCCAAAACTAAAGGTTCAAAATCTGCAATGATAAAGACAACATTTTGATTCCAAATTAGGCATCCGTACACTATACCAAAATTAAACAAAAAACAATAAAGATAGTATTCAAGAATTTGCAATCACCCTTCTTTCCAAAATTTAATCTACTATATATCTACTAAACCACAATCCCTAAGTCACATGACATCCTTCTATTAAACTCACCCTTTCTTAGGCCACATAGCATCTTGTCATTGTTTTTGTCACATGGATTTCTATGCATTTTCACTTTTTTTATGTTAAAAATCAATATAATCGTAGTATAAGATGTGCAGAAATCTTTATTCTTATATATAGGATTATTCTATTACCAAAACTAAACGGTCAAGATCTAAAATGATAAAGGCAACATTTTACTTCCAAATTAAATGTACGTACACTATACCAAAATTAAACAGAAAATAATAAAGGCAACTTTGAAAAATCTACAATCACCCTTCTTTCAAAAATTTAATCTACTATATATCTACTAAACCCCAATCCCTATTAAGCCATATTGCATCCTCTTATTAAACTCATCCTTTCTTAGGCCATATGGCACCGTGTCATTGTTTTTGTCACATGACATTTTATGCATTTTCATTTTTTTTAAAATAATATTTCGGGTAGTATAAGATGTGAAGAAATCTTTATTCTTATATATAGGATTATTCTATTACCAAAACTAAAGGGTCAAGATCTCCAATGATAAAGGCAACATTTTCCTTCCAAATTAAACGTCCGTACACTATACAAAATTAAACAGAAAATAATAAAGGCAACTTTCAAAAATCTACAATTACCATTCTTTCCAAAATTTAATCTACTAAACCATAATACCGCTAAGCCATATGACATCCTCCTATTTAACGCATACCCTCTTATGCCACATGACATATTGTCATTGTTTCTACCACATGGCATTTTATCCATTTTCGGTTTTTTTTTTAAATCACAGAAAATAATAAAGACAACTTTCGAAAATCTACAATCACTCTTCTTTCCAAAATTTAATCTACTATATATCTACTAAATCACAACCCCTCTAAACCATATGACATCCTCCTATTAAACTCACCCCTTCTTATGCCACATGACATCTTGTCATTGTTTCTGCCACATGGCATTTTATTCATTTTCAGTTTCTAGATCAATGAAGGGAGTTAAGAGTGTGGTCTTTCCTTGCGCCCACGCGTATCACATATAATAGGCAGCAACTAACCATGACTTTTTTTAAAATCAATATAATTAATATTTCGGGTAATACAAGATTTGTAGAAATCTTTATTCTTATATACAAGATTATTCTATTACCAAAACTAAAGGTCAAGATTTGCAATGATAAAGGCAACATTTTGTTTCCAAATTAAACATCCATACACTATGCCGAAATTAAACAGAAAATAATAAAGGCAACTTTCAAAAATCTACAATCACCCTTCTTTCCAAAATTTAACACAAAATACATCCGTATTGAATTTTGCTTAGAAAATAGCAGTAGAATAGATTTTTCTTCAAAAATATCAACAAGTCAACAATACATCCGTAAACTATACTGAAAAGTTTATTTGCTTCCAAAATCTACAGTCACCCAATTTTGCAATTGCAAGATTTGCAATGATAAAGGCAATATTTTGCTTCCAAATTAAACATCTATATACTATACCAAAATTATGCAAAAAATTAAAAAAAGCAGAATTCAAAAATGTCCAATCACCATTCTTTCCAAAAGTAAGCCCAAAAGAAGGAAGGGTGCCTTGGACGATCTGCAATAGCAGCAAAATGAAGTTTGCTTCCAAAATAGTAGCCACACATCTTAATAATATACCAAAAAAAATATTTGTTTCCAATTCTACAATCACCCTTATTTGCAATTGCACGATCTGCAATGATAAATGCAGCATTTTGCTTCCAAATTAAATATCTGTATACTATACCAAAATTAAACAGAGAATAATAAAGGCAGAATTCAAAAATTTGCAATCACCCTTCTTTCCAAAATTAAACACAAAAGAATAAATGGTGCCTTTTGGACGATCTGCAATGACACCAGTATGAATTTTGCTTTCATAATAGCAGCAAAATAGTTAGGAAATAAAAGTATTCAGCCATATCAAAACCCCTCCCACAATCGAAGTTCATCCTAACTATTTTGTAGTTATAAATCTAGACCTCTCCCACAATCGAAGTTGAACTAACCGTGCACAGAATTACTGATTAGAGAAACACCATTTGAGTGATTGATCATATATTTACCTCTTTCTACCATTTTTTTCTATTTCATTGTTAGTTTCGGTTGATTGATAGTTTTTAATTCCACAAACTAAACAAAATCTGTAATTACATAAACTCCTACAATAGAGGTTCAATTATCCTTTTATCCTTAATCATCCCAATCCAAATTCTGAATTTACAAGCATGAAAGGATATGTCATGAACTGCACCAATTCAAATTTTGAATTTTAGTTGATCAAGTAGTTTTTCCTCTGTTTTTTTCTCTACTGTTTTCTAAATAGAATGTTTCTCTACTGATTTTTTTATTTCTTTCAGTTATTGTTATTTTAATGGAATGTTTCTCTACTGATTTTTCTATTGTTTATACTCTTGATTCAATTAGTCCTTTTTTATATTAACATTAATCTACTTTTATAATTAACAATCACTACCTACATATTTTTATAGCAATTAAGTATATAATTTTTATATACTATTTTTTGAAAATGTTAAAAAAATAAACAAATCCCGTGCAAGACACGGGTACTACACTAGTATAATTTAGAAATAAAAAAGACTCTTTTCTGATTCTTAGTGCCCAAAGTTCAAATAATGTGTTATGTTAGCTTTCATACTCAACAAACAAAGCGAATCAAGTTCTAGTACTTTATTTGCCCAAAACAATTGGCACCTGCAGTGATGATGGGATCTAGAAAGTATATTTTGTGAACCTGACACAAGGCTACAACAACCAACTTTCTCTCCATGACGATGGAGGTGATGATCAACGACACCACGTCACTAGGAAATCCTAACATGGGAGAGGATGAAACACAAACTCAAGATGATGTCCAAGGCACTCATGCTAATCATTATGGCACCGGAAAACCACTCTCTATCGACATTGCGAAATTGAGGGAAAAGATGCAAGCCTTAAAACAGTCCTTTCACTACTATAGAAATAGCCTAATATCCTGGGTGTTTCAAGCTTTATAACCCGAAAGACATTCGGGTTAAAGGTCAGCATGATATTAAAGTCCTGCTATATAATCCGGATCTAAAATGTCCACGCCCAGGTAATATTGTGATGTAATTTTTTGCAATTATTTCAACTATGAAGGGAAATCCGGATTATTTGCTTGTTTATAACCCGGACCTTAATTGATCCGGGTGATTTTTTGTGATGGTTTATCCAGGTTATTTGAATTGTTATATAACGCGGGTCTTTAAATACCCGGGTTATAAAATACCAATAATTTATAAAATAAAGTAGGAGTTATAGCCGTCCATTAGGTTATAACATCTACTTTTCTTTTTATATTTTAATAATTGGAAGGTGCAACACCCTCTAATTCCTACCCACAATCGACAAATAGATATACATTTGCATATTTCACAAAAAATAATCCATTTGCATAGATGTGTTTAGCTAAATCAAGTACAAACGTTGCCTCTCATCCGAAAGGATGCTATAGACTGAGAAATTGACTCTTCTGTGGTTTCCAGTCTAATTCTTACCTAATTAAAAAAAAAAAGTACAAACGTTGCCTAATTTGCTTAGATAAATTGTCCAACAAATTTCATTATGACAAAAGGAGCCCAAAACAATAACTATAGCATTAATAAATACAAAATGTATAATGTGAAAGCATACAGTTTTTAGCAGAATAGTGAGACAGTTTTTAGAAGTCCTGACACTATCATTGAGGTTTGAAGCTTGTTAGCACAGATAAATGGCGAAAAAAATTGGCTAAGAACGATAAGAGGACTAACTCATATTGAGTTCTCCAA
The DNA here is from genome assembly GCA_027886185.1 of Rheum nobile. Classification (NCBI taxonomy): domain Eukaryota; kingdom Viridiplantae; phylum Streptophyta; class Magnoliopsida; order Caryophyllales; family Polygonaceae; genus Rheum; species Rheum nobile. Next base: position 4,850,459 of record WOAB01000511.1, read on the forward strand.
TCACACACTTGTAATGGAACGCTAGAAGATCGTGACAAAAAACGGGGGGGGGGGGGGGGGTGTTGGGTTTTTAGATGCGTAAAGCGGAATTTCAGGAAACTATTTCCTTACATCTAACAAGGATCTCATGCATGAATTGATACGGATCAATTAGGAGTTAGAGTTACATACCGTTTGATGCGAGTCTGAAACGTTCCTGCAGGATTTCAGCGGAGATCGAAAGCCCCAAGTGTGACTTCTCTAATTGGTCCACACGAGTCTGGAATCTGGATCGCCTTGACGTTGTCTGCTAGAACGAACGAACGAAGGGCAAACGAACGAGACTTGTACTAGGAGGATATGGATGTTCCTTGAATTGGAGAAGAGAAGAAATCTTATTTCTCACCAATCTCTTGTACGTGTCTTCTCCTTTTTATGTAATATTAATATATCATATATATCATATTTAGTTATGGATACAATATCTTTATATTGTTTCCATATATCTTCTAATAAGATATCTCCTTGTCCAGTCATTATCAGATATCTTCTAATAAGATATCCCCTTGTCCAGTCATTATCAATGGTAACTTTTACCTATTAATAATAAAAGCCTATCTCCCAATTAAAGTCAATGGGCCAAAATCCATGTCCCACATGGGCTTTCGGTTCGGTTTGATCCAGTCCGATAACTCAATATGTGTGACCTTATAGGACCCGGTTATTATAGCCATGGGCCTAACCCGATTAAGCCCATTGATCGTAGTTGGCTTCTAGCAAAGCACTACGACCCCTAAAATTCCCGAATTGTAAATCTCCATTAATTGTCTTATTCCATGTTTGGTAATTGCACCTTTGATTAAAGGACACAATTCCTTCAATCTCCCACTTGTCCTTAAAACAAGTGTGCAATGTTAAATCCCTTTGTCTCTTGCTGTCTTATTTGATGATATGTTGACATTCATATCTTTCATCAAATGTGTTTCTCGAACTCCTGAGTTTGAACTGTCAAATAACGGATGATTACATATAATCCATCCGAGCATGGCCATGCATTTTTCAGTTCTCGCTCTTCAAGTGTCCGAGACACCATTCATATCCAATGTATCACAGTATACATGAAGCAGGAGGACTTCTCCAGTCTTGCATGACTATAGCTCCCACTCAACTTTTGGCAATCCCAATCACTGCCTTTATAACTGCCTGTTACGGTCAGCGTTTAACAGCGTCAAAGACATACCAATCATCAAGAGAAACCATATCATACTCATGTCTGAGGAATCTACCAATCATGGTATAACTTAAAGATACTTCAAGTCTTTTATGAAAACCTTTAAGGTAGGTCAGTCCCATACGTATCATCCATACATATCTATGTAATCGACTAGACATCTCAATGTCCCTATAGCCCATGAAACGTGGCGCTATCAGTCAACTTACAATATGGTCTTTAATAGTGGTCATTTATGTCCAAGTTAATGACTAAGACCATGGACCTTAAGTAACTCATGACTTCAGTTCACTTAATGGGGTTTCATTCACCATAACACTTATGATGAGCCCATTTGTGAATCATGAATTATTTGGACATTTTATTCAATTCCAAGCAAAATCAAATAAGAATGAATAATCATATAATCAAGCATAAATTGTGTCTAACATCCATAAAACAAAGCTCATAATGTAAGACAATACAATCTCAAAGCCATTCTCGAATGTCCTTGAGGCCTTTAGCCCTAGTGTGACTTTCATGCTTGGGCCTAGGCATAGGCTTGGTCAACGGATCTGCAATGTTGTCATCTGTGTGCACCTTGCACATCCTCACATCTCCACTATCAACATAGTGTCTCATCATGTGGTTACTTTCGTAGAACATGTTTGGATTTGGAACTCTTCCATCTGACAGCTCCTTCATTCAGAATGAAGACATATCGAGACTAAGATTCAAAATCATCTATGTCTGTCTGAAAATTTGCATCAGTGTATCCTCGAATGACTAACTCATCATCACCCCCAAATACTAAGAAGTCATCCTTAGTTCTTCTCAAGTACTTTAGAATGTTCTTGGCTGCACACCAATGTGCCTCTCCGGGATTCGATTGGTATCTGCTACACATGCTCAGAGCAAATGCAACATCAAGGCGTGTACATATCATGGCATACATGATACATCCTATAGCTAAATCATAAGGGACCTTGCTCATCTTCTCTAGCTCAGCAGGTGTCTTAGGACACTGCTTCTTGTTGAGGTATATGCCATGTTGCCTGGGTAGAAATCCTTTCTTGGACTCCTGCATTTTGAACCTGTCAAGAACCTTATCTATATAAGTTCCTTAACTTAGTCCAAGCAGCCTCTTAGATCTATCTCTATAGATCTTGATACCCAATATGTACTCTGCTTCTCCTAAGTCCTTCATTGAAAAATATTTCTTCAGCCATCCCTTAACGGACTCTAGCATCGGAATGTCATTTCCAATGAGCAATATGTCATCAACATACAAGACTAGGAATACCACTTTGCTCCTACTGAACTTCTTGTAAACACAAGGTTCTTCTTCGCATCTGATGAAGTCAAACTCTTTGACAGCTTCATCAAATCGAATGTTCCAACTCCTGGATGCTTGCTTAAGTCCATAAATGGACCTCTTAAGCTTGCATACTTTCCTAGGGTCTGTTGGATCTTCAAAACCCTCTGGTTGTGTCATATACACATCCTCTTCCAAATATCCATTTAGAAAAGCGGTCTTGACATCCATTTGCCAAATCTCATAATCATAATAAGCGGCAATATCTAGGAGTATCCTAATGGACCTGATCATTACGATCGGTGAAATTGTCTCGTCATAGTCAGTACCATGAATCTGCTTAAAATCCTTGGCAACTAGCCTTGCCTTGTAAACAGATACATTTCCATCTTTGTATGTCTTGAGTTTAGAAACTCATTTGCATCCAATGGGTTTTAACCCATCTGGCAAATCTATCAAGTCCCAGACTTGATTTTCAGACATAGAATCCATTTCAGATCTCATGGCTCTAAGCCATTTCTCGGAGTCTAGACCCGTCGATGCTTGCTCATAGGTGGTAGGTTCTCCGCTTTCTAAAAGCAGAACATCAAGGCTTGCAGTCAAGATGAAATCATCATATCATCTTGGTCGTACCCTTGGCCTGTTTGATCTACGTGTGGGTTCAACAACTGGAGCAGTTTCCACAACTGTTTGTGGTATCTCATTTGAATATGGTTCTTGAGGTATTGGTTCCGGTATTTGGATGACTCCAAATACTAGCGTCTCCTCGTCGACATCGTCCATGTCGACTTGTTGTTGGGTTTGTTTCTTATCTTGAACTTCTTCAAGATGAACATTTCTCCCACTTGGCTTCTTGGAAATAAACTCATTTTCCAAAAAGACACTATCCCTTGTAACAAACACTTTGTGCTCAGTGGGATTGTAGAAGTAGTATCTCTTAGTTTCCTTAGGATACCCTACAAAGAAGCATTTATCTGATTTTAGGTGCAAGCTTATCTGATAGTAAACGCTTTACATAAACTTCGCATCCCCAGATCTTCAGGAAAGACAGACTTGGAACTCTTCCAGTCCATATCTCATATGGTGTCTTATCTATAGTCCTAGACGGAGTCCTGTTTAGTGTGAACCCAGCTGTTGTTGGTGCATATCCCTAGAAAGATACTAGAAGGTTAGCAAAACTCATCATTGAGCGAACCATGTCTAACAAGGTTCTGTTTCTCCTCTCATATACACCATTCAATTGTGGTGTACCCGGTGGGGTTAGTTGTGTTACGATCCCACAACTTCTCAGATGACGATCGAACTCTTGGCTCAGATATTCACCACCACGATCCGATCGAAGTGTCTTTATCTTCTTGCCAGTTTGAGTCTCTACTTCATTTTGAAACTCTTTGAACTTTTCAAAAGATTCAGATTTATGTGACATTAAATCTGTGGACAATGTGGGCCAATAAAAACCTTACCAAGGGGCAATCTGTTTGGACTGTGCAGGCTCTTCCTTGTTGTTCAACTTTGTGGAAGAATCTCTTGCTAAGTGATGGAACTCTGTCACTAAAATTCTGCAGAAAACTCCATTGAAAAATGAGAGAGAAAACAACGTTTTTGGTTCAAGTTTTGCTTTTTTTGGAAAACAAGGGCCGGCTATCCCCTTATAAACCCAACCCCTAATGCTCGAGTTTAACCATCACATAGACAATAAATAAGGTAGAAAATGTCATAACGACCCACACAAAATCAGCATTGAATGCCTCTTCAAAACAAGCCCCACATGGCTTAAGGAATCCTTGCGCCTTGGTCCGGTTGTCGCATCAAAGCACACATGGCCTTCTCTTCCATTTGGCTCGACGCTCCCATGGTCATCAAGCCAGCCTGGAGTCCCTCTTGCAATGCTCGAGCCCGAGCCCGAGTGATTCGCCCCGGAAAGACCCGAGCGCCGGCCTCTCTTGCGCCAACATTAGGTGTGCGGCACTTTCTTGCTTCAACTCTTGTTCTATTCATGACTTGTTGGATACCTTTAGTTTGTGATCAACATGTATACAAGTCCTTGCATTCAGTTTTTGCATGTAGAACTAGACATTCATGTGTGCATCATTGTTCTCATTCGCAATTCTTGTTTCATGATAAAAAAATGGTCCTATGCGTTGCATTTGTTGCAAAGTATGTCATGTGCATCTCATGTTCTATACTTAAGCACATCTTTAGGCTGAAGTGGGGAAATACTTGTGCATGGAAATTCATCCATGGATACTCAATGAAACTAATCATGGTCGCTTACACATACCCTGCTTTCCCTGACGACGTATTGGTCCCTCATTTCCTTGTTTTTCTCTGTGCAGTGTTGTGTGCTCTAAAGCTTTTCTTGAAGTGCACTTGGATTCGTGGGCGAATCCTTTTCAAGAAGGGGAGGATGATGTGACTACGTCGCATCATGAACAAGACTCAAGCCATTCAAGCCATGAAGAGTCAAGTGACGTCGCCGCCGCGCCTAGGGCATCCGAGCTAGGGCATGGAAGTTGGCCCAACGATTCTCACAACTCTCTGAGGCATCTTTTGGGGGATGACTCCACTGGTCCTCTAGGAGATATGGAGCACAAGAATGCCTTTGAATCAGGAGTTGAAGCAAGAAAGTGCCGCACACCTAATGTTGGCGTAAGAGAGGCCGGCGCTCGGGTCTTTCCGGGGCGAATCACTCGGGCTCGGGCTCGAGCATTGCAAGAGGGACTCTAGGCTGGCTTGATGACCATGGGAGCGTCGAGCCAAATGGAAGAGAAGGCCATGTGTGCTTTGGTGCAACAACCGGACCAAGGCACAAGGATTCCTTAAGCCATGTGGGGCTTGTTTTGAAGAGGCATTCAATGCCGATTTTGTGTGGGTCTTTATGACATTTTCTACCTTATTTATTGTCTATGTGATGGTTAAACTCGAGCATTAGAGGTTGGGTTTATAAGGGGATAGCCGGCCCTTGTTTTCCAAAAAAAAAAGCAAAACTTGAACCAAAAACGTTGTTTTCTCTCTCATTTTTCAATGGAGTTTTCTGCAGAATTTTAGTGTTTCTTCCATCACTTAGATAGCTTGAAAACCCAGTTTGTGATTCATATCAACCTTCGTGCAAGGCCTCCTTTGGTGCATCATATCCAAGGCGAGTTCATCACTAGTTCTTACAAGGTGCGGTGCGTCATATCCAACCCTTGTAAGTCCATATCCCTTCGACTTTTACCCTATCTCTCCACCTCAAATCTTGCCCTCAAAACCACCCTTGAATCACCCCAAGATCATACAAAGAACCAGCCCAAGACGTGCTTCCAATCTGCCCTCAAACTTCCTCTCGCCGGAGCCAAGTTCCTTGCGGAAACCATCTGCGACACCTCAGTATATTCGCTATATCTTCTGATTCCTAGATAGGTTCACTCTCAAATTTTGATGCTTTCATCTAGACTTCCGGATCTACCACTGGGATTTGGAATCGCTCAATTCGGAGCCCGTAACAGAGAGAACCATCCATCTGAATACAGACGATTCCCCTTGCCGGTTTGGTGTTGTCTCGCCTAATTCCTTTGGCTCTTGTGGACTTCATCGCACCGAAGACTTCAATAACATGAATACCTAAAGTGGAACTCACAATTCCATTCTTTTCTTTCTTGTACCCTTTCCTTTTGACCTTAAGAACTTCTTTCTTATTGTCAATTTGGATATTGTGCTCAACCGTTTTGAGCATGTTAGGGAGTTCTTTCAAAGTTTTGTGTTGCTCAACATTTGAGTATAGGGTGAACTTCAAGTTATCCTTACTAGACATGATTGCTACAAAAGGAAGTAACATGCAAATAAGTTTATGCTTGACATGCAAAAGCTTAAAATTTAAACATGCTTCAAAAATTAAGCAAATGCACATTTTATTCAAACAAGTTTGTCCCCAGTGAATAAAATGATTCCAAGATCCTATTTCAGATAATACCTTAGCTCACTTTGGCACTGCCCTAAGTCTCATGTGATCTAGGTAAGTAACATTTACTAATTATAACTCTTTATAATTCTTGGTTGATGGCCCATATCCCATGTTAGACTCATCTCTATGCCTCAAGATCCAAAACTTTGTCTTTTGGTCTCTTATTGAGTATAACCATATCAAGGTTTATGAATCCCTTATATAGATTCACCCTCACTATCCCAAGGTCAAAGAAGGACACCTCGCTTTGGCGAAACCCATCCAACGAATTTCAAGGGCCTCATGGGTTATGATATGGAAAGGCAATCCCATCTGGCAAATCTATCAAGTCCCATACTTGATTCTCAAACATGGAATCCATTTCAGAATGCATGGCTTGAAGCCATTTCTTAGAGTCTGGACCCGTCATTGCTTGCTTATAGGTTTCAGGCTCTCCGCTTTCTAAAAGCAGGACGTCAGGGCTTACATTCAAGACGAAATCATCATATCGCCTTGGTTGCATCCTCGGCATGTTTGATCTACATGTGGGTTTAACAACTGGAGCATTTTCCACAACTGTTTATGGTTCCTCATTCGGTTCTTGAGGTGCTGGTGCCGATTCCTGGATAGCTTCCTCTTGGGAATGTGCGTCTCCAGGTACCAATATCTCCTCATCGCCATCATCTATGTCGGTTTGTTGTTGGGTTTGTTGCTCTTCTTGAACTTCTTCAAGATGAACATTTCTCCCACTTGACTTCTTGGAAATGAATTCTCTTTACAAGAAGGCACTATCCCTTGCAACAAACACTTTGTGCTCAGTGGGGTTGTAGAAGTAGTATCCCTTGGTTTCTTTGGGATATCCTATGAAGAAGCATTAATCTGATCCGGGTGCAAGCTTTTCTGACAGTAAACATTTTACATAAGCTTCACACCCCCAAATCTTCATGAAAGACAAGATTGGAACTCTTCCAGTCCATATCTCATATGGTGTCTTGTCTACAGTCCTAGACGGGGTTCTGTTTAGTGTGAATGCAGCGGTTGTGAGGGCGTATCCCCAGAAGGATGTTGGAAGACTGGCAAAACTCATCATTGATCTGACCATGTCCAACATGGTCCTGTTTGTCCTTTCAGACACACCATTTAGTTGAGGTGTGCCTGGTGGGGTCAGTTGTGTGACTATCCCACAACGTCTTAAATGATGATCGAATTCCTGGCTTAGATATTCACCATCACGATCAGATCGAAGGGCTTTAATCTTCTTGCCAGTCTGATTTTCTACTTCATTCTGAAACTCCTTGAACTTTTCAAAAGATTCAGATTTATGACTCATTAAGTAAATATACCCATATCTACTTAAATCATCAGTAAACGTTATGAAGTATCTATAGCCTCCTCTAGCTTCTGTGCTCATTGGTCCACATACATCTGTATGTATTAGTGTCAATAGCTCAGTAGCTCTTTCACTTTTCCCGGTGAAAGGTGACCTTGTCATCTTGCCCATTAGGCATGATTCACATGTTTCAAATGATTCACAATCAATTGATTTCAGAATTCCATCTTTATGGAGTTTCTTCATGCGATTCAAGCCAATGTGACCTAAGCGACAATGCCACAAATAGGCTTCACTCATGTCATTCGTTTTTTGCTTCTTTGTATCAATGTTATAGATTTCGGATTTAAGTTCAACCACATAGAGTCCATTACTCAAGGGTGCTCGGGCATAGAAAATACCATTCTTATAAATAGAAAAGAAATTGTTTTTAACGATAAAATTATAGCCCTCAGCATCCAAAACCGAAAACGAAACAAGGTTTTTAGAAATTTCAGGAACGTAATAAGAGTTATTAAGTTCTAAAATCAAACCAGAAGGTAAAACTAAGTCATAGACTCCTACAGCAAGCGCAACAACAGTCGCCTTGTTTGCAACGCGTAGGTCTATCTCTCCCTTCTCCACTTTCCTCATACTTCTTAGCCCCTGCACATTCGAAGTAATGTGAGCTCAGCATCCGGTATCTAATACCCAAGTAGTGGCAGTGGTTGTTAAGATTTCAATAACATTAATACCTGAAGTGGGATTCACAGTCCCATTCTTCTTGTCTTCCAGGTATTTGGGACAGTTTCTCTTCCAGTGTCCCTTGGCCTTGCAGTAGAAGCACTCATGATCAGCAGGTACCTTAGACTTCTTAGTCGTCTTGGGTTGAGCAACTGGCTTGCCCTTCCCTTGGTGTTGTTTGTGCTTCCCATTGGCTGCCTTCTTGAACCCTTTCCCTTTGTTGACCATGAGAACTTCCTTCTTAGGTTCAACCATGATGTTCTGCTCAACTGTCTTGAGCATGCCATGGAGCTCATTGAGGGTCTTGCCTATCCCATGCATATGGTAGTTCAATCTGAATTGAGCAAATCCATCATGCATGGAGTGCAAGATGATATCAGTGGCCAACTCATCATTGTAAGGAAAGCCCAATTGAGCCATCTGCTCAAAGAGACCAATCATGTCAAACACATGGTTGCTCACTGGCTTCCCTTTCTCCAATTTCTTCTCAAGTATGGCCTTGTGAGTCTCATACCTCTCAATCCTAGCTTGTTCCTGAAACAACACTTTCAGGTTAGCCATGATTGTATGAGCATCCATGCGTTCAAACCTCTTTTGAAGGCCTGGTTCCATGGCAGCGAGCATCAGGAAGGTGACAGGCACCGACTTAGCTCTTATCTCATTTTCCTTTGCTTTCTCCTCATTAGTGGAAGCATCGGTCAGGACAGGGATGGGTGTTTCCAGAACGTCCTCACGTCCTTCGGATCTAAGAACAATTCTCAAGTTCCTTTCCCAATCGATATAGTTCGTACCGTTGAGCTTGTTTTTGTCAACAATTGACCGCATGGTGAATTTCAAATCGCTACTAGACATGATTGCTACAAAAGGAAATAACATGCAGATAAGTTTATGTTTGACATGGAAAAGCTTAAATTTTAAACATGCTTCAAAAATTAAGCAAATGCACATTTTATTCAAACAAGTTTGTCCCCAGTGAATAAAATGATTCCAAGATCCTATTTCAGATAAGACCTTAGCGTACTTTGGCACTGCCCTAAGTCTCATGTGATCTAGGTAAGTAACATTTACTAATTATAACTCTTTATAATTCTTGGTTGATGGACCACATCCTATGTGGACTCATCCTTATGCCTCAAGATCCAAATTTTACCTTTTGGTCTCTTGTTGAGTATAACCATATCAAGGTTTATGAATCCCTTATATAGATCCACCCTCACTATCCCAAGGTCAAAGAAGGACACCTTGCTTTGGCAAAACCTATCCAACTTATTCCTAGGGCATCATGGGTTATGACATGGGAAGGCATTATCTCAATATTCCTTTAGGGACTTTAGCATGCAATGGTTGTCTATTTACTAGTGAAAAAAATAGCATAAGTAACAATCATGCAAAGCTTAAAATAATAAGGCATTCAAAATGCAATAATTAAATGTGATCCTAGTATGGCCCCTAAAACAAAAAAACCAAAGATCTAATCTTCATGGGTCTTCTCTCCATGGATCTCCATCCTTGGTACCCTTCATGGATCTTCTTGGTCTTCTTGGGATCTTCTTGTAATACAAAATTTCTAATAATCTAATTACTGAAATTTAAATTACAAAAAATACATAACCATACGCAGATCGTGTACAAAAATACATAACGATAAGCAGATCGTATATTCTATCCTAAGATGTGGGCCATACTAGTCACCTCATGCAGGCAATAATATCATAATATTATAAAACATGCATGCATTCATAATATCAAATATTATTAATCAAAGTAATAATGGAATATTATAATGATAAAACATGTAACAAGATATTCAAACATATCCATATATAGAATTAATCATATTAATAATTAAATTGCATCATTAGATAAAATATGCACAAATAAGATAAGATATCAAATATCCTTATCCTAATTAAGTGGGAATCTATCCTAACAACTTTTAGGAAATCATATTGTAGATAATATCAAATACCATCCAATTAGGTAAATAAGATCTTATCTTATTCTTTTTAGGAAAATATCCTAAAATCCCAAAATCTACCCAATCGGACCGAGTCGCGCCCAAGTCAAACCCGGACCGACCCGTGCCCACTGAACCGCGCAGCCACTGTGCAGACCGAGCCCAGTTCGTACAGTCCGAACCATGGCTCCCACTACAGACCATACCCGAGCCACCGCACGGACCGGACCATCCCGGGTCCACCGCGCCAAGCCGCGCAGGCCCGCAAACAGTTCGCGGTCTGCTGGGTGGTGCGACCCACTGTTGGCCGCTCCAGCCGCGCGTGCTGAGCCGCGGTCCACACCGCTGGACCCCTGCACACGAGCCAGGGTGCGCGCCGAACCGGATCCAATCCGGTTCGATACTGTTCAGTTTTTTTTTTTTTAATTTCGAATTTTCAGAAATAATTTTCAAAAATCAGATTTCAAAAAAAAAATGGGTATTGATTCATCCTTTTGAAAATCAAAATTTTCATTTAGTGGTTTAAACATGCAAAAATCATACTTCTAGCATAATCAAACCTTATGAATCAAAATTTTGGGTAGAGAAACATTGTCAAGAAGTTCTAAACTTTTTCCATGCATATTAGAAGCAAAGTTCTCAACTTCCATATCCAATCAATTAAAATCTCAATTTTAATCATGCAATTTAACCTATATATCAATATTACATGAAGTTTGAATCTTAACATGCATCAAAAATAACTCTTTTGATAATTGATCCTATCAAATCATGCAACCTCGCTCTGATACCACTGTAGGGAATTTAGATGCTTAAAGCAGAATTTCAGGAAACTATTTCCTAACATCTAACAAGGATCTCATGTATGAACTAATAGGAATATAGTATAGTTAGAAAGCCCCAAGTGTGGCTTCTCTAATTGGTGCGAAATTATGCTAAGATGAAAGCGAAATATTTTATTGATGCGAGCCTGAAATGTTCCTGCAGGATTTCAGCGGATATCGAAAGCCCCAAGTGTGGCTTCTCTAATTGGTCCACACGAGTCTGGAATCTGGATCGCCTTTGATCTCGTCTGCTAGAATGACGAACGAAAGAAAGCGAACGAAGCTTCTTGTTGGGAGTTCGGTCGCGCGTTGAATTGGAGGCAGAAGAGAGATCCCAAATCAATCTTTTGTACGTACATCATCATTGATTATATAATATCAATATATCATATATATATATATCATATTTAGTTATGGATACAATATCTTTATATTGTTTCCATATATCTTCTAATAAGATACCTCATTATCAAGTAATTATGAATGGTAACTTTTTACCCATTAATAATAAAAGCCAATATCCCAATTAAAGCCAATGGGCCGAAATCCATGTCCCACATGGGCTTCCGGTTCGATTTGATCCAGCCCAATCACTCTATGTGTGACCTCATAGGACCCGGTTATTATAACCATGGGCCTAACCCGATTAATCCCATTGATCGTAGTTGGCTTCTAGCAAAGCACTACGACCCCTAAAATTTCCGGATTGTAAATCTCCATTAATTGTCCTATTCCATATTTGGTAATTGCGCCTTGATTAAAGGACACTATTCCTTCACACATCACATACAAGGCACGATTTGGAATGCAAAACAACTTTGAGGCGGATAAATCAAACTTAGGAAAAATAATCTGACCACATGCACTCTATGATAGGGCCACCTCAATACCCAAAAGTAAGAATACGAAGAAGAATCTATCCATGTAGTATGAGTAGATAAGACGTTTATAAACACCTATCTTGAATCAGATTCAAAATAACTGAGTTCACTGTAAGACTATATCTGCTGAAGACCACAAGTAGGTGCTGCATGGCAATATTGGTGGCTGGTGAACATGATTTGGCAAAGAGGTTGGGAAAGAAAAATAGGTGAAATAAAATAAGTGTAATACTAAACATTGCCTTAAGAACTCATCCTTAGTTGATTTAACGATTATAGTAGCCTTCAAACCCCCTTGATAAGCATGTCCTATAAACTAATTAATCATTAGTAAGACAAGGCAGTTATTCAAGATCACAAATTAAACAAAGCAATAGAGCCTAAAATTATTTATTTTTCTATGTTATTGACAAAATTGACATCGATAAGCCTTTCTCTTGAATCTCTAAAAAGAAAACATAGCATTTGCTCACATTCATATACGCTTTAACGAGCCTAAAGTAAAAGTGTTAGTGATATTTGTTAGTGTTTCCATGGAAGCAAGACAAAGAAAGATCTGATTGAATTGAATGAATGGATCAAATTACAGAGGGAGATTACTTATAGTAATCTTGATGATAATCTAACCAACTTGCCTAACTAACTCTCATCTGTAACAAACTAATCACGTGACATACATGTGATATACAAGAGTGATAACAGTATACTAACACTCCCCCTCAAATTGGAGGTGCGGGATGCAAGCCCAATTTGGACAAAACAGAGGAATGAGAAGGCCCTGAAAGAGGCTTTGTGAAGATATCGGCCAACTGTTGTGTAGTTGGAACATGAGAAAGGTTGATGAGTCCTTGAGCTAGTTTGGAACGAACAAAGTGGCAATCGATTTCTATATGCTTCGTTCGTTCGTGGAACACCGGGTTCTTAGCTATGTGTATGGCAGCGAGACTGTCACACTTGATAGGAACTGGATTGAGATGTGGAACTTCAAGTTCAGCAAGCAACCGTGTAAGCCAAGCTAATTCAGCAGTCAAGCGGCGGATGGAACGGTATTCAGCTTCGGCCGATGACAAAGAAATGGTTGACTGTTTCTTCGATTTCCAAGAAATAGGAGAGGAGCCAAGCAGGATGAAATACCCACTAACCGAGCGACGAGTGCAGACACAAGAAGCCCAATCAGAGTCATAGTAGGCTTGGAGGCTGAAATCTGGAGAATTGGCAAGCAACAAGCCACTGTAGAGAGTACCTTTGAGGAAACGAAGAGTGTGCAAAGCAGCCTTGAAGTGTTGATGAGAAGGACTATGCATGAATTGGCTCAAATACTGAACAGAGAAGCAGATATCGGGCCTAGAAGTAGTAAGGAAGTTCAGTTTGCCAACTAACCTTCGATAAGGAGTGGGATCCAGTAAGAAATCCTTGCTGTCAAGACCAAGTTTGATAGATGGATCCAGTGCACTGTTGGTAGGAGATAAATCATCTGGATCAAAATCCTTTAGAACTGTAATACCCCTCATTTTTAGTAAGGTATTTGGGTAATTTTCCAACCCTCGTTGGGAAAGCAAGACTCGTTTGGCGAAGTTCGGAATTTTCTGTAACGTGTTTGATCTCTGTAGTAATTCCCTGAGCCTTGGAATATTCATTAGACGTATTTTAGGGGCTTAGAAAATTTGTTCGGGTACAAATATATATAATCCGGGGTTCAAACCCACGCCAAACCTTTTCCCGGGCAAACAGACGCGAAAAGGGCAATTCCACGACCGCGGAAAAATGGCTCTCAGAAGAGCTGGGCACAGGAATATCCCGCGACCGCGGAAAAAGTTTCGCGACCGCGGAAAAGTGAAACACGCCAGTGTCACTTCGTCTGCAGAGCTCGTCGTCCGTGCCACTGTTGATCGCCTGACTCGCCGTTGATCTGGGCGGGGAGGAGCTCCTCTCCTTGGCTATAAATAGAGGCGAGTCTTGAGGGTTTAGGGGCACCGAAATCTGATCTCCACTCTCTCTCTCGCTCATTTTCCTTCCCTCGCCGGAGTTTCGAGGTGTCGCCGGAGCTCTCGCCGGTGGTCGTGGCAGCCTTGGAGTGGTGCTTTGAAGGCGCAAAGAGGTCAGGAGTCGAAGCCCCCTCGAATCGAGCCCCGTCGCATCGTCGCCGGTGAGGTTTTCTCCATTTTGGGTCGCCGGAGTTCATGGTCGCGACCGCAGACATGAACTGCCGCGACCGCGGCAGTGACAAGGCCGGCCGCGGCCGCTGTCTTTGACACTTGCAGACGAAGTCTTCGACGGCCGCGACCGCGGAAATCCCAGCCGCGACCGCGGATTGCCTTGGCAATCGCGATCGTGGCCTTGGACGATCCGGTCTCGGGCGGGACTTTCGTTCTTTCGATTTCGTTCGTTCTTTCTTAGATTCGTATCATTTTATTATCGAATCTAACCTAGGGTTTCGTTATGGGTCGTTGTCATAGGAATCTGTAATCCAATTTATGTTCCCGTTCCGGACCCAAAAACCCGTCGTCGTTCAATCGTTCGTCTAGACTAAGGCAAGTGGCGGTTCGCTCTTGCTTAATCATTCCATATTCAATTAATTATCAATTGCTTTTAATTGTTAATTAAATCGGAGTGAACTGTTGTTTTCGTTTGGGAACAGATTTTATAAATAACGTGATTAAAATATGATATTATAGTAGGTTGTATATATTGCTAGAAACAACGCTATTATACTTGTTAATGACCGTAATGGTTTTGTTGTGGATTTAAATGTAAACTTTAATGCTAGATTAGCACGAGTATTTGTAGGAATGTTAATTCCTTATGAGGATTAATCGTTTCTTTATAACTCAGTATTAGTGGACCCAGTCTCTAAATGCTTTCCAGATCGTAAACTTTCGTAGTCACTCGAGATCATAAACTTTCGTAGTCATTCGAGACCATAAACTTCCGTAGTCATTCGAGACCATAAACTTTCGTAGTTACTCGAGATCGTAAACTTTCGTAGTCACTCGAGATCGTAAACCTTCGTAGTCACTCGATATCGTAAACTTTCGTAGTTACTCGAGATCATATTAAAAAGCTTTAACATGAATATCCGTTTTGAAATTAAGATAAGATAAGTGCAGGTAGGCACATAATTAATGAACCCTCGGGCAAGAAGTACAACTTGGAAACTCGCCTGGACTTCGGTTAGAGTAAGTTCTCTTTCCAATCTGAATTCGCATTGTGCGGTGAGGTTGGTCATGGACCCAAATGATCAAGTCGTTTTTAAACGCTTGTATGAAACTGTAACATTCCCAAACAATTGTCATACTTTCCCATAAGACTCAATTCCTTTGGAGTCTTCCTTTCAGAGCATATCTAAATACTAAATCATTCCGTGAAAGTTCCGGGTTATATATCGTTCCTTCGGTTAATATTCGAGGGACAATGATAGTAAACGGTTACAATTACTAGAACCATTCTGTTTTCACCCTTGCATAGTCTTTCATTAGACTAACTGATGTGCTCGTGCTTTCCGAATGCCAAGATTGACCCAAGTCGGCACTAGGATCCAAGACTCGTGCTCAGTGCTTCGGATTGACTCTAGCGATCGCTGTGGAACCCTTGGCGCGAAGCCTTGTTGAATTGCACGGATGATCGTTAGCAGCGTCGGGGTGAACAGTAACTTGTGAGGTTTACTGACACGGTCGATGTCTGAGACGAAGGCGAGGACAACGACGTTGGCAAAGGCGAGGGCGAGGGCGACAGCGAGGGCGTCGGCACTAGCGATAGCGATGGCGAGTGGCGAAGGCGGAAGCGATGCGATGGTGACTGCCGTAGCGTCGGCTGCGGAGGACTCGAAGGATTCGAGTATGTGGCATAGCGTCGCCTGCGGAGGACTCGAAGGATTCGAGTAGGTGGCGTAGCGTCGTCGACGGAAGATAGGGTTTTGAGAAGTGTTTGACGTCAAAACTCGAAGAAGGGAGGAATTGCCTCAACCGAATAATTCAAGTCTAAATTCAACGTAATTAAAATGAAGTACAAAGAAGAGTATTTAAAGGGAGTGGGCACGGCTAAGAACCCTAATGGGCTTGGGCCGTGACACACCTATGGGCTAGCCCACTATGCAATAGTGGAGCAACGCCCGAAATAGAAAGTGCATAAAATAGAAACTACTTAAAAGAGAAACATACTAAAACAGGAAATCAAAAAAAATAGGGAAATATATAATAAACTAGACTAAGTCTTGAACCAAGGTGGACGCCATGGTCTCGGGCGCCTCGGGCTCGTTAGGGGCCGGCTTGGTTCGGGGTCGGGACGCATCATCCTCCTTCCCTTAGTTTCGAAGCGTCCTCGCTTTGAGCTTGGTGGGGCCAAGGAGAAGGGACGATCGATCAATAGCAGGAAGAAGCCGTCGGAGACAGAAGAGTTGGTGGTAAATGTCTCGCTCACAGAAGAACGCAGTATGACAGAGACAGTAGCAGGAGAGCGCGCTAGGGGTGTGGCAAACACCGCGATGAATATCAGTTCGAGGGGCGCCGCGTTGATTTCCGGTGCGGTAGGCGCCGTGATGATTGTCAGCTTGGGAGGCGCCGCGATACATCTTGCTCGGGGGGTACCGCGATGAATGCTGGCTCTGTAGGCGCCGCGATGAATTCTTGATCGGGCGGCACCGCGATGACTGTTGGCTCAGTAGGCGCCGCGATGAATTCTTGCCCGGGCGGCACCGCGATGAATGCTGGCTCTGTAGGCGCCGTGATGAATTCTTGCGAGGGCGGCACCGCGATGACTGCTGGTTCGGTGGGTGGGGGCAACGCGCCAAACGCGGCTTCGAGGCGGGCAAGCTCGCGTCATAGCTCTCGGAGTTTGCGTTGCACGGGTGTGAGCTCATCGACGGTTGCAGCGGGTAAGTGCTCCGGGACACGCGCTGGTGCGCGCTCAGGAAGACGTGCTAGATCTGGGATGCGCGCTGAAGCTGAGGCGCTTGCAGGAGAACGCGTTGAATTTGCAGGAGCACGCGTTGAAGTTGTAGGAGCACGCGTTGAAGTTGCAGGAGCACGCGTTGAAGTTGAAGTTGCAGGAGCATGCGTTGGAAGTGTTCGTTGGTATGAATGGGCGGCATACGCTAACGGGTCCATCCGGGGAGCAAAGCGTCGAGTCATCACCCAGACAAGTTGCTCCCATGTCTCTACGAGGGCTAGGCCGCGGCTCCATCGGTCTTCATCGACGCAGCACCACCAGTCCCACGCGTAGCCTGCGAGGCAATTGATGGCGATGTCACCTTTCTCAAACTCGTTGTAGTCCCTTTGTCAGAAGTAGTAGGACATGTGTCGGGACCATTCCAAGAACTCATTGGGATCGTCACATCCGGTGAAGCGCCGACGGTGCAACCGGGTAGTCATGTCCAGTGGTTGCGTGCATCCGGTGAAGATCGCGTGGCGCGTGAGGGGACGGCGCGGCAGGTGCGGAAGCGAAATTAGGGTTGGCGCGCCGCGGCGGAATTAGAGTTTCTACAGCGCAGCCTTCGTATTTTGTCCTTTTCGAGGGGTAAACGAACTCCGATTTGGACGAATTTTATATGGATGAACTCGTCTTTCGAAGCTCTACACGAATCTGGAAAAAAAAAATCAGAAAGGAGAAAAATTTTATCGGCGGAATCTGGGCAGAAATCGACGGCGTCTCTGGCGGCGGTGCGACGTCTTGGTGGCTCGATCAACTGGCGCTCTGATACCAGTTGAGGATAGGGTGCAGTAGCGTCTACAGCGGAGGAAGGGAGATGAAAGGGATATGTTTGGAGTTTAATGCAACTACCAAAACGGATTCAAAATCAAGGGTGACGTCGAAGCAAAGGAAGGAGGATCAACACTCAACTTAAGCTTTGCTATTCAATTCAACGTAATTAAAACGAAGTACAAAGAAGAGTATTTAAAGGGAGTGGGCACGGCTAAGAACCCTAATGGGCTTGGGCCGTGACACACCTATGGGCTAGCCCACTATGCAATAGTGGAGCAACGCCCGAAATAGAAAGTGCATAAAATAGAAACTACTTAAAAGGGAAACATACTAAAACAGGAAATCAATAAAAATAAGGAAATATATAATAAACTAGACTAAGTCTTGAACCAAGGTGGACGCCATGGTCTCGGGCGCCTCGGGCTCGTCAGGGGCCGGCTTGGTTCGGGGTCGGGACGCATCACTAACCAACCGGGTTTTATTCCTTGCATGGTTGGCTGGTGTCATCTGTCCTACGGCACATCAGTGGTTGATTCTCGAAGTTGAAGTAACCAGTCGAAGAAGAAGAGGCTTGCAGACGAAGATTTAAGTGTTAGTGTTTTAAGTTGTTAAATATTACTTTAATGTGTCTTTATAACCTAGCTATGTTTGGTCGTGCTAAGACTGAGATGACTCAGTCAGACTCCGCCAGAGGCTCCGGTTGGAGTAGCGGGGTGACTTTGTGCCACAATTGTGGTGAAGTTGGGAATAAAAGTTTTAACTGTCAAAAGGAAAAGAGGGTATGCTACTATTGTGGAAGGGAAAGCCACATGAAAACATACTATAGGAAGAAGGGTCAGGGACCAACGCAGTCTTATCAAGCCTCAAATGTTGGCTTTAGGCAGAACCCAAAGCCAGGGGTATCTGCTCCTGAGCAATCTATGGCTCGTAATAAAGGCAAAGCGCATATAGAGTCTTCAGGTTAGGGGCAGCGACTCTTCGTGATGCGTCAAGCCGACGGGAAGGAACCCTAATCGAGTAATTGTATTTTTGTTAAGCCTTTCCTTAAGAATAGGGAGCGATGACTTGTGTCGATAGTCTCCATAGTTTAGTAATCTGTCTGTTCGACTTTTTGTCAGTAGTTGTAAGGTAATGTTTTGAAGAAATAAAGAAGTGTGTCCTTGTTTCGGAAATTACCGAATTCGTTGCTGTTACAATTATGAGGTCATGCTGTAGGCATTGATGTGGATAGATTGTTGAGAAGGGAATGAATGTATAAGAGGATTAGTTCATAGGGAACTCGTTTCCTCTATTACGATCTCGAGTAAGACTTTAGAGTCCAGAGCTATAGTTATCAAAATTATAAATGAGTAGGGCCAGTGTAGGACCAGTGGTTACAGCTCTTGGAGCAACCAAGTGTACGAAATCCTAGGCATCATTAGGAAGACCTATTCGAGGTTTCGTTTTGAGGTTTTATAAGGAAATGATATGGTTAAGTCTGGGATGGATAGTAGATTCTGTGAGGAATATAAGGGCCTTAAGTTCGAAATAAGTTATTTGAGACAGATAAACAAACCTTTGGAATTTGAGTCAGGAAATGGGCGTATGGGCCAAACCTAATTGGGCCAAATGATTGAATTTGGTAAGTTGTACTTTCAGGGAATAAGGAGTTATGATACTTGTAAGGTTGCAAGGTCTGATATTGGATTTTATGTGAATATGTCAGTTATAAGGCTTTTGGTGCCATTCTTTGGAGAAGATTAAGTTGTGAAGTTACTATGTTAGGAAAAGGCCACTTAAATGGAGAGATTACAGTTTAAGGATAGATTATGTTGATGATTTCGATAAATTAAAGGATTTAATGGAGAGGATTGTTGTATGTGCGTTTAAGGAGTAAAGTAACAAATGTTACACGTATATACCCATTGAAGGATTAGGACGTAAAGTGATTGAATTGATGGCAAGGCATCAATATGGTATTTTTGAGTAAATAGAATTGAGGAACCTTAAAGGTTTTAAGTTAGGAATTGAATAATGGAATACGTGAGGTTAATCTCGGATAAATGGTAAATATCAGTAAAGCAAAATGGTGCTTGATTTGGGATAATAAATCGTATGAGGACAACTGGTTGCCTAAGGATTTATGGGTGAATAGCAAACTCGACCGGTAGAAGTTGTTACAGTTTTGAAAGTCAATAGTATGGCATGAGGTAAGTATGTAGATATCAAGTAGACTTGAGAAAAAGGTGACCCACGTTTATTAAGGTGATCGTATGGCACGTTTGGGCAAGATGAGAGTATAATCATGTGGAATGGATTATTAAATTATATTGAGATAACCGGACATAGGTTGTGGTGTGAGTAATTATGGGATCACAGGAGTGAAGATTTTGAGTTAAAGATATGGCACAAGGGCCAAATGTGAGTAAGGTAACCAATGTAATAGGTGAACCGTGTATGTAAGGAGTAAGGTCTATATGACAAGGGAAAGTACTAAGTTGAGGTATAGTTGAATTCTATGTATGTACTTGAGGATTGGATTGTCGAAAGGAAGTTAGTAAAAAGATGTTGTATTCTTCTAATTAAGGACATTAAGGTCTTTAGGAGGAATAGGTCATAATAATGAGGTTATATTGGAGATTGTAATGGATACTCTGGTTAAGGCAATGGTAATCTTGTGGATGATCATATCCGTTCTAGTAAGAGAAAGGAATGTAGGCAATATGTTGCGAGAAGAATCATGATCGAGAAATAGTCGATCTTGGTGATATAGGTTACAGAAACCAAATTTATTCAAGGATATCGACTTAAGGAAGATAAGGTACATACTTTAGGAGAATTTTAGAGAAAGGTGAAAGAGAAATATGTATAATCTCATGCTTAAGGTATAGCCAGACTAGTGCGATGATTTTAGGAGACAATTATCCTAAGATAATTATGACCTTGAGGATCGAACAGGTCCTATTAGTTTAGCAATGCTAGTTTCGGGGTCGAAACTTCTTTTAAGGGGGTAGTGATGTAATACCCCTCATTTTTAGTAAGGGTATTTGGGTAATTTTCCAACCCTCGTTGGGAAAGCAAGACTCGTTTGGCGAAGTTCGGAATTTTCTGTAACGTGTTTGATCTCTGTAGTAATACCCTAAGCCTTGGAATATTCATTAGAAGTATTTTCGGGGCTTAGAAAATTTGTTCGGGTACAAATATATATAATCTGGGGTTCAAACCCACGCCAAACCTTTTCCCGGGCAAACAGACGCGAAAAGGGCAATTCCGCGACCGCGGAAAAATGGCTCTCAGAAGAGCTGGGCACAGGAATATTCCGCGACCGCGGAAAAAGTTCCGCGACCGCGGAAAAGTGCAACACGCTAGTGTCACTTCGTCTACAGAGCTCGTCGTCCGTGCCACCGTTGATCGCCTAACTCGCCGTTTATCTGGGCGGGGAGGAGCTCCTCTCCTTGGCTATAAATAGAGGCGAGTCTGGAGGGTTTAGGGGCACCGAAATCTGATCTCCTCTCTCTCTCTCGCTCGTTTTCCTTCCCTTGCCGGAGTTTCGAGGTGTCGTCGGAGCTCTTGCCGGTGGTCGTGGCAGCCTTGGAGTGGTGCTTTGGAGGCGAAAGGAGGTCAGGAGTCGAATCCCCCTCGAATCGAGCCCTGTCGCATCGTCGTCGGTGAGGTTTTCTCCATTTTGGGTCGCCGGAGTTCATGGCCGCGACCGCGGACATGAACTGCCGCGACCGCGGAAGTGACAAGGCCGGCCGCGTCCGCGACCGCTGTCTTTGACACTCGTGGACGAAGTCTTCGACGGCCGCGACCGCGGAAATCCCAGCCGCGACCGCGGATTGCCTTGGCAATCGCGATCGTGGCCTTGGACGATCCGGTCTCGGGCGGGACTTTAAATCTTTCGATTTCGTTTGTTCTTTCTTAGATTCGTATCATTTTATTGTCGAATCTAACCTAGGGTTTCGTTATGGGTCATTGTCATAGGAATCTGTAATCCGATTTCCGTTCCCGTTCCGGACCCAAAAACCCATCGTCGCTCAATCGTTCGTCTAAACTAAGGCAAGTGGCGGTTCGCTCTTGCTTAATCATTCCATATTCAATTAATTATCAATTGCTTTTAATTGTTAATTAAATCAGAGTGAACTGTTGTTTTCGTTTGGGAACAGATTATAAATAACGTGATTAAAATATGATATTATAGTAGGTTGTATATATTGCTAGAAACAACGCTATTATACTTGTTAATGACCGTAATGGTTTTGTTGTGGATTTAAATGTAAACTTTAATGCTAGATTAGCACGAGTATTCGTAGGAACGTTAATTCCTTATGAGGATTAATCGTTTCTTTATAACTCAGTATCTAAATGCTTTCCAGATCGTAAACTTCCGTAGTCACTCGAGATCATACACTTTCGTAGTCATTCGAGACCATAAACTTTTGTAGTCATTCGAGACCATAAACTTTCGTAGTTACTCGAGATCGTAAACTTTCGTAGTCACTCGAGATCGTAAACCTTCATAGTCACTCGATATCGTAAACTTTCATAGTTACTCGAGATCAGATTAAAAAGCTTTAAGATGAATATCCATTTTGAAATTAAGATAAGATAAGTGCGGGTAGGCACATAATTAATGAACCCTCGGGCGAGAAGTACAACTTGGAAACTCGCCTGGACTTCGATTAGAGTAAGTTCTCTTTCCAATCTGAATTCGCATTGTGCGGTGAGGTTGGTCGTGGACCCAAATGATCAAGTCGTTTTTAAACGCTTGTATGAAACTGTAACGTTCCCAAACAATTGTCATACTTTCCCATAAGACTCAATTCCTTTGGAGTCTTCCTTTCAGAGCATATCTAAATACTAAATCATTCTGTGAAAGTTCCGGGTTATATATCGTTCCTTCGGTTATTATTCGAGGGACAATGATAGTAAACGGTTACGATTACTAGAACCATTCTGTTTTCACCCTTGCATAGTCTTTCATTAAACTAACCAACCGGGTTTTATTCCTTGCATGGTTGGCTGGTGTCATTCGTCCTACGGCACATCAGTGGTTGATTCCCGAAGTCGAAGTAACCAGTCGAAGAAGAAGAGGCTTGCAGACGAAGATTTAAGTGTTAGTGTTTTAAGTTGTTAAATATTACTTTAATATGTCTTTATAACCAAGCTATGTTATAGGTTGATTCTTAAAAGTCTTCCGCTGTGTAATTTATAAGTCTTCCGCTGAAATTTTACTCTGTTGTAAAAACGCTACTCTCGTTTGATGAGGGATCTTTTATTAAAAGGGCTGAGTTTCATACACAAATGTCTTCCGCTGTTTAATCTTTCATTTAAAATATGTACGCATTTAAGTTTAATTGTTCCCATTAAAGCCTAGGGTGGATTTGGACGGTAATGTCTGAGGTCACTGACGTGTGACACTACCGGTATAAATCGGGGGTGTTACAAGAACATCAAGGATGAGCTTTCTTTGTGAAAGAATAATACCCTTAGCAGAATGCAGAAATTCGATGCCAAGGAAGTATCCTAACTTGCCAAGATCTTTGATGCGAAACTGAGCATCAAGGAATGACTTTATAGCATTAATACCAGATAAGTCATTATCAGTAATGAGGATGTCATCAACGTACACAGCAATGAAGACAACAAAATGCTTTGTTTTCTTGTGGAAGAGAGAGTAATCATTTGGAGACTGAGAGAAACCTTGAGATAACAGTGCTTCAGATAACTTCGAGTGCCACTGACGCGAAGCCTCCTTCAAACCATAAAGGGACTTGTTTAGACGACAAGCTTTTCCTGGAGAATGAGGAAGACCAAGGGGAATCTTCATGTAGACTTCCTCCTTCAAGTCACCATGCAAAAACGCATTGTTGACGTCCAATTGACAAATGTGCCAACCTTTCTTTACAACAACAGCAATCAAACTCCTGATTGTAGTCATTTTTACCACTGGAGAAAATGTTTCCGTGTAGTCAATACACTCCCTCTGAGTGCAGCCCTTGATAACCAATCGAGCTTTATGTCTCTCTAGTGTGCCATCAGCTCTAAATTTCATTTTGTATACCCACTTGGAGCTAATGGGTTTCTTGCCGTGAGGAAGATCAACTAGATCCCGGGTATGGTTAGCATCCAGTGCAGCAAGTTCCTTGTTCATGGCCTCTTGCCATTCAGGATAAGAGTTAGCTACTTCAAAAGAGGAAGGTTCCACCATGGCTGTAACATTAGCAACAAGATGTTGACTAGTGGAAGATAAATCAAAGAAAGAAATATCCTGAGAAACGGAAGAGGTAAGAACACTGTTACAACAAACATTGTTGCAAACAAAATCCTGAAGATAAGAAGGACGAGTAGAAACTCTTGCTGATCTGCGAGGTGGATCATCAAGCACTGGTGATGGAGAAGAAGGATCATGAGACTCATGTGAAGAAGATACTACAGCAGACTGATCAGGTACAACAGAAAGTGAATCATGATGCAAATTAATAATGCAGTCTGGATCAAAATCGGCAACAGGAAGAGGTAAAACAGAACCACATGAATCTGTCAATAAAGAGAATGGCATAATATGCTCATAGAAAATGACATCTCTTGAGTAAAACATCTCCTTTGTGTCAAGGTTGAGCAATTTATAAGCCTTCTTTGTTGCAGGATACCCCAGAAAAAACACACTTAATAGCCATTGGCATAAACTTGTCACGGCCAGCAGAAGAAGTAGAGGCAAATGCCAAGCATCCAAATATTCTGAGATGATCAATAGGAGGAGGTTTAGAGAATAATACTTCAAAAGGAGACTTGCCGTGAAGAACCACTATAGGATATCTATTAATAAGATAGGCTGCAGTTAAGACTGAATCTCTCCAAAAACGCAAGGGAGATGTGCTTCAAAGAGTAATGCACGAGCAACTTCCAATAAATGCCTATGTTTGCGTTCCACAATGCCATTTTGTTGAGGAGTGTAGGCACAAGTTGTCTGATGTATAATACCTTTAGACAAGAAATATTGTGAAGAAGAAATGCTAGAGCCAAGTTCATAAGCGTTGTCACTCCGTACAATCTTAACATGCTTGTCAAACTGAGTATGAACCATTGTAATGAAGTTCTGTAATATAGAGAATGCACTTGCTTTGTCTTGTAGCAGATGGACCCAGGTGGCTCTTGAAAAATCATCAACAATGGTCAAGAAGTATTTATATCCATCATATGTATTCTCTTTGAATGGCCCCCAAGTATCTACATGAATTAGTTCAAAAATAGATGAAGTAGAAATTGAACTACTAGAAAAGGGTAATCTGTGTTGCCTAGCTTTAGCACACATAGTACAAGGGGGTAAAGAATCAAGTGGCAACTGCAAATTACAAAGAGATTTCAACTTGTAATAAGGAAGGTGGCCAAGGCGCCTATGCAATAAACCGAAATCATTGATAGCTTTATTCATGGTTGAACTATGAGAAGAATGACATGAAGTAGAACATGATAATTCCCTCAGAGATAGAGTATCCAACTGGTTAAGCAGGTAGAGTCCCTTGGAAGCATTACCAAGGACTAGAGGCTTGGTCATGGCTAGACCCTGCAAGGCACAATACTTATCAGTGAAGACAGCAGAACAACGCAACTGAGAAACCAGTTTACTCACTGACAACAAATTAAACCAAAAATTAGGAACATGAAGAACTCCTTCAAGAGTGATATCAGTAGTGACCTGAACTCGACCAATGAGACTAACAGAAAGAGATTGTCCATTAGGTAGATTCACTAAAATAGGAGCAGACAGCTTCTTGAAATCAAGAAATTAAGTCAAATCATGACACATATGATCGTTGGCGCCAGAATCTATAATCCATATACGATCATGAAGAGATTTCCCAAAACCAGCAAAAGAATAAGAGGAAGTACCAGCGAAATTACGGAATGCTTGATCAGGACTGACAGCAGTGATTTGCAGAAGACTCTTGAGTTTGGCAAACTCAGAAGGTGTGAATCCAGAATTCTGAGTGGTCTCTGACTGAACAGAATTGGATGAAACCGATCGAGGAGGATATCCAATCAACTTGTCACATTTATCAATGAGATGGCCAGTTTTCTTACAATGTGTGCAAGTTTTAGGATTCTTTCCTTTATAGTTGGACTTTTGAGACTGAACACTGAAGGAGCTGGAGTTAGTTGAAGAAGAAATTGGCTTGATTTCACGTTGTTGCTCTTCCTGGATAAGGATGTAATATGCTTGATCAACATCAGGCGATGGATTCATCATGAGAATGTTGCCTCAAACCATATTGTAGGACTCTGTAAGTCCCATCAAGAACTGATACAGACGTTGTTCTTCATCAGAAGCTTTCCACGATGATACAGTGGGACAAACACAAGGTGGAATCGAACGAATTGATTCCAATTCGTCCCATAATTTCTTGATTCGAGTGAAGTAAGAAGTGATATCATCAGTTCCTTGTGAAATCGAAGCGATCTCCTTCTGGATGCTGAACTTTTGAGCGCCATTAGTACGACCAAATCTGGAATTCAGTTGCTTCCAGATTGCTTGAGCAGTGCTGGCAAAAAGAACACTATCGGCAATGTTCTTCTCCAAGGATGTAACAAGCCAAGAGATTACGAGATCGTTGCATCGATCCCATAGACGAAGTCGAGGAAGATCATCTTCTAGAGAAGAGCGTAAGAAGCTTCCATCAATAAAGGAAACTTTGTTCTTGGCACTTAAAGCGACCAAGACAGCACGACGCCATGACAGGAAACTCTTGCCATCGAATTTATGTGAAACAAGAATCATTCCTGGAGTGTCAGACGATTGCAAATGCAAAGGATCTCCAAGATCGGTGATGACGGGAAGAACATTCACCATTGTGAAATGTTAAACGATCTGCGAAGACAAATCGCTAAGTCGATCGAACAGAAATCGATCAGAAGAATCGAATAGAAATCGATTAGAAGAAGAAAAGTAGATCGAAGGAGAGGACGATCTAGCAAGGAGAGATTGAGAAATCTAGGTTGCGGAAGCTTAGAGGATCAATTTTCTGTGCGAATGATACCATGTTAGTGTTTCCATGGAAGCAAGACAGAGAAAGATCTGATTGAATTGAATGAATGGATCAAATTACAGAGGGAGATTACTTATAATAAGCTTGATGATAATCTAACCAACTTGCCTAACTAACTCTCATCTGTAACAAACTAATCACGTGACATACATGTGATATACAAGAGTGATAACAGTATACTAACAATATTGTAGCACTTTTATTAATGCTCATTGTGATTAACCGTTGTTGTGGACAGGGATTATTACCTTTTGTTAATTTGTTCTTGTTGGGAGAAAAGTTCTCCATGTTCATAGTTTTACAAGAAAGCAAAATTTGTCAATGGAGTAACCAAAATCCCTTTAAGTTCAAAAGTTTTGGACCTAAGATATGGAAACAAATAGAGTGCATTATGCCTTTACTCCTTTATCAATTAAATTCTACATAAAATTGTTAGTCATGAAATGTTTTGTTTTTGCTTGCGAATGAGTACCTTTCTTGAGTTAGATATGTGGCCAATAGCTTAAAACAACTCGAGCAACCCAAAAAGCAAAACATTCACCCCTCTAAGTTATCATTAAAGGGAGAAATGTTTAACTTTAGCAGCATAAATCTTGGAAGACTGGACATATTGAGAAGGATTACTAGATGAATCTCTTAAGCTCTACAAACAAATTGTACAACAAAGAAGTGAAAAGTTTGATTTTATATATATAAACGTAGGTGTTAAAATATGTACATCATGGTTCAACCCTTGCAATATATGCATTGAGCTGGTTCCACAACACCTAATGATGTCATTCTATTTCTTGACAGGTCTAAGTTTTCCAATCTCTAAAGTGAGGACAAAACCAATGGTAATTCCACCAGCTTGTTGTTAGCACTTAGCAACATTTTAAATAATTCAAGACATTTAGAAAACATATCTCCTCCGGAGTCCGGTAACCTTTTCAACTTATTAAAGGAAAGATCTAGACATTCTAATTTATTTAAAGAGCCGATTTCAAGAAGCAGTTATCTGATAGAAAAATGGTCATATTGGGTGGAGATGACTTTTCCCAACTCATGAGACCAAGCTAGAACATAAACACATTCCATTAAAAAAGGTATAGAGAGATCTTGGCCTGTACAAGTATGCTAAACATGCATATTCTCATCATTTCATACCCAAATCTAACTCACCTCATATTCATCCACAACAAAATTAACGAGAAAAACCCAACACTATTTCAAATCCACATCAAAATTAACAAGAACAACACACAAACCCTCAGATCCACACACCAAACTAACACCTTAAAACCACAAAATCGCATATTAATTGAGAAATATAACGGGGGAATTAAACACACTCATAACTTTTTATTATTCACACCCACGTATGCGGGATGCGTATACTTATGTTTATGCATTCGAAAATCATACGCAGTGCGCATACATACGCGCACTGCGGATACATATGCGTAGGTATGCGCACTGCGGATACATATGCGTAGGTATGCGCACTGCGGATACATATGCGTAGGTATGCGCACTGCGGATACATATGTGTAGGTATGCGCATTCCGCATGCGCACATGTTCAAAATTAAACGTTAACGGCAAGATTCTGTTTGAACGGTAAATTTTGGATATGACGCCTTGAACGGGATATTTAGAATATTTTTTTGTTTTTCTTTCTGTATATACATACTAGCCCATCTTCTCTCATTCATTATCATCAAAATTTCTCTAAATTTATGTTCTTCATCATACGCATTCATCATGAACCCTGTTGATAATGATTATTCTGAATTTTTTTTATTCGAATGAGGTAAATTTTCTATACTTCAACTATTATGAAAACCCATAAGATTAGTTACTTCTACATATAATATAATAACTTGTTATATATTTGATGATTGTTTTGTACTCCCTCCGATTTTTTATAAGTGACTTTTTGATGTTTAGAATTGATAGGCATCTCTTAAAAACAAATTTAAATTACATGGACGGACGTAAGTGTACAAAGATGGTTATAGAATAATAATGAGAAAGAAGATATATGCAACATATAATTAAGATATATGAAAGTTCTAATAGGGACATTCAAATTTTAGTATTTGGCCCTATATTTTAATTTATAAATAATTTTAACGTAATTTTTAATTTATAGTTTTACGCATATATATTATAAATAATTTTAATTATAAATAATAAATAATTTAACTAAAAAGGTAAGAATATATAATAAAAAAAAGCACACACTAGAAAAACCGTAGAATATATAACAAACTATATGATATATAGAAGTAACTAATTTAACATAAAGTTATATAATAATAGATATAGTAAACTTAACTCGTTCGAATTAAAAAAATCTAAAACATTCATAATAGGATCGTTAACGTTAGATAACAACATGAATAATCTGTGCATGCGCATTGCGGATACATATGCGTATGTATGCGCAGTGCGCATACATATGCGTGTATATTTCTAATTAATATACATAAGTATACGCGTTTCGCATGCGTAGATCAATATATATGTATCCGCGTTCCGCATACATATAGTGGGTGTAAATAATAAAAAGTTATGGGTGCATTTAACAACACCCAAATATAAGGGCAGAAGACAAAATTTTCTGAAAATTATCAACTAATTGAATCTCATACACATTAACGTACTGAGAATCAGCAATTATAGCAGAGTTGAATGTATATATATAAGGAGAAATGACTAACCTCTTAGAGTTTGCCGGAGTCATTGGACGGCAAGTCAGAAAAGGATGAGAATGAAGCGAGTGTCGCACAGAACGAGAAGGTCGTCGAAGGTCGCGCAGAAGGCTGAGAAGCGAGCGAGCCCGAAGATCGAGGAGATAAGGTGGGAGCCTTGCTGCTTGTACTAATAGGAGACGATGTCAATTTTGGGGGCCAGGGTTCGGTTAGGTTATAGGAGAAGGTGAGCTTTCAAAATAATTTGAAAAGAAAAAGCGGTAAAATATTATATGGGTAGAAATAACTCGGATATTAGGACGTCCGAGTTATTTGATTGTCTCGTTCGTTGTATTTAACCTAAAATAGGGAACGCCCGGATTATAATATATAATACCAATATTTTACCGGTATTATAACCCATCATTCGCACGCCCGGGTTATTTTTTTATGGATTATTTGAGATATTTTGTAGTAGTGTTTGCAATCTCAAATACTCAATTAGAGGCTAGACTACAAGAAGTGTTGTAGCAAAATGAGATGCTCCGCTCTAAAAATCCATCAACATAGACATCGGTGCCACAATCCAAGTTACAATATGTCAGCGATGGCAACACAGCTAGGTATCTTGAACTCGAATTTTCCGCAACCAACCCTTCATGTTCAACAATGTATGTGATGTCGTTCATATGAATTGGCGGCTCGTACAACCCATTATTTCCAACGACTTTGGACTTTCCTATAGAGCATCGAGAGACGAACCCGCATGAAGCACAACCCATGGAATCAATCGAAGACTTGATAAAGAGAAAGTTGCGTGAAAAGTTGAGGACTTTAGACTAGAGGTTTGCTCAAATCCCTGGAGTACTAAGTCCGATTAAAGAAGATGTCCATGATTTCTATGTTGATTCTCCTTTTATCCATGTCATCGTGCTACCTGAAATTCCAAAATGCTACACGTCCTTGACATGCTTTCGTATGATGGAAAGACTGGACGTAATGAACACGTCTCGGTGTATAAAGAGAAGATGATGACAAGCGTGGTCCCGAAACACCTCAAAGTGGTAGTAGTGTGCAAGTGGTTCAGAGCCACCCTTAAAGGTTCATCCTTGAAGTGGTTTCTCCATCATCCAAACAAAAGCATCTCCACTTTCGTCGAATTGGTCAACTTGTTCAAAATACAATACGCAAGCAGCTGGCAACTCAAGTTGCAACCCATTAATCTTTATCGAGTTAGACAATGTCCTTGTGAGACCCTGAGGAAGTTCCTCAACCGATTCAATGATGAAAAGGTGTCCATACCATGACGTGACATGTTTACCTCCATAGAGGGTTGTATGAGAAATCAAAGTTATACATAGAATTGACAAAATACACTTATCAAACTTTTGAAGATGTCCATGCCAAAACGATAGCATACATATGGTTGGAAAAAGACGACCTTATTCAAGAGGAATCACTGGATTCGACCAGAGTTAACCGACTTCTTGTTGGAAAGAATCACGTCACAAGCCGTACATCCATCTGAGTTCCTGAAACCGCACAGTGAATAATGTCAAAGCTAACAAACGCAACTAGAGAAATAATCTTTCGTGGTCAATTCCATTGGAGTAGTCAAAGCCATGGAAAGGCTCGAAGAGGCCGTCATGTGGCTTAGAAGATCGAAGAACCCAGCGTACAAAAAGGATGCAAGTAAATGGTGTGAGTTCCATCGTGATGGGTGCCATAACACAAATCAGTGCATCACGTTGAGGAGAGAGGTTGTGTATCGCAAGGGGTACCATAGCGATCTGGTATCTCATAAAGCAAAGGCAATATTGGAATAGCAGAAGCGAGAAGAGGCTCCACCACTTCCACCACCGCATATAAAGATCATGAGGAACAATTTTGGTGGATCGAAAATATGTGGGACAACTGTATCTGTCGCCAAACATCACGCCAGAGTTATACGATTTGACAAACTGGTTGTGTAAACTTGGAAGGTTGGGGACAACATGTTAATCACATTTGATGAAGTGGGTGGTGCATCTGAGCAACTACGACAAACATTACGAAATGCATACCGTGAGCAAGTCGCATGCTTTGGCTGATTTCAGTCTAACATATGATGAGCATGTCATCGAATAAGTACTCTAAGTAGAAGCAAACTCCACTGCAAAGTGGACACTACATGTCAACGGAGCTTCGAATCCAAATGACATGGGATTAGGGGTTGTTCTAAAATCACCACAAGGGGACAAGATAGACAAAGTTGTGCATTGTGAATTCAACGCGACAAACAATCGGGCAGAATAGGAAGAGTTAATATTAGGGCTCATGATCAGAAAAGATACAAGCGTAGAAGAACTTAAGTAATTTGCGACATCATGTTAATTGTCAACCAAATAAACGAGACTTATGCAGTTAGAGATTCAAATATGACGGCATATACCTGGATGTCCCCAATAATATCATAAAATTTTTAAAACTTTCCAGATCAAGAAAGTTCCTCAGGATGCAAACGAGCAGACCGACACATTGGCAAACCTTGTTTCTTCCATAGATCCACGAGAATACCAGAAAATTCCCTTCATGCACGTCTTAGTCCCTTCCATCAGTAAGGCAAGTGACACGTTACTGGTACAATGCATTGATCACGGTGATAATTGCGACTCTTGGGTTACTTCCTTATACAACTCGCTCAAACATGGGATGCTACCACAAGGCAAAAAGGAAGCGCTCAGACTTCGAGCGAAAGCCACAAATATATCCTCAAGAATGATAACATGCTCAAATTGTAAACATCAAGATACTATTTATGGTGTCTTTGAGAGGGAGAATTGCAAGAAGTATTGCGAGACTTACACGATGAAGTGCGGTAACCACTTCGGAGGATAGAACCTCGCACTATGAGCCGACGATGTGGGTTATTAATTGCCAACTATAAAAAAAGACTTCGTCGAGTATGCGAGAAAGTGCGATAGAACAATCCTATTTCCCATCATTCTCAAGAGATGTTGCACCTCATATCATCCCCATGGCCTTTCATGAAGTGGGGAATGTATATGGTCATAAAGTTGCCCCCGACTCCTGGGCAACATGTTTACATGATAGATATGATGGATTACTTTTCCAAGTGGGTAACAGTAGAGACATTCAAATAAATCAAAGATATGCATGTTACTCTTTCATCAAAAGGAATATTTTATGCATGTTCTGATCTAGCTACGATCTTGTGCAATAACGGCTTGCATTTCATCAGTAGCAAGATGCAAGAATTCTACCAGGACATGAACATCAAGATGGTGACCTTAATGCCCCGATATCCATAAGACAACGGTCAGGCCGAGTCCAACAATAAGGTAATCGTGAACAATATGAAGATTGTTCATGATCAGTGTTCTAAAATTCCCCGTCTAGGGCCGCCTAGGCCCCTCCTGGGTGCTAGGCGGTCATCCACTGCCTAGGCGAGAAGAAGTCTTAGATGTTGTGGAAGCAGCAACATCTTAGGAGATGGCAGATGCATAGGACATAGTTTTGGGTGAGGCTTTGTAAAATAAGGCTCATAATTAAATATCAAACCTCATCCCAACATAGTTTTATAAACACTAATTGATTTGGGAGAACATAGTCAAATAATCACATGGATCACGCATTAATTATTAATCCGCCTAGGCCCCCACCTAGCCGCCTAGGTGCTAGGCCCCCCTCACCATCCAGCTCCCGCCTAACGACTTTTAGAACATTGTTCACGATTACCGTGTCCAACAGGCCGTTGGGCCGACAAGTTACCCTTCATCTTTTGGTCAAATCGTACCACCCCGAAAAAACATCATTAGGTCGCACATCTTTTTCCTTTGTGCATTATACAGATCCGAGTGTCCATTGTGTGTCATAGTCTCCTTACGGAAGAAAGAAATACGCTACTCCTGAAGTACATCCTAGACATTATAGACAAATTGCAAGATGATGTTGTAGTGCAAATTAAGGCGTTCCAAGTAGGAGACTAGGTCCTCAAAAATGTGTTCCAAGATACTTACAAGACGAATGCAGAAAAATTATCCGCAACGTGGAAAGGGTCGTATCAAGTTTCCAAAGTCATTGGGCAAGGCGCTTATGAACTAATCTCGCATGACGGTGCATCGTTAATTCGAAGTTGGAACTCGATACATCTCAAAACGTACTATTTATGACTTTAAACTTTTGAATACTTAGCTACCTTATGTGTTTTACTCCTTAGGCACACTTTTTATAATACAACAATTACATTTTATTCTTTATCATTATTCCAATATCGCGACGTTTTCTGCAACTGTGAGAAAGGCACAATGCTTACTTTAATACGTTGCTTGGGGTTAAAGGGCCCTTGGTCTATCTCCGACAAGTAACTTGGGGAAACATCATTTAACATGTTTCCTACCAAATTACATATGGCGACAAATCAATGTCGGCCCGCTACTTCAAGGGAAATGCGATCCATTCGTTAATGATGTGATCCATTTGATACTAATGACATCCAATTGCTTAAACAATCAGACTACTCACACGAAGAATCCAATGTTCCACACCCAAAAGAGCTACATCGTATCAAGTATAAACGTGATGACATTCAATCGAGCTAAGTCATAGACAAATTATGCTAAGATGAAAGCGAAACATTTTATTATGCTTCTGAATAAACGGTCTATTTTTTCAATCGATTCCTGGCAGTGTTGCAACACAATACATTACAAACATGATCGTTACTACATTACACTTTAGTCGACTTAACTTTATCTTCGTCTTTATCGACGCAATACTTTCTCTTTGACTCTACCGATGTGATACTTTCTCTTCGTCTCTAATGATGCGATGCTTTTTCTTCGTCTCTATAAACGTGATAATTTCTCTTCGTCTCTAATGACGCGATACTCTCCCTTTCTAGTGACATAATTCTTTCTTTTTGACTCCAATGGCACCTACAAAATGAAACAAACATATACAAAACAAGCAAGCAACATGATATATGCAAACCTACTTAACCCACTTCCGTGAGTGCAGTAAAAACAAAGTTAACCACTATGAAGGGTGGCCAAAATATCCGACTAGCATACCAAGGGTGGCATCTCAAACAGTTTATTCAAAAGGCAATCATTAGCCACAGTGCTCAAACCAAGCGTGAACAACGTAAAAAGGTCATTCATTTATCTGGGGCCTCATACGTATACACTCAGTGTAAGAGAGAATCTCTTACACTTCCACGTGGACCAATCAGGAAAAAGTAACGTAGAGGCTTGCACGGAAAGAAGGGGAAATGTCCTGGGACCCATCTCATTGTTATGGAGTTCGACCAGACACTGGGACCCACACTCACCCACCCTCCTCGAAGAGACGACATCTTCCCCGGCAGCTGGCGGTTCGAAGCCACCACCAGTCACCACCTTCCTCACAGTCTTCCCGGCAGTTCGTCGACGCCTTCTTCACCGGCGGCTGGCGGTTTGAAGCCACCACCAGTCACCACCATCCTCGTCACCGACGGCCTCTCGCAGCACCTCGGTCTCAGCGGTCCTCCACTCGAAGCACCAGTCTCCGGCGGCCTCTCGCAACACCTCGGTCTCGGCGGTCCTCCACTCGCAGCACCCAGTGAACCAATTGGAGGCCAAATTCAGGAGTTGCAAAACTTGGAAATCGAATCACTGTTATTAGGTTGATGGTTTTTATTTGGGAATCTTGTATTCAGTTTGTGGGCATTAAGGAACTGCAAAACTTGTTCCCAAACTTGTTGCCAGTAAATCTTCCATTAACAAAGGCAAAGTTATTGAAGCAAGTTTTGTACTTAATGTTTGCAATTCATGGTACATGAGCAATTTAAGGTTTTGTATGAGTCTACTTTGGGTGGCTCGTTGGCGGCTCGAACAACGACCATGTAGAGCGAGGTTGGTGCCTTTGGTTCGTGGCGTTGCAAGGTTTCTCCGATAATGGGTCGCGGCAGCTGGGATCCGTCACCGGTGTCGGAGAAACGCTTCAAAGTGACACGGTTCTTCAGTTTTCTACGCACAACATAGGCAAGTTCGGGGGTCTTTCGATCTCATTCGGAGATGGTTTGAGATGATTCAAGAGTCAGATTCAACTATCTTAAGCGTGGGGAAGATGGTGGTGTGGTCAGATCTTGAATTGATTGCCTCCAAAGCGGTGTTTCTTGGGGTCAAACAAGGCTAGTTTTATTTTGCGAAACTATCTTAATTAATTAATTACAAAATTATCCTTTGATGGAGTCTACTTTGGGTTGCTCTTTGGCGGCTCGAACAACGATTATGTAGAGCGAGGTTGGTGCCTTTGGTTCGTTGCGTTGCAAGGTTTCTCCAGTCTCCTGCTTCACCAACTCCCCTTGCCCCGCCATACCTCTTCCCGCCGAGCTTCTGCTCAACCACAAATACCCATATTTGAGCCCTCCAGTTTAAAATCAGATCACATGACCCCCTTACTTGTACTCGAATTAGTAGGAATCGACTCTTGAATCACCTTGAACCATCTCAAAACGACATCGAATCGCCTCCGAACACGCCCATATGTGCGCAGAAAGCAGAGAAAACCACACCACTTTGGGGAGGTTTTCCAACGTACGTGTGAATGCTCGGTCGCTTCGACCCAGCTACGGTGAAACCTTGAAACACCACGAACCCAACGCCACTGACCCCACTCAATTTGGTCGTCGTTTGGACCTCCAACGAGCCACTCAAAGTAGGCTCAATTCAAGCTATGTTATGGGAAAACAAAGGAGCCGACGACGCCCATGTTCGCGTTCGTCTTCCCTTGCTCGCCATCAGCTTGTCTCTGCCGCCATCGTCGTCGCCCAGCTCGTCTCCCCGGCGTCGTCTCCGAGCTCGACATCGTCATCCCCGGCGTCGTAAAGCTTATTCTGGCGACTCCCGTGGTGCCTTCCGGTTGCCACTGCTGCGTGAAGTCGCCACCGCTGAAATGCCGCGTCGTTGCTGGCTGCTGATTCTTCCGGTGACGAGCGTCCTTCCCGGCGAAGACGGAGCCGAGCCGATGCCCGTAGTCGCCGCTGTTGCGTTGCGGCTCTTGCGTGCTGGTGCCGCTCCCTTCCGCCGGTGACCCTGCTCCACCGCTGCTCCTCCCCGGGCGCCGCTCCATCTCCGGCGTTGACAAGTCGATCGAAGCCGCCGAAGCCACCGTTGTCCTCCTCTGTTTCTTCACGTGAAATGGGCGAAATGTGGAAGATGATGAACAGTGAAAGGGAGTGGGCATATTGCTGTGGGCCCAGATTTAACCTGAAATTATTAAAACGGTATAATTTCGACTCCCTTTTATCTATATCTTCTTTAGAAAAATTTAATTATGATAATAATAATTACGAATCATTTATTTATATACATATCTTTATAATGAAGTTTACGAACCATTAACATACATATTATATTATGGATACTAATTAAATATGATAATAATATTTTTAATAAGTGTAAGATTATCATGTATAATTAGAAATATTTTGGGATGATAATTTAGGAAATTTATCATTATAAATATTTTGAGATGATAATTTAAGAAATTTGAAAGTGAAAGGCGTAATTGGATGAAGAGTGATAAGAAAAAAAGAAAAGGAAAAAGAAGGAAAGTGAAAGGCGTAATGGGAAGAGAAAGATGACAGATGGCATGCTGGGAATAAAAGGTGTAGGAGATTCTTGTTTACACTGAGTGTAAACGAGTTCTTGTCCCATTTATCTCCTCATCGGCAGCGACAGAAGCGGCTTTGTCGTCAACAGGCACTTTAACTTCTTTAATCATTTTCGTACTCACGCTAGGGAAAGTTAAAGGGGTAGAGTAGGCAACAAAGGATGACGCTCTCTCAGTCGCAGCGTCCTAGTCGACGTGGTTGCGTGCAGCGAATTCCTCCATTTGTTCAACGCGAGCCAACCATGAGTAGTAGGTCTTTGCTTCATCCAGCTCAACGACGACTTTCTCCCAATCGGAGACAACCTTATCCCAATCCTCCCTAAAACTAAAGATTTCATTTTCCGTGATCTTGATCTTCTCCTGTTGAGCCTTGACGCTCTGGCTCAACTCGAAATTCTTTTGGGATAGTGCATCCATCATGCCTTTGTCCAGCTCTGCCTTGCTTTCCATGTCCTCCATTTGGAGAGAGATCTTCCTCACCAACTCCCAAGTACACATCAAGGATTCAAGACCCTAGAGCCAAAAGAAATATATCGAACCAGTATGAGATACTTGTGAAGAACAAAAGCGAGCGTGTTCGAATCATACATGATATTGCATTGACAACGACTCTTCGAACATGCCCAACATGTTTTCCCATCATAATAATTCTTCTTTTGAGGCGACCAGAGAGTGCGAACAACATGCAAGGCTTGCTCAGGGGGATTGATGTTAATGCTAGCTTTCCAAGCAGGTCGGACAAAATCATTGAAGATGACGGCTTTGTGTTAAGAAACAAGACACCAGAATTGTAACTTGCTTCCTTAATTATTCAATGAGAAACTCGGCTATAAATAGCCTACAAAGCAGTTACAGATACTCTTCCCACAACTCCTACAATCAAGGCATAACACTAGCCATGATCTAAACAAATGAAAACAACTTAACTGCATTCTAAATACTCGGTCCTAATGCAGACTAAAACAACTGCTTAAATTAAACTTCAACTAACTTAACTAACTGCTTTCAATCTCTCCCTTAAGTTGAAGTTGTCAAACTTCAACTTAATTCAGATAAATCAATCATTCCCATTTCCATCCTGAGTTTCCAGAATGTATCTTTCTTCAGTGGTTTGGTCATAATGTCTGCTACTTGATCAGTACTTGAACAATGCTCCAAAGATATGACTCCTTCAGTAGCAAGATCCCTTAGGAAGTGAAACCTTACATCAATGTGTTTGCTACGACCATGCATAACAGGATTCTTGGACAGTTTGATGGTTGAACTGTTGTCACACTTGATCTTGGTACATTCAGATTCCTTGTATCCGATTTCCTTGAGTATCCTTTTCATCCATACAGCTTGACAAGCACTACGAGTAGCTTCCACAAACTCAGCTTCAGTGGTAGACAGAGTAACAATAGGCTGCTTCTTGGAACTCCAGGCTACTGCTCCTTCACTTAGCAAAAACACATACCCACTGGTGCTTTTCCTATCATCCACATCCCCAGCATAGTCACTGTCAGTGTAGGCTTGAAGCTCTTTTCCTCCTCTTTCTTTATAATATATTCCAAGATTCACAGTTCCCTTCAAGTACCTTAGGATCCTTTTTGCTAGCTGGAGATGCATTTCTGTTGGCCTTGACATGTATCTACTCAGCAGACTGGTGGCATACATTAGATCAGGTCTGGTGGATGTAAGATACATCAGGCTTCCTACAATCTGTTTGTAGTATGTATCATCCACCAGTTTTCCATTTGGATCACTGTCAATTTTGATTCCAGGGACTATGGGATTTGTTACTGAATTGCCCTCCCACATTCCAAATCTCTTTAGGACCTCCTCAGCATACCTCCTCTGGCAAATGAAAGTTCCTTCCTTCTTCTATATCACTTCAATGCCTAAGAAGTAATTCATGTGCCCCAAGTCAGACATATCAAATTCTCTCATCATTGATGCCTTGAATTCTTGCATCATTTCTTCATCATCTCCTGTGTAGATCAAATCATCTACATACACACTGACTATGATGATCTTTCCTGCATTGCTCCTTTTGATGAAAAGAGTGTGCTCACTATCACATCCTTGAAACCCTTCATTAACAAAATGAGCTTTGATTCTGCTGAACCAAGCTCTTGGAGCCTGCTTGAGCCCATACAGAGCCTTGTGCAGTTTGTATACCATATCTTATTTCCCTTTCTTCTCATAACCTCTTGGTTGTTCAACATAAACCTCTTCACTTAGCTGGCCGTGGAGAAAAGCAGACTTGACATCAAGTTGATGGATTTCCCATTTTCTTTGAGCTGCAAGTGCTATGATCATCCTCACTGTGTCAAGCCTAGCCACAGGTGCAAATACTTCTGAGTAATCTATGCCTTGCTGCTGAGAGTAGCCCTTTTCAACAAGCCTTGCTTTGTGTTTGGTGATTTCTCCATTCTCATCTTTCTTGGTCTTAAAGATCCACTTGACACCTATCTTCTTTGCTCCTGCTGGAAGTTGAGTGAGGCTCCAGGTGTAAGGTGATCTCCCTCTACCACGCCCTCTTCCACGTGCAGATCCTCTTCCTCTGCCTCTGTAGGAATTGGCCCTTTCTTCAACTTTGAGAACTTGATCCTCCTCCTCTCTGTGAGATCTCTTGAATTTTTGCTCATGCATTGTCAAAGTGCTCTGCAATTCATCTATGGAGATGGAGTCAGTATCTCTTGACTCTTCTATTGACACCACCACATAGGTGAACCTTTCTGTCAAGGTTCTGAGGATCTTCTCTACGATCTTTGAGTCCTGCATATCTTCACCATTGCTTCTCAGTTTGTTGGATACCACCATGACTTTGGCAAAGTACTCTGTGATGGTCTCATTCTCCTTCATCTCTAGGATCTCAAATTCTCTTCTCAAAGAGTTTCTGAGAGATTTCTTCACCTTCTCACTGCCACCGAATATCCTTTTCAAGGAATCCCACACAATCTTGGATGTCCTCCTATCCAAGATTTGTTCAAACACAGACCTATCAATGGCTTGATAGAGGTAGTGTTTTACCTGATAATCTTTTGTCTTCACATCATCCAGTTGAGTACGTTGAGCATCTGTCAAGAGAGTTATGTCTCTTGGCTCAGTGTATCCTTCCTCTATCAGCTTCCAAAGATTTTTGGCTCTCAAGAGGTTCTCCATGAGTTCACTCCAGTGGTCATAGTGACCATCAAATTGAGGTATCTTCGTGAGTGTTTTCTCATCACTCATCCTCTCAATTTTCTTCACTCAAGGCTGCGGCCTTAGACTCTCTTTTCTGTGTTCTGGCTCTGATACCAGATGTTAAGAAACAAGACACCAGAATTGTAACTTGCTTCCTTAATTATTCAATGAGAAACTCAGCTATAAATAGCCTACAAAGCAGTTACAGATACTCTTCCCACAACTCCTACAATCAAGGCATAACACTAGCCATGATCTAAACAAATGAAAACAACTTAACTGCATTCTAAATACTCGGTTCTAATGCAGACTAAAAAACAACTGCTTAAATTAAACTTCAACTAACTTAACTAACTGCTTTCACTTTGAACTAGGGGTCCTGACACAATTGTTTGCAGCTGGTAACGCCTTAGGCGCCTATAAGAGATCCTTTAGGAAGAAGTAGTGACGTTCTCGGAGGAGGGTTCGCCCAATGCTTTTCTCTTCTTAGTTACGATCTTATCAATGGTGGACATGGAAGAGGAAGAATGTCCTAATTGAGTTGCTGGAAAATGCATAAGCAACACGTTGCAACAAAGTAATACGTACAACATGGTGCGAATACAATTTCAGTGATGTACTTACACGATTCGGTAGAAACTGGGGGATCAACAACTTCTACAGAGGAATCTCCAGATTAAATTTTGAAGAAAGTTCTTTCTTGAGCTGGAATCGCCAGAATCCATTTGGTGATTTCTTTCGACTCGTCCCTAGGTTTAATCACCTCTCGAATCACTGGCAACACGATACAGCGAGGAACAAGTTAATATAGGGAAAAAGGAGTGAAGAACCATAGCAACATAATACCTTCTTTCCTCCATGAGGGACGCAAAATAATCACATTCAAGTACTAAAGACAGCATCAACAACAACACAAGGCATCCCTATTCTAGACTTGCAAGTGATTGTCCCTTGGCCGCAAGTTGAGAGTCGATTAGAGTAAAATAGATCCTTGGCGTAGAAAGAGATTCCATGAGCCTGGTTAACATGATCAATCAAGGGTAAGTAATAACCTCCACGTCTGAGGGAGGACTTGGCCAACAACAATTTCTATGAGCGAAAGGAACTGGCAAAGCAGGGGTAAAAAAGGCAAGAGGTGGCATATCTTGAAAGGATACTCATACATAACGATCCACCCTCGACAGTGATAATCAACGTAGATGTAATCATCGGGAACTCTGTTCCTAGTTTGGGGAGGAAATCCTACGGGTCTGATGAAAGGGAGAGGATATAAAACAAATTGGACTTCTTATAAGAAGTCGTGAGAATGTGGGTAGGAAGAACGGGAAGTTCATCTTCGCCCTCAAAGAGAGGATTGTTAGCATGAGGGTTGCTAGAGGAGTCAGCCATGGAAATAAAACAACAGAAAAAGGAGAACTAGGAAGTAAAGGACATAAGAAGGAGGAGCGTGATTACATGTGCAAAGTCGGGAAATGATAGTAAAGAAATGCAAGCGATGGAGTGTGCTTTAGATAAAGAGTTGCAGGCGGCAGCAGTTGGAGAGCATGTGATGTGACGTCTCTCCAATTTTCAAGGAAGTACTCAAAACCTTCTCCAATAGAAACACATTTGTCCAACGAACGGTTTAGGGTATTGTTTGGGTTGTCGAATGTGGGACATGTGGCAGCACAGGGGACGTTGAGATGAGGTGAAACGGATCACTCCTCAGGAGATGCATTGGATTGCTAGATATCTCATATCAGAACATGATCTTGGAAGAAATATATTATGACCATAGGAGATAATGACAGATCCTCAATGGTCACCAACGAAGGACACACGACGTCATCTAATGCAGTGTTAAAGGCACACACAGAATGAGTAAGGAAGAACGCATCTTCAAAGACAACATTTGAAGTATTTTAGGAAGGTGATCTTGTGTTATCTTGTTACCAAAAATAAGTATATTCTAGCCTATGGAAAATCATATCATGTATGTACACATGAAAGTCGATATCTACTAGAAAATCTCTTATGCGCTTATGTAACTAGGGTGTCTCCTCTTGTAAAGATTCATTCATATACTAATACAATCTATAAATAAAAAAGATTCTCTTTTCCGATTCGTAATGCCTAAAGTTCAAATTACATGTTACGTTCACTTTCATATTCTACAAATAAGGGGAATGGTTTTTCGTATGATAACCCTAAGGTATCGTTTAATTCGCGCGGTATCCCAAACTTTGGTATATTTTGCGAGGTAACCCTGAGATTTATTTTTTTCGCGACATACCCAAATCGTTAAATATAAACATTTTTCATTTGTTTTTTTTCTAAAGAAAATGCCAAAAAAAGATAAATAATTAAAAAAAAAAACCCAAAACCCCAAATTAGAAGACTCACTTCGTCTTCGATCTAACCTTCGACTTCTCTGATAATCGAGCAAACCTTCAACACCTCTTGATAACCTTGGACTCCTCTGATAAGCGGTACCTGGGGGAGCAAGGTGGCGGCGAGCGATGGGCGGCGACAAATTATGCTCCTCCTAGTTCCTCATGATTTATTGATCATGTTACCAGTTGCCAATCTCTTCCATTGTTTTCGGGGAATTGTTATTGTAAACAAAAAAATACATATGAATCACCCAATTTCCAATATCTTATCACCTTTTCATAAATATTATTTCTCATTGTAATAGAGCAATCGATTTGATCTAATACATCCCCACTTTTCTCAATTAAAATATGGATTATATGAAAATTTTGAAGATTTTGCAATGCAAACTGTTGCTTGGTTGTGTGTAGAGTTGTCAATTGGGTCGGTCAAGTCGAGTTTGGTTCGATTATTTCGAGTTCGGGTTGAGAACGGGTCAGGTTATTTCGAATAACAGGTCAAGCCGAGTCGGGTCATTGCAGGTCAGCGGGGTTCGGGTTGACCAACGGGTCAAGAGCGTCATTTTTTAAATATTTTGTTCACTATTTAAATATTATTAAATAGTTAAAAACTAATTTAAATATGTAAAAATAAGTTGAAATGAATTAAAATAGTAATAATGTTTATTATTTTAATGTAATTGATATTAGTAGACCAAAATCATATTTTATTTTTATTTTAAATTTAATTATATTAATTTATAAATTTTTACAT
Organism: Rheum nobile; assembly: GCA_027886185.1. Lineage (NCBI taxonomy): Eukaryota > Viridiplantae > Streptophyta > Magnoliopsida > Caryophyllales > Polygonaceae > Rheum > Rheum nobile. The sequence continues at coordinate 4,893,947 of WOAB01000511.1, forward strand.
TATAAAAAATTATATAAGTACAACAATGTTCTTTTTTAGGATAATTGAGCATATTATCATTATTTATATGTCATTTATCATATATATTTTATGTTATGATTTATTAATAATCCACATTTATTCGTTAATCGGGTCGGGTTCGGGTTGGTCGGGTTCGGTCTCGATAAATTCGGGTTACCAAAAATTTCGGTCAGATCGGGTCCAAAAGCGGGTCAGTCAGGTCAGTAAAATGAGTTCAGTCACTTTTTGACTGCTCTAGTTGTGTGTAAATGGTGACTAAAAGCTAATCAACTTTATGTGGTTGATTAGAAGAAAATTTGGGGTTTTTGTGTTAGGTTAGGTTGAACACGAAGTGAGTCGCATGATTTGGGTTTTTTCTTCTATTTTTTGGACTTTTATTTTTATTTTAGTTTTTACAATAAGCGAAAATTATTTATATCTATCGATTTGAGTATTTCGCGAAAAAAATCATTAGGGTTACTTCGTGAAATATATCAATGTTTAGGGTACCATGCGAATTAAGCAATATTTTAGAATTATCATGCAAAAAAAACAAAAGGAAAATCAAGTTCTAGTATTTATTTGTCAAAAACAGTTCACACATTATATAGATAAGTGATACTTTATTTGTAAGAATGACTTGTTCTATATATAGATAATGCTTCTAATAATGTAATCACGTATGTATATACACTTTAAAAAATGTAATCACACCCATAAAAACGTTTTTCATGGCATACAGAGTTCAATCTTATCTTGAATAACATTTAAATGTCCCATAAAAAAATCATTAATCACTCATACATGTAGGACTCGTTTGATATTAATATCAAAGATATAATATATCGGATATGAATATCGATATCGATATCAGGTATGAATATGAGATTTGATATCCATATACGTCATTTGGTATATTAAAGATATCAATGATATCCAATATCTCTTATTTGATAAAGATATAATCTGATATGGGTATAAAATCCAAACATTATAAGACTAGTAATATTTTAAACTTTGCATATTTTTGGTTTGATTAAAATCTAAAATAATCAAGATATAAATAAAATAAGTCAAGTTTCGATACTGAAAGAATATATTTGAATTTGAAGAAAACTCGCTGAAATAAATCCTACACTTATCCATTATCTTTGAAATATATACCTTACAAAAATCAAAGAACTCCAACTACTGTAAATTAACAAAACCAATAAATAAATCTGAACAAGAAGCATTAAAGGCAACGATGAGGTGGTCAAAGGACGAAGTCGACGCCAACAAGAAGTAGAGTAAACAGATCTGGTGTCAAAGCCCCAATTTGGAAAAAAATTGATGAAGTCTCTTCTCGTTGGAGAGATCTACATGGGTAAGAGTGAGGAGACGAGAGAGTGGTGGGCAAAGTCAAGACCGGTGAGAGCGGCGATGCGGTGGCCTATGAGTTCTTGGACTCCTAGCTTCCTGGTATGCTTCAATTTGAAATTGAGAGGTTGGGTGTGGAAGAAATAAACTAGAAACACGTGAGGAAAATGGACGAAGAGATTTCAGTGATACCTCTCAAATTTTCAACATATGAGATCCGAGAGAAAATTGATATCCTTGATATCATTGTTAAATTGTAAATGGGTTTTTCTAACCTATAAAAACGTTATAATTAGTTGTTATTATTTTTGGAAATTTATTTTTTTTAGATAGATTTAAACTTTCTATTTTAAAAAATAATTTCCAAAATAAAAAGGAGTAATCTAAAGGCATAGATTAGAAAAACTGTTGTTAAATTTATCACATATCGATATGAATATAAGTGATATTATGAACATACTCCCTCCGTCCCAGATATTTCTTTCCATTTTGACTGGGCACACTTGTCGAGGCGAGTTTTGTATAGTTAATATCTATAATTATATACTAATAAAAATTATAATTTTTTAATATTATCAAATACTCGTTAAGACGAATCAAACAAGATCACACATGACTATGTTTATTATTATATATTGGAAAAAATTTCAAAAATTATCTTCAACTATAAACAGTGTAGCAAAAAAAAATAGGAAAAACCATATGTGACGGAGGGAGTATTTGATGTCCTAATAGGGATACCAAACGACCACATAGTTACATTGATGACCTCGGATAACAAAAAAGACAATTGTAAAGTAATAAAAGTAGGGGTGAGCATGGGCCGAGAAAACCGAAGCCCGAACCGAACCCGACCCGAAAAACCCGAACCGAACCCGAACCGACATGCCTTCGGTTCGGGTTTCGGTCCGACCAAATCAGAGTTTCGGGTTTCGGTTCGGATTCGGGTCGGGTTCGGGTCGGGTTCGGATTTTTAGTGTAATTTAGCCTGTTTTTTAACGAAAAGTGTTGTTTAGCCCGAATCCGACCCGAACCCGACCCGAACCCGAACCGAACCGAATCCGAACCGATGTCTTCGGTTCGGTCTTCGGTCCAGGATTTTTGGCCGTTCGGGTTTCGGGCTTTTCGAATTCGGTTCGATTCGGGTCGGGTTCCGGCCCGTGCTCAGCCCTAAATAAAACGTCATTCAATGCCCATTCACTGCCGAACTATTTATATAAAACAAACGTGATCGCTACGCATAAAGTATAAAAAAACGAATCTACAATAAAAAAATATTATATGTACAATAACAAATTAACAATGCAACAACACCCGCAATAATATTATTTTGCAAATATCAACGTTTCAGATGATCAAGAAACAAGAAACCACAAGCGCCGCCAAAGCCCACAAGCACCCGCGCCAGCGCAGCAATAACCCCATTCCGGTGATCCCTCCAGCGTGGCCTGCGCCGGATACATCGCGGGACTGCCCTTGGGATGCATTATAAGTGGGGTTACTCCCATACAAGACCTGAATCCCCTGGACATCGTCGGCGGCGAGCTCGACCTTCCTGGTCCTCGACTGGATGGTGGGGTACATGATGGCGTCCTCGACCGCAGAGTGGCCGAGGCCCAGCACGTGACCGATCTCGTGCACGGCCACCGACTCCAGGTCCACTGCCGTCCTCACCGGGGAGTTTTGGACGTCATCGAGCACCCAAGTCTCATCGCTGTCGAGGTGGAACCTGCCGTTTGTTGGGGAGAACGAGTGGGCTAGCGTCCCCAGGACGCCGTCGAAGGCCTCCCCGTCGCCGTGGTCCCTGCTATAGAACCCGATCGTGACGTCCGCCTCGTAGTAGCTCTCGGTTTCAGAGAAGTTCAAGGGTATAACGGCCGCCCAACGTTGGAAGGCGCGTGCGAACACGCTCTTGACCGAATCCGAGAGCTGGTTCTCCGGCAGGAAGCCGTACGTCAGGGTCTTCTTGTACGACGGCCATCGTGGTTGTCCCTGTAACAAAATAAATTGTGCAATTTTATTTAGATCCCTTTCTATTTTGGAGTCTCGTTCCGGTACATATAGTATAACAGATGAAAAGTGCGGATTTTTTAGGACCGTTGGATGAGCCGGATTAATGGCTCAAATGAAGACACGTGGGATGCTCTAAAAATCAGAAACCAATTGCGCTTGAATTCTAATTCATTTTTAGTGTCACCTTTCCGTAAATAAACTCGAAAGCGATACCCTCTTAACTCCAAATAAAACAACTCAAAACCCACTTTCTTCTCTGGTTTTTGAACGCTCCTAACCCCAAAAAACCTAGCTCTCAAGTTCACTCCCAAATCTCAAACCTTCTCCAATCTCTTTTGCTCGAAATCTCTCTAGAGGTCTCTAAATTTTGCTTCCAAATCATCATCCATCTCCATCCTTCCTCTCAAGATTTATGGTCTAGAGCGTGATCAATCGAATTGGCGAGCACTGACAAAACTTCAAAAGGGAAAGAAAAGCGAAAACAAGGTAAATACTATCACCTCCACTCATAGATTTTAGATTATATACGTTCAATGATGCGGTGAGGGTTCATGTGTTCGAATTTATGGTCTATGTTCAGATTTAGAAATAATTTGTTCAAAATGAGGGTTAATATGTTTGAACTAGCGCTAGCTGTTTGAGATTCTACTTTCAAGCTAGTATAATTATATGGTTTTTTTTTTGTCACTATGTGCTTCTAGAGTATGTATATGTTGTAGATTCAAGCCAAATAGTGTATATGGGATCACTTTGTATTTGAACTTTGTAACAAGTTCCTATATTCATTCAAATAAGTTGATCTTCAGTTGAAAAACAAATTGAAGATAAACTCAAACTGTATAAACTAAAACCAAAACAAAGTGCACCTCTATCACTACTATAAAAAACGCTTTTTAGCCCGTGATTATTTAACCTGAATCCTAATTATCCGTGATATAAAGTCCTGATACATCAGAAGAAGTCAGACTATTTAAGAAAGATAACATATTAGCCCGGACCGTTGTAGAGAAGCTCGGGCTAAAAACAAATTTATTTTAAAAGAGGCACAATTTAATAGCCCGGGCGTGTTTTTTTTTGGAATATCCGGGCTATTTTGTGGCGTTTTATATTAACCCACATTAAAATAAGCCGGTTACAAAACATCCGGGCTATTTTATTCGGGCTATTTGTCGTACTTACGCACGTACCTTAAGTAAAAGCTCCTTCTGTCTCCTTCCCCGACCGGCGCCTCCTTCCCAGACTACACAACTCCACCGGCGCCTCCTTCCGTCTCCTTCCTCGTTCCCCGACTACACAGTCCACCGGCACCTCCTCGTTCCCTAACTACGGAGCTACTAGGCGAGACACCGTTGTTGGACGCGGCTGGAGATGTAGACTACGAGGTGGCTGAACACCCCCTCGATTGAGCCGACGAAGGTGCGACCTGATTCAGTCTACTGGTTTGCTTTGTCTGCTTCTTTCATCTTCTTCAATTTCTGTTTGATACACGTCTCCATATCCTTCTGAATTTCAATCCAGGAATCGATTAATTGATGTCTAGATTGCTCGTCTTCCTGCGAAAATTAGGGTTTCTAGCATTGTAATATTGTAACCGATGAAATTGTTGTGAGTTTTGCAGGATTTGGGTTTCGGGGTTTCTCAAGGAGATGAAAGGGGGTTCGATTCGGTTCGATTGAAGAACTTTCCAGCGTTTATTTCACTTGTGTTTGTAAGGACAATAAAACCAAAATTGACTTGTCGTGATTTCACTGCTAATGTTGGAGATGTTGATGGTTAGTCAAGTGTCTTGAGCAACCTTTGGTTCTGATATTAAGTTATTTTCTCAACCTTTGGTTGTCATTGATTTGCTTGTTACTTTGATTATGTATGTTCTACTACTTGAAGATTTGTTCATAGAATGACAAATGCATATGTATATTTTACACGAATACAAAGGTTATTAGATGTCAAACAATGGAGCAGTGATGTGCTCTCGTTGCTTTCAATCACCATCATCATCAAGGTTATTAGATGTCAGACTACTGCTCTCAATTTCGCAAAGCCCTTAAAATGATTTGCTGTCTAATTAGTCTACATGAATTACTATATTTTTGTTGTATAGTGGCTTTAGAAATGTCTTCGGATCAGTATGTTGAGCGGCCTTTGTTTGGTGGTGCTATCTCTTGCATATTTCCTCTTAGATTTGAGGTCAGCCTGTTTATATTCTATCTTACTACCATCTTTAAACCAAGGGTGTTAGATTACTTGAAAGATTAACCACTTTCTGCATCCAATTTGCAGGATGTGAGCAATATTCGTGAAGTTCTTGATCAACAGGTTAGCATATTTAGGTTTAGTGTGATTGGGATTTTGTGAAATTTTAATCACAGGGCTACTCTTTTTCAACTGTATAAGAATTTAATTGAGAAGGAAAGGATCAAGGGCTTTCGGTGATTATTTTCTACTAATAGTTCTGTATTTTAAGTAACTTCAAAATT